>OX465295.1:62911788-64111788 GCA_949987735.1 Leucophora obtusa
TCAAAATTTTATTTAAGCGATTTTCGCATTTATTTTTCCACATATAACTCGTTATAAGTTTGTTGTTCCAAAACTGTTGTCCATTTTTATTTATCTGATATAGTTTTCATTATACGGGAGATATTCCATACATTATAATTTTGTTGTTCCATGTATGGAGTTTTATATATCCATGTATGGATGTTTACTCGTATGATCATGCACGAACATACATTAAACCTTATGAATCGATATATGTAGATTTTTAGCCGGGATGTTGTTTTCAACAGCTGTTTAGTTTTTTTAATTTTATATTTGCAACGGCTATTTGTGAGAAACTTATATAAGATATTTCGGGGATTTCCCCAAATACATTGTTATAATATGTAAACAACATTTCACTTGTTTAGTTACACATACTTATTTTAATCATAACCTACCTGTTGGTGAATAAGGAAGTAAAATTGTGATAAGTGATAAAACGTGATTATAAGTGTCAATTGAGTAAAAAATATCTATAAATAATGGCACAGAAAAGTTTTGTTTGGAGTCACGTGACGAAGGACGGTGAATATTTTGTGTGTAATTCATGTAATACTAAAATAAAATCTGGCGGTGGTAGTACAAGCAGTATAAAAAGACACCTCAAAATACAACATTCCATTGATGAAAACAGTGGGTAAGTAAAAATAAGTGCAAAAGTAAAGGAAAATGCCTAAAAATGGGTAAAAATAAGAAAAATTGCAATGTTATTCCTAAACTCTGAAAAAGGCTAATTAAAGACTTGTAAGCTAATTTGGCAAATAAATAAATGATAAATTAATTATTTAAGTGCCGTCCAGCCAACAATAGGTAGAATGCATCATTTTGAATCCGAAAGTTTAAAAAAGCTATAACAATTTTTGATCAGTGCACATAACCAAAAATCAGTACATATATTATTCAAATTTGTCACCTTAATTATAAAAAAATTTTAAAATTGCAGGCAAGTAGAAAATTCTGGTGTATCCACGATGAACGCAGCTTCACCAAAAAAAAGTTACAATGCTATTCCAGCTGAGGAAATAAATAAAGAAGCGGTAAAAATGATAGCTATAAATCAAATGCCCATATCATTTATTTCAAGTGATGGATTTAAATCCTTTTGCAAGTTATTCCCGGGGTATGTACCTATCAAAGAGGAAGCTGCAAAACGGAGACTGTGCGCGATCTATGAAGAAGTTGGAGTTAAAGTTAGACAATTATTAAATAACAGTAAATATATAGCTTTCACCACAGATTTATGGACATCAATGGCCAATGATGCATATTTAACCATCATTGCACATTGTATTGATGAAGAGTGGAAACCACAGGTATATACTCTTGATACTGTGGTGATGCCAGAGAGACACACTGGTATAAACATAGCCCAAAAAGTTAACGAAATAAAAAATAAATGGATAGAAACCTCCCAAATCTCTGGTATTGTAACAGACAATGCAAGAAATATGTTGTGTGCAGTTCGAAATGTTGACGACGTGGAAATTCGAGATGAAATTACTTGTACTGCTCACAGTTTACAACTTATTATTAATAAGTCAATAGAAAATGAAGAAATTAGCCTTCTCCTAGCAAAAGCTTCGAAGGTTGTTGGCCATTTTAAAAAATCCTGTCTGGCCACAGAGGCGTTAAAAAATAAACAAGAACAGCTAGGTTTGCCACAACAGAAACTACTTCAACAAAATAATACAAGATGGAATTCAACGTTTTATATGTTAGAGCGACTAATTCGAAATCGTGGTGCAATAGCAAATGTACTAGCAGATCGAATGGTAAGTATTTAAATTCCATGGGATATAAATTTTTAACGGGTAGTCGCTATATCCGCTCAAATATTTTATTAGAAAATATAATTTAAATCATAATTTTCTTAAAAAATTAGATAACTAATGCCGCCATTGCCCAACAATTAGAAATTAATGAACAGGACTGGCACAAAATAGAAATTTTGGTTGAAATTTTACAGCCTGCTGAGATCCTCACCAAGTTGTTGTGCTCAGACAAATCGTCACTTTCAATGGTCAGACCTTTAATATACCAATGGAAAATGAAATATTTGGTTGAAAATCAAGGAGAGGAGCAGACATTTGGGTCAGCCATAAAGAATAAAATTAAGGAACTCATAAATTTAAGATTTCCAACATCGCCCGACCCATGTACCAAAATGATATCTTCATTTTTAGATCCTAGATATAAGGACTTAGACCACGAGAATAATAATGAAAAAGCTAAAATTGAAGTCGTGGTTAAAGATATGATCAATGACATGTCCGTTGACACCAATCTCTCATTTTTGTCTGCTACAAAAACCCAGAACAAATCATTATTTCAACAATTTTATAAAGAAGTTGGATATAATTCAAATGACGGCGATTCACAATGGATCCGATATATGGCAGAAACCCAGATAGGGTTTGATATGGATCCTTATGAGTGGTGGAAGGGAAAACAAAGCAAGTTCCCGTTAATAGCAAAATTGGCAAAGAAATACATGTGTATACCCCCTACATCCGCTTCATCGGAACGGTGTTTTTCGACTGCGGGTAATATTGTCACAGTAAAAAGAAGTTCGCTACTACCGACAAACGTAAATATATTAATATTTTTACATCAAAACAAACAACTAATGGATTAGTTATTTTAGATATATATACTCAGAGAATTATGTCGGTAAAATTAACTGCAATTGTAGTTAACAAAGTATACACTGCATTTGCATTTGAATTAACTATATGAATTAACTATTTGAATTAACATTTTTAAATGCAATTGTTGTGTACACTTTTTTAACTGAAATTGCAGTTAATTCAACCGACATAATTCTCTTAATATACTCAATAAAGGATTTTAAATTTGAAATCTCTTTTTTTGTTTATTGTTCCCTCTTAAATTTAAAAATTTTTTCCACCTTCTGAATTCAAATCCAATTGTTATTTAAAATATGAAGTGATTTATAAAAATAATAAAAAATAAAAATCAATAATTGCTTTTTATTTCCTTTTTATTTTAATTGTTAAGTAAGTAAACATTTTTGTGCTACTACACTTAAAATAATACGTCAGTAGAAAAATCTGTCAAACGGGTTTCAAATCGATTTGACTAATTTATAACAAATTTTTAGTTAAAACACTGATTTAAATAAAGATTTTAGTTATCTTCATTTAACACTATACTAAAACTCCTCAGTACTTTAACTAGTTTTGAGTGTTAATTTTCAAAAATATTTATAACTAATTTTTAAGAACCCATTCGTTAAATTTTAAAAAAATTAATGTTAAAATTTAATATTTTCATGTTTCTGAATGGCCCATATCTCGAAAACTAAGAGAGCTAGAGAAAAAATGTTTACACCAGAAGTCAAAACCCGCCCATAATACCCCGATACCGAAGCTAAATTTCGACTTACATTGCTAGATTTTAAGATCGCGTTTTTCTCAAAAACTAAGCCTCCTAGAGAGAAAAGGGCTTTTATTTGGAATATCGCCCGTATCTTGAAAACTAAGTGAGATAAATGAAAACGGACAGCAGTTTTGGAACAAGGAAGTCATAATGAATTATATGTGGAAAAATAAATGCGAAAATCGCTTTAATAAAATTTTGATGGTCCATATCTCGAAAACTAAGAGAGCTAGAGAAAAAATGTTTACACCAGAAGTCAAAACCCGCCCATAATACCCCGATACCGAAGCTAAATTTCGACTTACATTGCTAGATTTTAAGATCGCGTTTTTCTCGAAAACTAAGCCTCCTAGAGAGAAAAGGGCTTTTATTTGGAATATCGCCCGTATCTTGAAAACTAAGTGAGATAAATGAAAACGGAAAGCAGTTTTGGAACAAGGAAGTCATAATGAATTATATGTGGAAAAATAAATGCGAAAATCGCTTTAATAAAATTTTGATGGTCCATATCTCGAAAACTAAGAGAGCTAGAGGAAAAATGTTTACACCAGAAGTCAAAACCCGCCCATAATACCCCGATACTGAAACTAAATTTCGACTTACATTGCTAGATTTTAAGATTGCGTTTTTCTCGAAAACTAAGCCTCCTAGAGAGAAAAGGGCTTTTATTTGGTTTATCGCCCGTATCTTGAAAACTAAATCAGATAAATAAAAACGGATAACAGTTTTGGAACAACGAAGTCAGAATTACGTCTAGATTATTTTTGCAAAATGTTAACCCACAACAAAAAAAACTCCATACATGGGACCGAAAAAGACCGTGGCATTTTCATATAAATGTATGCAAAGTGCAGGACTTTCTGAATTCAAGAACCAGTTTCGGAATATTTTTGCTCCACACATTGAAAAAAAGTTTACAGTTCTAAGTCAAAATTACGTCTAGATAATTTCTGCAAAATTTTAGCCCATAACGACCCCAAACAAAAAAACGCCGTACATGGGACCGAAAAAGCCCGTGGCATTTTCATATAAATGTATGCAAAGTGCAGGACTTTCTGAATTCAAGAACCAGTTTCGGAATATTTTTGCTCCACACATTGAAAAAAAGTTTACAGTTCTAAGTCAAAATTACGTCTAGATTATTTCTGCAAAATTTTAGCCCATAGCGACCCCAAACAAAAAAACGCCGTACATGGGACCGAAAAAGACCGTGGCATTTTCATATAAATGTATGCAAAGTGCAGGACTTTCTGAATTCAAGAACCAGTTTCGGAATATTTTTGCTCCACACATTGAAAAAAAGTTTACAGTTCTAAGTCAGAATTACGTCTAGATTATTTCTGCAAAATTTTAGCCCATAACGACCCCAAACAAAAAAACGCCGTACATGGGACCGAAAAAGACCGTGGCATTTTCATATAAATGTATGCAAAGTGCAGGACTTTCTGAATTCAAGAACCAGTTTCGGAATATTTTTGCTCCACACATTGAAAAAAAGTTTACAGTTCTAAGTCAGAATTACGTCTAGATTATTTCTGCAAAATTTTAGCCCATAACGACCCCAAACAAAAAAACGCCGTACATGGGACCGAAAAAGACCGTGGCATTTTCATATAAATGTATGCAAAGTGCAGGACTTTCTGAATTCAAGAACCAGTTTCGGAATATTTTTGCTCCACACATTGAAAAAAAGTTTACAGTTCTAAGTCAAAATTACGTCTAGATTATTTCTGCAAAATTTTAGCCCATAACGACCCCAAACAAAAAAACGCCGTACATGGGACCGAAAAAGCCCGTGGCATTTTCATATAAATGTATGCAAAGTGCAGGACTTTCTGAGTTCAAGAACCAGTTTCGGAATATTTTTGCTCCACACATTGAAAAAAAGTTTACAGTTCTAAGTCAAAATTACGTCTAGATTATTTCTGCAAAATTTTAGCCCATAACGACCCCAAACAAAAAAACGCCGTACATGGGACCGAAAAAGACCGTGGCATTTTCATATAAATGTATGCAAAGTGCAGGACTTTCTGAATTCAAGAACCAGTTTCGGAATATTTTTGCTCCACACATTGAAAAAAAGTTTACAGTTCTAAGTCAAAATTACGTCTAGATTATTTCTGCAAAATTTTAGCCCATAACGACCCCAAACAAAAAAACGCCGTACATGGGACCGAAAAAGACCGTGGCATTTTCATATAAATGTATGCAAAGTGCAGGACTTTCTGAATTCAAGAACCAGTTTCGGAATATTTTTGCTCCACACATTGAAAAGAAGTTTACAGTTCTAAGTCAGAATTACGTCTAGATTATTTCTGCAAAATTTTAGCCCATAACGACCCCAAACAAAAAAACGCCGTACATGGGACCGAAAAAGACCGTGGCATTTTCATATAAATGTATGCAAAGTGCAGGACTTTCTGAATTCAAGAACCAGTTTCGGAATATTTTTGCTCCACACATTGAAAAAAAGTTTACAGTTCTAAGTCAAAATTACGTCTAGATTATTTCTGCAAAATTTTAGCCCATAACGACCCCAAACAAAAAAACGCCGTACATGGGACCGAAAAAGACCGTGGCATTTTCATATAAATGTATGCAAAGTGCAGGACTTTCTGAATTCAAGAACCAGTTTCGGAATATTTTTGCTCCACACATTGAAAAAAAGTTTACAGTTCTAAGTCAGAATTACGTCTAGATTATTTCTGCAAAATTTTAGCCCATAACGACCCCAAACAAAAAAACGCCGTACATGGGACCGAAAAAGACCGTGGCATTTTCATATAAATGTATGCAAAGTGCAGGACTTTCTGAATTCAAGAACCAGTTTCGGAATATTTTTGCTCCACACATTGAAAAAAAGTTTACAGTTCTAAGTCAGAATTACGTCTAGATTATTTCTGCAAAATTTTAGCCTATAACGACCGCGAACAAAAAAACGCCGTACATGGGACCGAAAAAGACCGTGGGTCTCTCATATAAATATAATACGAAATACGCATTATTTTGTTATACATTATTATAAATATATCCATGAATGAATTGATTTTTACAAATTTATCAATTTTTATAAAATTTATTGGTATTTTTGAAAGTTTATCGGTTTTTTGTAAAATTTTTCAATATATCGATTTTTCAAAAATTTATCGATTTTTTAAAAATTTATCGATTTTTTAAAATTTTATCGATTTTTAAAAATTTTATCGATTTTTCAAAATTTTATCGATTTTTCAAAATTTTGCTGATTTTTCAAAAATATATCGATTTTTAAAAAATTTATCAATTTTTCAAAAATATATCGATTTTTAAAAAATTTATCAATTTTTCAAAAATTTATAAATTTTTCAAAAATTTATCAATTTTTCAAAAATCTATCAATTTTTCAAAAATTTGTAAATTTTTTAAAAATTTGTAAATTTTTTAAAAATTTGTAAATTTTTTAAAAATTCGTCAATTTTTTAAAAATTTATCAATTTTTTTAAAAATTTATCAATTTTTTTAAAAATTTATTGATTTTTATAAATTTTTAAAAATTTTCGATTTTTTTATATAAAATTTACATAATTTTAGCAATTTTTATATTTTGTAGTATATTATGCTAAAAAGTACCAAAAACCTGCCCTTTGTAAATAGTATTAAAACCCGGTCTGACCGGGTAGACCGGTCTACCCGGTCGACCGGTCGTCCGGTCGACCGGTCTAGACCGTAAAGACCGGGTAGACCGTAAAGACCGGTCGACCGGTTTTAAACCCGGTCTGACCGGGTAGACCGGTCGACCGTAAAACCGGGTAATGGGGGGCTCTAGATGAAACCAACGGGAAATGTTATATCGGTCAAAAACAAGTTATACGTGTCCCGGCGTTTCGCTGGGTCAACCCTAGGAATCGAGATATATCTTTTTTTTGACATAACTCGAGAACCACTAGTCCGATTTTGCTCAAACGATTTTAAAAAAATTAAAAATTATAATTCCTTTAATCTGTTCATATAACGTTTTTCTATATACTCAACAGTTTTGCCGGTAAAAATAAATGTTTGTTACCGCTACCATAAAAATCAATAACCTTTTGTTTATTACTTTTTTTTTAATATTTTAGGCAAAAAATATTTTTTTCTACATACATTTATTTTTACCGGCAAAACTGTTGAGTATATAGAAAAACGTTATATAAACAGATTAAAGGAATTGTAATTTTTAATTTTTTTAAAATTGTTTGAGCAAAATCGGACTAGTGGTTCTCGAGTTATGTCAAAAAAAGACCACCAAAGGTCAAATCAATATATATCTCGATTCCTAGGGGTGACCCAGCGAAACGCCGGGACACGTATAACTTCTTTTTTACCTATATAACTTTCCCCGGTAGTTTGAACCCTTCCCGATCACTGACCCCTACCATTTGTCTCACAGTGGTATTAGCAGAGTTTTGCCGATTTGGAACTGACAACTAGCTCTATTAAAACCCCATCCGCAGATAATCCTCCATGGAATTTAAGTGAGGATTCGATTGATACCTCCCTTCATTTCCATCTAAAGAACAATACGTCACCTATTCAGTACCAAGCGTTATTCCGTTATACGGTTGAAAAGATGAATGACTACATTTTTATTTTTAAAGATGGTTCCCAACTCGGGGAAAGTACAACTTTTTCAGTCACTTTTGAGGATAGACCAATTAAGGTTTCCACATTACCCTATTATAGTTCCATCTTTTCTGCCGAAATTATAGGAATTAATGAGGCAGTACTTTTTGCTAAAGGCAGAAGGGGAAAATATGTTATATGCACCGATTCTTTATCAGCTTCCCAGTGTAGAAACGGTAATGACATATCATTATTTTTTGGAATACCAGTAATGACACCCACTTACCTTCTACATTATTTTAAAACATATAATAATGAGTTACTGATAATGACTTATTTTTATCATTATTTCAAATTTTTTGAAAATTTTTTGAAATCTATTTTTAGACTCAATATTTTTTAAACACTGGTAAGGATATATGTAACCACATAGTTTTTGATTCTTTGCATGTTGGCGAGTAAGCTTACTTGTGTGCAGCAGGTCAATTGTGTTTTTATCTATTAAATATTACATGTCGATATAGCTCAGATGGTAGAGCTGTTGACTGGCAATCTGTAGACCCAGGTTCGATTCCCGCACCAGCAAATTTTATTTAAAAAAAAAATACAATAAAAAATATTTTTTTTTATATAATTTATTTTTTAGAAAATCTATTTTTAGACTCATTATTTTTGTCAGTACTGGTAAGCACATAGGTAACGATATATTTTTTGATTTTTCGTACGCTGGTGTGTAACGACAACTCATTATTTTTCGCGACATCGCCATATAAAGGTAATAAGAAATGTAATAACAAAAGTAACTAGTTACCATTACCAAGTATGTAGTTACATAACCACATATCTGGTAATGATTTTCTACACTGGGTTTGGATGCAATTTCAAACGTGAATAATAACAATTTCTATGTAATCAACGTAAGGATTAGATTAGAAATTACCCGAAAATTGTATTAATGTGGGTTCCAGGTCATATGGGAATTCTTGTAAATTAATTTGCGGATTTCACTGCCAAGCAGGGTTGGTTGTGAAAAGATTTGATCTGATAAAATACCTTAGGCTACGATTAGGACATACTAAACTTACTCATGGGCATTTAGTAAACAGGGTTGATCTAGCTTTATTTCAGACTGTCCTCTATAATTTCAGCAGAGAATTTAAATTTTCAAAGATACTGATCCCCTTATTACCCTTTCCTATCCCACCATCGAATCAAAAACTAATATCATCAAATTTTTAAAACTAACTAAATTGTTTCATCTTATTAAAAAAAAAAATTCTGTTAATATTCTGTAATTATAAACTTTCATCTTAATTAATGAATTCTGTAAGATATCTCATCTTTAGCTTAAGGCCTAGTTGCTATAGCTATATATATTTAGCATCAAAATTTTGTACTTTAATGCTAAAAACTTGAATAAATAAATCTCCGTACAAAAGAGTCAAAAATTTGTTTTTTTTTTTATAAAATATCCTTGAAAATAGGGCATGTCAGGATATGCTTGAACATATAATATATACCGCTGGACGCGCCTAAAAACCTTTCATATGATACCCATACTGAGTATGTTATCTTTAACCAAGATGCAAATTTCTTACAAAAACTAAAAAAAATACCTTTTTTAAAAATTGTCCAGCTCGTGAGATCTCATTGCTAGTCCCGAAATATTTTGGGAATCATCATAAAACAAACCAAGGTTTATTTTGAGGGGGCAGTTTTTTACTTTTTTTCTGTCCATATAAGGTGAGTCGCTCTAATGGTTATAATTCCAATTCTCCCAAAAGTTGAATTAAAAATTCTAGGGCGGTTTAAGTTTGTTCGTCAAAGGGTTCCATATCAAATTTGAGTTCATCCTTTTTTTGTTTTTAGTTTCAAAAGAACAATTAAGATTCAAAGTAATTTTATTAATAAAAATTTGTATTAAAATTGTAAAAGGTAAAGACTTTTTTTTTAATTGGTGCCTTTCAATCACGATTACAATGGATAACATTCAAAGTAAATGCAGTAAAACTATATTTTTATACAATATTTACAAACAATAGGCAAATATAATTTTTGAGGTAGGTCGAATCATAAAGATTTTTCACTGATAACTAGTAAACCTGTCGCTTCTCTAACGCCAAACATGCATATGAGCTATTAAAGGATGAATGGAATTTATTATTAAACGAAAACAGAAAACGACTTTTAAGCATACTACTGTAATTACAGAAAACAACTATTAAATAAGAAAATTGTAAAAATAACTTTCCCAGTGTAGAAAACCATTACCAGATATGTGGTTACGTAACTACATACTTGGTAATGGTAACTAGTTACTTTTGTTATTACATTTCTTATTACCTTTATATGGCGATGTCGCGAAAAATAATGAGTTGTCGTTACATACCAGCATACGAAAAATCTAAAAATATATCGTTACCCATGTGCTTACCAGTACTGACAAAAATAATGAGTCTAAAAATAGATTTTCTAAAAAATTAATTATATAAAAAAAAAATATTTTTTATTGTATTTTTTTTTTTAAATAAAATTTGCTGGTGCGGGAATCGAACCTGGGTCTACAGATTGCCAGTCAACAGCTCTACCATCTGAGCTATATCGACATGTAATATTTAATAGATAAAAACACAATTGACCTGCTGCACACAAGTAAGCTTACTCGCCAACATACAAAAAAATCAAAAAATATGTGGTTACATATATCCTTACCAGTGTTTAAAAAATATTGAGTCTAAAAATAGATTTCAAAAAATTTTCAAAAGAATCTAAAAAATTATTTTCTATTTGAAATAATGATAAAAAATAAGTCATTATCAGTAACTCATTATTATATGTTTTAAAATAATACAGAAGGTAAGTGGGTGTCATTACTGGTAGTCCAAAAAATAATGATATGTCATTACCGTTTCTACACTGGGTTGTTAATAATAAGAATTAATTATATATTTAGGCAATATTTATTATTATTTATAAGAGAATATATTTTAAATCGATTTAATAATGATCATGCGTGGTTCCAGCAATTAATATAAGGGGGAAAATCATACGCCACCGTAGACAAATACATTGAGTTGGCTACTGAGGCGTATGATTTTTCCCCTTATATTAATTGCTGGAACCGCGCATGATAATGATAATTGACTGTTTTTTTCTGTTTCTGGAAATAAAAATGACTTCTGTAATACTTAAGTACAGGTACATAATTGAAAACCTGTTAAGTTTTCCTAATATAAATAAAATATTATTTTGTCAATATTAGAATGTAGCGCATTTAGTAAATAATAGGTGTAACTATTCCATAAAAACAAATTCCCCAGCAAAATGTTCCATTTCAATGAATTGGGTGTAAAAAAATTACTTTTCCTTTGCAATCCATTCTGCTATAGTTGCCAACACCGGTGATTTCTATTTAAAATTGCTTTAAGAGCAACCGTTTCTATAGCTTCAAAGTATAACTGGTTACTCTAGAATCAGTTTTGGAACTAGGTCTAGAAGAGATTCTCGGCTAGTTAAACTTTAGATTCAAGTTCAGTGGAAAGGGTTCTGGAACTTGTGCCAAGGAATCGCTTCCATTAGAAATAATGTGATTTTCAGCCGATTGCAAATATTTTTCCTGGGTTGTTTTATGGCAAATTAACTTTACATAATACAGAATGCTTTTTCTTTGACAAAGTAATGTATCATTTTAAATGTTAATATTTTTTTAGCTTCTTCTACAAGTCATTTAAAAAACAAATACACAACAATACGGAATTTCTGTATCAGTTAAAATTTTTACAAAAAATTTTCTTTTAAAAGCCAACAGTTCTTGTGGTATATTGAGTATTAAAATAAACGAGAAATTTATTGTTTTTACCGATTTTTCAGTTAATTAATTAACAATTTAAAATAAAGAAACAAAATACAGTTGTTTTAAGGGAAAAGTGCTTAGTCCCTTTTGGGTATTTTTTTCATAATCAGCTCACCAATAGTCATCGCCACAAGATTTTAAAAATGAAAAAATAACCATAATTACACTAAATATCCCCAAAATAAAAAAAAAAAACTGGAAGTAATGTTTTACAAACTACTTATTTCACTGCTTCACAAGTATCCGTTAGTGTATTTTACTGCTTTTTTAGAAGTTGATCTGAACAACTACAAAAATTCACTTTTTTCATTGCTTCTACAGTATTCGATAGTACCTATATTTTTCAGCTTTTTTAGAATTACTTCTGAACAACATCCAAAAAATAACTTAAGTATTGCTTCTAAAAAGTAATTGCTCTAAAAGTAATCCCAAAAAGTGATTTTGGTATCATTTGGCATTTCCAAGCAGAGGGTCGCGGGTTCGATTCTCGGCTGTACCAATATTTTTTTCTTTTTTTTTATTATTTTTTTTGTTTTTTTTTTATTTTAATTAATTTATTTAAACTCAATATTTTTTTAATTTTTCAATTTTTAAGAATATGTATTTTGAAAGAAGTAAAAATACGAAGCGCTTAAAAAAGTGTTATAAATTCTGCTTTCCAGAGTTGTGCCACTTCATGCGTATACAATACACAAAAATTTTGCAATTTGATTGTATACCCTTCAAAACTGCCTTAAACGAAGTAAATAGTAAGCAAGTTATTTAAAAAATTATAGTGCTACGCTATTCCATTACGACGAAGCAGGTTGTAAGGGAGTAAAATAAAATGTAAGTTATCCAACGATTAATGTGCACGAAATCTGAATCATCTCAATCGTGTTTTACTCTTCTTTAGTAGGATTGCGATTGCCTTACTAGAGTTTAATGTAGAGACGCCACCTAAACATGAGTCAGAGTAGAGATACAACCCTGCGGCTGCGGATTCCGCTGGGGGTGAGAAAAAACAAATGAAATGACTGCGGCAGCGGTGCCGGTTGTTTTTATACATACATTCACATATTCTTTACATGGATGTGTGTGTACATTTAGTGTATGTGTGGAGAACACCAGGGATGGATAATGAGGTTTTTGTTTCGGTATAGAAAATTTTTAAATTTTTTAAAATTTTTTTTCATTTTATCTTCGGCAAAGATCATTTAATTAAAATGATATGCTTTGAGTTGCAAACTTGTAATAAACATGAAAAAGAAGGATTTTTCAAAATAAAATTTTAATCGTTTCAATTTTTCCATCTCTAAACATCACCAAATATCGGGATTATTTTTTGGAAATATGGCAACATTGTGGTGGGTGTGAGAATGAAAATATGCGAGTATGAGAGAAAATTCAGAGAAATTAAATTAAGCTTTAATTTAGAGAGAATCCGCAGTGCGTTTTTAATTGTCAAAACTCCATATAAAAAAACGCAGAACAAACCGCAAGGTTGTATCTCTACATTCAGTCTGCATTTTGAAATCGACAAATAAATGCATTTATTTTCATAAGAAGTCGCGTTTAAATGCGCTCAATGAAAATCATGAATTTACTGCATTTTTCAGCAGCGAATAATGCGCTTTTTCTCACAAAAAAACGTGCTTCCAAGTGGGCACTTCGTATGGAAAAATCATGCCTTCCGTAAGCAACTTTGTAAGGGATTAATTTTGTTTATTCCTTTACAAAGCTGCATCCAGCGAAGCAGGTTTTTTGCCGGGTATATATATGTATGTATTAGACTGTCCCTTAAAATAGCGATTTGTCGATTTTCGTTCATTACACCCCCCCCCCCCCCCCGTTTTATTGGAAATGGTCCCAAATGGAAGAAATCGATTTTTTTTTTTGGAAAACGGTAAGTTGGACGAATCATCGGATATCATTAACCCACTTTAGCCTGGAATCCAAAATGACCCACAAGTTTGATAAAAGTGCAAAAACGTGTTTTTTTTTATATTTAATTTTAAAGATTTTTTAAAATGCCTAATTTGGAGATGTCGATTGCTATTTGTACCACATAAAAGTTGATATTAAAGAAAAAAAAATAAATTGGAAAAATGATAGTTCGAGTTTGTGTTTGGAGCGACTGCTTTTCAGGACATTTTACAAAAATTGCTTATTTTGTCAAAAATTTTAAAAATTTTAATGTTTTCATCAAATTTTACACGGTTTTCGGAAAAACAGAACTCAAATTTAGTTAGATTATAATTATCTTTTCATTTCTTAAAAAAAAAAAACATTTAACCCTTAGTGGTATGTGGTCAGAAAAGACCCATTGGACTTAATATTGATTATAACTACGAGATTGTAAAGCCATTAAATTGATAAAAAAAAATCTCAACTGGATAAAAATAATTATTTTATGTAACGTGATCCATATGGGGTTAATTTTAATACTTTTGGCCAAAAACACCCCACTAGGAAATTTACAGAATAACACCTTTCGCATATCCCAATTTAATAAAAATCTGATAAATGTTGTTCTGTAAATTTCCTAGTGGGTCTTTTTTTTTTGAAAAGTGAGAACATTAACCCTATATGGATCAAGTTACTCAAAATAATTATTTTTATCAAGTGAAAATTTGTATTTATTCAAAGTGATATTTTTTCGAAAATTATGAAAGGTGTTATTCTGTAAAAATTAACCCCATATGGATCACGTTATACAAAATAATTATTTTTATCCAGTTGAGATTTTTTTTTATAAATTTAATGGCTTTACAATCTCGTAGTCATAATTAATATTAAGTTCCATGGGTCTTTTCTGACCCCAGGCCACTAAGGGTTAAATTTTTTTTAAAGAATTTGGGCTAAAAATAACGTGGAGGCAGAAAGTAAATACTTTTTTCTGAAGAGTTCTGAATGAATGCTCCAAAAAAAAATTGGCAATAATTAATTTCAGACGCATTTTTTTCATTTTTATTTTAGCTATTTAATTTTAAGCATATCCGTGTAAATATACGCATTTTGTGGGGTTTTTACGCACTCTCTGTGGATCTTATCACATGCTATTTTACTCACAAATTTGGTAAATTAAGACACTAATTTCAAAATTTCATTTAATTTTTATGTACTTTCAATGTAAAATTACACGGTAATTGTGCACCAACTTAAACACAATGTGCGTATTTTTTCCAATTACACACATAAAATAAATTTACCCAATTTATAGTATGCGTACATACGCAGAGAAAAGGTATGGTTGCAATATGATCACGGCTACAAAACTATGATCCCTACTCCATACATGGTTGTTGCAATCATATTATTAATGTATTAATCATACTTTACAAGTTATATGGTTGTCTGTAATCATTTTATAGTTTAAATCTCACCTTTTTTCGCTATACATGGTTGTTGCAATCATATTATTAATGTATTAATCATACTTTACAAGTTATATTGTGGTCTGTAATCATTTTATAGTTTAAATCTCTCCTTTTTTCGCTTATCATATTTTTCTCTCGGCTACAATCATATATTATCTGGACAACCATATTCTTCTCTTCGAATTGCAATCATATTATTATTTGTACTGAGAGATATCATGTTCACAATCATTGGTATGGTTTCGACAACTATAAAATGGTCAGTATACCTTTTTATGAGTGTCATTGATCAGTTAGCGTCATTTTTGTTTCAGATTTTGTGAAAAAAGTTATAAGACACAATCAAAGAAAATAATACATAATAAACAAAAAACAAAACATAGAAAACAACTTACTGATATTCATTTTAATAGTGACATTGTTTGTAGAAGAAAGAATTCGGTCTAACGAGGAACCTTCAAATTAGATTTAACTTTAAAGTGCTCAGTGTTATAAAATAAGTAAAAAGTAATTAAAAAAAGTGTTTTTTTTTTTTAATTTTTGTACTCACGTAGAAAAATTATTGTTGAAGAGCGTCCATAATAAGGAGTGTTACAGCTTTTAGTTTTGTATGAAAATCAAATTGAAGAAATGTACAAAATTGAAGAAAATTTAAAGAGTGCACAAAATAATCATAATATATTCCTAGTGATCATTTCGACAGGACAATAATATGATCACTGGGAAAATATTATAATCATAAGGAAAATATTATGATTTTTGGATGTATCGTGAAATTTTAATCCAGCTTCAGCAAAATACTGGCAGAATACTTAGGGATTTTAGGACAATAATATGATCATATGCAGGACTATAATATGATAATATTGGGTGCCTTTTACAATCATAGTGTGATAATTTATTCACCATATTATGATAAAAATGAAGTAAGACTATGAGTGTGCCAACTATGTAATAACATGATTGTCGCAATCATAAACCCAAAAATATATGATGCTCTTACAATATGATTATCCCAACCATGTTTTTTTCTTTGCGTGCAGTTTCCTACTATAAGTTGGGTAAATTTCAATAGAATTTAAATAGAGTATAGTTTTAGCAAGGTGCGACCACTTAACGATTTCAGCCAAGTAGAGGCCTTGAGTACAACATGTCTAATTTGTAGTTTCTTCCGTATTCAGCTTTCAGTTATTGCTTTTATTCAGAAGTGATTTGTCTATTTTTAGATTTCTTTTTTTTTTTGTTTGTGTGATTGCATCTAAATATTTTCGTAAATGATTTTATTTATAGTTCAGATATGTTCTGAAAAAATCAATTTATTTTAGGCCTTTCCTAATTTAAATTAGTACAAAAAACTCTAAAGTGTTTCGGAAACCCGTTTTACTTACTTTCTAATATTTGCGTTTAATCTAAACAAGTCTAACCTGAATCTTTAGTAGGGCATCTATTTACTATAATAAAAAATCGTTTAATTATATCTAAATAATTATCCACAAACATGCATATAAAATTCAGTATTAAATTGTTAAAAACAACAGTTTAAACAGTTTAAAAAAGGACTAACTAAAATAATATACGATGTGCAAAGGACAACGGAAAAATTTAATATTATTAATTATAATAATTTTTCAAAATGCCTACTCAATACAAATAAAATCATTTTTGACAACCAATTTCGAAATTGAACGCCAAGAGAATAAACTGTGGTCATCTTTACTGTGGCAGATCAATAGAGAAGATAATTTTGATTATGCATTAATAATCGGGAACATCCATAATCAGTTGTTGTTAAAAATGTTACAAATTGAAATGGATAAACAAGTGTTATTAAATGAAGATTATACAATAAATTATGATTTCGATATTTATAGCAACAATTTTATAACAATAATATTTATACCGGACGGTAAAGAAGTATCGAACAAATTTATGGAAAATTTAGGCATAAAATTAGATTTAAGAAGATTTTTACGTGTAATATTTATCGTAAATAACAACTTGGCTAATATAGAATTAAATAATATTAAAGTGATATTTGATTTGTGTAAATATTATAAATTTCCAAATGCTATAGCAGTGTTAAATGACTTTTCTAATACTCTAATATATTATGGTTATAATTTATATCCTAAA
Source organism: Leucophora obtusa (assembly GCA_949987735.1). Classification (NCBI taxonomy): domain Eukaryota; kingdom Metazoa; phylum Arthropoda; class Insecta; order Diptera; family Anthomyiidae; genus Leucophora; species Leucophora obtusa. The sequence continues at coordinate 62,929,135 of OX465295.1, forward strand.
TTTGAAATAATAAAATATAAGTTCAATGATACGTTGCGCCTCCTCTTATATCCCAATAAAATGGATAATGTTTATGGTCATAATTTGAGAACAATACCCGATCAGGTATTGCCTAGATCTGTATTATATAAAAACTCACAGGGTCATTGGCGCTTAACCGGTTATATTGCTGAATTTTTAAAAATGTATTCAAAATATATAAATTCAACTTTAAAATTTCCAGATAATTTAGTACCAGGAGATGTTTTGTTTTATCGTAATTTTAGAAATTGGACCGAAATGGATTTGTTGGATATACCCTGTAGTATAACACCCATTGAAGGTGATAAATATACGAAAGTGATGTCTTACATGCATGAGGTTTTAAATTGGTGTTTAATGCTGCCCGTGGAACAGCCTATGACATATCAAGATTTTCTTAAAGATCATTTAACAATAAATTCTGTGTTGTTTATAACACTACTGCATGTGTTGTTTACCACAATACTATTGTTAGCAACACGTTTAACGAGTCTAATAAATCATGAGTCTCTTACTTGGAGTACTGGTGATATTTTAGTTAATCCTCAAGCTATTCTGGGTCAGTTGGGTTCGTCTTTTATTCTACATCGCAAACCAATTATTTCCTTAAGAATCGCGTATGTCTTTCTGTTTCTAGCTGGTCTCTTAATTACCACCAAGTTTTCTGTAGAACTAAATGCATTTCTTACACATCCTTCAATAAAAAAAATCTCCTCTCTAGATGAAATGTTTAAAACGAAACTAAAAATTTTAGCAGCCAAAGATGAATATAAAACTCTTTTGGAACTTTCTGGCACTACTTTCTTACCTTACCGATCTTTATTTGTTACTGTAGACACCTATAAAGAATTTTCCGACCTACGCAGTTCTTATAATTTATCTTATGCTTATCCTGTAACTTCCTCGGTGTGGTCTGTCTACGAAGTTCAACAAAAACTATTTACTAGGCCACTTTTTAGACACACTAATCTTTGTTTTCTCCCTATAAATATTTTGGGTTTTGTTTTACCCCGTAATTCGTTATATAAAAATAAATTGGATACTTTAATTATTCGTGTACGTGATATGGGTTTTGTTCGATACTGGTTAGACAATAGTTTTTATGATTTGGTTAGAGTTGGTAAATTAAGTTTTAAAGATTATGCTGCTAATTCAGATCCCATTTCATATATAAAAGCTCGTGATTTTTATTATGTTTTAGAGTGTTGCTTGAAAGTATTTGTATTTAGTTTTATTATATTTATAATGGAAATCTTATGTTTTTATCGTTACACAATTTTAAATTTTATATTTTGTTTTAAACTTAGGAATAGTTGAATAAAATAAAAAAAGTTGATAAACAAAGCAAAAGTACAAAATGTGTTTTATGATTGGAAATTTAAACAAAAAAAAAAAAAAAAAATCGGTTGATACCGAATTTCTTGTGAGAACAGAAAATCAGTCAGCACGCATCTGTTTTCTGGGTGTACAATAGAGTAAAAGATAATTTTTATGTGTTGTTTTCAGTAATTTTTATCGACTTGTAAGTGCATAATGGATATCATTAACATTTTAGCAGGCTAGAAACAAAAACAAATATTGTACCCAGGGGTATGGCATAGCCAAAAAAATAAATTATAAAAATATCGTTATCACTAGATGGCACTTTTTTAAAAAGTTGACAATTTTGGTTTTTTATTTAAATTTAAATAATAACAAACAACAAAGCAAAAAAAAAACAAATGGATATTTCGAATTTTATTATTTGAATATATTCCGCGCTTGTTTTTTTCTTCTTTTGAGCAGTTTTCAGCAGTTTTTGAGTTTTTAAATATAGGCTCAGCTGATACTAAATAGTTGCTCAGGTAATACTAAACTTCAGCGCCCTCTACCGGTGAGTAGTGTAAGTTTTGATTTCCTATATCTATAACTAGCGGGCGCAGCCCGCTACGTTGTTAGCGTGCCTTAAATTTTTTTTTTTTAATTCGCTTTTTATTTAAAGTACAGTTTTTATAATAAAAGCCTTCACCCAGCCACCACAAATAAATAATTCTGCGCAACAATGGGTTTAAGATAAATAAATATTTGATCACTTTTTCTCATGAAAGTGGATTGTTAGTAATGAATCCATAATAAATTGCAATATACGTGTGTATGTTAAGATAATTTGGTAAAGTGCGAACTTAGGTAAATAGACCCGTAAGTAGTTTTGTTCATTTGTGTTTTGAATGAAAATAAATAACGTAAAGCAGGGTTGGAAAGCATTTTATAATATTAAAAAGAGCGGGCAAAGCCCGCTACGTTGTTAGCGTGCCTTAAAGTTTTTTTTTTTTTAATTCCAGTTTATGTAAAGGTAGACCTGGCAATTCAAGTAAATTCAGAAATTCAGTTGGAAAATTTACTGCGTCGGTTTCTTCCACCGGTGCTTCGTTACATGAAGTTTAAATATCGGAATATATAAGTTCCATTCCTTTTCTAAGGTTTTTTCTCTTGCAGAAAATTTGTTTAACTTTTTGGAGAGTATGTTTCAATGCTACATAAGTTTCATATTCCGTGGATAGTGTTTGAACAGGTAATTCCCTCATTGCATTGTCTATAATTTCAATTCCACTCGTTCAACGTTTATATCCATTTCATTCCACTTGTGTAGTGTTTCAATTCCACTCGTTTCCTATTTAGTTTCTTAATTTTAGTGTTCCATATACAGTTGTTCTTTAAGTTTTAGGTTTCTAGCTAAAGACGCAGACGTTAGGGGGGGGGGGGGGCAATTTTGAACCAGCATTTTTACCACGTTCCTGTTCAAAGTCCTAGAAATTCCTTGTCGATAAGTTAGTCCATACTCCAAGGAAAACATATTATATATGACAGGTTTCTAGCCGAAGGGTTCGGTTAGGCCATCAAGGGGGAATTATTCCGTTTTTACCTCTCCCGGTAGGAATTTCCAAAAATATCGTCTTAGGGGACGTCTACGTTGGAGAAGGAATCCAAATACCGAATTTAAGCTCCCCAGATCCAGCAGTTTGGCCAAGCCGTTAAGGGGCAGACTTTTCCTGTTTTTGACCCTACCTGTGGAAATTTCCAAAAATCTCATCTTAGCAGATGTCTACAATAGAGGAGGAACTTTAATACCAAATTTCAACTTCCTACCTCCAGCGGTTTGGGCAGGCCTTTAAGCGGCACTTTTCGCTTCATTAATCCCCATTTTTGCAATGTCCCTGTCCAAAAAGCACCTTCCCGGTAAGTGAGCCCATACTCCAAGTAACATATGTTTTACATTTCAGGTTTCTAGCCAACTTTTACTATTTGTGCCCCTCTCGGTAGTAATTTCCGAAAATCCATCGACAGGGAATTTCAGCTTCCTAGTTCCAGCAGTTTGAGCAGGCTGTCAAGGGGGACACTTTTTCTTTTTTTGTCCCTCCCGGTTGGAATTAGGCTGGAAGAGGAACCTAAGTACCGAATTTCAGCTTCCTAGTTCCAGCAGTTTGGACAGGTCGTTAAGGGGCAACTTTCCCTTTTTGAGCCCCCATTTTATAACAAACCTGTCCAAAATTCAAAAAAGTATCTTTCTAATAAGTTAGCCCTTACTCCAGGGACCCACATTTTAAGCTTCAGGTTTCTAGCCGAAGGGGTTTTTACCGGCCCCCAAGGTGAGGTTTTTCTTCTTTTTGCCCCTCCCTTTAGGAATTTACAAAAATTCCATCTTCGCGGCTATCTGCGATGGATGAGGAACATTCATACCAAATTTCAACTGCATTGCCTAAGCGGTTTGGGCAGGCCGTTAGTGGGGACATTTTTCCCTTTCAACTACCATTTTGACTATGTTCCTGTTCCAAAATAGAAAAATTACGTTACCGGTGAGTTAGTCCTACTCCAAGGAATACATATTTTAAATTTTAGGTTGGCCAAAAGGGATTGGGCAGGCCGTCAAGGCGGAGACTTTTCCCCTTATTTCCCCTCCCGATAGGAATTTTAAAAATTCCGTCTAAGCGGACGCCTACACAGAAGGAAGAACTCACATTCCGAATTTGCTTTTGGGATATCCTATAGGGAATTAGTCGATGTCTACTACAGTGGATGAACCTTTATACCAAATTTCAACTTCTTACCTCCAGTGGTTTGGGCAGGCACTTTTCCAATTTGTGAGACTGTTTATGGGGAGACTTTTCCCCTTTTTGCCCGTTCCGGTAGGAATTTCCAAAAATCCCGTTTTGGCGCACGTCTATGCCGAATATCAAGAAACCTTGTTTTAGTGCAGATATCCGTGAGGGGAAGAAAAAAAGTAGTTTTTTTGAAAAGTTGTTTTAAATGGTACTTTTTGGAAAAACGAAATTTTTTGGAAAAAGATACTTTGTTTAGGTATTCTTTTGGAAAAATGTATGTTTTTTGGGAAAAGGAACATTTTTTTAGAAAAATGTACTTTTTTTGGAAAAGGTACTTTTTTGAAAAAGGTATTTTTTTTGGAAAAATATATGTTTTTTGGGAAAAGGTACTTTTTTTGGAAAAGGTACTTTTTTTTGGAAAAGGTACATTTTTTTAGAAAAAGGTATATTTTTTGGAAAAAGGTACTTTTTTTTGAAAAAGGTACTTTTTTTAGAAAAATGTACTTTTTTTGGAAAAAGTACTTTTTTTGAAAAAATGTATTTTTTTTGGAAAACGGTACTTTTTTTGGAAAAAGGTACTCTTTTGGAAAAAGGTACTTTTTTGGAAAAAGGTACTTTTTTTTGGAAAAAGGTACTTTTTTGGAAATAGGTACTTTTTTTGGAAAAAGGTACTTTTTTTTGGAAAAAGGTACTTTTTTTGGAAAAAGGTACTTTTTTTGGAAATAGGTACTTTTTTTGGGAAAAGGTACTTTTTTGGAGAAAGGTACTTTTTTGTCGCCTTTTTGCCCCTCCCGATAAGAATTTCCAAAAATGCCGCCTCAACGGACGTCTACACCGGTCGAGGAACCTACATACCATATTTCAACTTCATAGCTCCAGCAGTTTGAGCAGGCCGTCAAGGGGGAGACTTTTTCCCCTTTTTGCCCGTCCCTGTAAAAATTTCCAAAACTCCCGTCTTGGTGGATGTCTACGATAGTGGAGGAACCTTTATACCAAATTTCAACTTCCTACCTCCAGCGGTTTGGGCAGGCCGTCAAGGGGGGCCTTTTTCCCCTTTTTAACCCCAATTTTTACAACGTCCCTGTCCAAAATTCCGGAAAGTACTTTCCAGAAAAGTTAGCCCATACTCCAAGGAACACATATCTTAAATTTCAGCTTTCTAGCCAAAGGGGTTTTGGCAGGCCGCCAAGGGGGAGGCTTTTCCCCTTTTTGCCCGTTCCGGTTGGAATTTCCAAAAATCCCGTCTTAGCGGACATCTACGCCGAAAGAGGAACCTACATACCAAATTTCAACTTCCTAGCTTCAGCGGTTTGGGCTGGGCGATGTTGAGTCAGTCAGTCAGTCACGTTATTCTTTTATATATAGAAGATTAATAGTCTCTGATTCAGTGTTGCCACTTTTTGAATAATTATTCAAAAACGGGACTGTTTACACATTCGTTGGATAATTTTTGAATAATGACATTTTTGTGTAGTTTTTGTGTAATTTCACTTTTTATAGAAATTTTCGTAAATTTTTAAAAGTCCCGGAGCTTTTTAATAAATTAATAAAAATTAGTTTATATTTAGACGAAACGAGTTTGTCAGTGAAACATTTACCACAAATCTCCATTTTTTGGTGAATTACTTTTGTAAAATTTTTTAACACTAAACCCAATTTAGAAGAAATCAAAAATAGTGCTATGTATTTTTTTTGTTTTGTTTAAAACACCACCTTTAGTTTATTTTTTGCGAAAATAATTTTCAAGCTTCTATTAAAAGTTCTCTTTGTTTGCAAGAACATTTAAAAATTCAGCGAAAGAGTGGGAAGTTTGAGTTTGTTATGATTGTGACTTTCTAATATCTGAATTTTTTTTTTGCTGTAGTTATCATGATACTGGGCTTTGACCAGACAAAAATTTTGTTAACGCAGCAAGCTGGAGCAGAATCAGGATATTTTAGAATTCTGTAAATCCAACATGTTTCAGATTTCAACAGAATCGTATGAAATTTTTGAAAAAAAAATTATATATTTTTATTTTTTAAAAGAAAATTTGTTGATAACCATACTGCAAAGAAATTTCATGTTAAGGTCTGTCTTGCTACCATTAACATAAAAATTAAAGAAAACAGGCAAAATTTTACAAATACGGTATTTTTAAATTTTTTTCCTTTCTTGCCGATATTTAAAGCTGGGGTTGAACAGGGCTTATGACATCACATTACGAACGCCTTGGAGGACCTACTAATATTTTTTTTATTTGTTCCTTTTACTCCTGCAAGGAGCATAGGGCATAGGACCTACTAAAGCTTTTTTTAAATTCCAGCTTTGTACTCAAAGAAAAATTGATTTAATTTAAATAGAAACGGTTAAATTTTAAGGAGTATTGGAGAGAATAATTAGCAAGTAAGTAATATTTTTGCATGCAATGCATTTGAATGAAGTAGCCTTTCTGAAAAACATAAATACTTTGTCCTGAAAGAAACTTTTAATACGGATAAAATACCATTCTTTTAATATTCAAATTTAAAAGCACGATATTTTAATCCTTAAAAAGATATTGCATTGAAATTCCCTCTAGTTAATAGAATAATTTGTTATAATATTTTCAGAGAAATTGGCCTTGATTTGCTTTTACAGAAAAAACACGGACCAGGTTATAGAAAAAATGCTAAATTAAATGTAGTTTAAAATGCAAATAACTTTTGCACTTGGTAGATGACAAAAATGTTACGTCTTTAAAAATCAGTTTGTAAATAGAAAAATGGCAAATCTTTTGAGTCGAATGGCATAGCTCCCGCAGTTTCAGCCATCCAAAACTTACAGTGTGAAATTTCATATCAGCCGGTAAGAATTGGCGAAATCCTTCCCAAAATATTCGTATTCTTCTACACTGTGCACAGTAGATTTTTTTTTTTTAAATAATACGAAAAATATATTTTTTGTGTAATTTCATACGGCTTTGGATAATTTTTGACCTACAGCTGTGTAATTTTTTGTTTTACTGGTGGCAACACTGCTCTGATTGTACCTAATAAATTCTCTGAATTTTAGTAATCATAGAATGTATATAAAATACATATATACAACCCACTGTACGTATGAACAATATTAATCTAAATATCACTCATACGCTTTGAAATTTTTAAAAATCAATTCACACTACAAACAAAAAGTAGTAGTTTTGTGTTATAAATAGTTTTCTATGTTACTGTTAAATACTTCGTTTGGTTTCTTGAAATAATTTTCTCAATCTATTTTGTTTTGAAAATACTTTTTTTAAAAATAACTTTTGTGAAAACTTAACTTAACTTAACGTTTTATAAGATTATATAAATAAAATATTATTAAGAAATTGGATTAGTTTAGTTTAGAAAATTTTCGAAGACACGGGATTTACTAAACGCGTCAATCCATGGCCTGGGTATTGCAAAATAATGGCCATTTACATTCTGCAAATGAATACAAAATGTAAAAATTTTTCTTTTTGCAAATTAATCACCAAACATAGGTACCAAATGGATTATGAATTAAAAAAAATGCAAAATACGAATGGGGTAAAAATATTTGTGTTGTACGCAATAAATAAAAAACTTAATCAGCAATTAACATTCTGCAAACGAATATATTAAATAGTGCAAACACGTTTTGTAAAAAAATAAGGAAGCTCTATTTTATTAACTATTTATCTTTTTACACAAGAGCGAGCTAAATTTGTGGGTACTTTTCAAAAAACTAGCGAGCTTTTGTTTTGAAATAGCTCTAACGAAGTAACTTAAAATACCGTTATCCTTAAAATAAACAAACGAAATAGATTTAAATACCGTAAAGCTTAAAATAACTTTAAAAAAAATACATAATTCAAAATACCGATAACCTTAAAATAATCTGACAAAAGAACATTATACCTTGCCACTAACCTCATGAATCGGTTGTCAAAATTGTCTAATTCTTATTTTTTAAATTCGCCGCATATATTGTACTCACTGCAACAAATGCAAAAACAACAATAAATACTATTTAATAGGTAATTTTTTTATCATTCATGAGTTATTTTTGTAAGTAAAAACAAAAGAATATAACATTTGTTTTGATTTATTTTGTAGTTTACTTTATTAACAGTCAAAAACAAATGAATATTAAAGTTGAATTTAATGAAATGAAATGTTAGTGGTCATATTTTTAAATACATTTACAACGGTCTTTACCCACATAATATTTTAAGTGTAGAAGAGGTTGCTTTTGGGACATTCTCAAATGAAAATCATCGGTGTTAGAAGCGACAGTAGAAGGGGTTTCAAAGGAACTTAATATACCACTGATTCTTTTCAAGAGAAAATTTTTCAACATGAGGTTTTTTATGCTGAGCCAGGGGAAAATAACATAAAGATATATTTGTCACTGTCACTGCTAATTTGCTGTTCCATTTCCATACACTGAGAGAATTATCCTTCATGATATTAACGATATAATTTCATAGAATTTTTTTCGTAGAACCAATGAAAAATTTCATTATGTACATAATATTTAATTAATATTATGAAATTTTTCATAACTTTTCTTTCATAAAACTTCATTAAAAAAATTCATTGAATTTCATTAATTAGATCTCCATAAATTTAATGAAAATGTTCTTTATATATATGAAATTGTTCAACAGTATTTACTTTTTTTTTAATTTTTTTTTATAAAATATCGTCATTTCCTGAAAGAATAATCTTTTATAATTTTAATTTTTTTTTGTTTTTTATTAATTTTTTATTATTAATTTTGGACTATGAAATTTTTTTATAAATCAATTTAATTTTTTCGAAACTTTTTTTTATGAAACTTTTTAATTTAATGAATTCTTTCTTTAGATATATTTTGTACATCCGTAAAATATGCTACGATTTTATTACGCATTTTGCATTTGCTAAGTACTTTTTATTTATCCACTCCAGCTTAGCAACGACAACAACCAACTATAATAAATAATAGTAAATGAAATTGATTCATAGATTTTATGAAGCTCTTCATTGGCTGAATGATTTATTCATTGGACGAGTGGCCTACTAATTTTATGAAGAGTTTCATTAATTCTATGAACTTTTCATAAACATTGACTTTAATGAAACCTGTTTCATAGATTCTATGAAAAGTTTCAATGGACGAGTTCCAGTGACAATTTTTATTGAAACTGTGAAGAAATTCATTACTGAAGTGATGAAAATTCTCTCAGTGTACAAAATACCTATAGACAAATGCTGACATTTTCATACATATGTTAAAATGACATCATGACAATTCAGCAGGATGTCAATTTGATGAACAAATTTAGACTCAACTCCAGCAAATCATCAGTGACATTTGCAGTACGTTGTCATCACCACCTACACTCAAAAAAATAAGTTAGTAGAAAAATTAGTAAAACGTTTTGTATATCAAGTAAACTAGTTTTCTGCAACTTTTTTGCTGAAATTGTGTTTTTAGCAAAAGTTTTAGTTATATTCTTTTAGCTTTAAACTAATTTTCAACAAATGTTTTACTAATTTATTTTGCCATAAAAGCTGTCCTGATAAACACATTTATAGTGCGGACAACAACCAGATAGAAAAGATGTAGATGTCGCAGATTTGACATTTGATGTAGTGCGGTAAAAGAAAATGATAACAGCTCTTCTAAGACATATACTAAATACAAGCGGGAAAGATTTTGGTGTCTGTGTTTCATACATAAAACAAACGGACGCCAAATGAATACATAAAAATATAACACAATAGGATAAATCAAAATATGATTTAAATTATAAACAAAATAAATTTAATGAAAATAAAGATAAAATGTGAATGTATAAACAAATGTTTACAAATAGTGATTATGTGCAATACAAGGACAGACATTTTTTTCAGCCGTTTGGTTAATTTGTTGTGTTCACTTTCGCTTTTTTAGAAAAATATTTTTATATTGAATCATTCCAAAGGGAACCAGTACAGTCATCGGAAGAAGGTCTCTGGATTTGGACAAAATTCGGTTTGTAGATTCTCATGACTACAGCGAAATTTACTGTTTTTAAATTTTTGTAAAATTCGTCTCATTTCGATTTTTTTTGCTGTTTTTTTGTTGATTTTTATACCCTACACCATTATGTGGTCAGGGTATTATAAGTTTCTGCTGATGTTTGTAACACCAAAAAAGATTGGTCCTAGACCCACCTTATTGTATACCGATCGGCTCAGAATTTTTTTTTATTTCGATTTAACGATGTCCGTCTGTCTGTCCGTGCGTCCGTTCTTCTGCGCACTCTACAGGTCGCAAATATTAAGATATTTTGATGAAACTTGGTACACCGACTTATGTCGGCCCAAGGACGAAGCCTATTGATTTTGGTTATAATCGGTCCATTTTTAGACTTAGTGCACATATAAGGGTCCCCCCAAAATTATATTGTTTAAGATATTTTGATGAAATTTAATACACCGACCTATATCAGCCCAAGGACGAAGCCTATTGATTTTGGTTAACACCGGTCCATCCCAGCAAAACTTTGGTAATGGATGCGATATACTCACGCATTACCTTGTAATGATACCTCGTTACCTTCTGCATTATTTCAGACCGAAAAGTAATGACTTACCAATCACTGATTACGTAATGCATGATTTATAAGTGGAAAGTAATGCTTAGAATATTTTTGAAAATCTATTTTTAGACACATTACTTTGTGTTTTTTTGTAAGCATGGGTGTAAGGTATATATTTTTCGATATTACAAATGCAAATACGAAGCACAACAATTCATTTACTTTTTAAGCAATCAAATGTTATATGTGTCGATAGCTCAGGTGGTAGAGTTCTTGGCTAACATGCAGGGATCCCAGGTTCGAATCCCAGCGTGACCACGTTTATATATTTATTAAAAAAAATATTTGTACCCATGTGAAAATCGAAATATATATGAACATACATTGACTTGAATATGATCATGCATGGACATACGTGATCATATATGACTATGTATAATTCAATGTATGACCATACATGATCTTATATATTTCCATATATCTGTGGATCCGAAATTTGAGGGTATATGGATGTATATGGCCATATATGATCATATATGAGTATATATGACTCATATTTGATCATATATGGTCATATATGAACATGTATTGTCATATATCCTCAAATTTCGGATCCAAAGATATATGGAAATGTATGAGATCATGTATGGTCATACATTGAACTATGCATAGTCATATATGATCACGTATGTCCATGCATGATCATATACAAGTCAATGTATGATGATGTATGTTCATATATATTTCAATTTTCACATGGGTAATAAATTTTTTTAAATAAAATTTTTTTTACGAAAATCTATTTTTAGACCCATTACTTTTCGCTTCCTCGTAACCACATAAGTAACCAATTACTTTATCACTTCCTCCTCATACATTACTTCGGGGCTCATCGCCTGTAAAATTCATCAGTGAAGTAAGGAATAAAGTAATGCATCGGTCCCTATGGCAACACATTACTTTACACATTATTTGGTAATGTGTGGTTTTGCTGGGATGTTTAGACCTAGTGCCCATTTAAGGGTCCCCCTAAATTGGCTTGGTTACAAGATGCTATAGATGTATTCATTTTTTTTTTTCATTCACTGCTTGATTGATCATAATATGATCATAGGAATCATATTATGATCAATCATAACATCTCTTTTTTCTGCCTGCAGGGGAAACGATACCTAAATATTTTCCTATTCTAATGTTTGCAGGAAAATAAAATAGTTTTTACAAAAAAAAACTAAAATTCAGTAATGGTATTTACATTTTTAATTTGTAAAGAAAAAAAAAACAAATCACTCTTTTTAATACTTACACATTCATTAGGAGTTAAATTGCCATAATAAAACTTTGTAATGTTTGTTATGATATGCGAGTTAAAAGAATTAACCAATTAATTTAACAAATTACCATAAATGTGTTTGGATGTGTTAAAATAAAACCCCAAAAGGATAAAGAAAATACAACAATAGATTGTATCTTAAAACAAGAATGGATGACAGCACTTACAAAAAGATTATTTATAATGGGTCATATGCGTTAATCAAATAAATATACAAAGAACAGTAACAAACAAGTATCGTAACAACAAATAAACAAAAAAGAAAAAAAACTAGAAAAACCAGTAAACTAAACTAAAAGTAAAAAGGACATTAACTCTAAAAATAACATAATGGAGAAAACAACAATAACAAAGTAATACAAAAAAACTAGAGCAGGAGACAATAAAAAGGATAATAGACGCCTAGCATGTTTTGTATTTATACAACAAGAAAGTGAAATATACACACTAAAAACAACAACATTAGGATTAATTTAAAAATTTTCAAAAAATATTCTTCACATATGGAAAACCTCAAATACACATACATAAGTGCTTGGAATAACAAATTTTAAAGATTTTACAAATTGTTTATGGAAAAAAGGCCTGTAAATTTAATCCAAAACAGGAGACAGACGCACTATGCCTCGTTCCATGGACAAAAATAAAAAAAAAATATTTTGTGTCAAATTGTGATTAAAGAATGATTTTTTAAAGATAAGAAAGTAACTCAAACAAATGTGAAAAAAAATATTTGGTGTGATTGTTTTTGCCGCCAAGAGAGGGCGCTAAACTCAGAGAATTGTGGCAGCTCTGGTACAAATACACCAGGAATACAGGAAAACAACACTTTGAAGATAACCGTCTTAATAAACAGATTTATTCTTGATCGAACCATCAATTTCATAGTTTCATTTATTAGTGTTCTAAGAAAATCAACAATAAATATAGAAAAATATGAAAAAATGTCTTAACAGAAAAATGGGTTTTAATTGTTTCACAAAAATAATTCTCAAACATACATTTTTTTAAAAACTTGTTCGAAGATTTGTTTTCTAATTACCTCAATATATTTGTAGTTAAATTAAAATATGGATTTTTGTATATGTTTACAAAACAATTATTTTTTTAGTGCTCCGAAAAATACATTTTTTTCTTGTTGAAAATCAAAAAATTACTTAAGTTTGATGGAGTATAAAAAAAAATTATATAAAATTAATTTTTTTTTTTTCCTTTTTTTGTAAGTTATATAATAAATCATCTAAAAATTAGTTACTATTTTTTACCACAAATTAAAACAAAAATGGATTTTTTGAAATGCCTAAATTCATGATTTTTACCATGTGAACTTTCCATTTTAGGTATAGGATATGTTGAGCGCACTCTTGTAAAACACTACAAGATAAACAGAGAAAATCTGAAGTAAAATGTTTGTATATGTCTGTTTGATCACTTCTGAAATTATTCATACAGAGACAATCTGACAATAAAAATATAAACAATAATGCAATTTAATGGAAGATCACTGTTGAAGCCTGTCCATAAAAAGGCAGAAACTAAATCTAGTCTGATTTGCAAATTTAATGTGTTTATAACTTTTGAGGAAGGTTTATTCTTCTTCTTAACATCAAACCTACTAAATTAGAATTAATAAAAATACATATTAATGACAATATTAATTGTATTTGGTCTATACGACGCGTTTGAAAAAACAACACTTTACTATAAAAAATAAAAATTCCCTGTTGGCTGTCCGTCTCCAATATACACAAATTGCCTGCACTTGTACGTACAAACCATACGTCAATGTGGCAATATTTGTAAAAAGGTGACACGGAGGAAATAAGAAGATAAACAGAGAAAATCTGAAATAAAATGTTTGTATATGTCTGTTTGATCACTTCTGAAATTATTCATATAGAGACAATCTGACAATAAAAATATAAACAACGAGTAAAAAGGTTAAAGTCGGGCATGCCGACTATACAATACCTTACACCAGTCTGGTGTATTGTTTGGATCCGAAATTCGAATGGGTTAAAATGGGGCTTATGTCAAAATTTTCTATAATGTGAGTCAGCGCACCAAATTTCATTAAAATATCTTAATATTTGCGACCTGCAGTTTGTAACCAAGCCAATTTTGGGGGGACCCTTATATGGGCACTAGTTCTAAACATGGACCGATGTTCACCAAAATCAATAGGCTTCGTCCTTGGGCCAACATAGGTCTATGTACCAAATTTCATCAAAATATCATAATATTTGCGACCTGCAGCGTATAAACAGTATAATTTTGGTAGGACCCTTATATGGGCACTAGGTCTAAACATAGACCGATGTTCACCAACATCAATAGGCTGCGTTATTGGGCCAATATAGGTCTGTGTATCAAATTTCATCAAAATATCTTAATATTTACGACCTGCAGCGTATAAACAGTATAATTTTGACAGGACCCTTATATGGGCACTAGGTCTAAACATGGACCGATGTTCACCAAAATCAATAGGCTGCATTATTGGGCCAATATAGCTCTGTGTACCAAATTTCATCAAAATATCTTAATATTTACGACCTGCAGCATATAAACAGTATAATTTTGGTAGGACCCTTATATGGGCACTAGGTCTAAACAAGGACCGATGTTCACCAAAATCAATAGGCTGCGTTATTGGGCCAATATAGGTCTGTGTACCAAATTTCGTCAAAATATCTTAATATTTACGACCTGCAGTGTATAAACAGTATAATTTTGGTAGGACCCTTATATGGGCACTAGGTCTAAACATGGACCGATGTTCACCAAAATCAATAGGCTGCATTATTGGGCCAATATATGTCTGTGTACCAAATTTCATCAAAATATCTTAATTTTTACGACCTGCAGCATATAAACAGTATAATTTTGGTAGGACCCTTATATGGGCACTAGGTCTAAACATGGACCGATGTTCAAAAAAATCAAACTTGTTCGTCCTTGGGCCAACATAGGTCTGCGTACCAAATTTCATCAAAATATATTAATAGTTGCGACCTGTAGAGTGCGCACAAGATTGCATGGACAGACAGACAGACAGACGGACGGACGGACGGACAGACGGACATCGTTAAATCGAAATAAAAAAAAATTCTGAACCGATCGGTATACTATAAGGTGGGTCTACGACCAATATTTTTTGGTGTTACAAACATCAGCACAAACTTATAATACCCTGACCACATAGTGGTGTAGGGTATAATAATACAATTTAATGGAAGATCATTGCTGAAACCTGTCCATAAAAAGGCAGAAACTTGATCTAGTCTGATTTAATGTGTTTATAACTTTTGAGGAAGGTTTATTCTTCTTCTTAACCTCAAACCTACTAAACTACAAGGAACATTTTTGTGGAACATTCTAACCCTCTAACTCTTCCATTAAAGGGAATTTTTTGGAATTTTGGACAAAAAAGACCCGTAAGTTGAAGAGTTAGAGGATTAAAATGTTCCACAAAAATGTTCCTTGTAGTGTTTTACATAAGTTCGCTGAACACATCCTATACCCAAAATGGAAGATTCTCATGGTTTCTCCCTAAAATTCAGGTTTGAGCACCAATTCTGAATAAGTACGAAATTAACCCTTAAACACATTTTAAGTTTTTACTTATTACTGGCACTTGAGACTTATGGTAGAATTTCATGACAAATATATTTGCGGAACATTTTAACCCCCTAACTCTTCAAGTTACGGCTCGTTTTTGTCCGTTTTAAAAAGGGGCAAAAAAGTCCCTTTAATTGAAGAGTTGGAAGGTTAAAATGTTTCACAAAAATATTCCTCATAGTGTGTTACATAAGTTTGCTGAACATACCCTATGCTTAAAATGGAGGATTCACATGGTTTCCTATTTTAATCCTATTTAATTTTTTTTAGTTTTAGAAAAATCATTTTTTTTATTAATGACCTTATATCAATCCACGTGCTAAATTTCATGGAAATCGGATAATTTTTACAGGTGTTATAAATATTTTAAAATAAAGGATATATGGCAGGACTAAGAGTCCTTGCTTCGATTTTTATAAAAATTCACACAAACGTTTCCAGTTTTATGTACATCTCAATGAATATTTTTTGTAATTTTTCGTCCATTTATTTAGCTAATATAATATTTTTAAATTTCAGGACTTATGGGAGGTGGGCGTGTCCTTGGCCCGATATTTCAAAAATTTAAAGTTTTCTTAACTAGGTGGTTCTATGTCAGTATACCAAATTTCAAAACTCTGTCTCCACTCCTTCTATTTTTTACCAATCATTATATGGGATCAAAGCATTGTAAGACGTCTGCAATGAAAGGAGGTAGAAAAATATTTAAAATTATATTATTAAATTAATATTTCTCACAGAAAATCATTTATTCGCGCTTAATTTCTCTTTATCGAAAAAAAATTGTTAAGGCTCAAAATGAATAGATAGAAAGAACCTAAATATTTTGGGAATTATCATAAAACAGCCAAGGGTTTATTTTAAGACACCTTCTTTCTTTCTGTGTAAAGTGAGTCGGTGTAACCCTTGGATGTACACTGTAACGACAGAAGTTGCCCGCTCGTTTATGTTTTCACACACTGCGAATTATTCAGCACACTCAGCTGCCGAAAAGGGTATAAAGGGCAGCATATCGTAGAAATCTGGATCAGTTGTCTGCAGCCATGAAGGCGATCACAAGGTAATTAACTCACTAAACACCTTCTCTTTCTAGATCCTGCAAAGGAAGCGTGCCGTACAAGGTAAGTACTATATCCTGAAGACTTTCCCTATAAGGACGTGTATCATACCAGGTAATATCCTTGAAGGTCCTGTAAGTATTCTTGAGGGCCCTGTGAATATTTTAGAAGGTCCTGTGAGTATCCTTGAAGGTCCATTGAACACCATTGAAGGTCCTGTGAATTACCTTAAATATCCTCTGAATATCCTTAAAGATCCTGTGAATATCTTCTTAGATCCTGTGAACATCTTTGAAGGTTTAAAATTTAAGTAAACAAAAAAACTTGCATATATTTTTAAAATAATTTTTTGTAAAAATTTCAAAATTTTGGTCTTAAACTATTTACAAAAATCTAGTATTAAACGTGTGATAATTGCACCGTAATCGCACTGTTTTATATGCGGTTAAGGTTAAAAAGTGCAGTTAATCGCTTTGTTACGGTTAACACCGAAATGCAAACTCTAACATAAATACATTGAAATACAAAGTGGGTCTGCTCAGAACTCATGTGTTAGGTATGTGACTATCGAGACATGTTTATGACGGAGGGTTAATGTATGTTATTCTCTAATATTTTAATCATATCAACAACCGAATGTGTATAATACTAGATAATGTTTTTAAGTAATATTACCAGTAATAATACAACAACTTCCTATTACTACTCTGACTGCCACCCTTAAACTTAATTTAGAGTTAACATTTACATTCTGGCAAAAAAATTTAACTGCCAATGATTTTTTGTATTCAAATTGGTGGGGTAATTGTACATATTCTATAGTTACTGTGTTTGTGTTACTGGTAAAACGTGTTATTTAGAATGATTTTGATAGTTTTTTTTACGTATTATAGCTTTTTACTGCTAAAATTGTTCGAGATAACGTGGATAGCCAAGTCACACAAACACAGCTAGTATATTTGTACAACTTGAATTTGTCTGTTTGTTAATGTGGCTCAAATGAAATTTGCTGTTTCATTAGTTAAATTGAATAATGAAATTGTGTCTGCACATTTTGTTCTCTTATTTATTTCTTTTATTTTTTATGTCAAACAAAAAAAAAAGAAAAGAAAGACAAAACAAAACAAACAAAAACTTTGCTCACTTTTTGTGCGTTTGTTTTTTATGTGGTAACTTTTACTTCCTGGTTTTTTATTTGGGGTACATCGTTTCATTTCATATACTCGTATGTATGTATGTATGTATGTATGTATGTATGTATGTATGTATTTTCATATACACGTATACAGAACACATATACACACTAATAGAAAAAATTTAGTTAAAACTACTAAAAATTAATTAAAAATGAGTAAAAAGGTTAAAGTCGGGCATGCCGACTATACAATACCCTATACCAGTCTGGGTAAAAGTCAACTAATGTTTGGATCCGAAATTCGAATGGGTTAAAATGGGGCTTGTTTCAAAATTTTCTATAATGTGAGTCAGCGCACCAAATTTCATTAAAATATCTTAATATTTGGTGAATATCGGTCCATGTTTAGACCTAGTGCCCATATAAGGGTCCCCCCAAAATTATATTGTTTATACGCTGCAGGTCGCAAATATTAAGATATTTTGATGAAATATGGTACACAGACCTACGTCAGCTCAAGGACGAAGCCTATTGATTTTGGTTAACACCGGTCTATGTTTAGACCTAGTACCCATATAAGGGTCCCCCCAAAATTATATTGTTTATACGCTGCTGGTCGCAAATATTAAGATATTTTGATGAAATTTGGTAGACCGACCTATGTCAGCCCAAGGACGAAGCCTATTGATTTTGGTGAACATCGGTCCATGTTTAGACCTAGTGCCCATATAAGGGTCCCCCCAAAATTTGCTTGGTTACAAACTGCAGATCGCAAATATTAAGATATTTTAATGAAATTTGGTGCGCTGACTCACATTATAGAAAATGTTGATGCAAGCCCCATTTTAACCCATTCGAATTTCGGATCCAAACATTAGTTGGCTTTTACCCAGACTGGTGTAGGGTATTGTATAGTCGGCATGCGCGACTTTAACCTTTTTACTCGTTTTAATCTATTAATATTTAGCAAAATTTTCTGCAGACTTTACAGAACAATTTGTCATTCTCAATTCACTGAAAGTTAACTTAAAGATGGCTAACTAATTTTTAGTTGCTTTTTATGCTATTTTTACAGATTTATTTATATGAGTGTAGTTTTTTCTACTATACTGTAAAAGTATCTTGGGTAAACCCGAAATAACAAGAACATGAACACCAACTAACTGTGTAAGTCAAGTAACGAAAACAGAACAAGGTAATAAAGCAAATTTATGCATACGATAACTTCCTTACTTTAAGCAAAAATTAAGAAACACATAAACGCACTCAACATGGTAAAAATAGAAATAAAGTGTAAAGTATAAAATTTTGTAAGGAATTAAACCCGCTCATACATATGTGGATATTCGTATACAATGAATATTTTTGTATAGAATCTACGAAGGCGTTAACTGAATTTAAGCTGATGGAAAATTTTTAATTTTTTTTGCAAATAAATATTTTAAATATTTGTTTACAAAACTAGTTTTATTTCAAACAAACCTCCCCTAAAATCCAGGTTTGTGGGACATTTAAGCGTCAATCCTGAATAAGTACGAAATTAACCCAAAAACACAATTTAATTGTTGACTTTTTTCTGGCATTAAAGTTCAATTTTCAACATTGATGTTTTCAGAGACTTATAGTAGAATTTGATGGCAAATATTTTTGCTGAACATTTTAACCCTCTAACTCTTTTAGTTACCAGTCTCTTTTTATCACTTTTTAAAAAAGGGCCGAAAAGTCCCGTTAATTGAAGAGTTAGAGGGAAATATTACAGAAAAATATTCATCATAGTGCTTTACATAGATCCCCTGAACACATGCTTTACCTAAAATGGAAGATTCACATGGTTTGCTATGCCTCTGCCAGAATTAATTAGTAGAACCTTGTTATTTTGGAAAAAATGGATTTCGCTGTACAGTGTAATTACACCATATCCATTAAAAGACTTTTTTATTGTTTTCTTTTTGTTGTTTTAAATGAAAAATACAATAAATAAAAACAGAAATAATAACATTATTAACCATTTATGAATAAGGAGCTAAAAAATAGTATTTCCGTATTTTCGTTCGTGATGTCGAAAAATATACACCTTTGGGGTGTAGTTTTTTGCTTAAAAAAATAAAAATTATAGGGGTTTCCATATAAACTTGTAAATTCCTTGTAAACCTTGTATAAATACAAACAAAATTTTTTATGTATATATGGAGTTTGACATTAAACTCATAAACATACCAAGTTTACACTGTTTACGAGTAGAATACTAATTTATATGGCAACCCCTAATATGTCTTAAAACAAAATTTCAAAAAAAACGAGTAAAAAGGTTAAAGTCGGGCATGCCGACTATACAATACCCTACACCAGTCTGGTTAAAAGCCAACTAATGTTTGGATCCGAAATTCGAATGGGTTAAAATGGGGCTTGTGTCAAAATTTTCTATAATGTGAGTCAGCGCACCAAATTTCATTAAAATATCTTCATATTTGCGACCTGCAGTTTGTAACCAAGCCAATTTTAGGGGGGACCTTAATATGGGCACTACGTCTAAACATGGACCGATTTTAACCAAAATCAATAGTCGTCGTCCTTGGGCCGACATAAGTCGTTGTACCAAGTTTCATCAAAACATCTTAATATTTGCGACCTGTAGAGTGCGCACAAGAATGCATGGAGAGACAGACAGACGGACGGACGGACGGACGGACAGACGGACATCGTTAAATCGAAATAAAAAAAACTTCTGAGCCGATCGGTATACTATAAGGTGGGTCTAGGACCAATATTTTTTGGTGTTACAAACATCAGCACAAACTTATAATACCCTGACCACGTAGTGATGTAGGGTATAACAACAAAAAATTGTCACAGTTTGCTGTGTCATCTTCCTAAATACTAATCTGTTATTTTTACAGATCTTGCACTGTAGTGGTATCTATTTAAGTATAATAAAATTTTTAATTATTTTATTACAATTTTTTAAATAATAATATAAAGCGAAAGCCTTAATAATTATTATAATAAATAATAAGCATTATAATTATTAATTATAATTAATGCCCAATATTTAAAGCTCTGCATTCATAATATCCTTTAGCAATATAAAATTCAAAACAGTAAATTCTCAAAAGAATTTTTGCTGCATTTACGTTTGTATTTACAATGCAAATTAATATACGAGTTGTTCTACTCTCCTTTAACTACCCAGTGTAGAAAATCATTACCAGATATGTGGTTATGTAACTACATACTTGGTAATGGTAACTAGTTACTTTTGTTATTACATTTCTTATTACCTTTATATGGCGATGTCGCGAAAAATAATGAGTTGTCGTTACACACCAGCATACGAAAAATCAAAAAATATATCGTTACCCATGTGCTTACCAGTACTGACAAAAATAATGAGTCTAAAAATAGATTTTCTAAAAAATAAATTATATAAAAAAAAATATTTTTATTGCATTTTTTTTTTTTAAATAAAATTTGCTGGTGCGGGAATCGAACCTGGGTCTACAGATTGCCAGTCAACAGCTCTACCATCTGATCTATATCGACATGTAATATTGAACAGATAAAAACACAATTGACCTGCTGCACACAGGTAAGCTTACTCGCCAACATACAAAAAATCAAAAAATATGTGGTTACATATAGTGTTTAAAAAATATTGAGTCTAAAAATAGATTTCAAAAATTTTTCAAAAAAATCTAAAAAATTATTTTCTATTTGAAATAATAATAAAACTAAGTCAGTACTAAGACGTGAAAAGTTTCTACACGAACAGCGTCTACGTGCTAAAGTTCTTGCTGCTCCTCGGGGCAGTAAGACCTTTTGGTCATTTGTTAAAAGAGTAAGGGATAATGCTAGTTCCTCTATTCCAACTCTTATAAAGAATGACCAAATATTCACTGAACCGGTTGATAAGGCCAACCTTCTGGCTGAATTATTTGCAGAAAATTCGTTTCTGCCGGAAAGCGATCAACCACTGCCCGAGCTCGAAAGAGTGTCACATACTATGCCAAAGATTTTCTTTCGTTCTCGTGCCGTTAAAAAGG
The DNA here is from genome assembly GCA_949987735.1 of Leucophora obtusa. NCBI lineage: Eukaryota > Metazoa > Arthropoda > Insecta > Diptera > Anthomyiidae > Leucophora > Leucophora obtusa. Next base: position 62,950,963 of record OX465295.1, read on the forward strand.
TTCTCACGAATCTCGACGTAAGTAAGTCAGCGGGCCCGGATGGCATTCCAGCACTGGTACTGAAACAGTGCTCTTCGACGCTATCGCGTCCATTGGCAACCCTCTTTAGCACGTCATACCATACGGGTATCTTTCCATCGTGTTGGAAGATTGCCAATGTTCAGCCAATTCCAAAAAAGGGTGCGGCTACCAACCCTGAAAATTACCGCCCAATTGCAATTTGGTTGCTCTGCGCTCTCCAAGGTTATGGAGAGCATGGTTAACTACCATCTTGTTAATTATCTGGAGTCTAACTCACTTCTCAACGATCGACAGTATGGTTTTCGTAGAAGCCGTTCTACGGGAGATCTGATGGCGCTTCTTTCGGAGCGTTGGAGTCGGTCCATTCACAGATTTGGTGAAAGTAAAGTAGTTGCTTTGGATATTTCCAAGGCGTTCGATCATGTGTGGCATAAAGCACTAGTGTCAAAGCTTATTGCTTTTGGTGTTGGTAATGACTTCTCTCGATTCATATCGAGCTTTCTCAGGGATCGTACTATAAGAGTTGTTATAGATGGGGTCTCATCCAACGAGTTTCAGTTAAATGCAGGGGTACCGCAAGGCTCCGTTCTTTCTCCTACTCTCTTTCTTATCTTTCTAAACGACTTTCTTGTTCGAACTTCAAATCCTATCTACTCTTTCGCAGATGACAGCAACATTTGTCATTCATATTCCTTCGATCATAGGCCAAGCCTTGCGGAGGTTGGGGGCAAAAGGCAGATTATGAATGACACACTCAGTCATGATCTATTGACAATCTCCGAGTGGGGTCGCATGAATAGGGTAGATTTTAATGCACGCAAGACCCAATGTTGTTTGCTGACCCATAGGGCCGTGGGATCATCATCGTCTGCTGTCCACATGGGTGGTATCAATGTTGAGGAATCTGGAGCTCTTGATGTTCTGGGCATGAGAATCCAACGTGATGTCCGCTGGAAAAATCATGTTGTACAAGTGTCGAAAGAAGCATTCAAGTGTCTTGGTTTTCTTAATCGGTGTCGTAAATATTTCACTTCCTCTGATCTCCTTACTATTTATACCACCTATATCCGACCGAAGATGGAATACAACTCCCATATATTGGCAGGAGCTTCAAAGTCTATTTTGGAGCTTCTGGACCGTGTCCAAAGGAGGGCGAAGGCGCTTATCAATGACAGTAGGATATCCAGCTCTATTGATTCATTGGAGCATCGACGGAATGTGGGTTGTGTAACACTGTTCTATCGATATTACCATGGGAAGTGTTCTAACGAAATAAGTGAACTTATTCCTAGGTCCCATGTTTTTGCTAGGAACACACGCTTATCTAGTAGATCTCATCCGTTTGTAATCGATTGTCCAGTGGATCGCACAACGCATTACAGGGAAAATTCGTTCATTAGTCGAACATCCCGTATGTGGAATAAACTCCCCGCGAATGTCTTTCCTGATACTTTCAATGTAGGGAAATTCAAATCAAATGTCCACAAACACTACTCCCTCTTTCCTCCTTCCCACAACCTATTTTCCTGATATCAACACAATGCACTGCATTAGTAGGGGGCATCCCCTGAGTGTTGGTCTTTAAAAAAAAAAAAAAAAAAAAAATTATCAGCAACTCATTATATATTTTAAAATAATACAGAAGGTAAGTGGGTGTCATTACTGGTAGTCCAAAAAATAATGATATGTCATTACCGTTTCTACACTGGGTAATTAAACTTATCATACAGATCTACGCTTATTTCTACCTAATTCAGGCTTAACTTAGAATGCTAAATTTACCAAAAAGGTCTGCGGAGCGGTTCCTTCCAATTTGGATAAAATTTGAATATGTGACGGAGAGGACAGGAAAAATAAACATTTTGGCAAAATATTATCTCAATTATTACAATTTTTATTTTCAGGAATTTTAAAAGAGTTACTGAAATTATTTTCGTTCCTTTTCTTAAATAAAATTATTAAAAATACAAAAAATATATGCCCGGGTAAAAATAGTTATATATGGTCATTAGAGTGGTCCAAAAAAAAAAAAAAGTTGGAATTTTCACGCTCCACAACCCTACAAATATGCCACTTTGAAAAAGAATGTGGTCTGATCAAAAAAATCACCAAAAAAGTTTTGTTTAGAGGTAGCACATCGCAATTGAAGTTTCGAGGTTGTACTTGTTCTATTATTTTTAATTAATTAAAAATAATGGAAAAAATGAGAAAAATGAAATATATATATATGGTCGCGACATATCAAATCTAATATATTTTTAGGTGTACATTACGAATATGAAATCAAAACTGAAATCGGAGTCGCGGATTTCGCTAAATTTGAAAATTACACACAAAAAATGATCAACTTCGATCAGGATGTTTTCTTATATTTACCAATATGAAAATTTCGTTTTTGTATTAATATATATCTGCTAAATGTCCTATTATGTGGGATAAGGTTTTTGGTAGCAATAAAATTATAGCAATCTAAATAATAGCGAAATATTAAAAAATGTCAAATTTTAAGTTAATTTGCAAGTATCTGTTATCCTTTTTAAAATTAAAATCAATGTTATATATAATGAAGGTCCTTGGTAAGTAAATTGCAAAAGTATAACAAATTGCATTTTTCGATAACACCGTTTACAGGTAATTAGGAAAATATCTCAAAAAACGAATAATTCATAAACCACAAATTTTAATTAAATTTCGATTGCTGATTCATAATCTTCGTTAAAATAAAGATCAGATTTGAGAAATTTGCGCATACAAGGCAAAAGCAAGTTGAATTTTTAATTACATCTTTTCGGAAAATTTCGAAAATTTTATTAAAATATGTATTTTTTTGTATAAATTTAAAAAAAACCGCGAATTACTTAAAAGTTACTTAATTTTTTTAAGTTTTGATTTCAAATTCCTTATATTCACATTAATTAAGACCAGATTTAAAAAAAAATTGTTAAATAATAGCGTACAGGTTAAGAAATAATTAAATTTGAAGTCAACCCTACTTTTTGTATAAATTACTCTAGAGGTAAATTACTAATTCTTAAAAGAGAACTTTTTGTGCTACCTTTAAATAACAGCGGATTTAGCTGAAACTTGGCACAGAGAGTTTTTAGACATTAAGGAATAGGGGCAACATTGTGGAGATCGCGAATTCCAACTTTCATGTTTTTTTGGACCACTCTAATGGTCATATATAACATGACTGAGTTATATCTGGCTATGAATGGAGTCATATCAAGATACATATTATTATATAAAACTACATCTGATGTTATTTTTTGAATGAACTTTTTAAATGGTAAAAATTTTAAAGGGCATATTTGAACAGTTGTCAAAAATTCAATTAGCAAACTTTTTACTGTGTTATTCAAAAACTTTTAAAATAGCCTAATTACAGATTTTTAAGCTAGTTTGGCGAAAAGAATATTCACAAATGGTTAATAAAGAAAATTTTATTAAACGCTTAAAGCAGGGTATAGCCTAAAATATCTGTTTGATAGTGTTTGGAAAAAGAAAACCACTGTTAAAAACTAAAAAATGTGAATTTACAATGATTAAATGAATAGTTTAAGAGATATCCACCCGAAAATAGATGGAATACAACATTTTGTATACAACCAAAACAAAAAAAATGCAAAAATTCCAAGACTAAAGTCTTTTTCGAAAATTTTCCGAAATTTGCATGAAAATAAAATAAAACCAAATTCAATAAAATAGTGATGCATTTATAATAAAACCATACTCGATATTTGAATACTTTCAGTATTCGTAATACAAAAAATTCTTTAACACAATTTGTTCCCATTATTACTTCTCAGTAATATTTAAAAATAGTTTTTTGATATGTTTTGATTTTTAATAAAACATTTTAATTTCTAAAATTTACAAAACAATATATTTACCTACAATTACCGAGTAAATCGTTCACAAAATTCAAGTATCATTAACAATAAAAAGAGAGAATATAGAAAGTGTTGCCAGAATTAAAAACAAAATTAATAAAATATGTTTTTGAATACAATTTTTTATAAAGGTTTAATAGAGTTAATGAATGTTTTAGCAAATTCATGTTTTAAAGCTAAATTAATAAGTTTTTTTTTTGATAACAGCGTTAATATTTTATTTTTTTATTTTAAAACCATGTTATTGCAGTATTTTTAAAAAATATCAGTTTTATATTTCCCCGGCCAAAATCGCCAGAGTTGCCACTTCATTACTGGCCTTTTTTTAAAAAAGGCAAAATCGGCTGACATTGTGCAGCCTTCATTAATTATCGGAAAATAAAAATGTAAAGTGATTCTTAATCCCAGATAAATTCTCTAGTCCCTATCGTGGCCCGATTTTTGTTTTTAAATTTTTTTTTTAACAAAGTTGCCACACAAACTTAAAAATAAAAAAAAAGGGAAGAAAAAACACATTTGCTCGGTGATGTAAAATTTATTTGACCAAAATTCAAAAAAGGGCCACGATAAGGACTAGAGTTTTTTGTTGCCTACGAAAGGAAAAACCCTATTCGAAATCGGTTAACCCGCCTTGGCTGTGCAGTGGCAGCCGATTTGACCTCAGGGTTGTGGGAAAACGCGTTTAAAGTTTAAAATTAATTTTACGCTAAGAAAACAGCAAAATTTCAAAAAACCGTGTATGAACAAAATTTATATCTTGCAGTTTTCGACATGTGCACCAAATTTGGGAAGAATCGGATAAAGAGTATTTTATATACTAACCCAAATATTCTTAAAAACGATGGTAGAGAATTTATTAGACATTTCATTTCGGTAAAAATCTTTAATTTCGTACATTTTTTAATTTGTTTTTTATTTTTTCAAAAAAGTTTCCAAAAACAAAAAAAAATTTTCCACAAAAAAAAATATTTCACAAAAAAAAAAGTTTCCACAAAAAAAAGTGTTTCCAAAAAAAAAAAACTATTTCACACAAAAAAAAAAAAGTTTCCACAAAAAAAAAATATTTCACACAAAAAAAAAAAAACTTTCCACAAAAAAAAAGTGTTTCCAAAAAAAAAAACTTTTTAAAAAAAAAAAAAATATTTCACAAAAAAAAAAAATAGGATGAGCTGATATTAGCTTAGGTTAATGCTATAAGTGCTGCCTGGTTGTCATAGCAACACGAAAATTTTATATGTAGGGAAAAACACACCATCACAAAAGTGTGCGTATAACGCTATGCGTGGACATTTTTTTTTTAAGAACCATCAGTAAAAGTAGACCTTTCCAACGCATGTATTGGTTTGTAAATCGGTTGATTGGTTCTCGAGTTATAAAATGACAAACATATACCAACTTATTTTTATATATGTGACGCGAAAAATAGAAAGGGACCTAAGGATAGAAAGGGACCTAAGGTCAGGAGAGCATGGGATCGGTCTCATTCGATGCTCAGATGCGCTGTCACATATATAGATAATTAGACACATGTAGATGATGATAATTATATAAAACGCCGTATTAAAATTTTTACCCGGATGTATATTATTTTACAGAAAATTTCTTTCGATTAATTTTTAAATTTTAAGCAAAAAACCCGAACAATTATTTGCACGATTAATCGATTAAAATTAAAAGCCGATTAATTGAATACCCTAAATATGAGTTCTTAAAGTTTAGAGGTTTTCAGTAGGAAATGCACTGAGAGAATTCTCTGCAGGCCAATAATGAATTTCTACATTAATTCAAAGAGTTTCTCTGGAATTCGTCCTTTGAAACTGTTCATTAAATTAATGAAGTTTTCTTTCTTTCTTTAATTTAAAAATAATTTAAACAGAAAGTGATATTAATTTATGATCTAGAGTCAAACTAAAGAACATTAAATTACCAAAATAAGAGATCAACTAAACATTCCCCTCATTCATCTTAAAAACACATTGACACAGTGCAAAATATAATTTAAATAACATACAGTTAAATTTAAATTTAACGGTTCGTTGTAATTAAAAAAAATCTATGGTTATCATACACAGAGTTGAATAGAATCAGCTGAGATATCTTAAGAATTAAGGTTCAAAGCAGAAAAGAGTAATAATAACAAAGGATAATAACAGCATTGTTAAATTTCGTTGATATTAATCTCAGTTGAGTTGTTGATAACAAATTCGATTTGCTTTCAACTGTCACATAAGTAGACAATTATCAATTATTAACCCACTCAAGGCGAATGACACTGATGATGGCTTTGTAGCGAAAGCCTAAAATACGTATTCTGTCTTGCTGGTCTTATCGAATTCTTACAAAAATGTTTATTTTTTGTAATTTACTTGTAGAAATTGTATCATCTTTCTTTAATTTGAAAATAATTTAAATAGAAAGTGATATGAATTTATGATCTAGAGTCAAACTAAAAAACATTCATTTACCAAAATAGGAGATCAACTAAACATTCCCCTCATTCATCGTTTTCTTAAAATTTAATGAAAAATTTCACATTAATTATTAAATGTGGATATTTCCTTTTCCTTTCATTAATCCTCAACAGATGGAACTCCATTCAACCAATAAATAAACAAAAAAAAAAACTGACACTTTTTTAAAAAGTATTACTGCCTGTTTTTATAAAAAGAATCAGAAGGATTCGGTAAAAATCATTTATCTTTAAAATTTTTCGCAGCATTTGTTCTACATAGAAATTCTAACAAATTTGTACAAAAATTTTTAAAGGAAATCGTTTTTAAATTAGTGTTTTGCACATAAATATTTTAACGAATTCGTCTGATTCTTTTTACAAAAACACCCAGTTAGTTTTTGAAGACAGGCTGCATTCATAATAAATGTTAGCATAGAAAATAGACAGTTAGTAATTATAGAGACACCTTAACGTATACGTATTATTGAATTGATTTAATATTATTAATCATACGTTTAGTATGACTTAAGAAAGTTTTCTTTAAAAAAATATATCTTTGAAGCAGAAACAAAAACAACTACTCCTATTTCTTAAATTAAACCATTGCTTTAATCATAACATTTTACCGTTACATTACAACACTACCGTATTATTTAAATTCCCAACAAAAAAAACAGCTTCCAATACTTTTCCTAAAATACTCGTATGCATACAATACAAATAATGTTGAGGGAGAAAATACAATATATAAAATCCTACTCAGAACTCTAGCATAATTACAATATATTATCCTTTAGCAAACACTAGACTTTAACAATAATAAACTCAAAAAGTATAGTGGGGAAAAAAGTGGCAGAGTAGAGTAAATCCTAGAGAAAACACAAATAGATAAAACATTACCACATATACTTTATACAATTGATGTTTATCATTATTATACCTACTCATACATATACGATAAAATACACACATTCATACTTAGAAAGACAAACAGTTAAACAAACATTTAAGGATTTTAACATTATACAAATATGTATGTGTGTGTGTGTGTATGTATGGCTGTTTGTTACAAACGAAAATACCCTTGAGTGTATGTTAGTGTTGATTTGGCGGTGTTTGTATATGAGAAGTAGAAGTTACACTTTATAAAATGTTTAAATTCAAAAATAGAGTGCTGACTTAACAGTTAAGCCCTCAAGGTTAATGGTTAAAGTATTTTGTTGGTAACAACAAATATTTTATATTAAAGCAACGACTTTCAACTCACGATTTAGTTAAGTTTCATTTCGAAACACACACACATTCAAATGTACGCTTCTCGTGTAGAAAGCGTTAATGATTGTCTATGTGTTTGTTTTTCGTTATTTAGCTGGAAGCTTTATTTTTGGTTTGTTTTTATTTACTTTTTCTACATATTTTTCTTGGAATTGTAACTGATGACAAAGACACGCAAGTTTTGTGACAATTTTTGTTTTTCCATTTTATATCCGTTTCCGCTTATACTTTCAAATATACTTTTGCTAAAGGTTTTACCAACTGTGTTTTAAAAAGTACGAGGGATTGCATTAATACACATGTGTAATTGAAATTAAAGAAAAAAAATTTAATCAGAAGTTTAACGGAAATTTCACACTTACTGCTTATGCCTTTTTTCAATACCCAAACGGAAACTCACCTAAAAAGAAAAGCAGAAAAAATATACAAATTATTATACGAGTCAAACTAAAGAAATAAATGCGTTTTTATTTAATTTTTTGGGAAGATTTTTTAAGTTAATTTTTTGACGATTTCAAACCTTAATTAAACAATTAATTAAAAACTTTGATTTTAAAATTATAATAAATAAGTTTGTTATAAAACTGACTTGTGTGCAATAATTAAAAAAAAAAATAGAAAATTATAGTCGGACATGCCGACTAATGATACCCTACACCACAAAAGCTCGCTACGTTGTTAGCGTGCCTTAAAGTTTATTTAATTTCAGTTCAAGTAAATTCAAAAGAATTCAAAGTAAATTCAAACGTTCTGTTAGAAAGGTAACTGCGTCAGTTCCTTCCACCACTTTTCCTTTTTACCCGTCTCTGTAGGAATTTAAAAAATCCCATTTTTGCGGATGTTCATATTATATCAACTTCGTTCCTGCAGTGGTTTGGGCTAGCCGTTAAGGGGCACCTTTTTGCCTTTGAACGCCCATTTTTAAAACAACCATGTTTAAAATTCTAAAAAGTATCTCTCCGATATGCTTTGAAGAATTAATTCGTTTTTGAATGAATTCACTACCAATCGAATTCAATTTTCTTTAGAACTGAACCAATTCCTTTTCTTAAGTAATTTATTGAATTCGTTCAACTGATCACGTTCAACAAAAACCAAATTCAAAGACTTAATTCAATTGCTATATTTCGTTTTATTAAATCAAGTGAATTAATTTCTTACTAAAATTAATTCACCACTGAATTCATTCAATTTCATTTTCGTTCAGTGAATTGAAAAAGAATACATTCACTGAATTAAAAAACAAAAAATTACGTTCACCGAATTGAAAAACGAAAAATTACGTTCACTGAATTTAAAAGCTGCTTTCTACCATTCAGTACATAGCGCAGTTTTTTAAAAATATTTTGGCCATAATTCAGCCAACCCAATCCCATAACTCACAAAACACTATCGGCCGGATGCATAAACTTTCTAAACAGTTTAATTAAACGTTTGTAAGCTAATTTGGCAAAAACAGTATGCATAATTCGTTTATTAACGAGCAATTTAACAATCTGTTAAAATAGGGTCAAGCCTAAAATAAGCGATTCATAAAGTTTGGAAAATAAAAAATCTATTGAAACCAAAAATATAAAGTTTTCATTCATTTAAAGGCTTTTTAAATGGTCATACACCCAGGATTATGTAGAATCTAACATTTTGTAGCCAACAAATTAAAAAAACCTAGAAAAATTGCACCATTTAAAACTTTTTTCATTAAATTTTCTTAAATTGGTGTACAAATAAAATAAAAAATAAAATAAACAAAATAGTGATGTTAATCTAATCAAAACATAATCGTCATTTGAATAGATTCAGTATTCGTAATATTAAACTGTCTTTAAAATATTATTTTAAACTATAACATAGCCAAGATATATCAAATATATAAAGATGTTTTTGTCATGTTTTGATTTATTATAAATTAGTTTTATTGGTTATTGGTGTAATGGTTAGTGCGTTGGGCTGTTACACGTGAGGTTGCGGGTTCGAGCCCCAACCAAGGCAACATCAATTTATAAAAAATAATAATATGTATGAGTTTTTTCTATCCCTCATATCGCAGCGTCCTCCTTCGGTGTTCCCATAGCACTTAACCCCACCGAAGTAAAATAATATAACAGGGCTATGAACTAAAAAGCTTCAACAAAGTTCGCCAACTCTTCATCAGATGGCACACAACAACTGTTCTAAAATTCAACATCTCACGCAATTACAGTGTTGCCATATTTGAAGCTCTTCATCTTTCACCACCTTTCACTTCTTCTCTATCCCCTTTCCAAACAACACGTTAATTATAAGGAAGAATTTCTCTTTAAAAAAAAATAAAAAAAAAATCTTCAAAACAACATTATTCATCTATGATTAACGAGTCAAAGTCGTTTACTAACTTTATGAATCACTAACAATTAATTTGAAAGTGGAGACACATTATAGAAGGGTGTTGCCAGAATAAAACAGGAAATTAACAAATAGTTATTTAACGATTGTGCATGATATTTTTTAATAAATGTTAAATAAGGGAGAAGAATACTTTAGCAACTGTATTCCTAAACGCAAAATTAAGAAAAGTTTATGCATCTGGAGTAAATGAATGAGTGATTTAATAAAAAGAACTATAGCAATTGAATTAATTCGTTACAAAAGAAATCGAACGAAAACAAATATGAACACGCAGAGAAAAGATATGGTTGCAATATGATCACGGCTACAAAACTATGATCCCTACTGCCATACATGGTTGTTGCAATCATACTATTAATGTATTAATCATACTTTACAAGTTATATGGTCGTGTGTAATCATTTTATAGTTAAAAGCTCTCCTTTTTTCGCGTATCATATTTTTCTTTTGGCTATAATCATATATTATCCGGACAACCATATTCCTCTCTTCGAATTACAATCATATTATTATTTGTACTGAGAGATATCATGTTCACAATCAATGGTATGGTTTCGACAACTATAAGATGGTCAGTATATCTTTTTATGAGCGTCATTGACCAGTTAGCGTCATTCTTGTTTCAGATTTTGTGAAAAGAAGTTATAAGACGCAATCAAAGAAAATAATACATAATAAAAAAAATAAAAAAAACAAAAAATAGCAAACAACTTTCTGATATTCATTTTAATAGTGACATTGTTTGTAGAAGAAAGAATTCGGTCTAACTAGGAACCTTCAAATTAGATTTTACTTTGAAGTGCTCAGTGTTATAAAATAAGTAAAAAGTGATAAAAAAAAGTGTTTTTTTATTTTTTGTACTCACGTAGAAAACTTTTGAACGAAAATCAAATTGAAGAAATGTACAAAATTGAAGAAAATGCAAAGAGTGCACAAAATAATCATAATATGTTCCTAGTGATCATAATATGATTCTAAGTAATCACAAAATTTTCGAAAGGACAATAATAGGATCACTGGGAATATATTATGATCATCAAGAAAATATTATGATCATAAGGAAAATATTATGATGATTTTTGGATGTATCGTGAAATTTTAATCCAGCTTCAGCAAAATACTGCGAGAATACTATAGGGATTATAGGACAATAATGTGATAATATGCAGTATTATAATATAAGAATATTGGTAGAATTTTACAATCATAGTGTGATAATTTATTGACCATATTATGATAAAAATGAGGTAAGAGTATGATTGGGCCAACTATGTAATAACATGATTGTCGCAATCATAAACATAAAAATGTATGATGCTCTTAGAATATGATCATCCCAACCATGTTTTTTCTTTGCGTGAATTAATTGCATTCAATATACACAGAAAGAATTCACAAAATTCTAATTAAATTTTTAAACACCTTAGGTTAGGTTAGGTTGAATGGGAGCCCGCCAGAACGGCGAGTTCACTCGGAGGCCATAAGGCCCATTGCGATTACCTTAAATCTCCCCCTCATCCACATGGAAAAAAATACCACGACCCGAAGAAATCTAAAACCATCCCGATCCCCTCAAAAAGTCCGAAAGACTAGACAGGGAAACATCGCGTAGACTGTCCAAGTCGTCGAAGAACCTCCTCCTCCTCGTCCCCACAGCCCCTGTAGTAGTCCGCCTGGGTGTAACCCCAACGCACAGCCATTCTGCCCATAGCGCAGTGTCCCGTTAGGACTCCTATTAGCATCCCGATCGTGCGCTTGCCAAAACCAAGAAGAATCTTTGTCCTCCCCGGATCAGGCAGTGGCCATAGGGTCCGAGATATCCTACAATTGGTCAAGATTGTCCACCTTGCCCTTTGTCTCCCTATCCGATATATCCTCTATTACACCGAATAGTGCCACCAGAGGAACCAGGACCTCCGTCTGTATAGGGTTCTCAACCGCCTCGGAGCCATTCCTCGCACACTCGTCAGCCAGCTCCTTGCCCGCAATCCCAGCGTGTCCTGGGACCCACGCCAGCCTGACCGAGTGCCGACGAATACGGTTGAGGGATTCAAAATAGTGCCGCACACACTCCGATCTGACAGTATCGGATTCCAGGGCTTTCAAAGCAGCAAGACTGTCCGCAAAGATGCTAATGGATGATGGATCCAGATCCCGTTCCATTATCCTCCTTGCGGCCACGTCAATGGCATACACTTCCGCCTGGAACACGCTACAATCGCCCGGGAGTCGTATGGAGATTCGAAGGTCTAGTTCGCCGGAAATTCGTGACCGGTAAGATATAGTCCGTCTTACGAACCAGTAGCGCACCACCAATCCCATGCAGAATGGTACTGTGGCCCCAAGTGCGTTGCCTCAGCTCTTGCATCTCCCTGAGTCTGAGAGCTGCCTTTGCCGCCGTGCCCCTGATATAAATATCCAGTGATGGGATGCCAAGCATCACCTCCAAACTTGCCTGGGGTGTAGAACGGGCCGCCCCCGTAATACCCAGACAAGCCAGTCGTTGCACCTTTGCGAGAGTGAAGAGATATGACCCCGTGTCCACCGCCCTCCACCACACCAGTGCCCCGTAGGTCAAGATTGGTCTGATAATCGCCACATACATCCAGTGGATGATATACGGCTGTAGACCCCACCTCTTACCAAAGGTCCTCATACAGGTATAAAAAGCACATAAGGCTTTTCTCATTCTCTCCTCGGTATTCCTCTTCCAGGAAAGTTTAGAGTCCAGAATGACACCCAGGTACTTCGCCTCCCCTGAGAGTTGAAGGGTAACTCCCTCCAGTCTTGGGAGCTTAAACCTCTCCGGTTTGTACCTCCTTGTAAACAAAACGAGTTCGGTTTTAGATGGATTGACCCCCAGACCGTTCTCCCTTGCCCACCTGGACAGCATCGTAAGCGCCGACTCCATGAGATCACTGACCGTCTGGAGAAATTTTCCCCTGATCAGTAGCACAACGTCGTCGGCGTATGCCATCACCTTCGTTTAAACACCTTTCTCATACCAAATTTGTAAATACAAAAAAAAAACTTTTTAAAAAGGCACCAACAAAAAAATTTGTAAATCCAAAAAAAAAAAAGTTTTTTGTAACTTTGAATTTTTATTTTTAAACAATTTTTATATGAAAGATAACAATTTACAAATGAGTTACAAATATTTCAAACAAAAAATTGTTGGGAATTAAATTTCAATTTAAAAGAAAATGCGATTGCTTTTACAAATTCCATTGTTGGTGCCTACTAGGGCTGCCAATCGGGATTGATTGATACCGGGATTTTCGGGACAAAGGGATTTTTCGGGATGCCGGGATTTTACGGGATTTCGGGATTCTGGGACTTAAAATTTTCTTTATTTATAAAAATTTTATGTTATGTAACTAGTTTCTTTTATATAATAATTGGTACATAGTATGAATATTGAAACATCCCAGTCAGATATTGCCAGTGGTACAAAAAATCAAGTACCTGCATACCACTGTGGTGTTAAAAATAAATGACTGGCAGAACACTTTAGCAACAAGTGCTTATCCAATACTTCCAGTAAAAATTTTGTTTCTCTAGTACTTTTCCGGCGTTTTTTGAACACCCGGTCCTTTTGTCTAATAACGTTATCATTTTTGGAATGTGAAAGCAATTTTTGCCAGTACTTGTAGAACCTGTTAAAGTACCTTGAAATCGCTTTCCCATTTTTATTTTTCTGACTGGGATAATATATGAAGGCCTGCACTTAAGTACACTTGCGCCCAGTATTTTGTAAGCAGTTTTTTTAAACAGATTCGTTGCGGCAACCTTGCCCACTGAATCGTGTAATTACAGCAACAAAGTTATTTAGTTATCGTTATCAAATGTTTACATGAAAGAATTCAAACTTACAGTCCCAGCCAAAATTAAGTTTCAGGAGTCGAATTTCGCTTGGAAGGATAAATTGGTAAAATAACAAACTTGATTTTTCGCATGAATTACTCAAAATATTAATAATAGGCGTGTTCGTTTACTTACTACAAGTTACTACTTTTACTACAGCTGGAAAAATTCAATACAAAAATAAAAACAAAACTTTCCAATTGTAGTAAAAGTAGCAAGAATTTCGAGTAAACGAACACACTGTTTGTTTATTTGCGTTCATATTAATATTAATAAATAAGAAAATCCCGGGATTTTTGAGAAGTAATACCGGGATTCGGGATTTTGCCAATCCCGAAAATCCCGGGATTTCGGGACTCGGGATTTCCCGTTTGGTATCCCTAGTGCCTACTCTTTTTTCTGTGTATAGACTTTTGTGGATTAATTCATTGAATTTTCAATTCAGAATTCAAAATATTAATTTAGACATCTGAATAATCAGGTTATTGTTTTTTTTTTTTATTAAGCTTTTTTTCCCCAAGTGTCAAGTTCTTTGGTTTTTGGTCACGGAACAGGTGTTCCCATTACAACTCACTCACCCCTGTTTTCACACAGGGTATTTAAAGACAATTTTGTTTAATTCCCAGGAATTTATGGCATAAAAACAATAAAAACATTATCTCTTCTAACTTAAACAAGCATCCAGAATATCAAAATCACTAATCGGTCTACTGATTTAAATATCCCTCGTACTAAAGAGATTTTATTTTAAAGCATACTATTTGTTGCCTTAGGTTGTTGTTACCTACTTGTTTGTTAATACGTTGGCTAAGGGCTGCTAACGGGGCAACAGTAGGTAAGATGTGTTGGTAAAGTGTAAATAAATAAATAAACGAGTTTAATGTAGTTTTAATGGTTAGTACCCGCCATGCTTACTAACTTCCTTCCTGTATATGTATTCATGCAAGTAAACCCCATACATATTCATATTCAAAATAAACCAAAAAACGTTCATTTTGTTTCTTTTGTTGATGTTAACTGTACGTGTGTTAACCTGTCAGCACCCCTGTTGGTTTGGCAATGTATAATTAAATTTTTTTGTTTAACTTTAACTCTTGCATAAACAGTAAATAGTCTCTCGACCTTAATAGCCGCACATTGTATAACAGAATTTTTGAGGAAAATCTTTAAATGTTAGCAAAAGCTAAAAAAAATTACATGGAAATATATTATCTCAGATGTCCGTGTGTATTGGATTTACTGTAAGTAAAGTACATGTAACTATGTGAAACACTGTTTTGTTTAACTCTTAAAATTCATAATATATTTTTCGTAAATAAATTCAGTTCAGTCACACTCCACTTGCACAACAGATACGTGGATTGATTGATAATCAAATGTACTAAAATTTAACTATAACCAGAAAACAGATTCGGTGCTGACAACACAATTTGTTGTCAATCAAATAGTTCAGTTGCATGAAATGAATTTTTCGGTTGCTAATTAATCTGCTAATTTAAGCAGTTTTTTTCTGAAGCATCTTTTTAACTAATTTTTAGTAACTTTTTCTGCTATTTTTACAGATTTATTTCTATGAGTGTAAGAATAAGAAAGATTTTTGTTTTCTAAAATTTTACTTAAGTATGAAATTTTCAAACTAAATTTGTTACTCAGGTAATATTTAAGAACTAAATTGTTCGAAGTTCTGATTATTAAACCTCCCCAAAAAAACTATGGTAACCCAAGTAAAAAAGTTTTGATATAGTCATATATTATCATATAAAATTTTTTATAATTATATATTGGGACATATATACCAAGATATAATTATATAAAATTTTACGAAATTATATCCTAAATATATAACTACATCTTGTTATATATTGCACAATATATTGTGCAACATATTACAATATCCAATTATATATAGACCGATATATAGTTACATATGCCTTATATAATTATGTATAATTGTATCGAATTATATACCATTATATCTAGTTGGATATGATTATATTATATTTGATACATTTGGATGAGGACAAAATCCGGATAAAATTGTATCAAACCATATCTTATTCCATCAAATTAGATCTAATTGTGTCAAATTAGATCTAATATGATCATAATACGATCTAATTTGATACAATTAGATGTTCTCATTTTTCGGATATTATTATATATAATATCAAAAGACATATAATTTTTTTAGTAGGGAAATTCTAAAATTTGACTGTAAATTTCCTAAATTTTTTATTAAATAGAAATAGATTGATTGTATAATTGAATTAAAATATACAAGTGGTTCTAAAATTTACCTCCAATATGAAATTTAATTGAATTTAAAAATGCGCATTAAAAAGAAACAATTATTGATACCAAAATTCAACTACTTATGTATATATGAAAGAAACTGGATGTATCTAAAATTAAACGACGATACGAACTGCGAATGACTCTAAAATTGGACTATATATTCTAAAATTGTAATTTATCGAAAAAAACTACAATTGCGTCTGAAATTGGCCTGTAAAAGAAATAATTGATTGTAAAATCGATTAATATTTAATATAAATTACGATAAATTCCAAAATTGAATATAAAATTTGATTGCCCAAGTAAAAAAAAATGATATGGAGCCATATGAAGTTATATTTTATTATATATAATCTTTTATGTAATTAGATATAATTATATCCGAAAAATGAGAACATCTTATTGTATCTTATTGTATCGAATTGTATACAATTGTATACAATTTGGTACAATTTGATACAATTTTATGCTATTCGATACAATTGTATCCGAATTTTGTCCTCATCCAATTACATCAAATTATACCTTTTTATATAAAATTATATAAAATGTTATAAAAGTGGACATAGTTTGATACAATTATATCTAAATATTGACCTTATACTTTAGATCATATTATATAAGACCACATCTAACAATATACAAAAATTATTTTTTTAAATAAAAAAGATATGCAATATCTGGAGATCAGACCTGGGGGATTTCAATTACAATTGAAATTAAAAAAAAACACAATTACATTTCATGTGACTGCCCAAGTAAAAAAAATTATATGGAGCCATATAAAGTTATATTTAATTATATATAATCTTCTATGTAATTAGATATAATTATATCCGAAAAATGAGAACGTCTTATTGTATCATATTGTATCGAATTGTACACAATTGTATACAATTTGGTACAATTTGATACAATTCGATACAATATGATACAATTGTATCCGAATTTTGTCCTCATCCAATTACATAAAATTATATCTTTTTGTATAAAATTATATAAAATGTTATAAAAGTGGACATAGTTTGATACAATTATACCTAAATATTAACCCTATATTTTTACCATAATATATGTGACCATATCTAACAATATACAAAATTATATTTTTAAAAAAAAAAAAATATACAATATCTGGAGATCAGACCTGAGGGATTTCAATTACAATTACTTGTAATTTGTAATTGAAATTACAAGTAATTGTAATTGAAAATTTTCAATTACAAATTACTAGTAATTGTAATTTAAAGTGATTTCAATTACAAATTTCAATTACATTTAGAATTAAAAAGTGTTTTTGTTGAAATTTTGTAGAAAAATCTGACTGGGATAGGTTGCATAGGCATGGATGCGTATAAAAAGAATACGTCATGTTGGGCTTACCCTAACTTGTGCTTTTTGTCATTATTTATTTTCACAAAAAATGTAATTGACATTTTTCAAATTACAAATTACTTGTAATTGTTCTTTTTTGAATTACAATTACAAATAATTTGTAATTGTAATTGAGTTTTTTTCAATTACAATTACATGTAATTGTGTAAATGAATGTGTAATTAATTACAAAATGTAATGATTAACCCCAGGTCTACTGGATATCCTTTAATTTCGATAAATCTTCCATTACTTTTATCCAGATTTACCATGACAGTGCATTAAACATGAACAAATTTTTCTTTGTTTTTAGTAATTTTAAAATAATGTTAACAACACTGAAATTTTTAACTTAATAGGATAGTGATATACAACCAAGATATAAGAGATCAGTCAAGTGTGCGTTATAGTATAGAGAATTCCATATTAAAGCTTCAGTATTGTTAATTTTATGGGCGCGTTAGCCATTTTAACTCACGCTCCTAAACAAAAACAAATTACTCACGCACGATCATTTCGTGTCTTACTCACGCAGACATGAGTATATTAAAAACTTACTCACAATCAGAAAATTCTAACGCAAAACAGTAAAAATTACTAAAAACATATGATGCAAAAAATAAACTCAGACACGAATCATGCACGGGTTATATATTCTTACTCACGCTCACGTACGAATTATATATTCTCACGCTCACCGGCGAATTACTTTGTTATAGTAATTATTACTCACGATCACTTGTGAATAACTTCACTCACGATCGTGTCATGCGCCAATCCCTAGTAATTACTAAATCTAAAACTAGTTCAAAATCATTTTTAATATGGAACCACATTTAATACAGTACGGTTTTAAAATGACCTTATACATATATTTTTATATAAAATCACTTTGAAAAAATTGCTAATGTGGGGTGATATATAATTATAGATGATTTTATAAAGAACGTTATATCGTTATATATAAAAGAAATCATGAAATATTGTAGATATGAAACCATACTAAGTTATATATGGGTTTATATGCGTCAATATATAATCATATATAACACCTATTATATAATATTTCTTAAATGGCTCCATATATAGTTTTATATTATTATGTATAGTGTCATACTAAATTATATATAAACGTATATGTAATTATATCTTTTATATATTACTTTGTGTACTTATATATAGCACATACACTTATATGTAGGCCAGTATGTAATAATATAAAATCACATATGTCCCAATATTAAAACCTTTGAGGAAAAAATATTTAATATATGACTATATAAAAGTATATATGCTTCAATTTAAAAGCATATGTGGCCTTATCTAACTATAAGTTACTATATGTAATTACATAAAATAATATATGATTATATCAAAACTTTTTTACTCGGGTGTAATTGAAAATTTTCAATTACAAGTAATTGTAATTGAAAGTGATTTCAATTACAAATTTCAATTACATTTAGAATTAAAGTGTTTTTTGTTAAAATTTTGTAGAAAAAACTGACTGGGATAGGTTGGATAGGCGTGGATAAGTATAAAAAGAATACGTCATGTTGGGCTGACCCCTCACTTGTGCTTTTTGTCATTATTTCTTTTCCGAAAAAATGTAATTGTAATCGAAATTTTTTCAATTACAATTATATGTAATGTATAATTGCAAATTTTCAATTACAAATTACTTGTAATTGTTTTTTTTAATTACAATTACAAATAATATATAATTGTAATTGATTTTTTTTTCAATTACAATTACATGTAATTGTGTAATTGCATGTGTAATTAATTTCCAAATATAATGATTAACCCAAAGGTCTGCTGGAAATCCTATAATTTCGATAAATCTTCCATTACCCAGATTTACCATGACAGTGCATTAAACATGAACAAAATTTTCTTTATTTTTAGTAATTTTAAAATAAAGTTAACAAGACTGAAATTTTAAAGTTAATAGGATCATGTTATACAACCAAGATATAAGAAAAATAGTAAAATATTACAAAATAGTAAAAATTACTAAAAATATATGATGCAAAAAATAAACTCACACACGAATCATGCACGGGTAATATATTCTTATTCCTTATATATTTATACCCTACACCACTACGTGGTCAGGGTATTATAAATTTGTGCTGATGTTTGTAACACCAAAAAATATTGGTCCTAGACCCTAGTATCCTAGTATACCGATCGGCTTAGAATTTTTTTTTATTTCGATTAACGATGTCCGCCTGTCCGTCCGTCCGTCTGTCTGTCTGTCCATGCATTCTTGTCCGCACTCTACAGGTCGCAAATATTAAGATATTTTGATGAAATTTGGTATACCGACCTATATCAGCCCAAGGACGACGCCTATTGATTTTGGTTATAATCGGTCCATGTTTAGACCTAGTGCCCCCCAAAATTATATACGCTGCAGTTCGCAAATATTAAGATATTTTGATGAAATTTGGTACACAGACCTATGTTGGCCCAAGGACGAAGCCTATTGATTTTGGTGAACATCGGTCCATGCTTAGACCTAGTGCCCATATAAGGGTCCTACCAAAATTGGCTTGGTTACAAACTGCAGGTCGCAAATATTAAGATATTTTAATGAAATTTGGTGCGCTGACTCACATTATAGAAAATTTTGACACAAGCCCCATTTTAACCCATTCGAATTTCGGATCCAAACATTAGTTGGCTTTTACCCAGACTGGTGTAGAGTATTGTATAGTCGGCATGCCCGACTTTAACCTTTTTACTCGTTTTATATAAAATCACTTTGAAATAATTGCTTATGTGGGATGATATATAACAAGGGTGGG
The DNA here is from genome assembly GCA_949987735.1 of Leucophora obtusa. Lineage (NCBI taxonomy): Eukaryota > Metazoa > Arthropoda > Insecta > Diptera > Anthomyiidae > Leucophora > Leucophora obtusa. Next base: position 62,971,335 of record OX465295.1, read on the forward strand.
CACGGATTTTTCACCGAGGGCCATATTGTGGTTTTTCATAAATTATAAAGGGCCGCACTATAAATTAAAAAAAGTAAAACTACAAATCTTTACCTTAAATGAAAGCGGACGGAACTAATGTTTTATTTTATTTTTCATGTAAAAAAAAATCTGTTCTCAAATCAAAACTGGTTCCACAAGAACTCATTGCAAACTCAACTTTTTTCAAATTCTGTTTTGATATTTTTTAATTACATAAGTAGAATAAAACATTTTTTTTTATAGTTTTTGCATTAAACTGCGGTGTCGCGGAATCGGCCAACGAAAATTTAAAACTCAACGAGTTATACAAGACTGAATATTATTCCGACAACAAAAACATGTATACAGAATTATATCCTTGATTCGGGTTTTAATTTAATAATTTCGTTGCGCACAACAAAAAAACTCTTCCCTTTAAAGGAACACTATGCACAAAAGGGTTAATTTAAACGACGATTATAAACTTAAAGATTTAGTCAGTAACTTGAGTACTTTTTGATGAATTAAAACGCCAACTTTTTCACACAGTTCTAAATTTAAGACCAATAGTCAGCACAAAGTACGAATTTTAATAACACTTTGGTAAGAAATTTTCAAACAAATAAAATATGAGTTTAAAATCGTGCTTTGTGCTGACTATAAAACTCGTCCAACAAAAGTCTGAAATGGCTACTGAAAATTTAAATGAAAAACCTTTATCATATTTATAAAAAGCTTCATAAATGTGATGAAAAACAAAACTTAAACTTGCAAAATGTGACAGTTTTTTTTAAATACAAAATTACATGTTTTTAAATTTGTGACAAAGTAGTTGTCAATGTCGACAGTAGCGTAAAAGATGTTGAATTTATTTTGTAAAGAATTAATTGCCAGTTTCATAAGATCGATTTTTGTCTTAAATAATTTTTAAGTAAGAAATTTCTAGCTAAACTGGCCCTAAGAATAATATCAATTGTTCCTTTAAATATCTCTTAAGTAAGAAATTTTCAAATCGATCATAGCCCTGGCAATAAAACTGGCCCTAATTTTTTATCTAAAAATTTTTGGAATAAAAAATTTTAAAACATTGCGAAATAAGATATTAAAAAAATTTTTGAAATAAAAAAAATTTAAAGTTAAAGTTCAACAAGGGCCGCACAAAAATCAGCAAAGGGCCGCATGCGGCCCAATGGTCCGCATTTGCCCACCGTTGATATATAATTATAGATGATTTTATAAAGAACGTTATATTGTTATATATTAAATAAATCATGAAATATTGTAGATATGGAACCATATTAAGTTATATATGGGTTCTTATTCGTCAATATATAATCATATCTAACACAAATTATGAAATATTTCTTATGTGGCTCCACATATAATTTTATATTATTATGTATAGTGTCATACTAAATTATATATAAACGTATATGTAATTATATCTGTAATATGTTACTTTATGTACTTACATATAGCACATGCAATTATATGTAGGCCTGTATGTAATAATATAAAATCACATATGTCTCCATATTAAAACCTTTGAGGAAAAAATATCTAACATATGACTATATAAAAGTATATCTGCTTGAATTTAAAAGCATATCTGGCCATATGTAACTATAAGTTACTATATGCAATTACACAAAATAATATATGATTATATCAAAACTTTTTTACTCGGGTGACCATGCAAATACACAAGTAATTAAAACTTCAAGTCATTCTTTAATTAGAATATACCAGACGGAGACAAATTTTCATATGGTCCTTTTTTACTTTTCATTATTTTTTTTTTTTTTTTGTAACTCTCCAATTTACCCACCTACAGAGCTGAGGTTTTTTTTTTATTCTGCCTAAAATTTTGTTGGTAGTTTATTGTTTTGTACCATTGTGTTTTTTGGCTTAACTTAAGTTTTGAACAAAAACTTAATTGTTTACTCAGCAGGTATCCCCATTACACATACTCGACATAACATATGTTCGTTCATAAATCATTTTCTGTTGGTCCCTTTTTTAAGTGTAAGTATGTGCAAAGATTTCCTTGTTAACTGTTCTATTTAGGCCGGATGGTGTAAGTTTAGGCCAGCTCATATGATTTTCTTTTTTTTTAGGGGGTTTCCTGCATTATTTATATGATAAATAGTTTTTAATTATGTTCAATTTATCACATCATTTTTAAAGTGTTTACTTAAGAAATGGTCCTTAAAGATATTTATGGTTCATTGGATTTAAGCACACAATATGTAGTTAAATCTTGTTTTTTAATAAAGAATTATTTTTTCCATAAAAAATATTAAATTTGTACATGTATAGATTTCAAAAAAAAAATTTTTTTTTTGGCCGAACGTAGGGGTCGCCTTTTTCAATTTTTCGTTATAGCTTCGGCATTTAAAATCGAATTTTAAAGTGTGATATATCGATTTTTTTGCCTCGAGGAGACCAGTTTTTTACTATAAAGGAAAAATCCAATGAAAAAAAATTTAAAAAGGCGACCCCTACGTTCGGCAACCAATATATATAAAAAAAATTCTACTGGGTTTATCGAAAAACTTCATTAGCAAAAGTTTAATGATTTTTTACGAGCTTTAATTTTCTGACATTAGGGTGGTAGCAACTGAGATCTGGTGGCTAACTACTAGAACAGGATACTTGAGGTCAAGGGCCCTCGAGAGAAAAACACTGGTCTCCTCGAGAGAAAAACATCGATGTATCATACTTAAAGATGCGACCCCAAGTAAAAAAGTTTTAATGTAGTCATATATTTTGATATAAAATTTTGTATAATTATATATTGGAACATGTATACCAAGATATAATTATATAAAATTATACGAAATTATATCCTAAATATATAACTACATCTTGTTATATATTGCACAATATATTGTGCAACATATTACAATATCCAATTATATATAGACCGATATATATTTACATATGCCTCATATAATTATGTATAATTGTATCGAATTATATACCATTATATCTAGTTGGATATGATTATATTATATTTGATATATTTGGATGAGGACAAAATCCGGATAAAATTTTATCAAACCATATCTTATTTCATCAAATTAGATCTAATTGTATCAAATTAGATCTAATATGATCATAATACGATCTAATTTGATACAATTAGATGTTCTCATTTTCCGGATATAATTATATACAATATCAAAAGTCATATAATTTTTTTTAGTACCCAAGTAAAAAAAAGTGATATGGAGCCATATGAAGTTATATTTAATTATATATAATCTTTTATGTAATTAGATATAATTATATCCGAAAAATGAGAACATCTTATTGTATCTTATTGTATCGAATTGTATACAATTGTATACAATTTGGTACAATTTGATACAATTTTATGCAATTCGATAAAATTGTATCCGAATTTTGTCCTCATCCAATTACTTCAAATTATATCTTTTTGTATAAAATTATATAAAATGTTATAAAAGTGGACATAGTTTGATACAATTATATCTAAATATTGACCTTATACTTTTTATCATATTATATAGGACCATATCTAACAATATACAAAAATTATTTTTTTAAATAAAAAAGATATGCAATATCTGGAGATCAGACCTGGGCGATTTCAATTACAATTGCAAATAAATGTAATTGAAATTTAAAAAAAACACAATTACATTTCATGTAACTGTAATTGAAAATTTTCAATTACAAGTAATTGTAATTGAAAGTGATTTCAATTACAAATTTCAATTACATTTAGAATTAAAGTGTTTTTTGTTAAAATTTTGTAGAAAAAACTGACTAGGATAGGTTGGATAGGCGTGGATAAGTATAAAAAGAATACGTCATGTTGGGCTGACCCCTCACTTGTGCTTTTTGTCATTATTTCTTTTCCGAAAAAAATGTAATTGTAATTGAAATTTTTTCAATTACAATTATATGTAATGTATAATTGCAAATTTTAAATTACAAATTACTTGTAATTGTTTTTTTTTAATTACAATTACAAATAATATGTAATTGTAATTGATTTTTTTTTTCAATTACAATTACATGTAATTGTGTAATTGCATGTGTAATTAATTTCCAAATATAATGATTAACCCAAAGGTCTGCTGAAGATCCTCTAATTTCGATAAATCTTCTATTACTTTTATCCAGATTTACCATGACAGTGCATTAAACATGAACAAAATTTTCTTTATTTTTAGTAATTTTAAATTAAAGTTGACAAGACTGAAATTTTAAAGTTAATACGATCATGTTATATGTACAACCAAGATATAAGAAAAATAGTAAAAAAAAAATAGTAAAATATTACAAAATAGAAAAAATTACTAAAAATATATGATGCAAAAAATAAACTCACACGAATCATGCACGGGTTATATATTCTTATTCACGCTCACGCACGAATCACTTGAGTATAGTAATTACTACTCACGATCGCGTGTTATTCACAGAGATGTTCGTGACTCACGAACATTTCTAGTCACGCGCCAATCCCTAGTAATTACTAAATCTAAATTTAGTTCAAAATCAATTTTAACATAGAACCACATATAATATAATACGGTTTTATATGGACCTTATATATTTTTATATAAAATCACTTTGAAATAATTGCTTATGTGGGATGATATATAATTATAGATGATTTTATAAAGAACGTTATATTGTTATATATTAAAGAAAACATGAAATATTGTAGATATGGAACCGTATTAAGTTATATATGGGTTCATATTCGTCAATATATAATCATAACTAACACAAATTATAAAAGATTTCTTATATGGATCCACATAGTTTTATATTATTATGTATAGTGTCATACTAAATTATATATAAACGTACATGTAATTATGTCTTTTATATGTTACTTATGTACTTATATATAGCACATACATATATATGTAGGCCAATATGTAATAATATAAAATCACATATGCCTCCATATTAAAACCTTTGAGGAAAAAATATCTAACATATGACTATATAAAAGTATATCTGCTTGAATTTAAAAGCATATCCTGCCATATGTAACTATAAGTTACTAAATGCAATTACATAAAATAATATATGATTATATCAAAACTTTTTTACTCGGGTAGGGATTGTAAATGCCAAAGATATAACGAAAAATGTAAAATGGCGACCCTACGTTCGGCAAAAAAAAATAAAAAAAAATTTTTGAAGCCTCCTTGCAAAAATACTTCATATTGGAGGGTGTACGGCGAACTTTTTTTTGATTTTATCAAATTTTTTTGTTAAATTTAACAAATCTGATTTGCAAATTAGTAATGTATCTATAACTTTGAAAAAAGTGTTTATTCTTCTTCTTAACCTCAAACCTACACATCTAAATTTAAGTAAGAAATTAGTAAAACTACAATTTTATTTGTAATTATACTGAGTCGTAAAATTTGTTCAAAATAAGGTCTCGGGACTCTCCCCGGGCCTAGTCCATACTATCTAAAGTCATGTAAGGGCACTGCAAAGGAGCAAACATTTTATCCGTTTTAATCTATCTCGCTTAGTTTTCGAGATATGGGCCATTTTATGAAGTGAAAAATTTTCATTAGAAATTTCTGAGGGTCAAAGGTCCCACTATAGTCCATTTGTGGATGAGATAACCTCTTTCGCCGGGGTATCACACGGTTAGGCGTAGTCGAAGTTTTCGTCAATTTTGCTCTATCTCTCTTAGTTTTCGAAATATAGGCCATTCTAAAAAATTGGGAGGGAAAGAAATAGCGCCTTATTTGAAATTTCGGATACACTGGTGGCGCCATCTACTGGGTAATAACACAAACATGAAAATATTATATTTTAACAATAAATTTCGTAAAATTTAACGAATGGGTTCTTAAAAATTAGTTATAAATAGTTTTGAAAATTAACACTCAAAACTAGTTAAAATAATGAGGCAAAATTTTTTGAACCGGTTACCTTTGCATCTGTTCTAGAACAGGTATTTTTACCATCGGTTTCATGGAACAGGTAATAGAACTGATACCTGGGAGTCAAAATGTGAGGTTTCACTGTCGCAGAACCAGTTTTATAGCTGGTCCAAAGCAACCTGCTCTAGTTCGGAAGAAAAGAACCAGTTGCTTTTGGGACAAACTCAAACAAAAACCACCGATAATAGAACGTAAAGTAGAACAGGTTGTATGCAAGTACAAGTTGTTCTACAACCGGTACTTTGCATCCGACAATTTCGCTGGGTAGTGTTAAATGAAGATATCTAAAATCTTTGTTCAAATCAGCGTTTCAACTAAAAATTTATTAAAAATTATTCAAACCGATTTGAAACTAGTTTGACAGATTTTTCTACTGACGTATTATTTTAAGTGTACATTACATGGAATTACAAGAGATAGTCTATCAGAGAGAAATTGCAAGAGAAACCTACAAAGAGAGCTAAGAGCTGAAAACTAGTTCATTTCGATTCAATATATTTCGGACCAATTTTTTTTACAATAATAACAAGTATATTAGCTCCTGAATAAAAAAGTCTTGAATTATGGCATTCTAATTTTGAAAATACATTTTTGTCATTGTATCACTTCAGTGGTTGAATGATATTTCGAACATCAATATTATTGGTCTAATTCATAAACTTTTACAACAGTCTTATTGCAGGATTTTAAGCTAAATTGTGAAAAACAGTATTCATATTTGCTTAATAACGAAAAAATAATGTAGGTTTATAGTCGATACTCATTAACTTTATACTTTTTATAAAGTTTGGAGTGAGGAAGCCACCATTTAATTGTTAATTATTTCATTTTCAGGCATGAAATGATTTATTAAAGCCATCCCATCCCTAGAATGTGTGGCTTCCAACAACTTGCATGCATCAAACTGAAAAAAGCTACAACAATTGCGTAGCCAATGACATTTTTCGAAAAAATTTACAAAAAAATTTACAAAAAAATGTAAAAATAAAATTAAAAAGAAACACAAAACAATAGTGATGTACAGACTGTCAAAACATTATTCGAAATTCGATTACTTTTGTATGCTTCGAATAATGTGTTCTAAAAAATTACTTTTTTACACACATTTGCATTGATTTGCTTTATAAATAAAATAAATAATATTTTTAATGGCTTTTAAATTTATCTTAGCACATCATTAGTTCTCTAATTTAAGAAAATACATTTTCACTTCCGATTACCGAGTCATCGTTTACTAAATTTGTACATCACTTGCGACTTATTTGAGAGAAGAGAGAAAATAAACAATAGTGTTGCCAGCAGTGTTGCCATAAGACAAATGCGAAAAGGTGCTAGATCGGCGAAAAAAAAGTGCTAGAAAGTGCTAGATTCAAAATAAAAAGTGCTAAAAAATGTGCTAGATTTTTTTTTTTTTTTTTAACATGCATTATGGGTTTTTATCAGAGTTGGCAACCGATTCATAAGGTTAAGGCCAGTTTACATTACAAGATTTTCGGTAGTATTTTGCTTTAGTACACATGCAAAATATATAGACAAGGTTACAAAATCTTTCCGAAAATCTTATAGTGTAAACCAGTCTTTAGTGTTAATGGATAACGTTATTTCATAAATATTTCGATAGGGTATTTTAAGGTTATCGGTATAATAAGTTATTTCGCTGAGTTGTTTTAGAGTTACCGGTATTTAAAGTTATTTCGTTTGATTATTTTAAGGCTTTTTAAGTTATTTCGTTATGGCTAGTTTACACTGTACGATTTTTGGTATGATTCTGCTTTAGTACACATGCTGGATTTCAAAATCACACCAAAAATCTTGTAATGTAAACCAGCCATTAGTGGTATTTTAGTCCCTACACGGAAAAAATAAAAAGTGTATAATTATCGAAGTACTTAGGTAAAATACAACTTCCAAAATATATTTTGTAAGTCTGTAAAAAAATACATGTAGATTTATCAATTTTTGGTTTTTGTCAACTTGCCTTAGTTTTTGACCTATTCCATTTCCACGCACTTCAAAATATGTTAAGTTACCTAAGTTTTTTCTTTTATAAATTGTCTTAGAAAATATTATATTTTATTTAAAGAATTGTGTAACTTAGCAGAAAACTTTTGAAGTTGTATTTTACCGAAGTACTTCGGCAATTATCCACTTTTTATTTTTTGCGTGTAGGATATTTAAAATTTTTGAGTTAGGGTCTGTTAGGTTAAACGGTATTTTAAATAATTTCATTAAAGTATTTTGCAGTTAGTGATATTTTAAGTTATTTCGTTAATGGTATTTTTAGATTAATTGTAGTTATTTGAATGCATTTAAATCGTTATTGATGTTTTGGGGTTAATGTTGACAAACCATGGTTTTTATTGATATATTGAATTATTAATAAAAAAAAATATGCATTTCAAACAGTTGCCATTTCATAGGGACATCATTTATTGCTGGCTTTAAATCAGTAAAGAAATTAAAAAATCATAATTTGGAGATAAATTAGAAACGTTCTCCATAGAAATAATTTCAGATTTTGAGGCTAAAACATATCAGATTCTACAGAAAGATTAGCTATTATACGATAAAATTGGAATGGAATGAATGGATGTCACTACATTGCTAGATTTGTCAAAACAACAGAGTAGTACATTGGAAGATGACAAAGCAAATTGTGGAAAAGTTTTTGTTGTTGTTTTTGTTTTTTCTTTGATATTTTAAATGTTTAATAACGGTCCTAGACGAGAACATGAAATTCTCATTGATTTTGTAATTTAACTTAAATATTTCCAGAAATTCTAAAAACGTTGTCGCCTGAGGATTTCCTTAGGCAAGAATGAAATCCGGATAGGGACATGCCGTGTATACGTGTATTACGGACCGTTAATGTGCCGTTAAAGCCGGATTCATGATTTCGTACGTGCCGGAGAGTCCGTAAAAATGTTTCTTGGGAGGGTTTTTGGGCTGTACTTTAAGGTCCTTTCGATTGCCGTTAACAATCAGATGTTGGTTTTCAAATTGGAACTCTTTTGGAAGTGATCTAGTGTGAACTTAAGTCAGAAATGCCAAACTAACTTTTCTTATTTCTTCTTTTTAGAAATTCGTAAATATTGTTATGCCAGTATTTAACAAAAAGTTGGCATGACTGGTAAAGATATTTATTCACTATTACACTTTAACCCAATTTAGAGAAGCTGTATATTTGTGTGTGGACTGTGATATTTGTAAATCCTCTTTTTTCTTGAACTCGAGAAGTGTTTCAAGACATTTTTCATATAGATACTGAATTATTTGAAAAAGTGCTAAAAAATTTCAATATTTTTAAAAAAGTGCTAAACTAGCACCTAGCACTTTTTTTAAATTTTTGGGTGCTAACTTCCAAAAAAAGTGCTAGATCTAGTACCTAAAGTGCTAAAATGGCAAGCCTGGTTGCCAGAATCAAATCGAAAAATTAATTTATAGTTAAAATACGATTATGAATCAAGATTTCTAATAACTCTTTATTAAGCGAAATATGTACTTTAACTATTGCAAGCTTCAAATACCAAATAATTTTTTTTATGAATTAGCACATATATATTTATGTAAAAGAATCGCATCCAATTTAATTTACTCTTTTACTAGTGTGACTTATAAAATTAGAGTGTTTTTTATATGAAACTAATACTTTAATATACACCCATCTCTCGTATAACGCCTCCTCTCTCATAATACAGTTTTCACAGTTTTGCAGAAGATACATCAAGATTCCTATAACGCGGCTTTTCTTTCGAAGTTGTGTGTTTGTTGAGCGACTTAAATGGGGTAAACGAAGGAAGGGTGTTTATAAATATATAAAGTAATACGACACTACAGTGTAATACAGTCTTTATACAAGTTTGTACATTAAATGCAAGCAAACGTTATTCACATACGATATGTTTATATTTTATTTATGAATATCAGGGTGGCAGGTATTTGACGAAATTTCCATGCAAATGCATATTTTTCTGGATAGTCCAAATATGCTGAAAAAATCGCACTGAGAAGATCATTTGCATTTCACAAACATAATAGGCAGAAAATAAAACTGCAAATACATTTTTGTTAAGGTGGGAAAATATAACTCACATACAAACATTACAGTGTTTGCCTGGATAATAACAATAAAAATTAAATAATTGGAAACATACAGAGCACAAAGAAAAAAGTTGGACACATTCTATATTAAAATTAAACGAGCTGTAATCAATATAAAAGACAAAAAACGAAAAAAGGTATTGAAAAGCATAAAATTACTGTTAATGTTACCCAGGTGTATGGCATCACAAAAAAAAAGTTATTAAAACATCGTTTTCACTAGATGGCACTAGATGGCGTTCATTACACCCCTCAGTTTTATTGGAAATGGTCCCAAATGGAAGCAATCGATTTTTGTTTTTATTTTTGGAAAACGTTAACCCGTGAGGAAATTTGGACGAAAATGGCCCAGTTGGGAAAAAAAGTGTATTACTATTAAAAATTCCCAAAATTAGAAATTTCGAAAAAAATTATTTTTTATTCCATTTATTCATTTAATATAGTCAAAATGATTCAGGCATGGAATATTGACTTCATCGGATATCATTAACCCACTTTAGCCTGGAATCCAAAATGACCCACGAATTTGATAAAAATACAAAAACGTGTTTTTTTTAAATTAATTTTAAAGATTTTTTAAAATGCCTAATTTGGAGATGTCGATTGCTATTTGTACCACATAATAGTTGATATTAAAGAAAAAAAATAAATTGGAAAAATCATAATTCGAGTTTGTGTTTGGAGCAGCGACTGCTTTCCAGGACATTTTACAAAAATTGTTCATTTTGTCAAAAATTAAACAAAATTTAAATGTTTTCATCAAATTTTACACAGTTTTCAGAAAAACAACACTTTGATTTGGTTAGACTATAATTATCTTTATACTTGTTTAAAAAATATTTAACCCTTAGTGGCCTGGAGTCAGAAAAGACCCATGAAACTTAATATTAATTATGACTACGAGATTGTAAAACCATTAAATTGATAAAAAAAGATATCAACTGGATAAAAATAATAATTTTATGTAACGTGATCTAGATGGGGTTAATTTTTATACCTTTGGCCAAAAACGCCCCACTTGGAAATTTACAGAATAACATCTTTCATAATTTTCGTAAAAATTAAAATTTTTCATGTCTGAATCATTTTGACTATATTAAATGAATAAATGGAATAAAAAATAATTTTTTTCGAAACTTAGAATTTTGGGAATTTTTAATAGTAATACAGTTTTTTCCAAAATGGGCCATTTTCGGCCAACTTTCGGCACGGGTTAAAGTTTTCCAAAAAAAAATCGATTTCTTCATTTGGGACCATTTCCAATAAAACTGTGGGTGTAAAGACATATCTATTTTTAAGGGACACTCTAATATACATAGATAGTAGGAATTTTAATATAAACTCGTATTCTACTCGTAAACGGTGTTAACCTGGTATGTTTATGAATTTAATGTCAAACTTCATATATAAAAAATATGGTTTATATTTATACAAGGTTTAGAAAGAATTAACGAGTTTATATGAAAACCCCTAATAGTTTGTAAACATATGAGCAATTCCTAAAAACTTTTAATATTTGGGGTGAAAAAAAGTGATTTTAGTTTGAGGGCATATTGAACTGTTCAAATTTATTCGCGTGAATGACTTTATGCAGGGGTCGTCAAAGCAATGGCGGTTTAAAATAGAAAATACAACAACAAAAATCCCAAAAATGCATTTCTTAATATATTTGAAGAATTTTTTTTCGTTCAAAGATATAATAAAACTGCTAAAGTTAACTTGATATAATTAAAAATTTAATTGAAACTTTGGATCAAATTAAATTCTTAATTGCATTGATAAATGTTTTAAGCGAAACTCGATTTTAGTTTTTTCTCTGTAGGACTGTGCAAATATCGAAATTTAAGACTTTCATAAATAGCTGCCACCCTAAGTAATACTTTATTTATTACTTATGTTATATTACATGTATAAACAAGTATTTGAAAAAGCATTTCAACACACACACGCACACATAAATACACTACTTTTAGTAATTTTAATCTTAATACACATACACATAAGTACTTTATGGAATTATAAAGTTTTAGTTAGTGAGTGTGTGTGTGTGTATATGTAAAATTCTCTTTATGTTTTGTTGTTTATTGTACATCCATACGTGGCTTTGTAACTAAAGGAATCATATTAATTACTTAAGGTTTTTTATCCTTTTAAATTAGATAGATTTTTAATAATAATATTATATTTTTATGAAAAATTACTAGGATAAGTTAATGTGAGCTTTATAATATTTATGCTTTGATGTTTTAAAATGTATGCATTAAGAAAATTGAAATTTTTGCCATTTTATATTTTATTTTAGTTTTTTTTATTTCAAATACTAATTTTTGTAATAATTATTTGGCTATAAAGAGATGTTATTATATTTTATAATAAATTATTTAAAATGCAGTACATTAACGGTTTGAAATCAAAGAACAGAAATTATACAGAGTAACAACTACTGCAATAGAATTTTAGTTTATTGTTATATTAAAAAAAAAAAAAAAAATCTCAAAAAAATTTTAGTATAAATATTCATTGAATAGCAATTTTAATTACAACTAAAAAATACAATAATAAATTCTAATTCAAGCAAATATATGTATAAACTTTTTTGTAGCCATTCACAGAAAAAACTAAAAACAAGTTTTAATTACGAAATTGATTATATTAATTAAAATTTTAATTGATTTTGCACCTATCACTCAAATGATACTATTAATTACTAAAAATTGTATACGATTAATTGAAACAACTGAAATATTAATTGATTCAATTAAATATTTAATTAAAAGCAATTTTTATTTTTATCATATGTTTAGTTCGATATTTTAGGTTAATTATTTTTTCTGTGTTATAATTTAGTATTTTGTTCTTAGTGTGTCAGTAGAAGAAAATCATGGGTCAAAAAAAAAAATAATTAAAATCAAAAAAACATAAAGTAGTGAAAACAAGTTAAAAAAATAAATTAATTATATATGTAATAGGGCGGGTCAAATTGTATGGATAAAAATTTTTGATATTGCGTACTCGATTTTTCGAAAGCTTTTAGCATGGGGAAAAAAAAGTTCCTCTACGACATATCAAAAAAATCATTTTCGAGGCTACCAAATTTAAATTTTTTGCAATTTTCTAATAAATCTAGATTAGCGCCATCTTGAGGTGGCTTTTTGAAACAACTAATAAAGTTGTAAACAACCTTTCCAGAAAGGTATTACTTATGAAAATCGGATGAAAAATGTGGCAAATAGAGGTAAAAGTATATAATTAAAATTATTTTCTCCTTGTTGTCATCAACATCATTATCATCATTTCTCATCATTATCATCTGAGAAAAACTTAGGAAATTGAAAACAAGCAATAACTTAATGTCATTTTAAAGTTGAAATTTTTTGCAGTTTATTTTGACGGTTTGTTATTGAATTCCCTGATATGTAAGTATGGTTGTACTTTTTGCACTTGTATAATATAATTAATTGATCAATACAAAATAAAGTTATAAAGCTAGTGTCATACGGATCAATCAGAAGTTTCGGGTTCAAATCCTGGCAGTGGAAAAAAAATTTTTGGGGTTTTTTTTTTATACTGTGTTAAAAATGTTTCTTTAAATTTTTTCAGTTAAATTAATTTCAGAAGTAATTTATTTTTTTGTTTTTATTTTATATTAATTTATATGAAATTTTATTAAAATATAAAAATTTCAATTAAGTGTTATTTTTGTTCGGTTTTAGGATCAAATACGACAAACTCCAAATAGAATTCACAATTTATTTTACAACAAACAGAGAAAAAACTTATAAAAAAAACTTTTCCATAATCAATGGTTGACAATTAATGCATTTTCAAGTGCTACCAAGCACAATCATCATCAGATTGTTTTTACAAAAATAACACTCATTGTTATAATCTTCAGATCAGCTAAAATCTATGGTAAAATTTCAAATAATGTTATTTTTAAAATATTTTTGTTAAAATACCAAAAAGGTAAATATTTAAGTGTTAATTCATAAAACCATTATAAATTTAAAGGAGGTATAGAAAACAATTTTTATATATGAAATTTATTCTCTATACCTTCTATAACTTTATAAAGCGTTTATGAATTAAGAAGTTAACATTCAGTTGGTATTTAATATTTAATAAAATTGTTTTTAAAAACCCATTTTGATAAAATTCTTACAAAATATATTTATTATTACACTAATAGAAAAGCAAAAAGTCTATAAGCTTTTTATTTAAAACTACTAAAAATTAGTTAAAAATTATCTTGCAGAAGAAAATATTTTTATCTACTAAAAAGCAGCAAAACTTTTTGCGGGATTTACAACAGATGGTGTATCTTTTACACATGGTTTGTGTCTTTAATAACTTATATGGTATTTTGGAGTGTATGGTGAGTGGAGTGTTCTGTCATTTATTCTCTCTTAGTCATGGAAGGATATAGTGTGAACAACAAAGTTTTTTTTTCTTCGTCAATTTGAACAACATTATTGAAAATTCGGAAAAAAATAAAATCCATTAGATTTTATAATAATTCCATATAAAATAAAATTAAAAAAAAATATTTAAAAAAATTGGAGTATAACAAAATTATAATAAAAAAATAAAATATAGTTTCTTCCCAAGAAACATTTTTACGGACTTTCCGGCACGTACGGAATCATGAATCCGGCTTTTACGGCACATTAACGGTCCGTAATATACGTATCCGCCAAAGCTTGTACGTATGCGGGACGTTAACGGACCATGTAATCGGATTTTCGAACACAATACGTTTTAACTCCGTTTCCGTACCGTAAAATACGGACTTAATTGATTTTAATTTGTGTTCAAAATTCCTTTAGTTTGGAAAAAATACTTTTGTGGCGAGAAATTAATGGCAGTAGCTGGAATAGGTCTAACACATCATCGATTAAACAGCTTAGTGCGTGTTTTACAATGGTTTGTGTAAGATGGTTTGTTTTTGTAACAAAAGCTAAGTTCAACGTACGTTAACGCGGCTATCAAATTTTTCCAAAATTGTGTGTAAATTGTTTCTGTTTCGAGTAAATTGGGAACCCGCGGTAACGACGTGGAACACGTCCTAAAGTTTCCAAATTTGAATCGTATGCAAAACACCATCGTAAATATAAATATATTAGATGCTCGACTTTATTATGGGTGACTATCTCGAATTTTTGCGCTAGACGAAGAGGTAACCTGATATACTAAATATAGTGTAAATGTAAATAATATCGTTATTATTAAATCTATTAAAAAGCAAAAAAAATAAAGGGTTTTTCAATAAGAGCGCTACAAAAGATTTTTGAAATAAAACAAAAACGGTTTTGGATATCATTGAAATTCTTTATTCCTATGAAAGTACGTTCGATGCCATTATGTATGGAAATCGATCTCTTTTGCATGGCCACCACTGGCACGCTTGCAGAAGTCCAGACGCTGAACCCAATTTTCGACGGTTTTCAAGGATAAATCGGCCGATATTCGTACGAAGTTCATCAATCGTCGCTGGCTTGTTGGCATAGACCATAGATTTGACGTAGCCCCACAGGAAATAGTCCAACGGCGTCAAATCGCACGACCGAGGCGGCCAATCGACTGGACCATTTCGTGAAATAACACGTTCTCCAAACTTGGTTTGCAATAAATTGATTGTGACATTCACTGTGTGGCTTGTGGCGCCGTCCTGTTGGAACCACATGTCCTCCAAGTCCATATCATCCAATTGGGGCCAAAAATATTCGGTTATCATTGAACGGTAGCGATTCCCATTCACAGTAACGTGCCGGTCTTGATCATCACGGAAGAAGTACGGCCCAATGACGCCGCCGGCCCATAAACCGCACCAAACCGTAATTTTTTCGGGATGCAATGATGACTCATGGAGTACGTGTTGATTGCTGTCTGACCAATAACGCATATTTGGTTATTGACGAAGCCATTCAGCCAGAAATGAGCCTCATCGCTGAAGATGATTTTTCGATGAAAATCCGAATCATTTTCAAGTTGTTGCTTAGCCCAATTCACGAACATACGACGCGTATGGTGGTCAAGCGGCTTCAGTTCTTGCGTCAATTTGATCTTGTAAGGATGTAGGCCAAGATCTTTTCGCAAAATTCGCCACAACGACGTCACAGAGATGCCCAACGCTTGAGAACGACGTGTGAGAGACACATTTGGGCTTTCTACAACTGAAGCCTCAGCGGCAGCAATATTCTCGACACTACGGGCACTTCGTTGTCTCACTGGCACGGGAACATTTTGTAATGTGCCTGTGGATTCAAATTTTTCCACTAGACGCTCAATTGTTTATCTGCTAGGACGATTATGACGACCATAAATTGGACGTAGCGCTCTTAACGTTGAGGCCACTGACTCCGAATTTCGGTAGTAAATTTTAATAATTTCGACTCGTTGTTGGCTCGTATATCTTTCCATCATGAAATCGCAAACCTTACTGAAGAGAAATGTCAAAAGAGCGGCAAGAAATATGGCGTCGTTTGATGTTCCTGTCTTTCTACTTTTGTAGCGTCCCTGTTGAAAAACCCTTTATTACTCAAAATTTATTTAGTCAATTTAGATAGATATACAAGCCCGTTTTTGGTCCATAGTCACTACGTTTATACACGACATAACGGCCCGTAAATGTTCCGTCATTGACGGACTTTCAACGGACTTGTCCGTTTTTTACACGACGCAAGGGTCCGTAAACGGTCCGTCAATGACGCATTTTCAACAGACTTGTCAGTTTTTTACACGACATAACGGTCCGTAAACGGTCCGTCATTGAAGAACTTTCAACGGATTCGAATCAGTTTCGATGTTCCTTAAGATCCGTTTTCTGGTCCGTATACGGATCCGGAAAATCCCAGGTATCCTTTCAGGCCTGTCCTGTTGTCATCAGTAAAGAGGTCGTAGGATATATTAATAATTGCTTTATAACTAAGTTTTATTACATGGATATTTTCATGGAAACATAATTGGTTTATGACACACATATAACATATTTGCAGACAAACAAATATATATTTGCCGATAGTGTTCTAGCAAACAAACGGTGAATAAGTTTGACAGCAAACAAATGGGGCGGACAGGCCTTTTTTAGCGTATATACACTTAAAATAATACGTCAGTAGAAAAATCTGTCAAACCGGTTTCAAATCGATTTGACTAATTTTTAACAAATTTTTAGTTGAAACACTGATTTAAGCAAATTTATTTAACAAATTTCGAGTGTTAATTTTCAAAATTATGTAGTTTTAATAAAATGTTGTGTAATTTGATACAATTATATCTAATCAGGTGTGGTTAATGTGATATCATATATTATTGTATATAATTGAATCAACATAAATAAATTTATACAACTTAGATCTAATAACATTGGGTCAATTTCCCTATTAAATTGTATATAAGTACTATATATAAATTGTTAGACCATATAAAATTTTATATGGGAAATGACCCAATGTTATTAGATCTAAGTTGTATAATTTTGTTTAAATTGATGAAATTACACACAATTTTTTATGATATCACATTAACCACATGATATGATTGTATCAAATTATATACCATTATATTATAACCATTTTTAATAGGGGTAAAACTAATTTTTAAGAACCCATTCGTTAAATTTTACAAAATTTATTGTTAAAATATAATATTTTGATGTTACTGTTATTGCCCGGTAGATGGCGCCACCAATGTATTCGAAGTTTTAAAGAA
Source organism: Leucophora obtusa (assembly GCA_949987735.1). Taxonomy (NCBI): domain Eukaryota; kingdom Metazoa; phylum Arthropoda; class Insecta; order Diptera; family Anthomyiidae; genus Leucophora; species Leucophora obtusa. Next base: position 62,989,100 of record OX465295.1, read on the forward strand.
GGCGCTATTTCGTTCCCTCCCGATTTTTTATAATGGCCCATATCTCGAAAACTAAGAGAGATAGAGCAAAATTGATGAAAATTTCGACTACCCCGTACCGTATAATACCCCACCGAAAGGGGTTATGTCTATTCAAAAATGAACCTTGGCGGGGTCTTGGACCCTCGGAAATTTTTAATAAAAATTTTCCACTTCATAAAATGGCCCATATCTCGAAAACTAAACAAGATAGAGTAAAACGGACACAATGTTTGCTCCGCTGGAGTGCCCTTATATGGCCTCACATGATACTTACTAAAAGAAATTGTTAAAATCAATCAATTTTATTTCAAGCCAAAAAAGAGGAATAAATTTTGTTAAAGTGACAAATTTTTCTGTTCAGCCAACAGACGTATTATTTTGAGTGTAGGAATAGGTTCCTGGTTTAATTTGTTTTAAAGAGAAGCAACAATTAAGGAAATTCTTCCCATTAGTTAGTCCTTAGCCTTCTTCAAAAAAGCGATAAAGTAGAGATGAAAGGTGGTGAAAGATGAAGGGCCTCAAATATGGCAAAAATATATTTGCGTGAGATGTTAAATTTTACAGCAGCTGAAGCTTTTTATGTTATATCTCTGTCATAATATTTTACTTCAGTGGAACTAAGTGCTAAGGAGTCTTAAAAACTAGTCAGAGAAATATGGCCAAAATGAAAGTTAAGGGAAATTTGAGAAAGTTTGCCCTTTATTTATATAGTAATCATCATAGCAATGTTTCTGTCTTACCCAGTGTCTTGACATGCAATAAAGTGATAACAAGCAATTGTCAAAATGATTGCATCCCAAGTGAAGACGCTCAACTTCAGTTTTATTGCAATATCATGATATCGCTGACATACAAGCAGCTCTTGCAATGATGCCTGTCATCAAATTTCACTTTTCGTTTTAATTTTTATTTTGTGATAAAAAAAAAATAACAGAAAATTTGGTAAAAGAGAATGCGAATGAGTTTAGTTATTTATTATTTGAAGATAAAAATTAATTTTCGATAAAATTTTGTGTTTTTTGAAGAAAAATCTATGATATTTTTGTTAGCCATGAAATGGTCAAGTATTCTCCACCACTTTGCAATTAATATCATTTTGACGTTTCTCTGCAATGTTTTTGCCATTTCATATCATATAATTTATTGCATTTGAAGACACCGGGTTAGGGAATAGTTCCAAGAAATATCCAATAGGTATTTAAACAAAATACTTAATTAGTTTTAACAACTACTTTCTGATGTTCATGAACACCATTTGGTTGTTTATTGATTTTGAAGTTATTCTTATATTCTTTTTGCTACTTATCAGGAAACAATCCGCTTCATATCAATTTGTAGTTCATGAACACAATCTTTACAAATTGTTAGTTTAAAGTAAAACATGAATTTGAGCAACAAGAGCATGAAGAAGATTATGTTACTGTAACTTTTATATTTGTTCATTTGCTTCTCCTTCATATACCTTAGACTGTCCCTTAAAATAGCGATTTGTCGATTTTCGTTCATTAGAAAAGAAATCGATTTTTATCAACTACTGCACGGTACAAATATCAATCGACATCTCCAAATTAAGCATTCTAAAAAATCTTTAAAATTAATTTAAAAAAAACACATTTTTGCATTTTTATCAAATTCGTGGGTTATTTTTGATTCCAGGCAAAAGTGGGTTAATGATATCCGATGAAGTCACAATTCCATATCTGAATAATCTTGACTATATTGAATGAACAAGAAAAATAAAAAATAATTTTTTTCGAAATTTTGAATTTTGAGAATTTTTAATAGCAATACAATTTTTTTCCAAAATGGGCCTTTTTCGTCCAACTTTCGGCACGGGTTAACGTTTTCCAAAAAAAAAAAAAATCGATTTCTTCCATTTGGGACCATTTTCAATAAAACTGGGGGGTGTAATGACAAATCTATTTTTAAGGGACACTCTAATATACATCCTTTTGCTCTTTCCAGGATTTAATCGCGTATATTATAAATACACTTGTGGGACATACCGCCATTATTATTACTGCAGTGTGTTTGCATGTGCAATGGAGTGGGGGAAGCACATGCGAAGCTTAGCTCCTTACAATCACTCCTAGTGACTGGCTTGTGTAGTGATGTGTAAACGCATTTATTTTTTCAGTAAGATGTACGCCATATACGATGGGAGAAAAGAAATTCCAAAGTTCGACAGTTTCTTAAATTGAAATGTTAACAGATTTTTATTTAACGCTGTATGGTATTTAATATCAATGTTTTTTTTTTTGAGCTAAAGTTTATCCAAAAGAGGAAAATTAAAACAGTACTGAACAGGATAGTTTTCATAAGACCAAATGTGTTTCATTAGTATTTACGATACTTATAGAAAAAAATAAAAGATATGGGTGATATCAAAAAATGTGATAAAAACCGTGTAACCACCGAATTTCTAATGCATGGATTACATTTGAGTTACATATTTCGATACATATCAGCGCATTGTCACCTGTTTTACAAAATTTATAACAATCTGACCAATTTTTGGTTAATACATAAAATTTGTGACCAATTTTATAGGCCAAATGTAAACTCCGTAACAAGTAACTCATAAGGTTTTTTAACTTTAATAGCTTATATTTTAGTAACCAATGAAGCTAAACACTAACTGTAAGAATTTTTATGAAGAGGAAAAGTGCCGTTTTTAACAAAAATTAATACATTTTACAAACTTTTTCGTATATCTTAGCTATCACGACTTCAACTCTGTAACGATTTTTCGTCTTAATTTTTGATAAAAATGCATATACCAGAATTTTGGAGTTATCTATTATTTACATTCCGAAAAGTATAATGTTATTTATACTCAAATTATCATTGGACTGTAAGTAATCATCCAGTATAACAGACTTGAAGCTTTTCTGCAGCATGTAACACTCTCGAGATGAAAAAGGATGTTTTTAATAAAATTTGAAAAAATGTTGTCAACTCCGTTCCTAATTTTTACACCAAACTACTTAACGAGTAAGAAAAACAATCTCATATTTGGATTCACCTTGTAGACATCATACGATTTTGTTTCGGAAAGAGAATTCTGACAAAGCGTTTCTGAAAGAAAACGAAAAAAGTAACCAAATGTAAACTCCGTAACTGTAAACTCCGTAACCAAAATTGTTTGCATAAGATTGCATTCAAAAAAATGTAGGTAAATGTTTAAAATATTTTAAAATAACCATAAACAGAGGTGATTCAACTAATATTTATGCGTCAAAAGACTAATAATTTTGCGTCAAATCAAAAAAATTTATCAGTTTTTTACCCTAAGCAGCTGGAGCGAAAAACGATTGATTTTGCATTTCATTTGTTTTGAATCGATATTTCGAGTCATTACTGACATTAGTTTGACAAATTAAATTTGTTTCACACAATTTAAGAATTTTCTGACCGCGAAATGTTATGTTTTTAATATATTATTTTGTAACTGCGCAACCGCTGTTTGGATTTTAAAAAATTTTATATTTTTGAAAAGCATTTAAAAGGACCAAAACTACAAAATTTAAAAAAAAATTAAAATTTTTTTCGCGGAATGAATTGTATTTTTATTCGCGAAACCGCCAATTTGAAAAACACAAATTATATATCATTGGAAAGCAAGTTGAAAACCCAAATACGAAAAATTAATAAATTGAAGAAAATTCGTACGCAATTTTTTTTGTTATATCTTTTGCTTGCAGAAATGTAAACTCCGTTACAACAAAAAAAATTTAAATTGTGCAAAAAAAGTTATTGCGACAACTTGTAGAAGAGATTTTTTGCAATTATGTTTATAATGACTAAACTTACTGATTCCATTAAGAAAAAACCGAAATATTAACACTTTTTGCTTCTCACAAATTTGACCCAAAAATTTATCACATTTTTTGATTTCACCCATATATTAAAAAGTTTGTAGGTTAAGAAATCTTACAATGAGTTAATAGTTATTACAAAATGGCTCAATAGTCAGTGTAAAGGTGTTGTTGGGGTATGAAAAAATGTATGTAATATTTTATTTCTAGATAATTTTTTACCAATCTGATATGTGGCAAAAACCGACTATATATTTTGAAAGCACATTATGCTGAAAATGTTAATAATATTTTAACTTTTATATTTATCTCCCTCTTACAAAAATAAATATTTCAACAAATGATTTTCATGCATTTTTAATTTCTTCTAAATTGTACAATTTTTTTTATTATAACTTGTCGTAGTTGATAAACTTACTATTCTATGGTAAATTATTTTTTTATGAATAAAATCGACTAAAGTATGTAATGGAAGAATTCATTTGTGACACTATAACTGACAAACATATGACAAGAGACTGCAAATATTATACACACTCTCTTCAAAAGCTTTTAAATCCAAACGATTAAAAGTAACTTTACACTAAAATTGTTTTAACACACCAACGCAACAACATACAACTAGCAACAGGAGCAACAAAAATGTGCACTTGTTCATGTAGAATAGAACGAAGTCCTTTTACTAAATATAGTCTCTGTAGATTTACACACATGAGCAGACCTTGCCAGCCATATAAAATAGGATAAAATAAATGAATTAACGACTTATACGCCCACAAAATGAATAATTCAATTTTTGTAGATTATACAAACATTCATAGTGCTTGCTGTTTACACACAGAGATTTAAATGAATTGAATGAATTAAAGGAATTGAGTAAATTCAATGAATTCAGTGAATTAAATTAATTTAATGAATTGAATTGAATGAATTTAATGAATTAAGTGAATTAAATAAATTGAATGAATTGCTTAAATTGAATGAATTGTTTGAATTCAATGAATTGAATTAACTGAATAAATTGAATGAATTGAGTAAATTGATGGAATGAATTAAATGAATTTAATGAATGAATTGAATGAGTTGAATGATTTCAATGAATTTAATGAATGAATTAAATGAATTGAATGAAATGGATTAATTGAATGAGTTGAATGAATTGAATTAATTTAATGAGTTGAATGATTTGAATGAATTTAAAAAATTGAATGAATTTAATAAATTCAACGAACTGAATGAATTGAATGAACTTAGTGAATTTGATGATTTGAATGAATTGAGTGAATTCAATAAATTGAATGAACTTGGTGAATTCAATAAATTTTTATATTTACTTAAGTTATTTATTCCAAAAATAAATCATTCTTTAAAGGTTTGACTTCACATGCATGCCTGAGTTTGCTTGTATGATGATAGTATGTAAAAATAAAATTCATATTCACGGTATGTTGGTGTCTGAGAAAATGTTTATGTGTTTATCGTTATGCAGAGAGTCAAGGTATTCATATGTTTCATATTCTACATAAAAGTTTTTCGTAAAAAAAATATCTGAATAAACATTAGACTGATATGTAGAACAAGCAGAGTTTCTAAAGAATTTAATTATTTTAAATTAAAATTTTATATAAAATTATTTATAGCAGCTAGTGAAGATGCGTATTTATGACTATAAAATATCGACCGATCATTGTTTGAAGAAAGATCGATGGCTAAATATAGAAAGGCTTTAAGTCTATTTGTGATTACGTTCCAACAAAAGAAAAGAATTACATTTGTGGTTTTTTTTTTATAAAAATTTTGTTGTTTGTTTTGATTGCAAACTTCATTCAACTAAATTGTATATCGAAAAATATTTTGTAAGGTCATTTCCTACTCGCTTAAATTTATACACCCAGAAAACAGATTCGGTGCTGAAAACACAATTTGTTGTCAATCGACTGCTTCAGTTGAAACAAATGAATTGTCCGGTTTCGGCTATGGAATTATTTTTGATACATAGTGAAATTAGTCCTATCTTAATTTGTTTTGTGTTGTCACAACTGGAAGACTTGGCTGCCAGAACCGAACTATTCGAGTGGCTACAAATTAGGGTTTGTCAGCACCAAATCTATTTTCTGGGTGTAAGAAATCGCTTAAGATCCTTTAAACATCTAAATCGTATATCTTTTAGTGACATTATTTATGAATTTGTTGTTTAAAAAATAATTGAGAATAATCAAGAATATGTTATTTTAAGTTCTGAAAAATTTAAAAAAAAAACCGTTGTTAGAAAAAATACAACACCAGCAGCCATAAGTTTTCTACCGAGAGTCTATCAGTAAAAACAAAGAACAAAATATAACAAAAAAAAAAAAACATTATACAATAAAAGTCATATACACATATATAACGTTAACAAAGTTTTTGGCACTTTTCTTAAATTGTTTTTGTTTCTTAACCACAAAAGAACACCATGAGAAATTTATTTTTTAATTTTTTATCAAAAAGATAAAAACTTACGTGTTTAAGAAATTTGCATTGTATTTTATAACATGTTTTCATATATGAAAAATGTTTGGAAATAAAAAAATGTATGTTAACAAGTATATCATTGATGTTTATTTATGGTTGCCAGGTGTTGTTGACCAGAGCTTTAAATAATTAATTCCTTTTTGGAATGAATTCCCAAAAATATAATTCAATTCTTTAATTCAAGGAATGAATTTATTAATAAAACATAAGCAGGAATTAATTCCTGTGAATGAATTCAAAGAATTCAAATTTATAGAATGAATTCCGTGACCAAAACACTAAGAATTCGATTTAAAGACTTCATTCACTAAATAATTCATTCAACACTAGTTAATTCAATTTGAAGTCAAGGAATTCATTCAATTCTAGTTAATTCAACTTTTGGTCAAGGAATTCATTCAATTCTAGTTAATTCAACTTTTGGTCAAGGAATTCATTCAATTTTAGTTAATTCAACTTTTGGTCAAGGAATTCATTCAAGTTCAACTTTTGGTCAAGGAATTTATTCAATTCTAGTTAATTCAACTTTTAGTCAAGGAATTAAATTTATTTCGTTTAATTCCCTAAGGAATTAAATTTTTTTCGTTTAATTCCCTAGGAATTAATTTTTTTTGTTTAATTTCCTAGGAATTGAAAACTTAATTCAGGGAATTAAACGAAATAAATTTAATTCCTTGACTAAAAGTTGAACTAACTAGAATTGAATGAATTCCTTGCCTAAAAGTTGAATTAACTAGAATTGAATGAATTCCTTGACCAAAAGTTGAATTAACTAGAATTGAATGAATTCCTTGTTGAATTAATTCATTAAACTTTATGAAGGCATTAGAAAAAAATGAATCAATTCCTTTAAGATAAATCGAATGAAAAAAAAGGAATTCATTCAATACCTTAAGTTTGGTCAGGGAATTCATTCCCAAAATATAAATTCAGTTCAAAAAAAGGGAATTATAGAATTAATTCTTCGAAGCTCTGTTGTTGACTAAAGAAAAATATCCTGAGTCAGGATATCGATATGAAAATCGACATAAAAAGCTTCAATTAGGTATTATCTATAAAAAAAAATATCAAAATTAACCCGTTTGAGAGCATGGTGTCGAAATGGTGACAAAATTCATTCACATTAAATGGAGCTAATTTCAATTGCCTTGTTTTTAAACAATAATTTATGGATTCTACATAAATTTTTGAGCCAACCAGCGTTATTTAAAATTAAAAAAAATTATGTCGTTTTGCTCTCAAACGGGTTAATTTTGATTTTTTTTATAGATAATGCCTAATTAAAGCTTTTTCTGTCGATTTTCATGTCAAATGTCACTTTTTTAAATTTTAAAAATTTGGGGTAAAAATTAATACTATTATCTAAATTATTCGTGAAAATCACATTTTTCTCTAAAATGTTTAAATTTAAAAAGCCGTCAGTACTAAGTTAAAAGAGGGATATGTGTAATTTTCAGTAGAATTATTCTCTGTGGTGTATTAAAAAATACTTTATGCGTCGACCACTTTTTTTATATTTTACTGAAAAAAATTTCGAAAAACTCAAGATTAGAGTTTTTGCAAATTTACAAAAAAAAAAAAACAAATCCCATATTTGGTTATACCTGGGACTACACTCAACCAAAAAAGTCTGTAATGGCTACTGAAAATGTTGCTGTTATTACGGGAAATTTAACTGTTTTGAGCCCAGCGGTGTTTTTTGCTAATTTTAGCAAAAAATGTCTGCTGATCTGTAGTACAACAAAATTAGTAGAAAAAATTAGTAGTCGCTACTAAATTTTAGCAATATTGTTGTAAACTGCAATTCAAAATCGATTTGCTAAAATCAGTTAAAAAACTTACTAAAAATATCAATAATTTTAGTACAATGAAATTAGTATAAATAATTAGTAGACGCTACTAAGTTTCAGTAAATTGTTGTAAACTGTAATTTAAAATCAATCTGCTGAAATTAGCAAAACAGTGTACTAAAAACAAACTGTAAAATCTAGAAACAAAAAAAAATTAATATATTTTTTTTTTCTCTTTCGATTGTAACAAGCGTGTAATTACTTCATCGTACTTGAAATTTGGAGTCAAATTTGTAAACGGTTCTCCAGTTATTAGCTTTTTATGCATTGGAGATACAATAAAAATTTCTGAGTATTATTTCCAAACTAAGAATATATCAGTAGCAACAACTATAAACTAAACAAGAATTGTAAAAAATCAACGAATTCTTGTAAATGAAATTTTTTAAATTAGTATTTTGTATTTTTCTGCTAAATTTAGCACTTTGTTTGGAAAAATTAGTAAAATGTTTTGCTGAAATCAGCAGCGAAAATTAGTAAAAAGTACGTAATTTGTAATAAGAGAATAGCAAAAGTGATTACTAAAATAGAAAATTGTACTAAAAATCAGTATAAAAATAGTAAAGTGCGATTGGAAACTGTTTAAAAAATTTTTTACTAACTTTTTCATCTGAGTGTACAATTAGTTACAGATAAAATACCTCAGCATGCGTTATGCGGTTTAAATTTTCATAGATAATTTATATATACTTGAGGTTCATGATACCGAACTCTGTTTTTTTTTTTTTTTTTTTTTTTTTTTATGAAGGAAAGCAACACTCAGAAAATTCTTCCTATTAATTAACGTTTTGCTTCCTTTGGAAAGGGGATAGAGAAGAAGTGAAAGGTGGTGAAAGATGAAGGGCTTCAAATATGGCAACACTGTAATTGCGCGAGATGTCGAATTTTAGAACAGTTGTTGCGCGCCATCTAATGGTGAGTTGGCGAACTTTGTTGAAGCTTTTTAGTTCATAGCCCTGTTATATTATTTTACTTCGGTGGGGTTAAGTGCTATGGGAACACCGAAGGAGGACGCTGCGATATGTATGAGGGATAGAAAAAACTCATACATATTACCATATTTCATAAATTTATGTTGCCTTGGTTGGGGCTCGAACCCGCAACCTCACGTGTAACAGTCCAACGTGCTAACCATTACACCACAGAAAATCTTTCAATCAAACACAGCGTATTTCGGCATTTTTAATCTCGATTTTCTGAATAAGTAATTTGATGTGATTGAGACATTTGAAAAACAGATTTAAAATCAGCTTGTCCAAATCTATAAAAATGTGGTACCAAAATTTAAATCACTGCAAAAAAAGATCATTTTGTAAAGCTGTATAAATTAAATATTAATCTAGTTCCAACTTCTGTTTAATTGTTTCCAACCATAAATATAGTTCTCCACTCAGACACGACAAGTATTGGGAATTCCAAAAACACGATTCGAAAAGAACAATTTGCGGTGTTTGTAAACGCTTTTCTTTGCAGTTTTGCTTAAAATTCGTTAAAAGTCAAAAATCGTCAATCGTCATTTGTAAAATTTCTACTAAAAAATCCATCACATCTGGCACCACTTGTTTTTTAGTGTTCATGTCTTAATGTCTTGTAATCATCATTATACACTTTAAGGGGGGTAAATACTGTGACAACAGCATTTTAAAGGGCATATTTGAACGGTTGTCAAAAATTTAATTAACAATATTCTTAATATTTTATTTTTTTATTTAAAAATCATTATATTGTAGTATTTTGGAAAAATATCAGTTTTATATTTTCCCAGCCAAAATCGCCAGAGTTGCCACTTCATTACTGGCCTTTTTTAAAAAAAAGCAAAATCGGCTGCCACTGTGCAGCCTTCATTATGTATCGGAAAATAAAAATGTAAAGTGATTCTTAATCCCAAATAAATTTTCTAGTCCTTATCGTAAACCGATTTTATTTAAAAAGATTTTTTTAACAAAGTTGCAACACAAACTTAAAAAATCCAAAAAATGGAAGAAAAAACACATTTGCTCGGGGATATAAAATTTATTTGACCAAAGTTCAAAAAAAGGGCCACGATAAGGACAAGAGTTTTTTGTTGCCTACGAAAGAAAAAAACCCGGATCGAAATCGGTTAACCCGCCTTGGCTGTACAGTGGCAACCGATTTTGAACTCAGGGTTGTGTGAAACGCGTTTAAAGTTTAAAATTAATTTTACGCTAAGAAAACAGCAAAATTTCTAAAAAAAACCGTGTATGAATAAAATGTATATCTCACAGTTTTCTATATGTGCACCAAATTTGGGAAGAATCGGATAGAGAGTGTTTTATATATTAACCCCAATATTCTTAAAAACGATGGTACAGGATTTATTAGGCATTTCATTTCTGTCAAAATCTTTTATTTCGTATATTTTTTAATTTGTTTTGTAGTTGTTTTTATTTTTTATATATATTGATTACTTTTATGGCTTATAAAAAGCCATCAGTACCTGCCGCATATAACGTGCCTTCGCCCACCATCGGGGAATCGTCGTTGGATTTTCTTTAAAGACTGCGTGCAATTCTTGCTTCTTTGGATGTAGTTTTTTTCTTTTTGTTCTTCTGTATTATGCGAAATAAGATTTATAATAAAGACAATGATAAAAAACGCTTCCAAAAAAATTGTGTGTAAAAATTTAATGCATAGAATATTACTTTGTGACTAAAAAATATTTTATAAACAAAACATGTGGAAATTTTATTTCTTTGAATTTATTTTATTGATATTTTCTGAGCACATACTCAAGAGTATGCCCTATTCAAATAAAATATAAAAACCAAATTTTTCCCAAAGCTTTAATATGAATTGAATGAATTCCTAACTTGAATCATTCAAATAGCATGTTCATTCACCATTTTACTAATTGAATGAAGAAATTTTATTACCATTCACTTAGTGCAGTGTAGTTTTAAACTAACATATAATCAAAACCAAAGCATACAAGCTGTAGCAAAGCATACGATACTATTTATTTCTGTTAGATAAATTTTAAACGTTTTTCATTGTATTATGCTAATATTTCAGCAATTACATACAAATTAAAATTTTTCATTTGCTTAAGTGAATGAAAACAAATAATTTTTCATTCACTTTTTTATTATATGAATTCAGGTAAATTGGGTTTCATTCACTTAGAATTCAATCAAAATAGAATGAATTCATATAATTTTAAGCTATAGGGAATTAAGCTATCGAATTAATTCCATAAGAATGCTATTAGGGAATGAAATTTAATTAATTAATTAATTTTAATTTTAAACATTTGTTGTTAAATTTAACAAATCTAAATTTAGCTCAAAAATTAGTAAAACTACAGTTTCATTTGTAATTATATTGAGTCTTAAAACTTCTTCAAATTTAGGATCTCGGAGCCCTCTCCGGAACCCTAGTTCATATCATGTAAGGGCATGTTAGGATACTCCATAGGAGCAAATATTTTGTCCATTTTGCTCTATCTCGCTTAGTTTTCGAGATATGGGCCTTTTCATAAAATGAAATATTTTTATAAAAAATTTCCGAGGATCCAAGGCCCATTTTTAGATAGAGATAACATTTTCACGGCGGTGTCGAAGAGTAGTTAAAATGTTCGTTCAGTTTGATCTATCACTCTTAATTTCCGAGATATGGGACATTTTAAAAAAATCAGGCGGGTAAGAATTAGCGCCATCTTTAAAACTTCAGACACACTGGTGGCGACATCTACCTTGTAATAGCGGACATATGATTATTATTATATTTTAACAATAAATTGGGTCATATGAATAAAACTTAGCAATTACTTCGAAGTAATTACTTTGGGCTTAGGAATGGCTTTTAACTCCAAATTAACCAATTGGTTTGCATTAAATGTAAACGAAAATTAAAAAATTAAATTCCTAGTCTACTCCCAAGCAGACTAGATTTGTGAAGTAATTGCTTAAAAAATCCTGTATTTCCCCCTATTTGTAATATCTATTTTTTATTCATATGAGCCATTGTGTAAAATTTAACAAATGGGTTTTTAAAAATTAGTTTAAAATAAGTTTGAAAATTAACACACAAAATTAGTTAAAGTACCGAGGATTTTTAGTATGGTGTTTCAACTAAGAATTTGTTTAAAATTAGTTGAATGGATTTTAAAGCCGTTTCAACAGAAATTTATTAAAATGCATTAGGAAAAAATCCAGTTCATCTTAATGCTTCACCTAAAAACAATAAAATATGTTAAGCACAAATGTTACAAATAAAAGAATAAACCATTTATACCTTCCCTTTAGAAAGTAGAGCTTTGCAAAAAAAGACGTCACTGCCAACAACATAATCATAATAGTAGAGAACAGATGAAGAAAGTTTTTTTGTATGCATATAGTTGGACTGTGTGTGGGAGGGATATACACAGGATTGACGATGGTAAAAAAAAATTGAAGTTTTAATTGGTTTTTGAATTTAATTAACAGATTTGTCAGCATGTAACAGGTTTCAAAAAAATAAAAGTTATTTTTCTATATAAAAACGTTAAGTATTCACTGAAACCTTTGAAACGTATAAAATATTGTTACTAAATAAGCTGGTTGTACAATATTTATATTGCAGGCACAATTTTATTTACTCAATGGTACATACACATTTATAACAATTGAAAATTGTAATTTATATTTTTAGCTAAGCTTTTAATTACTTTGATTTTCTTTGCTTCCATCCGTTGTATCATTGGTATTTACATTATTATCAATTCTTCTTTATCTTCTCTTTAGTTTTTTTTTTTTTTTTGTTTTCTTGTGTATTAAGTTTTGAATTGTAATTGTATCTGTACGTTTTTTATTGTATTCCGTCTATACGATTATTGTTATTGTACGAACTATTTGAACTAGCTATTGATATTACTTAAGCAAATCAAAAAGGAAGAAAGAAATTCTAAATTATTGAAAATTTTTTTTCTATTTTATGGTTTTTAATTAAAGTTTGAAATAATATAAAGTTGTAAATGTAATGTAAAATATTTAATTGTGGCAAACAAAAATATGCTTTGAAATTTTATTCTTAAACATCTCAAAAGTAGGCAATGTTTTCTTAATTTTTATTTTTCCCATTACTATGCATTTCATTAGGTAAAATGTTAAGTCACAGCAGTTTAGACTATTATTTTTCCAACCCAAAAACCGATTCATTATCTGTACTTAAAATAATATATCAGTAAAAAAAATCTGTCAAACGGGTTTCAAATCGACTTGGCTAATTTTAATAAGTTTTTAGTTGAAACAGTGATTTAAACAAAGATTTTAGATATCTTCATTTAACACAATACTAAAAATCCTCAGTGCTTTAACTAATTTTGGGTGTTAATTTTCATTTTTAACCCTAGAAGTGCATCGCTATTTTTCACGCTATTTGTAAAGCACGGTTGATTTTAGTCGAATCGACTAACAATGCACTTGTAGGGTTAAGAACCCATTCATTAAATTTTACACAATTTATAGTTAAAATATAATATTCTCATGTTTCTGTTATTATCCGGTAGATGGCCCCTTCGATATATCCGAAGTTTTAAAGATGGCGCTATTACTTTCCCTCTCGATTTCTTAAAATGGCCCCATATCTCGAAAACTAAGAGAGATAGAGTAAAATTGACGAAATTTTCTACTGCCCCAAACCTTATAATATCCCCGTAAAAATGTTATTTTTATCCAAAAATAGACTTTGGACCCTAGGAAATTTTTAATAAAAACTTTCCGCTTCTTATCTCAAAAACTAAGGGAGATAGAGCAAAACGGATGAAATATTTGCACTTTTGTAGTGTTGTTACATGTCCTTAGATTATATGGACTAGGCCCGGAAAGGGTACCGAGACAAATAAATTTGAACAAATTTTGCGACTCAGTATAATTACAAATAAGGTATACACAAATTGCCTGCTCTTAAATGTAAAAATTGCCTGCTCTTGAATGTAAAAATTGCCTGCCCTTGAACGTAAAAAACATTAGTCAGTGTGGCAACATTTGCGAAAAATGAGACACGGAGGAGATTGGAAGATAAACAAAAATCTAAAAGTAGAATGTTTGTATGTTTCTGTTTGATCACTTCTAAAAATAAAAAACAATAACAGAATGCTGAATACAAAAGAAAACTATGAATTAGCTACACTGCAGTCAAGGCCTTACTTGGCTGTCGAACTTTAGTATAGTTACGTTTGTAATGCAGGAATAAGCACAGGTTCGATTCCTGCAGCCGACGGGTTGTTTAAAAATTATCATATGGAGACAATCTGTCATTAAAATACAAACAATAATACAACCCAGCAAAAAAAATGGAAACTACTACTTTCACTGCTTCACAAGTATCCATTAGTGTATTTTTACTGCATTTTTAGAAGTTCTTCTGAACAACTTCAAAAAATCACTTAAGTATTGCTTCTAAAGAGTAAATAATTACTCTAAAAGTGATCGTAAAAAGTGATTTTGGTATCATTTGGCATTTCCAAAGAGAGGGTCGCGGTTTCAATTCCCGGCTGGACCAATATTTTTTACTTTTTTTAAATATTTTTTTATTCTTTATTTTTTTTAATATTTATAATTAATTTGCTTAAATTCAATATTTTTTAATTTTTAAAAATATGTATATATAAAAAAAAATGGTGAGAAATTGCTTTTTATGCACCTGTAAAAATAGTACTGAAAACAATATTGAATCGAAGTGCACCTTTTACACTTGTTTAATAAGTACTTTTATTGAAGAGAATAAGGAACAATATCTCGCAGTAACAAGGTGGTGTTTTTATGCCACTCGACTTTCATATCAAACAATGGCTCAGCGGTAGAGCTCTAGACTAGCAATCGTGAGGTTCCAAGTTCGATACCCGGTGGCAACAATAAAAAACTTTTGTAAAATAAAAAAATATAATTTTTTTCCCGAATAATTTTTTTTAACTTTTAATTGGTGAAAAAGAGCTTCATTTGCACTCGTTCAAAAAGTACTGAATAAATGTTGAAGTGGGAGTACTCCTTTCCTATGACAACTCAATGTTAAAATCATTAGTGTTTATGCTAAAAAAGAAATACATCTAGATCATCAATTGGAGTGCCTTTTCTACTGCTTCGGCATCTCTTTTTTTGCTGCGAATTTAATGGAAAATCACTGATGAAGCCTGTCCATAGAAAAAGGCAGAATCTAGATCTAGTCTGATTTGCAAATTAATGTGTTTATAATTTTTAGAGAAAAATATTTAGTCTTCTTCTTAACCTCAAACCTACTAAATTAAAATTAATAAAATGCATATTAATTACACTATTAATTGCAGCTGGTCTATATCAGAGCTGTAAATGAATCATTCTTTTTTGATTTCAATTCATTACGAATTACCTAAATTTTGAATTAATTCTTTTCGCAAAGGAAGAGAATTTAACGAAATTTTAATCAATTCAAATGAGTTTAACAAAAGTGAATTGCAATTCATTTCCAACTCAAATGAATTTGGCAAAATGAATTGCAATTAATTTCTAATTGAAATGAAATGAATTAAATAGATTCTGAATTAATTCAAATGAATTAAAAATCAATTGCAATTCATATTAATGAAATCAAAAATGAATTGCAGTCAGTCAAAGTAAACATGGTGTTTCGTATGTCAACGCTGAACGACAAAAACACATTTAATGTTCAAGAAGCAATTAATAATTTCTTTGCAATTCATTTTTCATTTTTCTAATTAATTTGAATTAAGAATTCGAAATTAATTCAATTCAAATGAATTGGAAATAAAATGAATTGCAGTTAATTTTTTCCAAATTCATATGAATTGATTCAAATTTCATTCAATTCGTGATTTTTGTGAAAAGAATTAATTCAAAATTTTGCTAATTCAATGCATGAATGATTCGCGAATTAATTCATAAAAGAATAATTCATTTACAGCTCTGCTCTATATGACGTTAAAACAAATACTGTACTCAAATAAATCTGTAGTTTTTCTAATTTTTTATTTAAATTTGGATTTGTTAAATTTAACAAAAAATGTTTTAAAATCAAAAAATTTGATTTTAAACCAAAAACCAAGAATAAATTTTTGTTAAAGTAACAAATTTTTCTGTTCCGCCAACAAACATATTATTTTGAGTGTACTTTTTATTCAACTGACCGATTTCCGATTGCTTTCTGTTAAAAAAGTGAAGGTTTTCTCTCTTCATTTGAATGCAATTTGTATGTGTAATAAAACAATCTACAATTGGCATAAAAGCTTTTGGAAAAATTCCGTTTAAAGCCGGAGTAGACAAGTTGTGGACATATGTATTTAAAAACTATTTCTGCAAGGTTTCAGCCAAATCAGAATTGATCTTCGTCTTGTGCTTTTCATTTAAAAATTTGAGATTTTCTGTAGTTATTGAGGTTTGAATTAGGAAAATTCTGAATTTTTATGTTTGAGGTTATCAAAGTGGCACTCAAACTAATAATTTGTACCACGAATAATTTTTTTTAGTAGGCTGGACCCCTTGAGTAGCGATTTAGCTCGTTTTGTGAAAATTAAGCACAAGAGAAAAAAAATTTTAAATTTTATGTTTCATAACCTAATTTTGTTAATTAAATTTATTTCAGGGACCCCTTACCGTCTTTCAAAAAATCTGAAAAACTCTTAAAAATTGTTTGGCCCATAAGCATTCAAAAAATCTTTTTGGTGAAACCCCTAATAACCACCCATGAATTTGGGATAAAGCGAACAAAAATTACTAAGCGAGTAAATACTCTGGAAACTACACTCTAATTAAATTTTGTTGGAATTTACCCAACTTATGGTAGGAAATAGTATTCCTACTATAAATTGGAGATGTGAGTAATTGAAAAAAACATATGCACATTATGTGTAAGTTGGTGGACAAATAATGTGTAAATTTTCATTGAGAGTGCGTACAAGTTAAATGTAATTTTGAAAATAGTGTATTAATTTACTAAATTTGTCCATTAAAAAGCACATTTTATGTGCCAATGTAGGTATAAATTGCGTAAAAATCCAACAAAAATGCGTAAGTTCACCACAGCGGTGTTTAAAGTTAAACCAACCAAAAACATTTACGGTGGGTCTCATACTGTAGGTTTAACTTTAACTTAACTAAAAACAAAATAAAATGTTAAAAAAATGTACACAAAACAACAACAAATTTTTGGGTTAACTATTTACCTAAGTTTAAACCTGCAGTATGAGACCCACCTTTAAAATTTAATTAAAAATTTCTATGTATCTTATTCATAATGAGTAATGTAATAAAATAAATTAAATGAAAATGATTTTATATAAAAATAGAAAATCTAAGAAATTTAAAAAAAATAAATTTATTAATTAGAAATTTATTAATTCAGTTGGAGGCCAATTTCCTTTTTATGAGTTAACATAATAAGTACTTTTTTCAAAAACTGTTATTTTTCTTCATCAGGATACTCTCTTAATCTTTGTGAGCGCAGAACATATTGCGATCGGGCGGTAATTTTCAGGGTTGTTAGCCGCACCCTTTTTAGGGATTGGCTGGTTATTGGCAACCTTTCAGCACGAGGGGAAAACTTCTGCATGGTACGAAGCACTAAAAAGGCTTGCCAATGGACAAGCTAGCGTCGAAGAGCACTATTTCAGCAACAGTGCTGGTATACCATCCGGCCCCGATGATTTATTTACGTTGAGGTGAGCAAGAACCCTTTTAACTGCCCGAGCTCGAAAGAATATCTTAGGCATAGTACTCGACACTCTTTCAAGCTCGGGCAGTGGATGATCGCTTTCCGGCAGAAATGAATTAACTGCAAACATCTCAGCTAGAAGGTTAGCTTTATCAATCGGTTCAGTGAATATTTGGTCATCCTTTATAAGACTTGGGATAGTTGAACTAGCATTATCCTTTACTCTTTTAACGAATGACCAAAAGATCCTACTACCCCGTGGAGCAGAAAGAACTTTAGTACGAAGACGTTGCTCGTAAAGAAACTTTTCACGACTAAGTAAAATGGAACACTCATATCTCGCCCATTTGCGAAGCAGATCAGTATTGGCGTTCTTATTATCCCGCCAAGTTTCGAACGCTAACTCTCTGGATCTGACTGCGTTCCTGCAAGTCTCGTTAAACCAACATTTATATTTTGTTTTAACCGAAATTTGCTTCAAAGGAATGAAATATTTCATTCCAAGCAATATAACATGTTCAACCATTTTCGCCGCGGCATCTACGTTGTCTTCGAGGAAAGAAATTAAAATGCCGGATAAAATCGTTGAGCTCATCCCAACGTGCTTTTTCGTAAATAAAAACTGAACGTTTCGCAGCTGTTGTCGAAACGTTTCGAAGGACGGAGAAGGAAAAAAATGCGGAAATGGTACAGTGGTCCGAATCGCCGAGAGCTGCAAGTGTTCTTACTTCATATTTGTCTGGATGTGAAGTAAGCAAAAGGTCAAGAGTATTCTGGTGTTCACCTTCACCGCACGGAATGTGCGTTGGTTCATTCACTAATTGCGATAGCTGGTTGTGCGCGGCAAAAAGCTCAACATAAAGGCCCTCGTGAGTTGTATGGCTGAAATGGCGAAGCCAGGCAGAGTTGTAAATATTAAAATCGCCAGCAACAACGATTTCACTACTCGCGCAACTCTCCAAAATTTTAGAAATGAAATCAGAAAGGACGTAGAAACCATTAAGGGTATTCGTCTTCTCCATGTATAAGAACCCGAAATGCAGTATGTGTGTCCCGATTTTAAATTTAACCCAAAGTGATTTAAATTCAGTTTAAATGTTGCTGATATTGGTACACAACATCATCGCGAATGTACATAGCAAGGACCGGATGAAAGATAAAAAGGGATAGAAGTCAAGGTTGGTTACCGAAACGAATAACGGTAAGGGTAACGGTAACGGTATCAGATTTCGTTTGTTTAGGTAACGGTAAAGGTAACGGTATTTAAGACTGTTTCGGTAACGGTATACCGTTATCGAAACAGCAATACCGGTACGTACCGGTATTAAAAATTATGTTAAAAACATATAAAAACAAGTAAAAACATGGCATATTTTTAATTTTAAGTACTGAAAATACAGATTTTAAGCTATAAATTCAATACTGGTAGTTTTAATAAGTAGAATTATTATCTATAAATTTTTTGTAAAAAAAAAAACTCAAGATTATAAAATAAAAAATAAAAAAATTGTAATTTTTATATAAAATAATAAATACCGGTAAAATACCGGTAACTACCCATAAAAATAACGGTATCGGTAACGATAACGGTATTTATAAATTTTTTTATAGGTATCGATAACGGTAACGGTATTCAATTTGAAACGGTATTTTAGCGATAACGGTATTATAACGATAACTGTAACCAACCTTGATAGAAGTTGATAACCAGGTATATAGAAATCCTGTGGATCAGCATCCCCACATACCTGGATCTCACATAAGGCGAAAACATCTGGCCGATGAAACGAATGTGAGCAAATACGGAGAAGAAATTCACCCTCAGTCCCCGTATGTTGCAGAAGTCAATGCGGAATCTTCCTGCCATTATAACGAATTGAAATTATAAACCAAATCTTTCTTACGCGTGTACAAGTGCCGGGTATTCGGTTTGTTACTGTATTTACCAACTTTGTGTGTACAAATTTAAAATAATAATTTTAGATATAATGTGTGTATATTATTGTATATGGAGGTGTGTATAAAAAAAAGTTTAGAATTTTTTGTTTATATTTTTTTTTTTATTTATTTATTTATTTCATACTCGAACAATCGAGCCTAAATACATTTGGCCTTATATAATTGTTTAGTATTCTACTATAATAAGTTAGCTACAATAATTTTTTACCGAATTTTCGTAGAATTAAATAAAACTTCATCCATTTTATAGTAGGAAATTTAAAAACATTTTTTAGACTGTAGTAAAACCCTTTGTGTACTACCTACTTACTTAATTACATAATAGTATCTGTTTTTCATTCAAAAGTATTTTAAGACAATTTAAAAATATATTTTAACTATTGGAAAAGAAAAGATTTTTCCATACACCAAGGATATTTTGTTTTCCCTACTAATGCAAGGTGCAGTTTATTACCCTCTTAACAAGGGACACTGAAAATCAAACAAGACAAATATTTATATACTGAAAAAAATTGGAATGTGTAGTACTAAGTGTATTTGTACTACAGTACTGCACTACCTTCGGTTTATTTAAAAAAAAGAAAGTGATAAATTATATTAAATTCTTTAGTGATTCAGTAAATGCGAAATTAGTAACAATTCTGAAAAAATGTGTAAATGAAATTTTACAATTTGCATGTAAAGTATGTGAATATCTTTTCCCAAAAAAATTAATATAATTTTTATTCACTGGACTTAAAATTCTTTGGTGTTGTAGAATATACGAGTATGTATGTATGTAAACAGAATAAAAAAAGAAATCCTCTTTAAAGTTATAAGAATTCTGCAAAGCTTATTCACAGTGTAAATAGTTGTATAAAAATCACAAAATATTATAATTTTAATATTTTCTATTAGGGTAAAAACTATATAAAATATGTTTGGTTTTTTAATTTATACAATTAAATTTTTTAAAAACTGTTTTATTTTTTTAATAAAGAGTCTTTTCGCATTTTGTAATTTGAAATGTCATAAGAAACTTTTGTAATTATAAGTTGGCAAAAAAATATCTGCTTAACATTATCATTTTGTAGATAAACTATAACAAAATATTAAGAGGATAGACTTACAATTTCACAAGTTTCATTTGTAAACTTATTTTGTCTGTTTTTATTATCATTTTTCAAAACGAAAAAAAAAAACAAAATGGAAATTAAACAGAGTGAGAAATTAAGTTGGGTTTTCAATTACGACATACCAAACACAACAACTCAACAATTATAATAAAAATAAAAAAAAACAACTGCAGGATGTCTTTGGTATTATCCTCAGAAAAACTTATGGCAGGATTAACGTTGAAGTAAAAACAACCAAATGTATACGCAAAATTGAAATACAAGAAACAAAAGGCTACATTAAGGCTGGGTATAAAAGCACGTGAAACACAATATTAAACAAAAGTTAATGCAGAAAATGTTGTGAATGTATGAAAATTAAAAAAACAGAATTGAAGTTGGTGGTGTTGTTGTTCTTCAAAATATGGTGTTTAGTAAAAAGTATTTTTAAGTGGTATTTACTAACTAAAAATGTTAAAAGCTTTACTCTACTACAGTAATAGAAAAAAGGCCTGTAAAATTTATGTTAAAATTACTAAAAATTAGTTTAAAAAAAATTGCTGAAATTAGTAAATTATTTTTGCTAAATATTGGTAAGATAGCAACAGCAAAAATAAAACTGTTAAATAAACAGAATTTAAGTTATGTTTGAGTTAAATTTTAGTTATTAGAAAATAACAACTTAACCTGTTAACGCAGCAAAAAATTTTGCTAAATATTTAATAGACTAAAAAAACAAAAAATTAAATATTTTCAAAGATTATTGAATTAAATTGAATTAAAAAATACAAAAATTGTTTTTTTGAAACAACAAAAAAGGAGTTGATTTATAACTGGTTTTACCAAATCAGACAGTTCATATACGAAAGTATAAAATTCTCGTCACGTTGATTTTTTGTACCTTATGTAATGTCTTGGTTTGAGTAAGAAAGTTATCATTTTCTTATTGCGGACAACTGAAGAGTAGGGTGATGCCTATGAAACAATTGTATTGTCTATCATGAAAATGATCAACCCCCTTTTTGAAACAACAAATAAAATCTAATATGACAATATCATATTAGAATTTGGACTTAAGGTAGAAGAATATTCTAACTAAATATATGAAAATATAGAAAGTCCAAAAAAAAAAAAAAAAAACATTTTTGTATTTTTAATGCAAAAATTAGGATGATATAATGACAATATCATATTCGAATTTGGACTTGAGGTAGAAATAACTAAATATATGAAAATATAAAAAGTCCGAGAAAACAATTCTTATACTTTTAAGCAAAAACGAGTAAAAAGGTTAAAGTCGGGCATGCCGACCAGACTAGTTAAGAGCCAACTAATGTTTGGATCCGAAATTCGAATGGGTTAAAATGGGACTTGTGTGAAAATATTCTATAAAATATAAAAGAGAAAATTGTAAATATAGCCCATATGGGCGATAGGTCCAAATATGGACCGATTCTATCTAGAATCTATTGGCTTTGTTCAAATTCAAATTCCATTAAAATATCTTAATATTTGAGCCTGCAGCGTGTAACCAAGCCAATTTTGGGGGGACCCTTATATGGGCACTAGTTCTAAACATGGACCGATGTTAACCAAAATCAATAGGCTTCCTCCTTGGGCCAACATAGATCTGAGTATCAATTTTCATCAAAATATCTTAATATTTGCGACCTGCAGCGTATAAACAATATAATTTTGGGGGGACCCTAATATGGGCACTAGGTCTAAACATGGACCGATTTCAACGTCCTTCGGCCGACATAAGTCGGTGTACCAAATTTCATCAAAATATGTTAATATTAGCGACCTTAAGAGTGCGCGCAAGAATGCGTTGACAGACATACGGACGGACAGACGGACATCGTTAAATCAAAATAAAAAAAATTCTGAACCGATCGGTGTACTATAAGGTGGGTCTACGACCATTATTTTTTGGTGTTACAAACATTAGCACAAACTTATAATACCCTCTCCACGTAGTGGTGTAGGGTATAATTAAAGTTATTGTTGATCAATGCATACCACGGCTAAGTCTCAACAAACATATTTATTTTCTTTGGGATAATCTCGTTGCTTTTATAGTAGTACCCAAAGGGACTTTTATGTAAATGCTGCTTTTTGCAAAGTGTTGATTTATCTTGTTTATGATTTTATCTTATCAGACACTTGATATCCAAAAGTACAAAATTCTCGTCCCGTTGAATTTTTCTACCTTATGTAATGTCTCGGTTTGTGTATTTCAATCATCATTTTCTATAGAAGGGGTTACAAAGGAAAAGTAGCTATTCTACAATCGATTTTTTGGAACAGAAAATTTTCCTGGGATTAGTAGAATAAATTTTAATGCCAGAAAATTTCATCAGCATTAAATGGTAATAGTGAGCTAATGCTAATGAAATTTCAATACCAACAAAAAAAATCCTAAATATGATTTATACTAAGACCATGCATTTTCAGTATTAATTTTGTTTTTTTAAGTTTGGTAAATAATAAGAAGAATAGATTGAAAAGAAATTCTTACCCAAAACTACACTTAAAAACAATTAATTTGCACTTCCATTTAAGGATGTTTTGTTGTTTTCAACAACTCACTTGCGTTGTTCGCAAACAAAAAAAGATTGGTATTTCTATCGAAACTTATTGAAATGCAGGTATCTTGAAAGCGTACTTGGGACTGGTTAATTAAATGGACCAATTAATTGACGATTTCACTAATATTCTTTGATAACAATTTTTTGGCATTGAAATTGATCAGTGTCTATGTTTGCCCATTTAATTAGATTTTTGTTTTAATTTCCCTTTTTTAAAAAAAATTTTTTTTTAAGAAAACGTACACTCAGTAAATTCTTCGTATTAATCAACGTGTTGCTTTCTTTAGAAAGGAAGTAGAGAAGAGATCAAAGATGGGCTTCATATATGGCAACATTGTAATTGCGAGAGGTGTTCAATCTTACAACAGTTGTTGTGCGCTATCTGATGGAGAGTTGGAGAACTTTGTTGAAGCTTTTTAGTTCTTCGGTTGGGATAAGTGCTATGGGAACACCAAATGAGTTCGCTGCAATATGTATGAGGGATAGAAAACTCTTACATTTAATTTTTTCTAAATTTATGTTGCCGTCACTGGGGATCGAACTCGCAACCTCAAGTGCAACAGTTAGGGTATTCAATCGATAATTCGTTTTTCGATGAATCGAACAATTTTGCTCAAAAATTGTTTGAATAATTTAAAATGCATAAAATTTCGAATAACAAATAATTCGAATAATTTAATACGATTTTCTAAATTGAAATTGGTAAACAATTACAAAAATATTTAATTAATAAATATTTATTAATATTCGAATTATTCATTATTTGCCATTTGGATATTTTAAATGTGCTTAAGTTCCAAAACCTCCTTCCGAAACTTGTTAAAAATAATTTGGAGTTAATTCTTGCCTAAGGAAGTCATTAGGGGAGGACTTTTTAGAATTCTTAGAAATATTTGTTATGTTAAACTACAAACTCAATAAGAATCTCTTGTTTTCGTCTAGGAGAGTTATTAAATGTATTAAATATCAAAAAAAAAATAACAAAAACTGTCACAATTAGCTTTGACATCTTCCAAAATACCACTCAGTTGGTTTAGCAGATCTAGCAATGTAGTTAAATCTATTTCTGGGTCTCTTCGCTTTGGACAAAAATTTTAATATGTGAGAAAGGGGACAGAAAAGATAAGAAATTTGGCAAGATATGATCAGAATTAATATGGAGTAGGTTTGAGGTTAAGAAGAAGAATAAACCTTTTTCTTTAAAAATTATAAACACATTAATTTGCAAATCAGACTACACCTTTTGCAATTGTAATTCAGAAAATATCAATTGAAATTCAGAAAATATCAATTGAAATTCAGAATTTCCATTTGAAATTCAGAAAACATAAATTGAAATTCAGAATTTCAATTTGAAATTCAGAAAACATCAATTGAAATTCAGATTTTCCATTTGAAATTCAGAAAATATCAATTGAAATTCAGAAAATATCATTTGAAATTCAGAAAATATCAATTGAAATTCAGAAAATATCATTTGAAATTAAGAAAATATCATTTGAAATTCCGAAAATATCTATTATTATTCAGAAAACATCAATTGAAATTCAGAAAATATCAATTGAAATTCAGAAAATATCAATTGAAATTCAGAAATCGTCATTTGAAATACAGAAAATATCAATTGAAATTCAGAAACCGTCATTTGAAATTCAGAAAATATCAATTGAAATTCAGAAAATATCATTTGAAATTCAGAAAATGTCATTTGAAATTCCGAAAATATCTATTATTATTCAGAAAACATCAATTGAAATTCAGAAAATATCAATTAAAATTCAGAAAATATCAATTGAAATTTAGAAATCGTCATTTGAAATACAGAAAATATCAATTGAAATTCAGAAACCGTCATTTGAAATTCAGAAAATATCAATTGAAATTCAGAAAATATCATTTGAAATTCAGAAAATATCATTTGAAATTCAGAAAATATCATTTGAAATTCGGAAAATATCAATTATTATTCAGAAAACATCAATTGAAAT
Organism: Leucophora obtusa; assembly: GCA_949987735.1. Classification (NCBI taxonomy): domain Eukaryota; kingdom Metazoa; phylum Arthropoda; class Insecta; order Diptera; family Anthomyiidae; genus Leucophora; species Leucophora obtusa. The sequence continues at coordinate 63,014,574 of OX465295.1, forward strand.
TCAGAAAATATCAATTGAAATTCAGAAAATATCAATTGAAATTAAGAAATTGTCATTTGAAATTTAGAAAATATCAATTAAAATTCAGAAAATATCATTTGAAATTCAGAAAATATCAATTGAAATTCAGAAACCGTCATTTGAAATTCAGAAAATATCAATTGAAATTCAGAAAATATCATTTGAAATTCAGAAAATGTCAATTGAAAAGATTAATTGAAATTCAGAATTTCCATTTGAAATTCAGAAAATATCATTTGAAATTCCGATAATATCAATTATTATTCAGAAAACATCAATTGAAATTCAGAAAATATCAATTGAAATTCAGAAAATATCAATTGAAATTTAGAAATCGTCATTTGAAATACAGAAAATATCAATTGAAATTCAGAAACCGTCATTTGAAATTCAGAAAATATCATTTGAAATTCAGAAAATGTCAATTGAAATTCAGAAAATATCATTTGAAATTCAGAAAATATCAATTGAAATTCAGAAAATATCATTTGAAATTCAGAAAATGTCAATTGAAATTCAGAAAATATCAATTGAAATTCAGAAATTGTCATTTGAAATTCAGAAAATATCAATTAAAATTCAGAAAATATCATTTGAAATTCAGAAAATATCAATAGAATTTCAATAGATATTTTCTGAATTTCAATTGAGGTTTTCTGAATATCAATTGATATTTTCTGAATTTCAAATGATATTTTCTGAATTTCAAATGATATTTTCTGAATTTCAAATGATATTTTCTGAATTTCAATTGACATTTTCTGAATTTCAAATGATATTTTCTGAATTTCAATTGATATTTTCTGAATTTCAAATGATATTTTCTGAATTTTAATTGATATTTTCTGAATTTCAAATGACAATTTCTGAATTTCAATTGATATTTTCTGAATTTCAATTGATATTTTCTGAATTTCAATTGATGTTTTCTGAATAATAATTGATATTATCGGAATTTCAAATGATATTTTCTGAATTTCAAATGGAAATTCTGAATTTCAATTAATCTTTTCTGAATTTCAAATGGAAATTCTGAATTTCAATTGATATTTTCTGAATTTCAAATGGAAATTCTGAATTTCAATTGATCTTTTCTGAATTTCAAATGGAAATTCTGAATTTCAATTGATATTTTCTGAATTTCAAATGGAAATTCTGAATTTCAATTGATATTTTCTGAATTACAGTTGCAATAGGTGTAGAGTTAGTTTCTGCCTTTTTCTATGGACAGGCTTCATCAGTGATTTTCAATGAAATTGTATTATTTTTTATATTATATTGTCAGATTGTCTCTATATGATAATTTTTCAACAACCCATCGGCTGTAGGAATCGAACGTGTGCCTATTCCTACATTACAAACTTAGCTATACAAAGGTGCGACAGCCTAGCCATTTCACCCAAGTAAGGCCTTGAATGCAATGTAACTAATTCATAGTTTTTCTTTCCTATTCAACTTTCTGTTATTGTCTTTTACTCAGAAGTGATCAAACACAGACACATACAAACATTCTACTTTTAGATTTTTATTTTTTTATTTTTATGAATTTTAGAAAAATTACTGAAATTAATGTTGTTTCTTTTATTAAATAAAATTAAAAAAGCCGCGACAAAATTTTTATATTTTTTTTACGTACAATTTTTTTTTTTTTTAATTAATCGATTATTTTAAAATTTTATTCGAAAAAACCCCAATAGTTATTTGCATGAATAATCGATTAAAATAAAAAGTCGATTAATTGCAATACACCACTACGCCCTTATGGACTTCAGGTAATGGCATTGGCATTAACATCAACAAATGCCAAGTAAAATTCAGTGCCAATGAAAAATTCCCAAATATGCTTGAAATTAATATTTGAAATTACTTCTTTTTTATCGCCCCTTAGTGTTTGTAAAAGAATACTTCAAATTTCATTTACACCTTGAAGTATGCTTTGATTTTTTAATTCATAATTGGCTTAATTGATTTTCTTAAAAACTCCTTCAAGTATTGTATTACTTCTTTGTAGTTTTTGTATTCAAAAGTATGCAAGAGTTTTTCAAAGTATTAATTTTCTTTCAGTCATTCTTTTTGTTTTCCTCCTTGAAAATCTCTTAATTTTCATTAAACTCAAAATAGCACTTAATACTTTTTTTTCCCTATTTTGGTACTTTAAAAGTTTTTCTTTTAATTTTCAAGTTTGCTAAAGGACTTCTTAATTTTTTTTCCGTTTTGGTTTTTTGTATTTTTTTTGAAAATTCACCTCTTAGTTTTAAATTTTTTTGTTTTAAAATATCATTGCTTAACTTTTTTCTAGTTTAAACATTAGCTGCAGTCCTCTTGGCTTCAATTCTGTTTCTACATTTAAAGTTTTTTTTTTTGTTTTGAAGTACATCATTGTTTAACCATTGTTTTCCTTGCTTATTTGACACTCTTTTTTCCAGAACACTTTTGTTTTATATTACTTTTTTCCATGTTTCGTAATAGTGGAATTGTTTTTAATTTTTTATATATTTCTATGGTGTTATCTTTGACTTGGCAACGGTTTTTCCTCGGAACATATGCAGTCAGTGTTTTAGATAGTGTTGTATTTACTGATGTTGCTGGTAATACAAGAAGATTGTTTTTTACAAGATTTATTTGCTAGAAGAGTTTTTTCGCTGTCTTGTGTTTGCATTGTCTGGTAGTGTCAGAATTTTTATGTTGCTTTTTGTATTCAGCATAGATACATAATACATATTTATGAATATTAATTCTAAATTCAAAATGAAATGTATATGTTTGAAAAGTTTCAAATGTCATGATTAACTAGAAAAGGGCTTGAGTCTGTAAACTAAACATTTAAATAATCAAAGTTAACTTTTTTCGTTCAAATTTTTCTAGAAAATATAAATAGTCTTGTACTTTATTACAATATAAATTTTCTTTACACAGCATATTCTTAGGCGACATCAATCTTATTTTTTTTTTAAACCCGCCAAAAAAGAACAGGACTAAATTTTTTACTAAAGAGTTAATCTACTACTTTGACATATTTGATTTAATTCTTATTGTGAAAAAAGATATTGTAAACAAATAAAGACGCTTTCAACTCCGCGTTTAATAATCAGTTAATTAAATATTCTCCTGAGGATGAACAACGATGCTTGTTCGAAATATTGAGAAAAAAATAAACATTTAAAAATAAAATATAAAACTTGATTTTTATTTTTAACTATATGACCTTGTGCCGAACCAAATTTATCACACAAAAAAAATATTTGTTGTAATATTTTTGGTCCACAATATGCAACGGTAAATTGTTATTTGGAATTAACTATAATATAAATTAAATTTTGTAAATTTAACATAATTATTATTGATGTTTTTATTATTAACTCAGTAAGTACATGAGACTACTCCCATCAAAAAAAAAAAAAAAAAGAGATGCCGAAGCAGTAGAAAAAGCACTACAATTGATGATCTATGTAGAGGTACTTCTTTTTTAACATAAACACTAATGATTTTAATAATGAGTTGCCATAGGAGAGGAGTACTCCCACTTCAACATTTTTTCAGTACTTTTTGGCCCCTTTTTAGGGGAAAAAAGACCCGTAATTTGAAGAGATAGAGGGTTAAAATGTTTCGCCAATATATTTGTCATGAAATTCTACTATAAGTCTCTGAAGACATCAAAGTTGAAAATTTAACTTCAATCCCAGAAATAAGTCAAAACTTATAACTAACCCCCCTTTTTAAATGTTTATTGTAAATCGAAATAGGAAAACATGTGGGTCTTCCACTTTAGGTAAAGTATGTGTTCAACGAGCTTATGTAAAACACTAAAGGGAACATTTTTGTGGAACATTTTAATCCTCTAGCTCTTCAATTAAAAGGACTTTTTTTGCACCTTTTTAGAAATGGACAAAGAAGACCTATAAGTTGAAGAGCTAGAGGGTTAATATAATCCCAAAACAAATTTGTCATGAGATTCAAATATAAGTCTTGGAAGACATCAAAGCTAAAAAGTTAACTTCAATGCCAGAAATAAATCAAAACTTAAAATGTGTTTAAGGGTTAATTTCGTACTTATTCAGAACTGGCGCTCAAATATCCCACAAACCTTGATTTTAAGAGGTTTAATTTTAAATGTTGACTTATTTATGGCATTGAAGTTAAATTTTCAACTTTGATGTCTTCAGAGACTGATAGCAGAATTTCATGGCAAATATTTTTGGGGAACATTTTAACCTTTCTGATTCCATCGCTATAATTCTGGGGAGTTGCCCGAGTAGTGAAATCGTCGTTGCTGGCGATTTTAATATTCACAACACTTCCTGGCTTCGCCATTCGAGCCACACAACTCCCGAGGGCCTTTATGTTAAGCTGTTTGCCGCGAACAACCACCTGGCACAATTAGTGAATGAACCAGCGCAAATTCCGTGTGTTGAAAGTGAACATCAAAATACTGTTGATCTTTTCCTTACTTCTCATCCGGACAAGTATGAAGTAAGAACACTTGCACCTCTCGGCAATTCGGATCATTGTACCATTTCCGCATCTTTTTCGTTCTCCGACCTTCGAAACGTTTCGGCAACAGCTGCGAAATGTTCAATTTTTATTTACGAAAAAGCACGTTGGGCTGAGCTCAACGACTTTTTCCGGCATTTTAATTGGAAACTCTGTTTCCTCGACGACAATATTGATGCCGCGGCGAAAATGGTAGAACATGTTATATTGCTTGGAATGAAATCTTTCATTCCTTCGAAGCAAATTTCGGTTAAACCAAAAGATAAATGTTGGTTTAACCAGACTTGCAGAAACGCAGGCAGATCCAGAGAGTTAGCGTTCAAAAATTGGCGTGATAATAAGAACGACAACACTGATCTGCTTCGCAAACGGGCGAGATATAAATGTTCCAAAGTACTTAGTCGTGAAAAGTTTCTTTACGAAAATCGTCGCAAAACGGCGAGATATAAATGTTCCAAAGTACTTAGTCGTGAAAAGTTTCTTTACGAAAATCGTCCTCGGGGTAGCAAGAGATTTGGTCATTCGTTAAAAGAGTAATGGATAATTCTAGTTCAGCTATCCCAACTCTTATAAAGGATGATCAAATATTCAATGAACCTGTTGATAAGGCTAACCTTTTAGCTGAGATGTTTGCAGGTAATTCATTCCTGCCGGAAAGCAATCAACCACTGCCAGAACTTGAAAGAGTATCCAGTACTATGCCTAAGATATTCTTCCGAGCTCGTGCAGTTAAAAGGGTTCTTGCTGACCTCAACATAAATAAGTCATCGGGGCCGGATGGCATACCCGCACTGGTGCTGAAACAGTGCTCTTCGACGCTACCTCGTCCATTGGCCAACCTTTTTAGCGCTTCTTACCATACGGGAATTTTCCCCTCTTGCTGGAAGGTTGCCAATGGCCAGCCAATCCCTAAAAAGGGTGCGGCTAATAACCCTGAAAATTACCGCCCAATCGCAATATGCTCTGCGCTCTCAAAGGTGATGGAGAGTATGCTTAACTACCATCTCGTGAATTATCTAGAGTCCAATTCACTTCTTAATCACCGACAATATGGCTTCCGTAGGAATCGTTCTACGGGAGACCTGTTAGCGTTCCTCTCGGAACGTTGGAGTCAGTCCATTCACCGTTTTGGTGAGAGTAAAGTGGTTGCTCTGGATATTTCTAAGGCCTTTGATCGTGTATGGCACGGGGCGCTTGTATCGAAGCTTATTGCCTTTGGTGTGGGTAATGACTTCGCTCGTTTTATTTCGAGCTTTCTCAGAGATCGCACTATTCGTGTTGTTATAGATGGGATCTCATCTTACGAGTTTCAGCTTAATTCAGGGGTACCGCAGGGTTCTGTTCTTTCTCCTTCCTTATCTTATCTTTCTTAATGATCTTCTTGGTCAAACTTTCAACCCTATCTACTCTTTCGCAGATGACAGCGACATTTGTCATTCATTTTCCTTCAATCATAGGCCAAGCCCTGAGGCGATGGGGGGCAAAAGGCAGATTATGAATGACACACTAAATCGTGACCTTTCTGCAATCTCTGAGTTGGGTCATGCGAACAAGGTGGATTTTAATGCACGCAAGACCCAATGTTGTATGTTGACCTATAGGGCTGCGGGGTCAACACTGCCATCTGTACATATGCGTGATATCGATATTGAGGAATCGGATACTCTTGATGTTCTGGGCATGAAAATTCAGTGTGATGTCCGATGGAATAAGCATGTTTTCCACGTGTCGAAGGAAGCATTCAAGTGTCTAGGTTTTTTACGTCGATGCAATAAGTACTTCACTCCATCCGATTTACTCACTATTTATACCACCTATATCCGACCGAAGATGGAATACAACTCCCATATATGGGCAGGAGCTTCGAAGTCTATTTTGGAGCTTCTGGACCGTGTGCAAAGGAGGGCGTCGGCGCTTATCAATGACATTAGAGTATCCAGCTCTATTGACTCATTGGAGCATCGTCGGAATGTGGGTTGTGTAACCCTATTCTATCGATATTACCATGGGAAGTGCTCTGCTGAGATAAGTGAACTTATCCCCTAAGCCCAGGTTTTTATTCGTAATACTCGCTTATCAAGTAGAGTCCATCCGTTTGTTGTCGATTATCCAGCGGATCGCACGATGCATTACAGAGAGAATTCGTTTATCAGTTGCACCAGCCGTATGTGGAATAAACTCCCCGCAGAGGTCTTCCCTGTTACTTACAATGTTGAGAAATTTAAATCAAATATTCACAAACACTACTCCCTCTTTCCTCCTCCCCGTAACCTATTTCCTAATACCAACACATTGCACTGCGTTAGTAGGGGGCATCCCCTGAGTGTTGGTCTAACATATAAAAAAAATTGGGAGATTCACATGGTTTCCGATGCCTATTCACAATAAACATTTACAAAAGGGGGAAAAATGTAACCCCCCAAAGAACATAGTATCAGACTTTTAAAACGACGATACACGTGTATTTTGTTTGGTCCCCTCTGCCAGAATCAGTTGCCAGAACTTTGTTTTTTTGTTGTGTTATACAGTGTTATGTATGAGAAGATATCATTATAACAGATCAATTTTTTTTACTCGGGTTATGAAATTTTTTACTAAAACCAACTAAATACAAAATGGACATCAGAGTAAAGCTATGTCGAAAAGTCATTCCATGGTGTAGAAGTTATGTTCGAGCTTAATTAAAATTTCATATCATTTCAATTTAAAATTGGGAAAACTCAAGGAATGCTCCCATAAAATTTTTTTTTTTAATTTTTTTGATCGATTATAAGTATAAAATAATACGACATTAATGGACCCCAACATACAGATTTTCACAAGTTTACAGCTGAATTTTTTATCAAATACAGGTAATATACTCGTGTATTTAAGAATACAATATGGTCGATAACTTTAAAAGAAAAATCATATTTTAAAACCATTTTAAAATTTTCAATCCAACAACATTTAAACATTTATATTTTCTTTTAATTTTTTTCCAATTTGTCTCTACATAAATTGAATTCATGACAACAGCTGCATCATCATGGTGATGAATCTGGTGTGCACGTATTTAACGCCTTAAATATAGATGACACAACATGTGACAAAACTCGTATATACATATGATGCTGCTTCCAAAAGGACGAACTCATGTGTTGACCGAACGTTTGTTTTGTTATATTTTCTTTATAACACATTGTCAGTTTTTCTTTTCCATTTTTCCTGGGTATTTGGCATTTGATCTAAAGGTGACATAACACGTTCATATGCCACCACATTAATAATGGTGAAATGTTTGTGCAGAAAATAAACACCTAACCATTTTTACAATTTGCATGTAGTAGTAGTGAGTGAATAGATGCTAAGGTTCAACAATCCAATTGTTCATTGCTAATACTTAGAAAACTGAGTTACTGCCATCGCCGTAGTCATCATCATCATCACTCTAACCACCAAACAATGGAGTAAAGATTTATTTTTCCGAGTCAAAAATTTTAGTTCAAGAAATTGTTAGTAATTTTTGGGCGCCATTTTAAGTCATAGAGTTCTTTCGGTGAGACTAAAATAAAATTTTCAGGCGAGAAACCCCACATGCACTGGCATTACATTTAACCTGGTCTCAAGCAAGACATGCGAGTATACGCTGCAAAAATAGACAATCCCAAGTAATTAAGCGAGTAACTAGCACTGACAGGCTTTCACTAGTTTGAATCATTCTTTGTTGCTTGTTTCGGAAATATTTACTTATGTGAACTTGAATTAGAGTACCTTCATAATTTATCTAAAGTTCTTGCTGGGGCACTAGCTGATTATTTTCTATGGCGCCAATACAATTTATGAGTTCTATTGCACTCAGCTGACTACAAATTCTACTTTACTGAAATTCATAAAAATAAACGTTTGGAAATAGCAGAAAAATCTACTAAAAATTAGTTAAAAGTTACGTTGCAGATGCATAGAATTTTAGTTATATTTCAGTTAACTATTAGTTAACTAAAAATAACAAATTATACTTGAAAAACTACATAAAATTTAAAATAAAAATAGCAAAAACAATCTTTATATCCATAAAAATTTGTTGTTTTGTCTATCCTTCTCAAATCTACAGAATTTTTTTATAAAAAACAAACAACACTGTACTAAGAAGAATATGCCCTGTTTCCAGCTCTTGAATATAAAAAACATATTTCAGTGTGGCAACATTTGCGAAAAAGAGGACACGGAGGAGATTAGAAGATAAACAAAAAAATCTAAAGTAGAATGTTTGTATGTGTCTGTTTGATCACTTCTGACAGTAAAAAACAATAACAGAAAGCTGTATAGGAAAGATAAACTATGAATTAGCTACACTACATTAAAGGCCTTACGTCGGTTAGATGGCTAAGCTGTCGCACCTATGTATAGTTACGTTTGTAATGCAGGAATAGGCACAGGTTCGATTCCTACAGCCGACAGGTTGTTGAAGATTTATCATTTAGAGACAATCTGACATTAAAATATAAACAATAATACAATTTAATGAAAAATCACTGATGAAGCCTGTCCATAGAAAAAAAGACATAAACTAGATCTAGTCTGATTTTCAAATTAATGTGTTTATAACTTTTAGAAAAAGTTTTATTCTTCTTCTTAACCTGAAACCTAATAAAATAAAAAAAAAATTGTAAACTGTTGATTTCAGAAGGCTAGATTTTTCTTTGCATTAGAACAAAAATCGAAAAAATTTTGGAAAATTTTAAACTTTTTTGTGATTTTTTAGCTATTAGTTATTTAGCAAAATTTTTTGCTGATATTAACAGGTTAAGTTGCTATTTTCTATTAACTAAAATTTAACTCAAATATAACTAAAATTCTGTTTCTTTAAAAGTTTTATTTGTACTGTTCCTATCTTACTAATATTTTGCAAAAATAATCTGCTAATTTCAGCACTTTTTTTCTACAACGTTTTTATACCCTACACCACTATGTGGTCAGCGTATTATAAGTTTGTACTGATGTTTGTAACACCAAAAAATATTGGTCCTAGACCCACCTTATAGTACCGATCGGCTCAGAATTTTTTTTTATTTCGATTTAACGATGTCCGTCTGCCCGTCCGTCCGTCTGTCTGTCTGTCTGTCTGTCCATGCATTCTTGTCGCAAATATGAAGATATTTTGATGAAACTTGGTACACCGAGTTATTTCGGCCCAAGGACGACGCCTATTGATTTTGGTGAACATGGGTCCATGTTTAGACCTAGTGCCCATATAAGGGTCCTACTAAAATTATATGGTTTATACGCTGCAGGTCGCAAATATTAAGATATTTTGATGAAATATGCTACACCTACTTACCTCGGCCCAAGGACGAAGCCTATTGATTTTGGTGAACATGGGTCCATGTTTAGACGTAGTGCCCATATAAGGGTCCAACTAAAATTATATGGTTTATACGCTGCAGGTCGCAAATATTAAGATATTTTGATGAAATTTGGTACACCGACCTATGGCAGCCTAAGGACGAAGCCTATTGATTTTGGTTAACACCGGTCCATGTTTAGACCTAGTGCCCATATAAGGGTCCCCCCAAAATTGGCTTGGTTACAAACTGCAGATCGCAAATATTAAGATATTTTAATGAAATTTGGTTCGCTGACTCACATTATAGAAAATTTTGACACAAGCCCCATTTTAACCCATTCGAATTTCGGATCCAAACATTAGTTGGCTTTTAACCAGACTGGTGTAGGTTATTGTATAGTCGGCATGCCCGACTTTAACCTTTTTACTCGTTTTAACTAATTTAGTAGTTTTAACTAAAACTTTTAATGACTTTTCTATTATTGTAAAGCTTAAACGTTAAAATTTTAAAATTTACAATTTTATTAAGACAATTTTTGCTAAATTAATATATGTGTCCAACCCATAGTACATATATAATCAACATCACCGTTTTGTTTATTCGTTGTGCTTTGCTATTTATTTTATCATTGACGCTTATGCTGTAGATTGTCTGATGTCCTTTGATCCTTACGTGACTGCGACAATTGTTATGCAACATCATGTTGACACCTGTGATGATGTTACATACATTTTTGCTTCCATTTTGCAAAAGCATGTTGACGCTTGACTGTGTTTTGACGATTAGACAGAGAGGTGTTATCATCAACAACATATATCATCGAAAACGAACACCATGCGGAGGGTTAAAATAATCATGGTTGCACTTCTACATAACATTCATGCAGACATTCTCACACATTGTATAGGAATGTTGCTTTGAAGGTATCATTATTGAACTTTAGAATGTTTGTCGACACTTTTTGTTCAGTAGGACAATCATGAAACTTGTCTGACATTATTTAACACTATTCAAATTAATCATGTTGATTGTTGTCTTTGCAACAAACGTGCATTCATGAGGGATTTTACTGCCCACCTAAAACTACGTTTCTGTATTGCGTTTGTAACTGTTACTCTTCCTGCAAGCATTTTTCAATTAAGCGGATTCTAACGACTGAATGCGCTGCATTTGCTATAGAAGTTTCACAAAGCCTTTATCCATTACATCATACAAATGTCCATTTCATCCTTTGGCGCTTACTAGAAAAAAATCTAGATTCCCAATGACTGTTGCTTCATATTATAAAAAAAAAGTTACGTGATTCAATTCGGGATTTTTTAAGTTTTCAAATATTTTTTTATTCAATTGAAAAAAAAATACAAAACAGATGGTCCAATAAATATTATGAAATTATAATTTATTACACAATTCATGGTGGTGTGGTAATGTTTTCACGAAAAATTTTAACTGATTAAAAATATGCCTTAAAAATTTTTACCACAAAATTCGGCTAATATTTTAGAATTTTGCATACAAACTAATTTTGCCACCTGTGTTGGATTGTAATATTTATAAACCCTTTTATTAGAGTTGTTATACCCTAAACCACTACGTGAAAAGCATATAATGGGTTTGTCCTAAGGTTTGTTACTACCAAAATGGGCCTACCAACAACCACCGACTTAGAATAACTTCTTAAGTCGATTTAGAAATGTCCGCCCTTTTGTCCATGAATCTTTAACCCAATTATGAAGATTATTGGACGGAATGTGGCATATAAAATTTGGTGCACATTAGCCCAATGACTCTATTAAAAATGGGTAAAATTAGTGCATTTTTGACCTAAATAGTCACCACAGAAATATTCCAATTGAGCTAAATTTATATTAAAACATACACTCTAATTAATATTTGTTCAAATTTACCCAACTTATAGTAGGAAACTGAACTCCCACTATAAATATGTATGATAAATTTGATCCTAGTGCTTGAGTTAAAAATATTACACACAGGATGTGTAAATTAATTACAGACAAAATTTGTAAATGTACACTACAGAAATTATGCGCAATTTTACAATTTTTGTGTGTAAATAAACTAAATTAAATACCTTTTACGGTCCAAAAATAAAAGAGTAAAATCATTTTCAAAATATTTTGTTAATAACACACTGAGGGAATTATGTAGTTAAAGTCAACTACAAATGACAGTTAAAATAACTGCATTTGCAGCTAAAATGGTGTAGACTACATTTGCATTTAAAACAACTGCAATGTGAAGTTATTTTTAACTGTTAAAAAATCTACTGACAAATGCAGTAAAAACAACTACAAATGCAATTAAAACAACATACATAAAAAATATTGTAAAACTGTACAAACAACTGCAAATGTAGTTAAAATAACATAAACAAAAATTATTTTAAAAATTTTGAATTTAATAAAAACAAATTGATGTAATTACTATTAACTTAATTTTATTCTATAATAAATTTAAAATTGAGAAATCAAAATTTACATTTAACTCTTCAATGGAAGGGAATTTTTTGGCAACTTTTTAAAAAGGGACAAAAAAGACCCGTAAGTTGAAGAGCTAGAGGGTTAAAATGTTCCACAAAACTGTTCCTCGTAGTATTTTACATAAGTTCGCTGAACACATTCTATACCTAAAATTGAATATTCCCATGGTTTCTCCCTAAAATCCAGGTTTCTGGGACATTTGAGCGCCAATTTTGAATAAGTATTAAACACGTTTTAAGTTTTTATTTATTACTGGCACTCAAGTCAAATTTTCAATGCTGATGTCTTCAGAAACTTATAGTAGAATTTCATGACAAATATTTTTTCGGAACACTTTAGCCCTCTAACTCTTCAACTTACGGGTCGTTTTTGTCCCTTTTTAAAAAGGGCCAAAAAAGTCCCTTTAATTGAAGAGATAGAAGGTTAAAATATTCCACAAAAATATTCCTCGTAGTTTTTTACATAAGTATGCCTAAAATGGACGATTCACATGGTTTCCTATTTTAATCCTATTTAATTTTTTTTTTAGAAAAATCATTTTAAGCGTTTAAAACCTATTTTATGTGAAGGGCATTTTTTTTTATTAATGAATCGATTTTACCCAAATTTGGTAAAAATATGGCTTCACCTTATATCAATTCACGTGCTAAATTTCATCGCAATCGGATAATTTATGAAGATTTTAAAATAAAGGATATATGGCAGGACTAAGAGTCCTTGGTTCGATTTTGATAAAAATGGACACAAACGTTTCCAGTTTTATGTGCACCTCACTGGATACTATTTGTAATTTTACGTCCATTTATGTAGCAAATTTATTATTTTTAAATTTCAGGACCTATGGGAGGTGGGCGTGTCCTTGGCCCGATATTTCCAAAAATTAAAATGTTTCTTAACTAAGGGGTTCTATGTCAGTATACCAAATTTCAAAATTCTGTATCCACTCCTTCTATTTTTGTCCAATCGTTATATGGGGACGGGGGAAGCACTATGCGTCCGTCTGTGAGGAATGAAATTATTGTTTGGCTTCCTTTTTTTTCTCCAGGTAGAAAGGGATGAAAATGTAAAAGAACTAAAAGAAAATAAATACAATATTTTTTAATATTCCCGTAAATAAATTTATGTTTTATATTATAAAACTTACCTTATTATTTTAATAATTTAATAAAATATATAATCTTTTCCGTATTACGTGTCTTCACTCTTTAGCGTTGTTTTATGACTAAGACAAAAGAAAACATGTTCTTCTCATATTCTTTTACTAGAAATTTCTAAACAAGCGCTTCGTACACACACTCTTGTCTGCTTCGCACACTTGAAAACAAAATTTGTAACAAAATTTAAAATAACTGCATAAAATAAATTTTATTACAATGTAGTAGTTTTTGTTGTTTGGTTAAAAAAATAACTGTCAAAAACATTTAAAATTTTTGCTCTAAGTAAATTAACTGCAATTGTAGTTAAAACAACCACAACTGCAGTACTACACAAATAACTGTCATGTAGTAACTGCAGAACTTTTCTGAGTGTACACTAATAGAAAAAGGTCTGTAAAAAACTTGGTTATAACTACTAAAAATTAGTTAAAAATTACCATGCAGAAAAAACTGCTGAAATTAGGAGATTATTTTTGCTATATATTTGTAAGTTAGGAACAGTAAAAATAAAACTGTTAAATATACAGGATTTTAGTTATATTTGAGTGAAATTTTTGTTAATAAAAAATAACAAATCATCCTGCTAAATTCAGTAAGAAATTCTGCTAAGCAACTAGTAGCCTAAAAACTCATAAAAAAAAATAAAATTTTCGATGTTTTTTATAGATTTTTTTAATGCAAATAAAAATCGAGCCTTTTGAAAACAGCAGTTTACAATTTTTTTAGGAAATATTTCTGCTGATTTTAGCAGTATAGACTGCTATTTGCATTCAAATAAATTTAGCTTAAAAATAACAAAAATTTTGTAGACATAACAGTTGGTTTTAGCTATTTTTTGTCTACACTCAAAACAAAAAGTCAGTAAAGTCAGCAAAAAATGTTGCTGTGTCAGCAAATTTTTAGTCAGGAGCGTGCTTGCAAAAAAGTTGGTAATATCAGCAAAAGGTTTGCTGAAAATCAGCGAGCTGATTTTTACCAAAAAAATAGTTATCTTCAGCAAAAGTTTTACTAACACTTAGTCGAAAGCAAATGAAAAAAATCCTTGCTAAAATCACTAAACTTTTTGCTGAATATTAGTAGACTTAAAAAAACTCAAAAAACTTGTAGCAAAATTTTACTTTAGTTAATTTATTTGCCGAAAATTTAAATATAGAAATTGTGTAGAGTTGTTTTTCTTTTTAATCATTTCTGTTGTGTGTGCTACATTTGTTTATCTGGTTGTCGTCCACGCTATAATTGCGATTATCAGCACAATTTTTCTAGCAAAATAAATTAGTAAAACATTAGTTCAAAATTAGTTTAGTGCTAAAAAAATATAACTAAAACTTTTGTTGAAAACGGAATTTCAGCAAAAAAAATTGCTGAAAACTAGTGAACTTGATATACAAGACGTTTTACTAATTTTTCTACTAACTTACTTTTTTGAGTGTACTAATATTTAGCAAGCTTTTCTGCAGATTTTACAGTACAATTTGTCATTTTCAATTAAATAAAAGTTAACTTAAATATTAAATTTAAATATAAAAGTTAACTGCAAATTTAACAGTTTTATTTTGTATGTTCTAATTTTACTAATATTTAGCAAAAAAAATTTGCTAAATTCAACAGTTTTTTCTGCAAGGTCATTTTTAACTAATTTTTAGTTGCTTTTTCTGATAAGATGTATTTCTATGAATGTATATTTAATCCTAATACAAGTCTCAGATTCTGGGATAACTTCTTCATTAAAAAACCTCTCATTCAGATTTTCTTACTGAAAGGGTCTGAGTACGTTTTCTTATAGAAAAATCCATATATTCTGGGCAGTTTTCCCTATTGAAAAGAAGGGAAAACAAGTACCAGCGAACTTGTTTCTGTAGAAAAAAGTTCTTAGAAGCTTCTTTGGGAAAAGGCCAAAGAACAGGAGGGTTTTTTGTAGGAATTTTTTTTAGAAAACGGTAATTTTCCCTATAGGAATTCCTTAGAATTTAAGTGTGCCCAGAATTGGGCGATTTTTTTTATAGGGAAAAGTCCTTAGAATCAGGGAGGTTTTACATAGAAGAAAATCTTCGGAGTCAAAGGATTTTCCATATGCCAAGTCCCAGGAGTCTGAGGGATTTCTATTGGAAAACGTCCTCAGAATCATCACAATCTGAAGATTTTCCTTTAGAAAAGTTTGTTCGAATGCTGTAGAAAAGTTAGTCAAGAAAAAGTCCTCCTAATTTCAGCAATTTTTTCGGCAACATTATTTTTAACCAATTTTTAGTTGCTTTTTCTGCTATTTTTATAGATTTATTTCTATGAGTAGGGTATAGGGTATCTCATGATCGGGCTGGACCGAATAAAATATTTTACTTGTTTTAGTTTGTTTTTGTTTACGTAAACCTCTATCGATAACACAGTGATAGGGATATAATGCTCAATATTGCAGTTAAAATAAACAAAACTTTTAGGGGATTTTTGTAAAGCTTTTAAAAAGTATCGTTTGTAAAAAAAAAAAAATATCTTCTAACATTGTTGTTACACAACAAACACAACAATTTTATTAAAAATAGATATTGATTTTTTTAACGAACGTTTTAAAATTAACAAATAATCCTATTGTGTACACTAGGGTTATAACTTTTTTTCAAAAATTTTACGTATCACTACGTGATGGGCAATATTGTGTTAATAATAAGGATCATTTTTGTGTGTGATTTTGGAATAAAAACCTCCCGCATGAAGATCAATTTTTAAAAGTTCTATTATCTGCGGTTTTTCACGTTTCCCCAAAGAGTATACATAATAAAGAGATTGGGGGACTCTCTATCACTGAGAAAGCATTTGTTCTATTATGTGCCTTGGAACAGGAACATACTCAAACCAATATCACCCAGCAATCATGGCAATACGAAAAAGATTCTCCGAACATATCGCCAGGAAGAAAACATTTATTGCCGGCAATAGCAGTTTCGTATTCCGGAAGTTTCCTCCGTCGAAAACAAATGTTACACTAAAACAATACTTCCAGGCAATATGAAGGCAATAACTCATATGGAAGATAAAAGGGATATCGCTAAATAAACTTCCAGTACAATAAAAAAAAACGATGTAATTTTTTCATTGTTAAATTTAAGCCTGAACGAGTAAAAAGGTTAAAGTCGGGCATGCCGACTATACAATACCCTACACCAGTCTGGTATATTGTTTGGATCCGAAATTCGAATGGGTTAAAATGGGGCTCGTGTCAAAATTTTCTATAATGTGAGTCAGCGCACCAAATTTCATTAAAATATCTTAATATTTGCGACCTGCAGTTTGTAACCAAGACAATTTTGGGGGGACCCTTATATGGGCACTAGTTCTAAATATGGACCGATGTTCACCAAAATCAATAGGCTTCATCCTTGGGCCAATGTAGGTCTATGTACCAAATTTTATCAAAATATCTTAATATTTGCGACCTGCAGCGTATAAACAGTATAATTTTGGTAGGACCCTTATATGGGCACTAGGTCTAAACATGGACCGATGTTCACCAAAATCAATAGGCTGCGTTATTGGGCCAATGTAGGTCTGTGCACCAAATTTCATCAAAATATCTTAATATTTACGACCTGCAGCGTATAAACAGTATAATTTTGGTAGGACTCTTATATGGGCACTAGGTCTAAACATGGACCTATGTTCACCAAAATCAATAGGCTGCGTTATTGGGCTAACGTAGGTCTGTGTACCAAATTTCGTCAAAATATCTTAATATTTACGACCTGCAGCGTATAAACAATATAATTTTGGTAGGACCCTTATATGGACACTAGATCTAAACATGGACCGATGTTCACCAAAATCAAACTTGTTCGTCCTTAGGCCAATATAGGTCTGTGTACCAAATTTCATGAAAATATCTTAATATTTGCGACCTGTAGAGTGCGCACAAGATTGCATGGACAGACAGACAGACGGACGGACATCGTTAAATCGAAATAAAAAAAAATTCTGAACCGATCGGTATACTATAAGGTGGGTCTACGACCAATATTTTTTGGTGTTACAAACATCAGCACAAACTTATAATACCCTGACCACATAGTGGTGTAGGGTATAAAAACAATATATGCATACATAATCCATTGACCAACTTATAAATTATTTTGATTTCATCTTAGCCGATTTTTCCCGCGCAATTAATCTTAACTTTTCACGAGTTTATTTCCTATACATCTTTTGATTGTTTTTGTACAAATTTAGTTTTAATTTTTTCCAAATTGATAAAAGATTTCAAACCAATTTGCTTTATCTTCCAAATGATACAAAGGTGATATTGCCGCAATATTGTCATAAAAAGTTATGACAAAAGATAAAATTTTTGAATTATTTTTTTCCAAATATCGTCGAATTATCTTCCAAGTGATAAAAGGAAGACAATTTCAAAGTAAATACTACTTGATTGTTTTCATTCAAATGACAAATAAAATATATCGCTTTAATATCTTCTTGGAAGGTATCTTTTAAATGTTTGCAGGGTCATTATGTGCGCTCTTTGTATGACTCAAAACATCGATTGTAACCAGGGATGGAAAATAAAAAGTTAGTTATAGAAATCAAGAATGGAACTATACTATGGAATTATGCTATTCCAACAGTATTATAGCCCTAGATTATGAATTTTAAAAAACCATACGTAAAAAATTGCAAAATAATATCGGAATGCGAAAAAAGGCTTTAGGGTTTACAAAATTTAGATTCTGCAAACGATGCCAAAATTTTCTTTTTTGCAACTAACCACCAAAAAACCGCACTTAAAAAATTGCAAAATAATAGAGGAACGCGAGAAAAGACTTTGTGGTAGAAAAAAATAATTAAAAAACTCAATCAGCGATTAACAATCTGTAAATGAATACAATGACGCAAAAATTTTCCTTTTTGCAAATATATTTTTCGCGATTTTTTTTTTTTTTGCAAACTAAGCACCAAACTTTTGTGTATAAAATTGGTACTATAGACCCTAGATTATAAATTTAAAAAAACTACACTCAAAAAATTGCAAAATAATCGCGGAAAGCAAAAAAGGCTTATGGTACAAAAAATTAATTAAAAAACTTAATCAGCGGTTTACATTCTGCAAACAAATATATTGATGCAAAAATTTTCCTTTTTGCAAATTTTATTTTTCGCGATTTTTTGCGCAACTAGCCACCAAACTTTGTTGTCTGAAATGTGTATTATAGCCCCTAGATTATAAATTTAAAAAAAAACGCACATAAAGAATTGCAAAATAATAGCGGAATTTGAAAAAAGACTTTATGGTACAAAAATTTAATCCCTAGGTTATATATTTAAAAAAACCGCACTTAAAAAGTTGCAAAATAACAGCGGAATTCGAGAAAGGCTTTATGGTACAGAAAATGAATTAAAAGAGGTAATCAGCGATCGACATTCTGCAAGCGAATATATTGTTGCAAAAATTTCGCTTTTTGCAAATGTTTTTTTTCGCAATTTGTAATATTTTTGTAATATTTGCTAATATCTAAATATTTAATTTTTATGTGTTTTAACGAGCCAAAGGAGAAGCTATTTTTAGTTACTTACATTTTTAAATATATAAGAGCGATCTAACATTTATTGGTATAAGAGCCGGATTAAGTGAGCCTTTTCCATCCCTGATTAACCAGTCGGAGTTCGTTCCTGCTCCAAGCCGCCTAATATTTTTTCAAATAAAAAATATTGAGAGAGTTCCAAGGCCATTGGTTTCCCTATTGCAATGTTGCAGAAATGGACCATAATTAGTAAACAAAATATTTTTTACGTACCTAATGTGCTAATCGTTTGGAAAATGTTGATGTCCATATCGCGAAATAACTACAATTTTTTTTTAACCAAAATTCGCAAATACAGCAAATTTCAAAGCTTGTGTCTAAAATTCGAGATGAGCGATCTAGCGATTTTTCAGTAACACCGTTCTCAGTGAATGTGATTTGAAAATCGCTGTTCTTTTACACAGTGATCGTGATCACGGGTTTTCAATGGAGAAGAGTTTGAAAACAAGTCGCTGTTACTGAATATCATGTATTACTGTGCAAGAAAGAATGGTGTAAAAATGTTGAAAGAACAAAATTATCAGTAGCTGCGACTTGAAATATCACTGCCGTTACCAGTGATTTTTTTTTTATCAATAACTGTGTTTAAATCATCAATATGAAAAGATCGCTCATCTCTTCTAAAAATATAATTAATTTGAAATTTGACGAAATATTGATTTTTAATAATTAATTTATTTTTTCGACATTTTTGTCTTTCGATATTTTGCTATCCTCTGGACAAAGTCTTTTGGAAATACGAGCAAGAATAATCAAAAATCAATAAATGATACAAAAGAGCAATATTAAATGTAAAGGTGTTAGTATTTTTTATTTATTTTTGATTATTGTTAGTCGTATTTCCAGAAGATACTGTCCAATATTATCTGAGTTTCGGTATGCCTGTGCAACATCTGAGTCCGGTAAATTAATATAAATATAACAAATTGTTTTATGCTACAAAAATCCTTTTTTTCATTAGAAAAATTCTTCTTCCTGAGGATGTTTCTAAAAGAAAAAGAAGAAAACATGTCAATAATCTGAATTTTTTTTATATGCTTAGAATCTGTCACTTTTCCTACTACATTTTTCCTATCGAAAAAGCCCCTTGGTTCGGAAAACCTTCTTCTATTAAAAGGTCTAGAGTCTAAAATGTTTTCTAAAGGATTATGTGCTCAGATTTAATGATTTTTGTATAGGAAAAAGAGCACGAAATCTAATGCCTTTTGAATAGAAAAAAGTGGGTAGAAACTTTGAAATCTCTATAAACTCTAGAAAAAAAAATTATCGGAAGATTCCGCTAATTCTGAAGAATTTTTTCTTTACGATTTTTTTCTGTAAAAAATTCCTAAGATCATGAAGAATTCTTCCTATGGAAAAATTTTTAGACTTTAGGGACTATTCCTAAAGGAAAAACCTCAGATTCTGAACACACAGAAACCTGCATATTTCTGAGAGCCTTTGTTCCAGAGATTTTGATGACCTTCTCCATCAGAAAAACTGTTAGGTTTTAAGGATTAGTTTCTAAATAAAAGCCCTCTGATTAAGACAGCTTTTTCTAAAGAAAAATCTCCAGATTCTGATTTCTTGAAAAAACCATACGGTTCTGAAGATATTTTCCAATAGAAACCCCTCAGATTCCTGGGATAGGATCTAAGGCATTTCCTTTAGAAAGACGGGGTTTTCTGTAGGAAAACGTCCCCATAACCTGATGTTTTCTTAGGAAGTACGGCCTAGAATATAAAACTTTTTCTAAAGAAAAAAGCACTGAGGCTTTTTTTAGAAGAAAGAGTGCTTAGAATCTGAGGTTTTTTTCATATGGAAATCTCCTTAGAATCTGAGGTTTTTATAAGGCTGAAATAAAGGCAATTTTTTTTTAACAAAATATTTTTAAAATGACTTTGTTCTTTTATTTTTCAGCGGTATAAATTATTTTATTTGTGTATAATTAACTTACACGTCATGTGTGTAATTTTTTCATTTACGCTCTGGGAGTAAATTTGAGTTGGATAAATTTAAACAAAAATTAATTAGAGTGTACAATTCTTAATTCATATGATGAGTTTATTAACAAATTTACCCCAAGTTTGGCCAGCCTTAAAAAAAATATGGGCCAAATATTTATGTATTATAATTTTTATCAGGGGTCTCCCATGGTCCTGATGAATGGCAACACCGGTTTTTAATGCAACAGATGGCGCTGACTGCTGCTTTGTTTTTTCTGGCAATCCTGTTTCATTTTATTGTGGAGCAGTGTTGCCCAAAATGTTTTAGCTTATTCCGATTTTAAATATTTAAATCTCCAATGTTATACCCAATTCATTTTAATTTAAACAAAAATTAAAAAAAAGGAGCTAAGTGAGCATCGCTCTTAAGTTCAGAAATTTATTAAGAAATGAGTGAATAAATTAAATAAAATTGAATATTTTACGAAGAAATATTTACGTTTTCACACGAACTTTAAAGGCCTCAAATCTTTGTTAAAATTGTGAAACTAAAAAAATTTTATTATACGAAAGACAAATCACAATTAAGCTGAAATGTCACCGTTTCAAAATAAAAGTCGTATATTAAATTTTCGAGAGAAAAAATTCTACATACATAATTTTCACACGTACTTCATTATGGTGAAGTCTTTTTTTTCTAAAATTTGTAAATCTAGTAAGGTGTAAGTTCTTATACATGTTGCATCTCTATATGAAAAGCCCTGGCACTTTTTGAGCCTACACAAAATTTATTTTTTCTGAGTGCTTTGCATGTAACATTTTCAGTATTTGGAAAATAGAAAATTTTTTGGTTAATTATTGAGCTTGGTTGCTTTTCATTATTTCAAGATTTATAAATATTTGGAGAACATTTCTTCAATAATTCAAATATTTTGTAGAAATTTTTAAATTCTTTAACAGACCTAATTTGATCGACTTTAATTTGAAATAATACGCATATAATTTATACCAAAATTTTTCTTATTTTGGGCCTAAAACTAAATCTTTTAAAATTTACAAATTTTTTAATCTGTCCCCAAAACGAAGTCGAAATCCCTAATTTGACCCCAAATCCCCTTACCTAACAACTCTGTAAAAGCTCATTTGATATAAAAAATCCTCCCTTGAGAAAATTTCCCAAAATAAAATCCTCCTTTGACAAAATTTCCCACATGCTAGCGACTTCTACAGTTTGTTTACAAAATTATCCATGTTGCATCTCTATATTATATGTCTCTGATTTTTATTATAATGAATGTTTTTCCTTCGATTTGAGATCAAATATTATCACATTTTCCTTCAAATTATTTTCAAATTAATGAAAGATGATAAAATGTTTACAAGTAAATTACGGAGAATAAAAATTGAAAAAATTCGATAGCCAGTATCCTGTGTCTTTATGGGTTACTAACTGATGATGGTCTATTTATATTGAATGTGAAACAAATAAGCAATGTGGTAAAATTTAATAAATTTTAAACTAAAATATTCATTCAGCAATTAAAAGATCAACTTTTCATACCTTCATTCATTTATTTATTATTTAATACGAAAATAATTAAAATAGAATTTAAAATTTCCAAACATATTTAGCCTTAGCTAAATATAAACTGGGACTTTAAGTGACACATTTGTTATTATACCCTACACCACTATGTGGTCAGGGTATTATAAGTTTGTGCTGATGTTTGTAACACCAAAAAATATTGGTCGTAGACCCACCTTATAGTATACCGATCGGCTTAGAATTTTTTTTTATTTCGTTTTAATGATGTCCGTCTGTCCGTCCGTCCGTCTGTCTGTCTGTCCATGCATTTTTGTGCGCACTCTACAGGTCGCAAATATTAAGATATTTTGATGAAACTTGGTACACCGATTTATGTCGGCCCAAGGACGACGCCTATTGATTTTGGTAAACATTGGTCCATGTTTAGACCTAGTGCCCATATAAGGGTCCTACAAAAATTATATTGTTTATACGCTGCAGGTCGTAAATATTAAGATATTTTGATGAACTTTGGTACACAGACCTACGTTGGCCCAGTAACGTCGCCTATTGATTTTGGTGAACATCGGTCCATGTTTAGACCTAGTGCCCATATAAGGGTCCTACCAAAATTATATTGGTTATACGCTGCAGGTCGCAAATATTAAGATATTTTGATGAAATTTGGTACACAGACCTATGTTGGCCCAAGGACGAAGCCTATTGATTTTGGTAAACATCGATCCATTTTTAGACCTAGTGCCCATATAAGGGTCCCCCCAAAAGTATATTGTTTATACGCTGCAGGTCGCAAATATTAAGATATTTTGATGAAATTTAGTACACAGACCTATGTTGGCCCAAGGACGAAGCCTATTGATTTTGGTGAACATCCGTCCATGTTTAGACGTAGTGCCCATATAAGGGTCCCCCTAAAATTGGCTTGGTTACAAACTGCAGGTCGCAAATATTAAGATATTTTAATGAAATTTGGTGCGCTGACTCACATTATAGAAAATTTTGACACAAGCCCCATTTTAACCCATTCGAATTTTGGATCCAAACACTAGTTGGCTTTTAACCAGACTGGTGTAGGGTATTGCATAGTCGGCATGCCCGACTTTAACCATTTTAATCGTTTTTCACATAAAATTTTAATTTAACAGTTCTCAAAAACCTAATAGAAAATTTTGTGTATTAAATTTTTGTCAAAAATAAAAAAAAATAATAATAATTGAAACTAAGTCTCAAAAACCTCTTAAAACTAACTAAAGTGTTCTCATTGATGACGAAAGTAATAAAATATCAATATCTTAACAGAAACTCATAAATTGAAAAGTTTTCTGCTTAAAAAAAAATGCTTAAGGATATCATAAAATACTTATGGTGGGTAACTTATCTTAAAGTTAGCACAATTAAATACATGCCAAAAATAAAAGAAAACTAACGAAAGAACTCCCTTAAATTAAGAAACCAATTATAAAAAATTTCGGTAAAAAAACTTATTGACCCAAATTGATATTTACACTCTAAAAATCGCCAAGATGGTAACATATTCGCTGGTAATAAATATATACTTACATACTAGAGCGGATCAATAAGTCCGTGACTTTTCAAACTTACCTCGTAGTTACATAAAATTAAACCCTTCTCCGGTCAAGTACCATCTGTTAATAGACTACTGTCATATTTTGGGCAAGTTCCGTCATTAACTTTGCGTTTAGTGGTTAGGTCAAAACATACAACCCCGTGGATTTTTGTAAAAATGGATAAAAGTGAATTTCGAGTACTCATCAAACATTATATTTTGCAAAAACAAAAAAAACGTCACTCAAACCTTGATGGACTCTGCACCATCAACTTATATGGTAAAAAAAAAAGTGGTTTACTGACTTTCGTTGTGGTCGCACAAGCACTCTGAACGTTCTAGACGGCCAATTATGGTGAGTAAACATGAAAATGTCGAAAAGAAATTCACAATATGGTGTTGCCAGACCGGAGAGTGAAAGTCTGTGAGATGCCATAGGCATTTCATATGGTACTGTGGTTTCAAATTCAACATTAATAGAAAAAAATCTGTAAAAAATTTTGTTAAAACTACTAAAAATTAGCAGATTATTTTTGCTATATATTAGTAACATAGGACAGCAAAAATAGAACTTTTAAATATGCAGAATTTTAGTAATATTTGAGTTAAATTTTTGTTAAAAGAAAATAACAAATTCTTGTTCTCGTCTAGGAACGTTATTAAACATTTAAAATATCAAAGGACAACAACAAAAAATTTACCACAATTTGTTTTGTCATCTTCCAATATACTACTCTGTTGTTTTGACAGATCTAGCAATGTAGTGACATTCTAAAGTGTCAGTAACATTTAAATTTGCACAAGCACTTGCATATTAGTTTTTTTTAATTTTATTTTAAGTTAAGTTAACAGTTTTTTCTGCAGCATCATTTTTAACTAATTTTTAGTTGATTTTTCTGCTATTTTTACAGATTTATTTGTTCATGAGCCCAATTTTTTTCAAACTTTCAAATTGCTTATAATTTGTTATTTCCTGAAGATGCTACACAATGGAGTAGCGAAATATCGAAAATAAAAAACTTTTTATATATAAACAACAAACCTTAAGCTAAAGGAAATTGTAGAGTTAAAACTATAGTTAGTTATATAAAATTATATTAACCTGATCTACCATTTTTTGGATATAATAATATATTTTTATATATAAATATCCCAGCGAAAAAAGAGATGCCGAAGCAGTAGAAAAAGCACTACAATTGGTAATCTAGATGTACTTTTTTTTTAACATAAACACTAATGATTTTAACATTGCCGCCACCGGGTATCAAACTTGCGACCACACGATTGCTAGTCGCTGAGCTTTACCGCTGAGCTATATTCTTTGATATGAAAGTTTACTGGCATAAAAACACCACTTTGTTAATTCGAGATTTTGTTCATTATTCTCTTCAATAAAAGTACTTATTAAACAAGTGTAAAAGGTGCACTCCAATTCAATATTGGTTTCAGTACTATTTTTACAGGTACATAAAAATCAATTTCTCACCAATTTTTTTATGTGTACATATTTTTAAAAATTTTGAAATTAAAAAAATATTGAATTTAAACAAATTAATTATAAATATTAAAAAAAAATTAATAGAAAAAAAATTTAAAATAATATTGGTCCCGCCGGGAATCGAACCCGGGACCCTCTGTTTGAAAATGCCAAATGATACCAAAATCATTTTTTACGATCTCTTTTGGAGCAACTAATAAGTTATTTTTTAGATGTGGTTCGGAAATAATACTAAAAAAGCTGTAAAAATGTAATAACGGATACTTGGGAAGCAATGAAAGAAGTGATTTTTTGAAGTTGTTCAGAATAACTTCTAAAAAAACAGTAAACATAAACTAAGGGATACTTGTGAAGCATTAAAAGAAATAGTTTGTAAAGCACTACCTGCAATTTTTTTTGCTGGGATATCAACCCATATATGAATTGATCTGTAAAAAGGTGGATCTGGTTAATATAATTTTATATAATTAAATATCTTTTGATATAATTATATAAAAATATACATCTCACATTACTCGAAAAGATATAATTATATAAAATCAGAAATGGTTATATGAAAATCATTTTTACTAGGGATTGCATTCCGCAAGTACATATAATAATGATAACATAAAAATACCAAATCAGACAGTTCATATACGAAAGTAACAAATTCTCGTCCCGTTGATTTTTTGTACCTTATGTAATGTCTCGGTTGGTTTTTTCTTATTGCGGACAACTGATGAGTTAGCGTGATGGCTACGAAACAATTGTATTGTCTATTAGGAAAATGATCAACCTTTTTTGAAACAACAAATAAAATCTAATATGACAATACCATATTAGAATTTGGACTTGAGGTAGAAGAATATTCTAACTAAATATATGAAAATATAGAAAGTCCGAAAAAACAATTTTTGTATTTTTAATGCAAAAATTAAAATAATTGTTGATAAAATAAAATTGTAAATATTTTTTGGAACAAATATAAAAAAACCAAAAACAGGATAGTTTTGGATCTCATTTTTAAACCCCAAAACGTGATACTGGGTCTATTAAGTGTTTTTACTGTCCATCTAAAGCATTTCGCAATTTCATTAATATCGAATGAAACCCAGCGGCATTGTTACAATGTAAGTTAAACGATCAACTGCACTATCCAAACCACCAGTCAAAGTTGCATAGAAAAAACTCAGTTTAATATTGTGGTTACTTTTGGATATATTTCCCCTCCTTATAAATAGAAATACCTAGTTTGAATATATGTAGTATAATTTCGTATAAAGAAGAAATACTTAAAACATAGTCGTTTGCAATTTAGTTATTGTAGACAAATATTTCATTGAATAAAAATTTCAATTTCTAAATCAAAAATCAGCAACACAAGCAGCCATCTAAAAATAAAATTTCAAACAAATTTTATTAGAGAAACAAATATGTATGTAAAATGTCAAAAAAAAAATCGAATCATATTCATGTAACAATCATTACAGGTATTATAAGATGATTTAGATCGACACAAATGACACCCCTACTTGATTTATTGATTTGGTGATAATACCCTACACCACTACGTTGATAGGGTATAATAAGTTTGTGCTGATATTTATAACACCAAAAAAATATTGGACGTAGACCCAACTTTTAGTATCCCGATAGACTCATTTTCCGTAGCGTTCGCGAGATAGTTTTTAAATTATACGCCCATAAAAACGCCTCACAGTCAATTTGGATTGATTATAATGCATTAACATCTAAATTAAATATTTTGCAGCAAAAGAAGTTGTTTCACAACCGGTTTTTTGGAAGCTATAGAAATATTTCTTCTTGTTTCTTACAAATACCAAGATAAACGAATGGTATTCGAACAAATAGCGTATGAAAACTTTAGAAACCATATGAATAAAATCAAATGCAAAATTGCACAATAAAAACTATAAAATAACAATGTATAACAGTAATAGCAGCAGCAATAACAACAAAAAATTAGGATTTTATTGCGAGCCTTTGATGTCCTTACAAAAAATACAAACCAACATGTAGGTAAACAATAATGACGACAGCAACTACGAAAAACACGAACACACAAATACACTACATTGCCAATATTGAAGCTGCTGCAAAGAGCTAGTAAATTTTTAAACTCTGCATAACTACACAGTAAAAATTATTGTCAATTAAAATTTTGTATGTTTTCAAATACTCGTACATTTCCAATTAAAAGTGTAATCATATCAATTAAATTGTTTGGCTAAAAATTAATTCGGTTTAAAACAAGCCGCCGTTTAATATTAACACTATTGACAATATTTAAAAAAAAAAAGTTCAAAGACTTAATGCAGGCATGCAGACTATACTATACCCTACATTACAGTACGATTTGTGTCATATTCCGGGAAGGAAATTTAAATTAACGGTGAGACAAATACAGTGTTATAGAGTAATAAGGTTCCTTGGTAAATATGGTAAATTTACTCCCAATGCATACACGGAGGAAAAAGCTTTTTTTGTTTATGTTTGGAGGTAATTATTTTATATTTACAAACTACCATATATGTATTTGGAGTATGCTTCCAATTATATTACTTTTATAGTTACTATACATATATTTCCCGGTAATAATTATATTTGTGGGATACATTTAAGATATATTTGGAAAAACGGCGAATTTTCATTCTTGATACATATAAAGTTGTATGTAGCCATTATAACTTTTGTAGTTGGTAATAATCGTTTAGTTTAGCTAGACTGCATCTAGTCAGAAAATTTAGTGATATTTTCCTTTATTTATTAATTTTATTGTGAAAGATGTGAAAAATAAAATAAATTGGTATAAATAGAACATAAAATTGTGTTAAAAAGAAAAAAACATTAATTAAGTACATCACTTACGACTTATTTGGGAGAAGAGAGAAAATAAACAATAGTGTTGCCAGTATTAAATCGAAAAATTAATTTATAGTTAAAATACGATCATTTAGAGTTTGCTAAAAACCGAAAAATTTGAAAACCGCGGTTTCGGTTTTTCAAAATTATAAAAACCGCGGTTTCGGTTATTTTTCGGTTTTCTTGTTTTTGATTCTTCTTTCGGCAGATTAAACTGTTTAAATACAGTTTAAATTTGGAATTTAGCAATTTGTTTAAAACAATATAAAGTTAAAATTTTATACAATAAATTTCGCGGACTACGACATTAAACTTCTTGAAAAATAAGCGGTGAAAATCTGAACTGAATACTTGAAACTCAATATCTCTTAAACTACATGACTTTTGGCGCAATTTTTTTCTAAAATTATAATCCTCAGCTTAATTTATCTGTAGTAGTAAAAACAAAAAATCTTTAAAGTAATATTTAATGGAGAAATTGTTCATTAAAATTAAATTCAGAATTTTGTAAAATAGGAGCTTAACCGTTTTTGAAATTCTAGGCTCAAAAATATGTAATTTAATTTATTATTTTAATTGTTTTAAGTATTTGCTAAAAACCGACTTATTTTTGACGGTTTTCGGTTTCGGTTTTGAGGCCTCAAAAACCGCGGTTTCGGTTTCGATTAAAACCGAACAGCAAACTCTACGATCATTAATCACGGTTTCTAATAACTCTTTATTAAGCGAAATATGTAACTATAGCCAGCTTCAAATACCAAATAACTTTTTGTTATGAATTAGCACATTAGTTATTAAATAATCGCCAAACAGTAGATGTATTAATTTTACTTTTTATGTTTTTCCATTAAAATATAGAGAAATTTGGAGAGTAGAATAAATACGCCTACTGTTTGGCATATATTAATAATTGCCTTATAACTAAATATATTATTTTTATATAGTATTTGCATGGAAACATAATTTTTTTATGACACACATATTATATGTTTGCTGCCAAACATATAATATTTGTCGATAGCGTCATTTCATTTCATCCAAACATTATATATTTACAGGCAAACATAATATATTTGGTTGCAAAAGTAATATATTTGCATGCAAATATATATTGTTTCTAATAAAAACACGGCGAATATGTTTAACAATTTCTACAAATATATATATATATTACCAGCAAAAATATGTTTTGGACAGGCCGTTTTTTTTCAGCGTGTAAATGAAAAAATTACACACACGATGCGTAAATTAATTGCACACCAAAAGTGTAAATTTATGCCGCCCAAAAATAAAAGAATAAAATTTGTATTGTGTATCATGCAAATGGTTAACCATTATGAAACAACAAAATAAAATATAATAAAACAATACCATATCAGAATTTGGACTTAAGGAAGAACAATATTCCAACTATATATCGTTTTTTTTTCAAATGTTATTGACAACGAACACACAAACATACATAAAATAACAGTACTTTTATGTAAAATGTTGCTTATCAAAAAGTGTTGATTTGTGACTGGTTTTACTAAAGTTCATATAAAAAAGTACAAAATTCTCGTACAGTTAAATTTTTAGTACGTCTCGGTTTATATGTTCCAATTATTATTTCCTTATTGCGGACAACTGATGAGTTGGGGTGATGCCCACGAAACAATTGTATTGTCTATGATAAAAATGGTTAAACTTTTTGAAACAACAAAATAAAATAAAATATAATATGACAATATCATATTAGAATCTAGACTTGAGGTAGAACAATATTCTAACTAAATATATTAAAATATTTTATTAACAATAAATGTTATAATAATATTAAAGGGGGTATCAACTATAAAAAAAAAAATTTTGTAAATTTTTTTTTAATATTTTATTTAGATAGAGCTACCCACGTTGTGGTTCGTATCTGGATGTATGTATTGCTGACTCCAGATTAGTTATTCATAAATTGAATAATTCTCTTAATTGTCTTCAAACCATCGATTATGATAGTGATCATAATGCACTACAAATTCAAGTTATGAATGTAGAGAAGGATCATCCTTTAACATTTATAAAGGAATTACCCGAGCTAAAATACAATTACAAAAAGACTAATTGGAAAAAATTCAAAAACATTATGATTACTGAAATGAATAATAACGAATTGATTCCGAATGATAGAAACCTTACAAATTCCGAAATAGACTTCTATCTCCGTAGATTGAATAACTATATAACTGATTCAATGGAAAAATCGACTCCCAAGTTTAAAAGTGCCAATTCGGTTGAGAAATTTACTAATACAGTTATAAAGAAATTACAAGCCGAGAAAAGTAGAATGGTTACTATTATTAAAAAGCATAATAGACTGGAATGTTTTTTAACACAAATAGAAATTAATTTAATAAAAACTCAGTTGAAACTAATAAAAAAACTGATAAATGATAACTTTACTTCAGCGGTTAATAAACATTTTCAGGAGAAACTCGTGAGCATTGATAAAAAAAACCCCTCAAATATGTTTAGTGAGATTAGGAAGCAGTTTAGACCAACACAATGCATGAACTTAGATACGATTAGAATTCAAACGGAAAGTGAATCGTTAATTAAAAACGCGGGAATCAATCCCAGGGAATTGGAAAGAGAATGTACTAGTAATGACTTTTTAGTTAGGGAAAATGATCAAAAATTAAATGTAATTGGTGCCTTTTTAGAATCGGTTCACTCTTTTAAGGAGATTGATCCCGAGAATGATCTGCATAATGAGGTTGATAGCTGTTTCACCAAATTTTTAGATGATAAATATGAGTATGAATACAATAAATCAACTTTTACTACATTTAATGCATTCAAAAAGGCTAATGAATTAGATGAATATCTTGCTGAAAACTTTTTCACAACAAAGGATACAGTAATCTACATTTTCAATAATCTAAGAAGAAAATTATCGTCAGGTGTTGATAACATTCCAAACATTGTGTTAAAAAACATTCCAGAGCAAATAGTTCTTGAATATTGCACTCTTTTTAACAACATGCTTAACAATTCGTACTTTCCTCACGCATGGAAGATAGCTAAGGTTGTAGTTCTACCAAAAAAAGAAAAAGACACAAGTAATCCGAAAAATTTGCGGGCAATAAGCATGCTGCCGAATATTAGTAAAATTTTTGAGGTTTGTATTAACAACAACATAATTCAGTTCTGTGCAAGAAGTAATCTGATTAATGATAGACAATTTGGGTTCAAGTACAAACACTCAACAATACATGCGATTCATTTATTTGTTTCGAATGTCCAATGGAATTTAAACAAATCTTTATATACTGGGGCTTGTTTAATAGATTTTGAAAAGGCATTTGATAGTATTTGGATTCCCGGATTAATATACAAGCTATTGGATTATAAATTTCCTTTTCATTTAATTATACTGATCCACAATATGTTGAGTAACAAAACCTTTTTAGTTTGTGATAAAAACTCAATTAGTTCGAAGAAATTCGTTATTGTTAATGGTTTACAACAGGGGACTGTTAACTCTCCAATTCTGTTTAATATTTTCATATATGATCTATTAAATAAAATCGAAAATATGATTGGTTTTGCTGATGATATTATTATATATCACTCGGATAATAAAATAGAAAAAATTAATGAAAAATTACAACACTATTTTTATATAGTAGAAAAATATTCCACAGATTGGCAAATGAAAATAAACCTTACGAAATGTGAGACTATACTCTTTCGTCCTCCAGTAGGTAAATGTAACAACAATGTAAAAAAAAATTGGAAGTCCTTTGGTATAAAATCCAAAGACAATATAAATATACCGAATAAACAAATGGTTAAATATCTGGGTGTTCACCTGGATAAATTTTTATACTTTAACAATCACATCAGTTCACAACTCATAAAAGCAAGAAAAGCGTTTTTTATGTATAGTAAATTATTTTTTTCAAAACACCTCACAACGGAGGTAAAGACCTTAATGTATCAATTATTAATACGACCTATTTTGACATATGGTTGTCAGATATGGTTCAATATTGCTCCCTCGTACATGGAGAAAATAAGGATATTTGAAAGGAAATGCCTTAGAAGCTGTACTTCTCTATACAGATCTCCAAATAGCAATTATGAAAAATATATATCTAACAAAAAATTATATAATGGGGCTAAAATCAGTAGAATCGATAATTTTATTATCCATTTAATAAGAAACCATATAAATAAATGCTTGGAATGCCACGAGAATAATCTAATTATGGCTCCTTATTATGCAAGTGATGAATACATAGATAAAACACTGCAAAGTGGATATATCCCACCTGAGGCCTTTTTATACCTCGATAGAAAGGGATTTATTCAGAATGAAATCGGCATTCCTATATTTTACCACATTTATAGACGAGCCAATGTAAAAGCTGTTAGCAGCAATGTGCTCACTATTGAAAATCAAAGGTTCGACACTAGTATATACTCGGCAGATAAAAATATGTTTCCAAACTTAAACATTAAGAAGTATTGGTGGCTCACTAAATAGTTCTACCTCTTTTTTTTATTTTTTTATTCCTTGACCTTAATCTTTTATTTTTTGTAATATAAAAGTAAGGTTTTTTTCAAATTTTTCTTTACAATTAATTATAATAAATTACATTTTTACTTTGTAAAATAATAATAATAAATAAGATACAAAAAATTATATAATGCTAATAGATATTATACTTGAGAGCCCGTATAAGGGACTGTGTATTATAAGTTATACTAACTACTATTTGTTTATTTATAGTTTAATAATATGAATTTAAGACAAATAAACGATCCAAAAAAAAAAAAAAAAAAAAAAAAAAAATTTAGATAGAGCATGCTATTCAATATACTCTTCAAAAATTTCAACAAAAAAATCGAAGAAATAAAATTTCCACATCCCAGTGTAGAAACGGTAATGACATATCATTATTTTTTGGACTACCAGTAATGACACCCACTTACCTTCTGCATTATTTTATAACATATAATAATGAGGTACTGCTAATGACTTAATTTTATCATTATTTCAAATAGAAAATAATTTTCTAGATTTTTTTTAACTTTTTTTTAAAATCTATTTTTAGACTCAATATTTTTTAAACACTGGTAAGGATATATGTAACCACATATTTTTTGATTTTTTGTATGTTGGCGAGTAAGCTTACTTGTGTGCAGCAGGTCAATTATGTTTTTATCTATTAAATATTACATGTCGATATAGATCAGATGGTAGAGCTGTTGACTGGCAATCTGTAGACCCAGGTTCGATTCCCGCACCAGCAAATTTTATTTAAAAAAAAAAAATGCAATAAAAATATTTTTTTTTATATAATTTATTTTTTAGAAAATCTATTTTTAGACTCATTATTTTTGTCAGTACTGGTAAGCACATAGGTAACGATATATTTTTTGATTTTTCGTATGCTGGTGTGTAACCATAACTCATTATTTTTCGCGACATCGCCATATAAAGGTAATAAGAAATGTAATAACAAAAGTAACTAGTTACCATTAACAAGTATGTAGTTACGTAACCACATATCTGGTAATGATTTTCTACACTGGGATGTTTTTGTGTAAAATATGTTTTAGTCTTAAAGTAATATTCTATGAGTTAAATTTGTGTATAACATTTTTTGCTCGCATTTTTATTTCATTTTTTTATTAGAGATATTATTTACGTCACATAATAAGGCAGAACAAAAAGATAAAAACTACATCCAAATATGCAAGAATTGAACGCAGTCTTTTAAGAAAAGCCAATGACGATCCCTCGGTTGTGGGTGAAGGCAAGTCATATGGGATAGGTACTGATCAGAGAACTGCAAAATAAACTTTTTTCTTGATTTTATCATACACTAAAATTCTTATTCACATTTAATCACTTAACAATACTCAATGTTGAATAAAATTACTATCATGCTACTGAACAAGTAGTTTGGATCTGTTTGAGTCGTCTGTCGAACATGTTTTATTCACATTTAATCGCTCAAAAAATCACACTGTTGAATAAAATCACACTGTTGAATAAAATCCACTGATCGAACACTTTTTTTACAAAATAAAATAAAAAAAATAAAATCTCATTGTTTTATAATGGAAATGTACACTGTACCATTTATTAAATGTGTTTCTACAAAATCTGATACTGTAAACCCCCTCTTTATTGTTATGAAATTATTTTTCTTTTATTTGGTTTTAATCATGAATAAACTCATACGCGTTCATTTTTGTTTTTTCTGATATATTCTACATCAAAATCATCGTCGTTGATCCGAACGAATATGAAAGAAATGAATGATATGAAAACGACCAATGATTAAATCAAAGATGAAACAAAAATCACTTGGTTTGATTGATTTAAAATCAGCAACGAATATGTGTATTTGAGTATATTCGGTGCTTGAACGCAAACGAATGTTTATTCGAGTGTGATTACGTATGATGGTTTTGCAATCATCAGTTGCAGTTCTCTGGTACTGATGGTTTCATATAAGCTATGAAAATAATCAATGTGTTAAAAAAATCAGAAACAAATATAAATTGAATTAAAAAATTACTAAATAAAACCTTTTTATCCGAAATGAAATGTATAATAATTTTGATACTATCGTTTTTAAGATTATTAGGGTTAATATATCAAATACCCTGCAACCGATTTGTCCCAAATTTGGTACACATGTAGAAAACTAGGAGATATAAATAAATTTTAATCATACACAAACACAGTTCTTTTAAATTTTGCTCTTTTGTTAGCGTAAAATTAACTTTAAACGCGTTTTCCCACAACCATGAGTTCAAAACCGGCTGCCACTATACAATAGGGCGACCTACCTTATATGGACGAAAAAAAAATGGTGACCTGTGACAC
This sequence comes from Leucophora obtusa, assembly GCA_949987735.1. Taxonomy (NCBI): domain Eukaryota; kingdom Metazoa; phylum Arthropoda; class Insecta; order Diptera; family Anthomyiidae; genus Leucophora; species Leucophora obtusa. Next base: position 63,049,916 of record OX465295.1, read on the forward strand.
GCCCCCCCCCCCCCTAGGAATGTGCCTTTGGGTATAAAAATACACTATGAAAAAATTAAGGTGATCCGATAACGGGAACACATGCCGCATCGGCCCTGAAGTTTGAAATACGATTTACGAGGCGAAAAAATCACTTTTTTGGCGTTCTTTTAAAATACTGGCTCTTTAGTAACCCTGTTTTTGGAAAATGTAAATAGCATCATAATCTAGACTGAATTATCTTTCTGGTAATGTATAAAAATCCAAAATCGGTTAGAAAATATTTTAGTAATTGCAATTTCCTCAGACCATTGTAGGGTTAAAATGAGATAAATTATGAAAATCGTTAAAAATAAAATAGTTCTTTCAAAAATTTACAACGTTATACTCTAGTTTCGTTTCTAAGATCCACAAATATTCATATAAAATTTTTAGTTCTCTTGGCTTATGAGAACCTAGTCCCAGGTATGGCCAAAGATGTGATTTGTGTTTTTATAAATTTGCAAAACTCTATTTTTGAGTTTTTTAAAATTTTATTCAACAAAATATGAAAAAAAGTGGGCAACGCATAGGGGTTTATTAAATACACCTTAGAGAATAATTATACTGAAAATTACACAAATCCCTCTTTTAACTTAGCAGTGACGGCGTTTTAAATTTGAAAATTTTAGAGAAAAGTGTGATTTTAGCCAATAATTTAGATAATAGTATTAATTTTTGTGTTTTTAGCCAGCTGCAACAAAATCACTTCCGATTTCATTTAATCTTGATACAAGAGATTTTTTTCAGAAAATTTTGTAAAACTCCGACAACGTTAACCCTTTCTTTACCAAGGTCAAAAGTGAAATTTTTTAAATTTTTCGATTTTTCCTCGAAGTATATCAAAACAATGTGTTGTTTCTTGGGGAATTTGGTAAAAGTTATCAAAATAACTCTGTTAATATCCTACTGTCCAGCCAAGGCGAGTTAACCGATTTCGATTCGATTTTTTCCATTCGTAGGCAACAAAAAATCCTAGTCCTTATCGTGGCCCTGTTTTTGAATCTTAGTCAAATAAATTCTATATTCCCAAACAAAGTTGTTTTTTCTTACCTTGTTGTTAAAAAAAAAAATAAAAATCGGGCCACGATAAGGACTAGAGAATTTATTTGGCATTAAGAATCACTTTACATTTTTATTTTCCGATAAATAATGAAGTCTGCACAGTGGTAGCCGATTTTGCATTTTTTAAAAAAGGCGAATAATAAAGTGGCAACTCTGGCGTTTTTCGCTGGGGAAATTTAAAACTAAATATTTTTTAAAATACTACAATAACATGCTTTTTAAATAAAAAAAAAAAACAAAATAATAAAAATATTGTTAATTGAATTTTTTTACAACCGTTCAAATATACCCTTTAAAAAGCTGTTGTCACGAGGATAGTACGGAATGTTCTTAGCCTGACATAGAGATGGCGGTATAAACAGCAAAAAGCTTTGAATAATGGAAACTTCCATCCGTCATATGAACACATGTTAAATTTCATTTCGATCTGTTAACTCATTCGTATATTAACAGGGGTTCAAAAAAAGGAGCTTCAATGATATTTTTATAATGGAAAAATTAGACATTCGTTTGATTGAATATTTACATAAGAAAGGTTTATCAGGATAAGAAATTCATAATGATATGGTGAATGTGTTAGTTCAAAGTGCTCCTTCATATGCAACAGTAAAAACTTGGGTTGCTGAATTTAAACGTGGTCGTACAAGCATTGAAGATGAACCACGAAGTGGACGTCCAAAAAGTGCAACAACGCCAGAAATCATAGCTAAAGCCCATAATATGGTATTAGACGATCGACGAGTGAAAGTGCGTGAAATAGGTAATGCCATAGGCATCTCAAATGATCGCGTACATATTATTTTGCATCAAGAATTACAAATCTTTCTGCAAGATGGGTGCCGCATTTGTTAACAGTTGACAAAAAACACATTCTTATGAAAATTTCAAAATTTAACGAATTGAAGTACGAATAGCTCCCCCTGACTTCTACCTGTTCCCAAATCTAAAAAAAAATCCTTGCTGGCAAACGTTTTACCTCGAATGAAGGCAGCTGTAAACGATTATTTTGAGGAGCTTCAGGAAAATTATTTTAATCACAGAATAGAATTGTTAGAAAAACGTTGGACTAAGTGTATTGAAGTCTTAGGAGATTATATTGAAAAATAAAATAATTTTAAAAATCTAGCTCTTGTTTTTCATTATTAGGCTAAGCACATTTCGAACTGCCCTCGTACAGTATTTACCCCCCCCCCCCCCCTTAATATGAATTAAATTTTAAATAAAATTTTTGAAGGTTTTTTAATTCACCGTTTAATTGATATGGTTAAAAATGTTTTGTCGTAATTGAATTACATTTTTTATTGTATTTACAAATATTTTAATTTAAACTCGATTTTAATTTTATCCGTGTACACATGTAAGTGTGGCTCCGTGTGTGTGTGTGTGTGTGTGTGTGTGTGTGTGAGATCTTGCCAAACCCTGTACACATGTTTAAAAAGTTTACATACATACAAGTACTCGTATTGCATAAATATTATGTTTTACCTGAGGCATTATTGTACGAATGAATGGATAGATAGATGAAAATGTATGTAAGGCTTTTTACTATAAATTTTTTGCCAGGGAATCGCCACATGTGACATCGTCTCATTCATTGTTGTTTTCCCCCCTCATGTTTGTCTTATTGGTACACTCATACATATGTACATATCACAAACTAAATACATTTCATTTTGTATCGCATCATTTAAAAGTGAATTGTTCAAGTGAAAAATCCGTTTGTAAAGTCCCTTTTTGGCGAATCCTTATTGTATTCTTGGTTTTATTGGTTTGAATTTTTGTTACGTAGAGCCTAAATATAATTTTTAGAGTTTTATTGATGATGAGTAAGAGTTTAGTGTTGGTAAAAATGGCTTCAGCGTTCCACATACTATTGTTCAAAAATTTAAAAAGAGCAAAACTTTATTTAATCTGTTGCAAGTTGAGAATACGTATTATCAGCGAAAATTTCGAAAATTACCGAAAAACATGAAAATTTTACATGTGTCTATACTACTTGCTGCAAGTTCATTTTTAAAATGTCGTCAAAGGCAAAGGTGGTCACTAAATAGGACTCCAGTATTGCCAAGTATTTAATATTCTTACAAAGCTAGGAAAAAATTTGTTCTTAACATTTTTTTTTCAAAAACTTATAAAATTGATATTTTAAATTAATTAAGATGTTCTTTTTTATTTTTTTTTTACAAATAAACACAAAATCAGTTGCATTACAACTCTTACTTTATCAAATACTAGTAAATTAATAGAAAACATTATTAGGCAACACTGTTTTCTTTATTCTGTCATTTCACTTGCCGCATGTGTCAAAAATTCACTGTCTTCAAAATTTACTTGCAAGTTGAGCCGCAAGTCGCATAAGTGTAATTGTGTTAGTAAAAAAGTGTGAGTGTATTGAGTTTTTCGAACTTGCACTTGCATGTGGAAACGGGTGGTAAGGCACATATTTATTGCACTGTCCAACACTATTTTCAAGCCTGGATAATTCCTATACCAGATGAACACATTCGATTAATGTAGTAAATACCGGAAAGGGTTTTTCGCTGTTATGGTACATTAAAATTGTATGCCAGTTTAAGGTTTTCATTTTCTTTGCCAATACTGTATAAAATATGACTCAAAAGCTAGTCCGAAAGATCATCTGAAGGGCAATTGTAACATTTTAATGACAAAATTCGGTAGTTAAATTGTCAAATTTTCATAGTACGAGTAAACTGACAACTTAACTACCGAATTTTGTCGTTAAAAAGTTAGAGAATCTCACTACTGAACTAAATTCAGTTTTTAAATAGCCACAATGAAATTTTATAAGGAATTTTTTTTTAACCCTATATATGCCAATTTCATGGGTCATTTTAGTTATTTTTTGTAATTGAATATAATCAGCTGAGATACCTTAAGAATTAAGTTTCAAAGCAAAAAAAGTAATAATAACAAAGGATAAAAATAGCATTGTTAGATTTCGTTGATGTTAGTCTAAGGCTGCGTTCACACCTAATTCTTAATCACGTGTTTAGCTAAAACACGTATTTTAGCTCTTTATTCTATTACAACAGTTCTTTATTCTTTTACACTCGTTTTAGCTAAACACGTGTTTAAGATTTAGGTGTGAATGCCGTATAAGTTGAGTTGTTGTTAACAAATTCGATTTGCTTTCATCTTTCACATAAGTAGGCGATCATCAATTATTAACCCATTCAAGGCAAACGACACTGATGATGGCTTTATAGCGAAAGCCGAAAATACGTATTCTGTCTTGCTGGCCTTATCGAATTCTTTAAAAAAATTTTATTCTTTGTAATTTACTTGTGAAAATTGTATCATCTTTCTTTAATTTGAAAATAATTGAAACAGAAAGTGATATTAGTTTATAATATGATCTATAATCAAACTAAAAAAACATTCATTTTCCAAAATAAGAGATCAACTAAACATTCCCCTCATTCAAAAAAGTTATTTTTTATATTTTTTGTTAAAATATATTTTATAAAACCAAAAAAAAATTAACTGTAAAAAACCAGTAGTTTTTACTTATTTTGTAAATTGTTCCAAATTTTCGTAGTAAAAGTTTGTCAGTAATTTTAATGGCATTATTAGTTATTTTACTATAGTTGTTATTTAGTTGTGTTTTAACAGTTTAAAATAACAAAATGTTTAGTTATTTTAAAGTTAATACCATTGCCGCCTTTTTAATAGAAAAATTTACCTAAACAAAGTTCAAAAGCACAATAAAAATCTTTGCGCTCTTTCTCAGAGTCGAGCAACAATTTAAAAAGATCTGCCAACAGCGCTGCCAACTTTGACGATTTGTCTCTATTTTGACGATTTTTGAAGCAAAATTTGGGCAAATGACGATTGACAATTTTTTCAAAATTTCATATATGAAAAATTACGATTTTTTAAAATGGCATGATTTTTTGTTAAAAAAATTGAATTTCTATTAAAAACTACATAAATAAAAGTATTCAAAATAATTTTTTACGCTATGTGATGAACATAGCTTTGAAGAATTAATTCCTTAATTCAATTTTTCAATTCTGAATTAAAAATTTGATGAATTAATTCACTAAGCACCATATATTGAATGGAATTAATTCATATTTGCTTTCGTTCGATTTATTTTGTTACGAATTAATTCAATTGCAATAGTTCTTTTTATTAAATCAAATGAATTAATTCACCGGTGAACGCGTTCAATTTTATAAATCGAACGGAAAAAAAGTGAATTAATTCCTTAGTGAATTCATTCAATTTCATTTTCATTCAGTGAATTAAAAAAAAAATAAAATTTCATTCAGTGAATTAAAAAAAAAAAATAAGTTCACTGAATTGAAAAAAAAATAAAATAAGTTCACTGAATTAAAAAAAAATAAAATAAGTTCACTGAATACAAAGCCTGTTTTCTGCCGTTCAGTAGAAGAAAACAATAATGTACAAATAAAAGTTTTAAATAAGCAATTTTACAGCGTGTGCTAGTAACAAATTAGAAACCGGATGCTGTTTATCAACCTACATGATTCAAAAATAAAGCATTTTACTATTAAAAATAAAAACTTTACAGATATAGATAAATTTGGAAAAAAAAATATAACTATTAATTTTTCAAATGTTTGTGTTCTCCAGTACCTTAACTCTGTGTATAAACATATCCAAATTTCGTATATTTCAGATATGTTTTCATAGAAAAATAGGTTAGTTTTTGATTCAACTTTTTAACTCTTAAGTTTTTCCTATCATATATCTGAATTTTATTAAATTTGGATACCTTTATCGTTAGGTAAGGTTTTCCCTGGTTCTTTTCTGTGTATATTATTATAATTATAAAAACAGGGTTTTTGGTAAACTTATTCTTTTTTATTGATATATAAGAGATTTTTGGATTGACGATTTTTTGAAGATTTCTCATTCCTAAAATGACGATTTTGACGATTTTTTCTCTTAAAATTGACGATTTTTCAACAAAATGGGTTGGCAGCACTGTCTGCCAATAAAATAAAATATTTATATAGATCCGAGCTTGAAAATGATAATTCTTTTTTGAATCAATTCGCATAAAAATTTATTCATTTTATGAATCAGTGAATAATTTATAATAATTTTAAATTAATGATTTGATATTGAATAAAGTGAAATAATGATATGGTCTAATTTATATAAGCTGTATTTCAATCAAATCAATTTTTTTTAAATTTTAATTGTTGCACAGGTCTCTAGCAATAATTTGGCTTTTACAGATTTAAAAAATATCAATTAGTCGACGAGTTGTAGTCAAAAAAACCATATAAAAAATTCGAACTAACATAAGCAAACCCGCGATACGGGTCTTCTAATTTAGCCTCTATTTTCACCCCTCACTCTCTAATTTTGGAAAAAAAAAATACATTTATTATCGCCAAAATTATATACCACATATATATTACTCATAAGCACCCATGCACAAATTTCCCAAATACGGTACAACTACATTTGTACTAGAGATGAGCGATCCGGTAATTTTTGAATAACGCTGCTACCAGTGATCGTGATTTTCAAATCACCGTTCTTTTAAACAGTGACCGTAATCACGTGTTTGTAATATAGATGGGCGATTCGGCGATTTTTCAGTAACATTGTTCTCAGTAAAATCGTGAAATGTTCAAATCGTTGTTCTTTTAAACTGTGATCGTGATCACGGGTTTTTTATGGAAAAGACTGCGATTTTCTGATAAATAAACGAAATAATATTTATGGCGAGTTTTTAAGATGTCAGTTAAACTTGGTTTAGTTAAACCGAAAACAAATTTTGTCAGCCATTTCAAAGTTTATTAACAAAAATTTGCCGGAAAAACTTTTTCTCGAGTATAATTTATTTCTTTATTGAAATAAAACAAAATAAACCACATTTTAAAAGCAGTATTCCAGTTACAAACTGCGTTAAACTAAGTTTAAAGATAATCCACTTCCTAAAAACTGGGCCTTAAAAGAAGAATAGTTACAACCGGTAACAAAGACATGATAGAAGGAGACATTTTATTCAAAAGAGTGTGAAAGCAAGTCACTGTTATTGAAAAAAAAACATGTATTACTGTGCACAATGAAGTTTGCAAGAAAGAATAGTACAAAAATATTAAAAGAACGACATTCCGAGTAACTGCGACTTGAAATATTTGATCACTGCCGTTACCAGTGATTTATCAATAACTGTGATTAAATCACCGGTATGAAAATATCGCTCATCTCTAATTTGTACCATATTCAATGTAAACTTTCTCGAAAACAAAGCCGAAAACATCTCCAATTTTTTTCTTATCAATAGAAAATTATCTGGAGATTTTTCTAAAAATATTTAAAAAATAAAAAAAAGTAGAGTACTTTTTGATAAGTTGAGTTTTTCATAAAAACACAAAAAATCCAAATTCAGAACTTGTTCTGAAAATTTTAATATTTTTTTCATTCAGAAAATAGCACATGAGAAAATCTACAGATTGTGTTTAATTTTAGGCTCTCGACATATTCCAAAAATTTTAACAATATGTTAACTAAAAACGCTTTTACCTAGCCCACTTTGTAGAAAATTTTAAAAACAAGTACGGATTCTATTTCCCGCTACACAGACGTATATATACCGAAAACTTCACATTGATACGACATATGTTTTACAGTAGCGGGGCGTGTGTGGAAAGCCACATATGTATGTATATATAAAAATTATGAGAAATTGCTCTTTATGCACCTTTGAAAATAGTGCTGAAAACAATATTGAATTGAAGTGCACCTTTTACACTTGTTTGATAAGTACTTTTATTGAAGAGAATAAAGCACAATATCTCGCATTGACAAAGTGGTGTTTTTATGCCAGTCAATCGTGAGGTCGCAAGTTTGATACCCGGTGGCGGCAATAAAAAAACACTTTTGTAAAATAAAAAAAATATAATTTGTTTTTGCGAAGAATTTTTTTTTAATTTTAAATTAGGGAAAAAGGTCTTCCTTTGCACTCGTTCAAAAAGTACTGCAAAAATGTTGAAGTGGAAGTACTCCTCTCCTATGACAACTCAAAGTTAAAATCATTAGTGTTTATGTTAAAAAAGAAGTACAGTCATGTGCAATATAATAGGGACATTAAAGTTTTTTTCTAATTTTATTCTCGTTGTCTTTATTTTTAAAGATCAAAATAGTGGATAGATTCGCCCCAAAATCCAATTAGAGAGTTTAGAAAATTGTGTAGAATTTTAAAGTGATGTCTGTATTTTTATTTTGTCACTTGCTTTAAGTAGGCGTGGCTTTTAATGCAAAATAAGCGATATCGACCTTCTATCAAATTGCATAGTAAAATTTAGCGAGTACTGATCAGTTCTGTAAAAACTGTATATTTTTGGAATTCCTATAAAATTTCCTTAAGTATTGCATTATTTTTTCCTACAAATGGTCGCCACACTTCAAATGACAGTGCCTTAAACATGACCAAATTTTTCTTTATTTTTAGCGATTTTAAAATAAAGTTAACAAAACTGAAATTTAAATACGGAATGCTTTATACTATAACGTAAAAAAACCTTGACTGATTTGTTATACCGCGCTAAGTATAGAAAGAGCCCATTGACTTTAAAGTTTCAGTGTTGTTAACTTTATTTTAAAATCGCTAAAAACAAAGAAAAATTTGGTCATGTTTAAGGCACTGTAATTTTAAGTGTGGCGAACATTTGTAGAAAAAAATAATGCAATACTTAAGGAAATTTTATAAGAATTCCAAAAATATACAGTTTTTACAGAACTGATCAGTACTCGCTAAATTTTACTATGCAATTTGATAGAAGGTCGATATCGCTTATTTTTCATTAAAAGCCACGCCTACTTAAAACAAGTGACAAAATAAAAAAACAGACATTACATTAAAATTTTGCACAATTTTCTGAACTCTCTCCTTGCATTTTGGGGCGAATTTATCCAATATTTTGATCTTTAAAAATAAAGGCAACGAGAATAAAATTAGGAAAAAACTTTAATGTCCCTATTATATGGCATATGACTGTACATCTATATCATCAATTGTAGTGCTTTTTCCACTGCTGCGGCATCTCTTTTTTTGCTGGGTATCTATTAATATTTTTTTATGAATTTTGTTTATTTTTTTGTGCAAGTAAATGAATTTAGTAATATTTTTGTTTTATTTTCTAAAGTATTGAAAATTATTATTTATAATATTAACAAATAATATTTCATTTTCATTAAAAATAGGTTTTTATTTCAAATTCGTATTAAAAGCTATTTTGAGAAAATATTTGGGTATTTCGAAATTTGTTTTGGGGATTTTTAGGAACTCCAACTTGTCCAACAAATGGTGATATGAGCAAAAAGTTTTCTGGCAACGCTACCTGTTATTAGTGTTGCCACAAAGTTCTAGTTGACCACAAAAGCTTTTTTACGTACTTTTGAGTACCATATTCCTCAACCAAAAACGAATAGCACAGACTACAACCTTTAACAAACGAAAAAGCTTTTGTAACACGTATACAGTAAAAGGAAGTTGAAATGACAATGTTTAAAAAAATATAAAAACTTATAACGAATAAAAAGGTTAAAGCGGGCATGCCGACCATACAATACCCTACACTAAAGATGAGCGATATTTTCATACCGGTGATTTAATCACAGTTATTGATAAATCACTGGTAACGGCAGTGATCAAATATTTCAAGTCGCAGTTACTCGGAATGTCGTTCTTTTAATATTTTTGTACTATTCTTTCTTGCAAACTTCATTGTGCACAGTAATACATGTTTTTTTTTCAATAACAGTGACTTGCTTTCACACTCTTTTGAATAAAATGTCTCCTTCTATCATGTCTTTGTTACCGGTCGCAACTATACTTCTTTTAAGGCCCAATTTTTAGGAAGTGGATTATCTTTAAACTTAGTTTTAACGCAGTTTGTAACTGGAATACTGCTTTTAAAATGTGGTTTATTTTGTTTTATTTCAATAAAGAAATAAATTATACTCGAGAAAAAGTTTTTGCGGCAAATTTTTGTTAATAAACTTTGAAATGGCTGACAAAATTCGTTTTCGGTTTAACTAAACCAAGTTTAACTGACATCTTTAAAATTCGCCTTAAATATTATTTCGTTTATTTATCAGAAAATCGCAGTCTTTTCCATAGAAAAACCGTGATCACGATCACAGTTTAAAAGAACAACGATTTGCAAATCACATTCATTGAGAACAATGTTACTGAAAAATCGCCGGATCGCCCATCTCTATTACAAACCCGTGATCACGGTCACAATAATTAACAGAAAAATTCAAAAAACCCTAACAAATTGTACTTTAGCATTTTGTACGGCACAATCAAAAAATTAAGTTAGTAGAGATGTTAGTAAAATGTCTTGTCTATCAAGTGTATTAGTTTTAAGCAATTTTTTCCGAAATTGTGTTGTGTTGCTTAGGTATATTAAATTTTAGTTCTGATGTCTTATTTCTATAATTAATAAATTTTTATATTTTACAAAGTTTTCTAAATAATTTCAAAAGCATCGGAAAACACAATTTTTATAATAAAATTTTCAGCAAATATATATTAGTATAATTTCTTTACAAATTTTTTTAACTTTTTCCAGTCTACTAATATTCAGTACAAAGGTTTATTGATTTTAAAGATTGTGTTGCACAACTTTTGTTTAATTTACTATTTATTTTGCTATGAATCAGCTCACTGATTTTCAGCAAAACGATTTTGCTGCTATTAGCATTTTTTCTGCACCCTCCTGACTAGAAGTTTGCTAAGTCAGCAAACTTTTTGCTGACTTTACACACTATTTGCTTTTCGAGTGCACATCATCGCGTACAGCACAGCGTGTGTGGACACTAGTCATATAACTTTTCACATTTTTTGCAAATATCAAAAATTTCTTCAATTTTACAGAATAAAGGTGCGTTTACGATGATTGAGTATTCCAATCTGTAGCAAATTTAGTTCTTTTCTCTTTCACTCTAATACATTTTTGTATTTTGCTATCTTTTTTTTTATTCCATTCCGGAGTCGAACTTTTTCGACTCTGGAGTTCGGATTTGTTGCACTCTAGAGTTAACATTGATCTGTTACATTTCATTGCATTGATATCAATGGTAATGAAATTATTTTCAGTACACTAAAATAGTAAAGTACAGTACACTAAAATAATAAAGTGCGTTACACTAAAATAATAAAGTACAGTACACTGAATTAATAAAGTACAGTACACTGAATTCATAAAGTACAGTACACTAAAGTAATAAAGTACAGTACACTAAAATAATAAAGTACAGTACACTAAAATAATAAAGTAAAAAAAAATTTGTCAAAGTACTGAGGGTTTTTAGTATTGTGTTAAATGAAGATAACTAAAATCTTTGCTCAAATCAGTGTTGCAAAGGCTAACATTTTTCGACACAAAATTTCAATCTTCGAAAGAGAAAGTTGAAAACAGCCTGGTTTCGTCGTCGATTTTACAACGTTCGAAGTTTTGATAAAAATCCTTTTTTGCAGTTTTTCTTACTTTGAAAATATTTAATCCGTCTTTAATTTAACAGATTTATTTCTAATTTTTCGCCTAAATTAAATAAATTTTGTTAAAACTAACAACATTTTAGTTTAAAAATTAGTAGAACTACTAAGAAATTAACACAATTTTTACTAATTTTTAACACAAAATATTGTTAATTTCAACAAATTTTTATTTAAGCCAAAAATTATAAATAGTTCTGTTATATTAGAGACGTATTATTTTTAGTGTATCATTTCCATCTGAAACTTTCTGAACTTTATATGATTAACATGGTTGGCAACCGAAACGAATAAGGGCCTATTTTTTAGGTTACAATAATTTTTTGTGTCGGAGATTCCACATATTTAAGAATATTTGGTTAAACAATTTTTACAGAATAGGAATATACAGTTCTTAAATGCTCTTCATCCATTCAAATTAGCTTTAATTTCAATAGTATACAGCTAAGTGCTATAAAATCAACCCTATTTCGTTTCGGTTGCCAACTCTGGTGTTCAACCCCAGCTTCAATTCGGCGCACATATGTAGGTTTCTCCACATTTTGTGATTTAGGTTCGTTTCTGGCTTTCTTTCTATCATTAGGCCCTGGTTGAACTTTTGGCCTACTTTTACTCTTGCAACACATCGTTTGGTCACATGTTCTTCTTTTGTATTTTTTGCATAAGTCTTAAATGCATTACTTGGAATATTTTGAATAGTTTTATTATCTACGAGGGCAGTACGAAATGCTCTTAGCCTGACATCGAGATGGTCGTATAAACAGCAAAAAGCTTTGTATAATGTAAACTTCCATCCGTCATATGAACACATGTTAAATTTCATTTCGATCTGTTAACTAATTCGTATTTTAACAGGGGTTCAAAAAAGGTGCTTCATTGATTTTTTTTATAATGGAAAAGTTAGAAATTCGTGGTGTGATGGAATATTTACATAAGAAAGGTTTGTCTGGACAAGAAATTCATAATGATAAGGTGAATGTGTTAGGTGAAAGTGCTCCTTCATATGCAATAGTAAAAAATTGGGTTGCTGAATTTAAACGTGGTCGTACAAGTATTGAAGATGAACCACGAAGTGGACGTCCAATAACTGCAACAACGCCATAAATCATAGCTAAAGTCCATGATATGGTATTAGACGATAGACGAGTGAAAGTGCGTGAAATAGGTAATGCCATAGGCAACTAAAATGATCGAGTACATTTTATTTTGCATCAAGAATTATAGATGAAAAAGCATTCTGCAAGATGGGTGCCGCATTTGTTAACAGTTAACCAAAAACGCATTCGAATGAAAATTTCAAAATTCAACGAATTGAAGTACGAACTACCCACCTTATTCTCCTTATTTTGCTCCCTCTCAATTGTACCTGTTCCCAAATCTAAAGAAAATCCTTGCTGGCAAACGTTTTACCTCGAATGAAGATGCAATGGCAGCTGTAAACGATTATTTTGAGGAGATTCAGGAAAATTATTTTAATCAAGGGATAGAAAAAAGTTGGACGAAGTCTCAGGAGATTATATTGAAAAAAAACAAAATTTTAAAAATCTAGCTCTTGTTTTTGTTTTTTTTAATATATTCTGGTAGATAATTTTCGGCACAAAATCAAAAATTAAGCTCAGAAAAGAATAATAAAAGAGCAAAACAACAGTTTATCTACATCCTCCGAGCGTTCTTTATTTGTTCGTAAATACTTTAAAATATAAGCTTCAGCATAAAATTTCCTCATATTCCGAGTTATCTATGAGTCGTCCATCCAATATTTGGGAGTTCTGAAAATCAACTTATTTTATAATGGAAGGTTTTTCCAATATAATATCAGAAAAGGATATAAGAATATAATGTCCATTGTGGTAATATACGGCCACGCATAACTGAATGGAATATTAATTTAAAAAATTCATTAAAAATATACATATATTTTTTAATAAATTATTTACATACTTATGCTTGTATTAACAAAAATATTGTGAATTTTATAATAGTTGAATAAAATAAATTAACATGCTAAACAACAACAAACGTCCGTCAATTAACTTTTAATAAGACAAGAAGTTTTTCGTGAATAAACATGATAAAGTTTATTTACTTTATATACGATTCAGTCCATGTCAAATCGAACACTTTGTTGCATCACAAAAATATTTTTGGACAAAATAAAAAAAAAATTTTTTAATAAAGTGTTGTTTTTTAAAACGCGTCATATAGACCAACTGCAATTAATATTGTAATTAATATGCATTATTATTAATTTTAATTTAGTAGGTTTGAGGTTAAGAAGAATAAATATTTTTTTTCAAAAGTTATGAACACATTAAATTTGACTTTCAGACTAGATCTAGTTTCTGCCTTTTTCTACGAACGGGCTTCATCAGTGATTTTCTATTAAATTGTATTATTGTTTTTATTTTATTATCAGATTGTCTCTATATGATAACACTATGCGACAGTCAAAATCGGGATGGGATGAAACCAAAGGGAAATGTTATATCGGTCTAAAACAAGTTATACGTGTCCCGGCGTTTCGCTGGGTCACCCCTAGGAATCGAGATATATCTTTTTTTTGACATAACTCGAGAACCACTAGTCCGATTTTGCTCAAACAATTTTAAAAAAATTAAAAATTATAATTCCTTTAATCTGTTCATATAACGTTTTTCTATATACTCAACAGTTTCGCCGGTAAAAATAAATGTTTGTTACCGCTACCATAAAAATCAATAACCTTTTGATCTCCTTTGATTTATTTTTTTTTTTCAAAACACGTGTAAACTACTTTTGAAATTAGAATACATGTGCCCAGTTTCGAAGAAAACAAATGTAGTAAAGTGTTCGGTTTGACATGGAATGACTCATACACATAATTGATAACAGATGACAGAAGGAGGTGTGTCGATTGCAAAGGTTTAAAAGGCTTAATTCTTTCATTCACTTTTTAAAAATTAATGAAATTTGGGTTAAATTTCATTCCTTAATAGCATTCTTATGGAATTAATTCGATAGCTTAATTCCCTATAGCTTTAAATTATATGAATTAATTCTATTTTGATTAAATTCTAACTGAATGAAACCCAATTTACTTGAATTCATTTAATAAAAAGGTGAATGAAAAATTACTTGTTTTCATTCACTTAATCAAATGAAAAATTTAAATTTGCATGTAATTGCTGAAATATTAGCATAATACAATGAAAAACGTTTAAAATTCATCTAACAGAATTAAATAGTATCGTATGCTTTGTTACAGCTTGTATGCTTTGGTTTTGATTATATGTATGTTAGTTTCAAACTACACTGCAATAAGTGAATGGTAATAAAATGTCTTCATTTAATTAGTAAAATGGTGAATGAACATGCGGTTTGAATGATTCAAGTTAGGAATTCATTCAATTCATATTAAAGCTTTGGGAATGAAGCTTATGAATGAATTCTTTACGAATGGTTTAAGGGAATGGTACATGAATATTTTTAAAATCTGAATTTAATTTTTCGTGAATTAAGCTTAAATTGAATTAAGTTTTTCGAAGCTCTGGTCGATTGCGTGTTTATAATATCAACATATTTGAATTTTTGTTTTTAACTTGTTACTTTTATTCGAGATCAAGTTTAAAAAAGCAATTATAATTTAAAGAAAATCTAATATATTTGTCAGGGACAAATTTAAAATGCCCTATCAAAAGTTAAATTGTTTCGATGAAACAAAAAAGTTACAATTTACAAGTTACACTGATGAAGCCTGTCCATAAAAAGGCAGAAACTAGATCTAGTCTGATTTGCAAATTTAATGTGTTTATAACTTTTGAGGAAGGTTTATTCTTCTTCTTAACCTCAAACCTACTAAAAAAGTTATTATTTGAAAGAAAGAAACTTTTAACTTATTATTTAAAAATTGGCATTAGTTTTCAAGATAAGGAAACTTTCAGCTACAATTTTCTTTGTTGTAACAAATTTTTTAAATTAGAAATAGTCCTGCTAAACTACCCAGTGTAGAAAATCATTACCAGATATGTGGTTATGTAACTACATACTTGGTAATGGTAACTAGTTATTACATTTCTTATTACCTTTATATGGCGATGTCGCGAAAAATAATGAATTATGGTTACACACCATCATATGCAAAAAATATATCGTTACCTATGTGCTTACCAGTACTGACAAAAATAATGAGTCTAAAAATAGATTTTCAAAAAAAAAATTATATAAAAAAAAATATTTTTTATTGTATTTTTTTTTTAATAAAATTTGCTGGTGCGGAATCGAACCTGGGTCTACAGATTGCCAGTCAATAGCTCTACCATTTGAGCTATATCGACATGTAATATTTAATAGATAAAAACATAATTGACCTGCTGCACACAAGTAAGCTTACTCGCCAACATACAAAAAATCAAAAAATATGTGGTTACATATATCATTACCAGTGTTTAAAAAATATTGAGTCTAAAAATAGATTTCAAAAAATTTTCAAAAAAATTATTTTCTATTTGAAATAATGATAAAAATAAGTCATTATCAGTAACTCATTATTATATGTTTTAAAATAATAGAGAATGTAAGTGGGTGTCATTACTGGTAGTCCAAAAAATAATGATATGTCATTACCGTTTCTACACTGGGTAGAGAAGTACTTATTATTTTGAGGGTATATCCTTAGTCGACATATGGGTTTTGATTTTGTAATTGTACCCCCCATAAAATATCCACATTGCAACCATAAATTTCCATATATGGAACCGTATTTCGATACTTTGATATTGTTTTGAAATTATTGTTGCAAAAACTATGTAATATTGTGAATATTTTGTGGGGAGATGTATGGCTGCTAAGTTTACAAATATTAATCTTTATTAAACTTCAGTGAGCACATTTTTTTTATTGGTGCTAGCTCGAACTTTTGCCGTAGCAAGTTTTTGGTATCAAAGCTCCTCATTTCCAGAATACATTAATGTTATATAGTTTTTTAATACAATTTCGAAAGTATTCAACATGCTCCTGAATAAAAAAAAAGTACGAGTAAATGACCAATTTTTTTGTCCCTAAAAAATTAAACATGTTGTTCTTAGCATTTTTTCTCTATTAGCTCGGAATATTTCCCTTGTAAGGCATTTCCAACTAGGACTCAAGAAATAGAATGTCTTACTAAATACTTATAACTTTATCTATCAGTGTAGAGAAGAATGTATAGCGTGTCTTAATTATTTTGTGTAGTTGTTGTTTATACGAATTTAAATATTTAGAATTAAATGGCATAAATGGAGCTTTTTATTATGATAAGAAAACGAAGGCAAACGCACCGGTTTTTTTTTTAGCAATAAACTAGTTATTAATGTTTTATAATGAGTTCTAAAATATAAAATCTATAGTTAAAACTAAAAAACAAATATCGTCAGCTTAGTGTGAAATGGGGACAAGTCCATATACAATATTATAAAAGAGTAGATTTTAATGCTGTATGATACGACAATAAAAAATACATCTTTTGAAAAGAAAACTTCGTCACCGACACACTGCGATATTTGTATAGAACATTTGTGCAAATCGAAATGATGTGTAACGAGAGGGGAACGAGGAAAATTGCAACACTAAATATGGAACGGAAAGGAATGAAACGGGGAAAGAAATTAGTGTTATCAAAGCCTGTTGAATTATCACATTAATTGTGTAAGAAAATAAATAAGTCACTAGCCATTTTGTAAAATGTGCATTTTTTTAAATGGCCAGATTCTTTGCTCCATTGGAATATTAACGCATTTCGATAATACAAATAGGACAGGTTCGGGAGAGATTCCAAGGGTTTAATTTTTACAAAACAACTATAGGGTGACATATTTTTGTTATCAACTTACATGATAGTCAGAGCAGACAAATTGCCTTTTTTGCTTTTTCGATTTTTTGCTTTTTTTTTTTGCTTTTCTTGGATTTTTTTTTAGCTTTTATCTTAAAATTTTTGAGCTTTAATTGCTTTTTTTTTAAGATTTTTTACATAAAAAAAATGTTTTTTTCCTTTTTCTTTTTGCTTGGACGACTTGTAGATCACTCGAAAGGCAGGTTCTGGCAGTAAAAAGGGCATCTGTGACCAGAATAAGGCAAACAAAATCAGTGCCATGTTGAAGAAAAATTCCAACATTCCAGACAGAAAAGTTGCTCAAAAAGTTGATTGTTCGGAGTTTTTTGTACGCAAGGTCAAAAATGACGCTGGCCTGAAAACTTTTAAAGTACAAAAAGTTCCAGACAGCAATGCTGTAAGAACACGAAAGCAAAACAGCGTTCCAAAAAATTAAGAAAAAAAGATTTTTTGGAAAATTCAATTGATACATCATGGACGATGAGAAGAAATTTGTTTTAGCCAACTTCTCACATCTCCCAGGAATTCTACATTGCAGTGCAAAAAAACTAAAAAATTTTGTAAAATAAAAATAATAAAAATTGTATGAAGGTATGTTTAGTTGATCTTTTAATTGGTAAATGGATGTTTTTTATTATATTTGAGAACATACAAGTAAATTACAGAGAATAAAAATTGTTAAAATTCGATAAGGCCAGCGGATAGTTATTTTTATAAATTTTTCACTGTATCTAGTGTGTGATCTTTAAAAGATCAACTATATGTTATGTTGCATACCTTCATACATCTCAACACACTAGATGCAGTGAAAAATATAATTTAATATGCCTAATTGTTTCCTATTAACATGGATTTATGTTGTAGGTTAAAAATAATTAGAATATGCATTTAAAATTTTAAAAAATTAACGGTTCGTTGTCGTTAAATGAATCTGTGATTCATAAGCTGAAGATCAGAGTTGAATAGAACCAGCTAATAACAGAGGATAAAACAGCATTGTTAGAATTTTGTTGATGTTAGGCTAATTGAGTTGTGTTAACATTTGTTTATTTGTCTCACAGTCAATATAAGCACATCATTATCAATTATTAAACCACAAAGGCATGGATATTGTACACTCATAAAAAAAAGTTAGTACAAAAGTCTGTTAAACGCGTTCTAATTCAGTTGAACTAATTTTTCCTGTTGTTTTCGTTTAAATCCGTTGTTTAGCTAAAGTTGTTAGTTATCCAATGTTACCACAAAAACATATTTCTGCTGTACTTGAACTAATTTTTCCTCCTGATATTTAGTTATTTTTTTATAAATGATTTTGACAATATTATCAGCTAATATAGATAAATTTATTGGCAACTTTTAATTTAATTTAATTTATTCGAAAATAAAATTAACAATATTTACATTAATTTGTTTTTATTCAATTATTAACAAAAAGTGATTGTAATTTTAGCAGCATGTTTTGCAGATTTCAACTGACCCACTTTCATTTCTATTAAACGAAAATTCTTCTAAATTTTTTAATGTTAACTGAATTTTTTACCTGTTTATAACCAACTAAAATTTAGCAGAAAACATGTGCTGATTATTATTTTTATTTGCTCCACTTTTCAACACTGATTTTTAATGTTAAAGGCACAACATGTTTTCGGTTTTGTACTCTCTAACAATAATGTTGAAGCCTGCGCTTTAACCACCTTAAAAAAATAGTAAATTCAAACCTTAATGCTGACCTTGTTCACATCAAAATCACGAAGTCCTAACATAAACCAACCATAATCATAACAAAAGAACATTTTAATGCAAACGTAGCGAAAAAAACCCCTAAAACAACACGTTACACAAAACGGCTTCCTACTTAAGAACAAAACGTGAACAAAACTTGAAATTTAAAACTAAAACTTAAAAAACTACAACTTCTTAAAATGGTAGAGACTTGAAAGTTTCTTTACTTTTTCCAAAGTCTTTTTTTCTTTTTTTTTTTTGCAAATCACAGCATTGATTTAAAATCTTCACAACATACAAATTTATGTTGAAATTTTTTGAAAAAAAAAATACAAGTTTAAAAGAACATATAATTGTAAACTCAACATTCAAAAGCATGCAAAGGAAATATAAATGTCAGTTATCAAAAGAGACCATTATTTTTTGAAACTGAATAGTAAACAGATAAGACTATAGAAAGAGCAATGTTAGTAAGAATATCGAATTGATAAATTTTTAAAAGAAAGCTCCGATATTTTATCAAATATGTGACCAGAGTCAGTTTGGCGTATAAAAAAGTTTATTTACTACGCTTGTCATATACTACATGACAGTTATTTGTGCAGTAGCCAGTAATTATTTTTAATTGAATTACAGTTGTTTTTCTACAGATAAATTCATAATAACTATTATCGCAATTTAAAAAAAACTAACAACAAGTACTCTATTTCGTTACAGTTATTTAAAGAAATTGTCTTAAAAATATAATAACTTGCTAACAAAACAGTATTTTTGCAATGAATAGTTGATTTTCTTTAGTTATAACCCATCTAAAACTAAACATGATTTTAGAAGCACTGCATTACTAGAAGCACATTTTTTGCCTTTCCCACTTCTCCCCCTTTCGAAAATGCGATAAAAGAAGGAAGAATTTGTGATATTGTTGTATTTTTGTTGTAATTTATTGCTTCTATTTAAGTAAGACATTGCGAATAAAAATAATGTCAATTATCTAGTAAAAAGAACTGTGTGCCCAAAATGGGTTAATAAATCCTAAAATAGGCTAAGCTAGATTCACAATTTTTTCAACATAATGGGTTAACAAAAATGCTCCGGGTCTGAAGTCAAAACAATTTCATGAAATTGCCTTTACGCTTGCCATACCGGACACTGCAAACAAATAAATTTGAAAATCCATTAGATGGATTTGAAAATATTGTATCATCTTTCTTTAATTTGAAAAATAATTTAAAAAGAGAAAGAGATATTAATTAATAAAATCGAACGAAAAACATTCAATATTTGAAAATTTTTTAAACAAAGAAAGTTCTACACTTAAAAACAAAGAAATATATACTAAAATTAAGTACTTTAATTGAGTATAATAGCTTATTTTGTGTTTACTTTGAATAAAAATGAACTTATTCATAGGACAATTTTATAAATTTTCTCTAAATTAGGAAATATTGTTACGTACTTCAAATAAATAAAATTTCATTACTTTAAGTTTAAATTCCTAAAAATAAACTAAATGTTAGTAATTTTTCCTTATGTATGATATTTTTCAGTAATTTTTGAACTTAATTCTTGTAATTTTAACTTAAATTTGATGAAAAAAAAAAAGAAACACATGGTAAACTAAAATTGAGTACAAATAACCCAATTTATAATAAAATTGGGTTTCACTTTAGTGTATATGTACTTAATTTAACGCAAATATTTCTCAAAATTTAGAACTTTATTGGCAATGCATTAACTAAATTTCTGAATTTTTTTATTTTTTTAGTTCAATTTTATTCCCGTATAATAAATTTTTGGACTAAATGCTTGCACTTTTAACTTGAATTTCATAAAAAATGAACGCATGGCAAACTAGAAATAAGTACAAATTACCCAACTTCTAGTAAAATTAGGTTTAATTTTAGTTTATATATACTTAATTTTATGCAATATTTCTTAAAACTTAGAACTAATTTGCCAATACATTAAACTAAATTTTTGGGATTTTTAAAACTGTTTAGTTAAATTTTATTCCCGTATAATAAACTTTTAATTAGTTTTACTAAATGAATACCAATATCAAGTTTAATAAGTTTCCTTTTAGTAAGTAAAATCATGAACTTGTTCGTAGTTAAAATGGCTTTAGCACTAAATCATTATCAGTTTTCCTCATTTTTAGTTCAAATTCGTCATTTTTAGTTCATCTTTTTTTTGAGTGAAGCTGTGTTTGTGCGGCATTCCTGTCAATGATATCTACCCGAGTAAAAAAGTTTTGATATAATCATATATTATTTTATGTAATTGCATATAGTAACTTATAGTTACATATGGCCACATATGCTTTTAAATTCAAGCAGATATACTTTTATATAGTCATATGTTAGATATTTTTTCCTCAAAGGTTTTAATATGGAGACATATGTGATTTTATATTATTACATATTTGCCTACATATATATGTATGTGCTATATATAAGTACATAAAGTAACATATAAAAGATATAATTACATGTACGTTTATATATAATTTAGTATGACACTATACATAATAATATAAAACTATGTGGATCCAAATAAGAAATATTTTATAATTTGTGTTAGTTATGATTATATATTGACGAATATGAACCCATATATAACTTAGACATATATCATCCCACATAGGGAATTTTTTCAAAGTGATTTTATATAAAAATATATAAGGTCCATATAAAACCGTATTGTATTATATTTGGTTCCATGTTATAAATGATTTTGAACTAGTTTTAGATTTAGTAATTACTAGGGATTGGCGCTTGACACGAAATGTTCGTGAGTCACGTTATTCACACGTGATCGTGAGTAATAATTAATATACTTAAGTGATTCGTGCGTGAGCGTGAGTAAGAATAAGACGTGCATGATTCGTGTGTGAGTTTATTTTTTGCATCATATGTTTTTAGTAATTTTTACTGTTTTGCGTGAGAATTTTCTGATTGTAAGTTTTTAATATACTCATGTGTGCTGAGTAAGAAACGAAATGCTCGTGCGTGAGTAACAAAGGTTTAAAAGGCTTATTTCTTTCATTCACTTTTTAAAAATTAATGAAATTTGGGTTAAATTTCATTCCCTAATAGCATTCTTATGGAATTAATTCTATAGCTTAATTCCCAATAGCTTTAAATTATATGAATTCATTCTATTTTGATTGAATTCTAACTGAATGAAACCCAATTTACTTGAATTCATTTAATAAAAAGGTGAATGAAAAATGATTTGTTTTCATTCACTTAATCAAATGAAAAATTTAAATTTGCATGTAATTGCTGAATATTAGCATAATACAAATGAAAAACGTTTAAAATTCATCTAAAAGAAATAAATAGTATCGTATGCTTTGTTACAGCTTGTATGCTTTGGTTTTGATTATATGTTAGTTTCAAACTACACTGCACTAAGTGAATGGTAATAAAATTTCTTCATTCAATTAGTAAAATGGTGAACGAACATGCAATTTGAATGATTCAAGTTAGGAATTCATTCAATTCAATTTTTCGAAGCTCTGGTGAGTAATTTGTTTTTTTTTTGAGCATTAGTCAAAAATGGCCTACGCACCGCACCCATAACATTAACAACACTGAAGCTTTAATACGAAATTCCCTATACTATAACGTACACTTGTCTGATTTCTTATATCTTGGTTGTATATCATAATCCTATTAACTTTAAAATTTCAGTGTTGTTAACTTTATTTTTAAATTACTAAATTAAAAGTAATTTTTTTCATGTTTATTGCACTGTCATGATAAATCAGGATAAAAGTAATGGAAGATTTATCGAAATTATAAGATCTCCAGCAGGCCTGGGGTTAATCATTACATTTTGTAATTAATTACACATGCAATTACACAATTACATGTAATTGTAATTGAAAAAAAACTCATCTATAATTACATATTATTTGTAATTGCAATTCAAAAAAGAACATTACAATTAAAAGTAATTGAAAATTTTTTTTTATTTAAAAAAATAATTTTTGTATGTATATTGTTAGATATGGTCCTATATAATATGATAAAAAGTATAAGGTTAATATTTAGATATAATTGTATCAAACTATGTCCACTTTTATAACATTTTATATAATTTTATACAAAAAGATATAATTTGATGTAATTGGATGAGGACAAAATTCGGATACAATTGTATCGAATTGCATAAAATTGTATCAAATTGTACCAATTTGTATACAATTGTATACAATTCGATACAATATGATACAATAAGACGTTCTCATTTTTCGGATATAATTATATCTAATTACATAAAAGATTATATATAATTAAATATAACTTCATATGGCTCCATATCATTTTTTTTTACTTGGGTAGAACAATTTTGACAGTAGAAAGCCGGAATAAGTTGTAAAACTATCAAAATCGTTCTTGAAAACACTGATAGAGAGTCAGCTATTAATTAATAAAATCGAACGAAAAACATTCAATATTTGAAAAATTTTTAAACAAAGAAAGTTCTACACTTAAAATAATACTTCAGTAAAAAAATCTGTTAAACGGTTTTCAAATCGATTTCAATAATTTTCAACAAATTTTTAGTTGAAACACTGATTTAAGCACAGAACCTATTTCTTAAATTTTAGAACCTACTTCTTAAATTTTAGAACCTATTTCTTAAATTTTACACAATTATTTGTTAAAATAGAACATTTTCATGTTTCTGCTATTACCCGGTAGATGGAACCGCCGAAGGTTTAAAGATGGTGCTATTTCTTTCCCCCTAAGAGAGATAGAACAAAATTTACGAAAATTTCGACTACGCCTAACTGTAAAATAGAAAATAGAGATAGAACAAAATTTACGAAAATTTCGACTACGCCTAACTGTAAAATACCCCATGAAAAGATTATTTCTAATCAAAAATGGACTTTGGTGGGACCTTGAAAACTCGGAAATTTTGATTGAAAACTTTCCATTTCATAGAACGGACCATATCTCGAAAACTAAACGGCGTAGAGCTCAATGGAAAAAACATTTGCTCCTCCGGAGTAACCTTATATAGCCTTACATGATATGGACCAGTTCTGCGGAGGTCCCGAGTCCCTATAATTTTAATAAATTTTACTCTCAGTATAATTGCAAATAAAACTGTAGTTTTACAAATCTTTTACTTAAATTTAGATTTGTTTAATTTAACAAAAAGTGTCTTAAAATCAACATATTTTATTTTACGCCAAAAATCAGGAATAAATATTATTTTGAGTGTACACTCATGGAAATAAGCCTGTAAAAATAGTAGAGGAAAAATTACTAAAAATTAGTTCAAAATCACCTTGGAAAAAAAACTGCTGATATCAGCTGATTTTTTGCTAAATACTTGTAAGATAAGAACAGTAAAAATAAGACTATTAAATTTACAAAATTTTAGTTATATTTGAAATAAATTCTTGCTTATGTAAAATGACAAATTATACTGTAAAATGTTCAAAAAAAAAGTTTTGCTAAATATTAATAGACTAAAAATAGCAAAAACATTTGCTAACAAAAATAGTAAACTGCTGATTTCAGAAGGCTTAATTTTTATTCGCATGAAAAAAAATCGAAAAAAAACTTTGAAAATCTTTAATTTTTTGTGATTTCTGAGTCTACTAATTATTTAGCAAAATGTTTTGCTAATTTTAGCAGGTTAAATTGTTGGTTTCCTTTCACTAAAATTTAACTCAAATATAACTAAAATTCCGTATATTTAATTATTTTATTTTTACTGTTCCTATCTGACTAATATTTAGCAAAACTAATCTGTTAATTTCAGCGATTTTTTCTGCAAGGTGATTTTTAACTAATTTTTAGTAGTTTTGACTAAAATTTTTACATAATTTTTTCTATTAGTGTAGTTTTGACTATAAAACCGGCCCTTTGTATTGTTTCCAAACGTATTACCTTTCTGCTCCTTAAAAAATTTAAAATTTGTGAGCATAAAGCAAAGCTGGGTCTGGGGAACCTATATGTGACAGCGCATAGAAAAAGGGACCTAAGGGTAAAAAAATCAAATTTTTTTTTTTGATGTGGACAACATCTGAGCATCGAATGAGACCGATCCCATGCCCCAAAAGTGTTCCCTCCCAGAGATATGCGCGTTTTATGAAAGTGAATTCGACGATTCTAAGCGCAAATAGAAAGGGACTATTTATTTTCATTTTTCCCCTACTAAATTAACAAAATAACTTGATTTTACGAAACTACAAAAATTTATTTTTTTCCTTATGAACAGTTTAAAAAAATAGAAAAATCATTTTAATCGACGGTTCTTGCGAATTGGTTCCTTAGAACTTGACAGTACCGGTCCTTTATTTTTTTTTCGATTTCTTCTTAACTTCTGCTGCCTCCACTTCTTGAGGATTGTCCACTTGATCCGAATCCTCCTCTTCGTTTCCATTTCCAGAGACCAAAGGAAGAGGAGCAACCGAATCTTTTTTTGAATCGTCAAAACATAAACCCCGGATCTCTTTATACAAGTACCATTGACGCTTCATCGATAACCCTGGTGACGGAATTATAATTGGTTTGTCATCGAAACTGGTATTGTTACTCAGATGTATGTTTTCATTTATGCTGGCTGAATTCACAAACAGTTTACATTGCACTGGTGACTGAGCAATTGGAGCTGATTGGAATAATCGATATTCCAATTAAAGTTTTATATTTAGTGGAGAAGTATTCGTCCCATTTTCTCCACTCAACATCAGGCTCACTTGAGTTTGGAAGTCGAATAGGTACAGGAACATTAAATCCATTACGAGATGATTTTATAACACAATCAACTACATCCATGAAGCAGTCGACATTAGTTTGGGCATATTTTGGTTTGAAAACTCCGAATAAACGATCAGGTGAAAACTTTGTATGTCCGGTTATCAGCGAATATCACTAATTTTTTAGTTGAATGCACTTCTCGTAGGTAGTAATCAAGCATTGATATTACTAAATTCGGACCTTTTCCAATGGAATCGCTTTCGTCAATACAGAAGATGTGTTGAACATTTTGACGTTCGTTTGTAATTCCGAAAATTGCTGTTTTGCGACCTGATTTAAAGTATGCAGTTACTTTTTGCTGTAGACCCGACGGAAAGCTAACATTTTGAGCATAATCCATAGATATTACTAGATAATCCTCCTCTGGAATACCTGGATACATGGCATTTGGATCAGGCTTGACTAATGTTCTAAAGTCGTTATAGTACTCTCGCTGAGTGCTGGCAGATTGCAAATGATCAGAATACACCTTCAATGCTGCTTCCTTTTCAACTTCAGTAACGTTTACTGTATTAACAGCATCTTTTGCAAGATTTCGATACAATTCGCACAAATCGTATGCCGGCTTCATAGTGACGATGTGGGGACAATATTTCTTCCACAGCGTTTGGAAAGTGCGAAGTTTTACGATTTTACCACCCGGTTCGACGCTGTTGGTGTATCTTGTGTAAACAGAAGTCTTACTTTCAGTAGTTGGAAGTTTCAATAAACGATAATCACGATGATTTGGTTGACGTCCAGGTAAAGTGATAGCAACAGTTTCAGCAAAACTGCAGATAAATGAAACAATTTCTTTTTTTTTTTCAAAGTAGTTAAAGCATCTGTACGATTAATTTTATTCGTCATGCCATGTTCGCGTGGATAAACACCATGTTTGTCGTAATGTCCGATTAGATTTTTGTAGCGTTTAATTCCTATTGTATACAGGAAGAAGTACATATCACGGCATATCGGCAAACTTCGAAAATAATATATCTGATTGTACCGTTTCTTCATAGCTAGCGAACTTTTGACCTGAGCATTACATCGTCACGGTGAGCTGCCAGATATCCGAGAATAATTAAATCTTGGGATTCCTTATCTAAATTCATGAAAGACGTACGAAAATCCACAGCCATCTTCTTAGGGATCACTTTATTGCATTGATTTGAACAACACAGAGGTATTTTTGAACCATACAGTCGAGCAACTACCTTTTCTTCGCGTAAATCAATATCAGATTTATCAAGCTACATATTATCGGTATCATCTTCAGAGTCACTATCCGATAATTCTGAGAAGTGATCGTCATCATCCTCGTCATCATGGAAGCGATAAAGTAAATCTACTTTTTCGAATTCGTCCACCATTTCATCCTAAAACAAACAGTAAGAATGTTATCAGTTTTAAATTATTTTCGCGAATAACATAATAAGGTTATGTGAAAAAATTTTCGTACTAACAGAGTGATATTCACGATTTAAAAGAATTATAAATGAGTATTTATTATAATTCACAATTAATAATTTCAGAAAATAAAGCTGGATTCGAAAAACCGCGAGCAAAATTGATATCAAACTCATGGAAACAGCGCGCTAGGTAGAAAACAGTGAAAACCAACTACACAAAACAAGAGGTAGGGACGACCTACGCGCATTTTCAAGGTTGACCAACACGTTCCTGACGTCATGAGATGTGTCGCTTTCAAATGAGACCAATACCAACACGCTCAGTGATGGTACACCAAAGATACACGTATTTAAATCTTTAAAATGGCTCTCCTGAACAAAACCGGTTTTTACCCTGAGGTCCCTTTCTATTTTGCGCGTCACATATGTTTAATCAGTTTGAGGTCTCTTAAGAATTAGTTCTTAGTCCATTAGTTATTCGTCGTTGTTAAAGAATTCACTTTCTAAATTTAAAAAAAATATTATGCGTCGAAAAGGTTTTAATTCTTTTATACTCTGATGGTGCTATTATTTTAGTTCACAACTGTTTACAGAGAAAACTAACGACGTCACTTTTTTCACGGATGGTAACCGAAACGATACAGTTAACTCTAACGACATTTTAGAATACCTACTTTGGTAACGGTATTTTAAAGATAACAATATTTCAGTTATTATAGTAACGGCATTTCGGTTATTTCATTAACGGTATTTGGGTTATTTCGATATTTTAAGATTAACGGTGTTTCGGTTTTTTCGTAAGCTGCATTTTAACGGAAACGGTAATCACTTTTCCCACAATTTGTAACAACAATTTAGAAACAACTCATCGTAGCACAAGTCCTTGCATTTTACAGTGTAGGTAAAATAAAAATAACGGTATTGTAAGGATATTAAGGATTTTAAGGAAATTTATAATTTTTCTTATTTCGGTATCAAATGTTAAGGGTAACGGTAGTCAGTTGAAAGCGTTTTGAATTGATAACGCCATTTAAGCAGTATTGCCTGCCAACCCTGCTTTTGTTTGTGTGTAACATACCAACGAAATTTGTGTTGTCTATACCATATTTGTTATTACTGCCACTACTGCTACTACAATCAGGATTTGCGTGGTAAAGTGAATAGAATGAAGAGGATGTTAAATGAGAGGATTCTATTGGATTCTGTATACAACACGATATCCTTATCAGAAGTATTTTTTAGTTCAAACAGAATAAGAGTATAATTTTTTGGCTTTTGAATTAGTTTTTCGGCGGCATACATAAAGAAGAGGTGTGTAAAATATCAAAAAAAAAAAAAACTCATAAAAACGAAAAAAGGAAATTATCTAAAAAAATTGATTAAAAAATATTGTTTAAAAAAAACCAAAGAATTTTTTAAAGACAATTTTAAAATGACTTGTACAAAGTTATTTTAGTAAAATCTTAAAGACACAAGGATTAAATAATTTAATAAATCAAGCTAAAAGCATACGAAATTTGTGAGTATTATTAAAACACGTGTTTTTAAGTCAATTATAAAAAATGTATGTATTATAATATTGGTTTTTATAAATACAATTTTCTTGTGAATATTTTCGAAAATCCTATCTTAAATGTCAATAAAACTATTTGATTTTAATATACCAAAGATTCATTCGTCCTTTTTGAAGGTTCTTTAAATCTCATTTTGTCTGCAAAGTGAACTTTAGGTTTCGACCCACTCATACTACTACCTACTTTTATTTGAAATACATACAGAAAATACGTCACATTGTTTAATGTACAATACAATTTAAATTAGGGTTTAACCTTCTGTGTGGGGAGTTTTTATAAATTTTAAAAACGGAAAACTGATACAAGTAAGATACAAAAGTTTTAAATTTTTAAAAGTTTCTTCCCAGGAAAATTTTCTGTTCCAAAGAATCGGTTCTAGAATAGCTACTTTACCTTCTACTGACAATTCTAAAATCGATGATTTTTCTTTGAAATCATCCCAAAAGCAACCGCTTCTATAGCTCCAAAGTGAAACCGGTTGGCCTAGAATTAGTTCTGGAACTAGTGCTAGAACTCACTCTCCGTATGTCATACCTTCCATACAGTTGCATGGTATCAGTTGCAGTGGAACCAGTAGCAGAACTGGTGCGGTTCGCAACCGATTGTAAAAAAAATGTTCTTGGGTTTTTTTACAACTTTTGTTCCAATTTTACCCCCGAAATTCTGATTAAAAACAAACACCACCCTAATATGCAGTAGCTATATACTGTCGAGCAAAAAATAATAAAAAGTAGTAAAAAGAATAATTGGTGAAAACTTAAACAAAATTGTCCTTTAAATGACATGAAACTTCAATTGAAACTAATGCAAATTGAAAAGATTTAATTACCATTTAATCGTAATGAAATATATATTTTGAATTCTTACCTTACAGGCAAAAAAAAAGTGCGCCGTACACCCTCCAATATGAAGTATTTTTTCAAGGAAGTTTCAAAAACAAATTTTTTTTTTGCCGAATTTAGGGGTCGCCACAGTCGAATCTTAAAGTATGATACATCGATGTTTTTCTCTCAAGGAGACCAGTGTTTTGCTCTAAGGGCCATTGACCTCAAGTATCCCGTTCTAGTAGTTACCCACCAGATCTCAGTTGCTATTAGGGTGGTAGCAAAACCCTAATGTCAGAAAACTAAAGGTCGCAAAAAATCATTAAACTTTTGCTAACGAAGTTTTTCGATATACCCAGTAGAAATTTTTTATATATATTGGTTGCCGAATGTAGGGGTCGCCTTTAAAAATTTTTTTTTATTGGATTTTTCCTTTACAACAAAACACTGGTCTCATCGAGGCAAAAAAATCGCTGTATCACACTTTAAAATCCGACTTTAAATGCCAAAGCCATAACGAAAAATTAAAAAAAGGCGACCCTTACGTTCGGCAAAAAAAAATTATTTTTTTTCAAATCGCCTTCCAAAAATACTTTATATTGGAGGGTGTACGGCGAACTTTTTTTTTGAGGTAGGGTCTAATGTAGAGGTAATGAAATCATACTAAAGAATAAAAAAATGACCCCGTATATGCCCTACACTAAATGAAAAAAATCCGTAAAAACTTTAGTTAAAACTACTAAAAATTAGCTAAAAATGATGCTGCAGAAAAAAACTGCTAAATTACCAGACGATGTTTGCTATATATTAGTAATATAGGAACAGCAAAAATAAAACTGTTAAATATACAGAATTTTAGTTATATTTGAGCTAAATCTTTGTAAATGGAGAATAGCAAATTAACCTGCTAAAATCAGCAAAAAATTTTGCTAAATAATTAGTAGCCTAAAAAATCATCAAAAAATTTAAAATTTTCAAAGCTTTTTTTCGATTTTTTTTTAATGCAAATACAAATCGAGCATTTTGAAAACAGCAGTTTCCAATTTTTTAGCAAATATTTCTGCTTATTTTAGCAGAATAGACTGATATTTTCATTCAACTAAATTTAGCTTAAAAATAGCAAATTTTTGTAAATATAACAGTTTATTTTTGCTATTTTTAGTTTATAAATATTCAGCAAAATTTTCTGCAGATATTACAGTACAATTTGCTATTTTCAATTAACTAAAAGTTAGCCTAAATATAACTAAAATTCTGTAAATTTAACCGTTTTAATTTTGCAGTTCTCGTTTTACTAGTTTTTAGTAAAAAATCTGCTACTTTTAGCAGTTTTTTCTGCAGCATCATTTTTAACTAATTTTTACTAACTTTTACTGCTATTTTTACAGATTTATTTCCATGAGTGTACTAAAAAAAGAGGCAGAAACCATATTAAAAAGTATTAATAATTACACTGTACAACAATTTCCAACTTTTTCCAAAATTACGGTGTTCTGATAATGGATTCTGGTAGAGGAGACCAAAAAAAAATTATACGTGTGTCGGCGTTTTGAAATTTCACATCGGAATTTAATCCCTTTTTCAAATGTTTATTGTGAATCTTCCATTTTAGGTATATGATGTGTTCAGCAAACTTATGTAAAACACTATGAGGAACATTTTTGTGGAATATTTTAATCCTCTAACTCATTACTTAACACGTTGGCTGCCACGTCGCACGTTTTCATGTGACACCCAAATGTTACCCTGAGGCCACGTCGCACATTTTCATACATTTTAATATGGAATTTGGATTCTCTGGCCTGTGGTGAACATTTTGGTGTATTTACCATGGCCGCTGCGTATTTTTAATAGTATTTTTTTTGGATAAAGAAAGAACAAAATAAAGAAAGAAAGAACAAAAATAAGTTGTTGGCCTCAGGTGACCAAAATTGTTAAATGACATTGCTACTGAACGATCAAAATTCTAAAAAGGCTTTGGCAACCAACGTGTTAAAGGGACTTTTTTTTTTTTTTCTTAGCACCTTTTTAAAAAGGGACAATAAATACCCGTAAGTTGAAGAGTTAGAGGGTTAAAATGTTCCACAAATTCACAGAAGACATCCTATACCTTAAATGGAAGATTCACATGGTTTCGCTCTAAAATTCAGGTTTGTTGAACATTTGAGGGCCAATTCTGAATAAGTACGAGATTAACCCTTAAACACATTTTAAGTTTTGATTTATTTCTGGCATCGAAATTTCTAATTTGATGTCTTCAGAGACTTATAGTAGAATTTCATGACAAATATTTTTGCGGGACATTTTAACCCTCTAACATTTAAAAAATTTCTTAATGAAGCATAAATACACTCATAGAAATAAATCTGTAAAAATAGCACAAAAGTCAACTAAAAATTAGTTAAAAATTATATTGCAGAAAAAACTGCTGAAATTAGCAGATTTTTTTTTTTTTTTTTTGTTAAATACTAGTAAAATAAAGACAGCAAGAATTTTTGTAGATATAACATATATTTTGTAGATTTTAAGCTAAATTTAGTTGAATGCAAATAGCAGTCTATCCTGTTAAAATCAGCAGAAATATGTGCTAAAAAAATTGTATCCTGCCGTTTTCAAATGGCTCGATTTTTATATGAATTTAAATAAAATCGAAAAAACATCGAAAATTATAAATCATTTATGATTTTTTAACTAATTATTTCAGTAAAAACTGTCCAGCGGTTTTATCTACGATTATAAAAATATTTTTTTTTTTTTTGCGCGAAGATACATTTTAAATAAAAACATATGAGGGTTGTCGGTTCAGCCACGGAATGCCCTTGAACTTAGTAATTTCCGATAAATTTTTCAATTAAAATATCAAATAATTCGAATTAAAAAAATATATATATTAATTACGATTGTATATATGACGGTTAAAAATACTTCACTCAAAAAATTTTAAATAAAATTTTTTCTTCTGCAAAAAAATATTCGTGCGAAAAATTAAATGAAGTATTTTTAAATTCGATTTTTTATACAAAAAAATATAGAAATTAAGAAAAAAATCTTTTTAAGAAGGAAAAAT
This sequence comes from Leucophora obtusa, assembly GCA_949987735.1. Lineage (NCBI taxonomy): Eukaryota > Metazoa > Arthropoda > Insecta > Diptera > Anthomyiidae > Leucophora > Leucophora obtusa. Next base: position 63,082,720 of record OX465295.1, read on the forward strand.
CATTAAAGAAAAGCCGTGAACTCTAAATTCGTGTTACGCCTCTTCCATGCTCATCGCTCATTTCGTTGTTTAAAAAATATTTGTTCACAAAAAATGCTGAAAAATCAAAACCGACAACGTGTTGGGCCAGGCATGGAATGGAAGGAATGTAACATTGTTCTAAGTCGGAACGAAAGGTAATGAAATAAGGGATGAGTGGATGTTGATCACTTAGCATGAGGAACGAAATGTAAAGGAAAGGTAAATACGTGGCATTTAAACACTAAGCATTGGAAACGATATGGAATGAAACAGAGAATGATTGGATTTGGAACACTAAATACAGGGAACGGAATGGAACCAGGAAAGAGGACTATATTATCGGAGTGTATCAATTTGTATTATCCCATAAATTGGTAAAAATATGCCATCTCAAAAACTAAGCAAGATATCGCAACACGAACAATAGAACGTAACACATCTATTCGAAAAAAAGACAATTTTTTGCCGAACGTAGGGGTCGCCTTTTTAAATATTTCGTTATATCTTTGGCATTTACAATCGGATCTTAAAGTATGATACATCGATGTTTTTGTTTCGAGGGGCCAATGTTTTGTTCAAAGGGCCATTGCTCTCAAATATCCCGTTCTAGTATTTACCCACAAGATCTCAGTTTCTACAATCCTAATGTACGACCCTAATATCAAAAAATTAAAGCTCACAACAAATCAGTAAACTGTTGCTAAGGAAGTTTTTCGATAACTACAGCAGATTTTTTTTTTTGCCGAACGTAGGAGTCGCATTTTAATTTTTTTTTTTCATTGAATTTTTTCTTTATAGCAAAACATTGGTATCCTCGAGGCAAAAAATCGAAATATCACACTTAAGATCAAACTGTAAATGCCGCTGGGATTATGAAAAAGCCATATTTTGCAACAGCTCAGCACTTTATTTTATCCGATAGTGTATATTCACAATGGGTCATATTAATAAAACTTAGCAATTACTTCGAAGTAATTACTTAGGGCTTAGGAATGGCTTTTAACTCCAAATTTACCAATTGGCTGGTAGAATAGTATGAAATGTAAACGAAAATTGAAAAATTAAATTTCTAGGCTAGTCCCAAGCAGACTAGATTTGTGAAGTAATTGCTTAAAAACCCTGTATTTCCCTCCATTAGTAATATCTATTTTTTATTCATATCAGCCAATATGTCATAAAAATTCTTAAACAAAATACGGGTATGTAAAAAACAATTAATCTTCTTGTTTCTGCAAAGAGAAAAAAATACAATGAGTGCTTATTATAATTATCCTTTTAAACGCCTTTAACTATGCTATAGCAGAACTGAATGCCGATTATAAACTTGTAATAAAGAAATATATAATAAATATGTATATAAATTAAAGTATGGTATTTTATCAAGGATTTATTTTAATAGTTATTGATTTAAAAAAAAATTAAATTACAATCTATTTTATTTAGTAAAACCCCTAAATGCAGCCTTAAGTTAGGCAACGTAATTTTATCAACCAAAAAAGACTAAAGATATTTATTAATAAAACTGTGCATATTAGGGCGGGTCGATTTAATAATCGCCCATGGCTCAGTAAAAATCGTATTCTAGGGATCAAAATAAGAAACTTTGCCGAAGGAACCATACCTCTAAAACGAATTCTACTACCCCCAACTGTTGACTTTTGTCCCGTAGGGTCAAGTTTTGAAAAATCCCACTTTGACCCATTTAGAGTGCCCCAATCGAGTCCAAATGTATGACCGACCCCCACTAACTTTGGAGGGCCGATCCACCCATGCCAGTGGCACACCCCCTGGAACTCCCCTGGGGGGTTCCCCATACAAACATTTTAAAAAATCACCATTTTTGGCACTTTATTTTATTATTTTTTATTTATTTTATTTATTTTTATTATTTTACTTATTTTTTCTCTTTAGAAATTTATTTAGTCAGAACATATGTAAATGAAAAAATTAATTTAACTTAGTAATAGAAAAGAAAATAAAAAAATTACTGTTTGAAGTCTTTTTTGCTTTCAAGTCTGGGCATTTTTTCTTTTCTATTACTAAGTTAAATTAATTTTTTCATTTACATATGTTCTGACTAAATAAATTTCTAAGGAGAAAAAATAAATAAAATAATAAAAATAAATAAAATAAATAAAAAATAATAAAATAAAGTGCCAAAAATGGTGATTTTTTAAAATGTTTGTATGGGGAACCCCCCAGGGGAGTTCCAGGGGGTGTACCACTGGCATGGGTGGATCGGCCCTCCAAAGTTAGTGGGGGTCGGTCATACATTTGGACTCGATTGGGGCACTCTAAATGGGTCAAAGTGGGATTTTTCAAAACTTGACCCTACGGGACAAAAGTCAACAGTTAGGGGTAGTAGAATTCGTTTTAGAGGTATGGTTCCTTCGGCAAAGTTTCTTATTTTGATCCCTAGAATACGATTTTCCCTGAACCATGGGCGATTTTTTTGCCTCCCCACAAATCGACCCAGCCTAGTGCATATTATTTATATCTTAATAAAATAAAACAACTCATTGTCAGTCAAATATATTGTTTAAGTTATACAAACAATACCTGATATAAGTTGAAATTTTCAACAAAATTCCCTGTGGATAATATGTCAACAAGTCTCAACAATTTATTTCAAAAGAAAATCACAAGAAACATGTTTTAAGGCATAAAATAAAAAATGCAGCCTTAGGGACAAATACAGGCTATTTTCTTAAAGATTTTTCATTAAAATTATTTGTCTGTTACAATTAAAAAATGAGCAAGAAAATTAAAGTCCGGCATGCCGACTATATAATACCATACACCAATCTGGTTGAAAGCCATCTAATATTTGAATCATAAATTCGAATGGGTGGAAATGGACTGGAGTTTATATTTATCTACAAAATGATACTAATATGATAAAGGTGTATTTAAGATAAAATTGGTCAATGGCCGATAGGTCGAAATAAGGACTTAAAACCTATTGATTCCATCCTTTCCAGAAACAATAGGCTTTATCCTTGGGCATATGTGAGTCAGCGTACCAAATTTCATTAAAATGTTTTCGTATTCGCGAACTGCAATTTGAGAAAAAATCAACATGCCCATTCTTGGGGGGATCTTTTTCCGGACACTAAATATAAACATGGACCAATTCTAAATACAATAAATAGGCTTTGTTTATGAGCCAATATGCATCAATGTAACTTAATATAGGCACTATTTCTAGACATGGACCGATTTTAAGCAAAATTAAACGCCTTCGCCCTTGGACCGACAAAAGTCGGTGTGCCAAATTTAATCCAAATATCTTAATATATGCGAACTGTAGCGTGCGCAAAAATATACATTGACAGACAGGCAGACGGACGTCGTTAAATTGAAACCAAAAGTGATTGTGAGTCTATCGGTATATTAGAAGGTGAATCCTGGTCCAATATTTTTTGGCATTACAAACATTTGGCATTAATCAACCTTCATATCAAAGAATAGCTGAGCGGTAGAGGGCTGAACTAGACAAATTGAGGTCGCAAGTTCAATAATCGGTGTCTGAAATAAAAAATATTTTAAAAATTAAAAAAATAATTTTTTCTTTTCCCAATTTTTTACTTTTAATTGATTAAATAGAGTTTTCTTTCCACTCATTCAAAACTACTGTAGAAACTTCCCAGCAAAAATTTTATGAACTGGTTGCCTTTGAATCTGTTCTAGAATAGGTGTTTTTACCACCGGTTCCGTGGAACAGGTTCTAGAACTTATTCCTGGAAGTCAAAATGGAAGGCCTCACTGTCGCAGAACCGGTTCTATAACTGGTTCTAGAACCGGTTCCAAAGCAACCTGTTCTAGTTTGGAGGAACATAACCTGTTGCTTATGGGACAAACTCAAACAAAAATCACCGATGATAGAACATAAATTAGAACAGGTTGCATGCAAGAACAAGTTGTTCTACAATTTTGATCCGACAATTTTGCTGGGTTTGAAATGGGAATGCTCCCCTCCAACAACTCAATGTTAAAATCATCAGACACATTCAGTCAAAGCTTCACTTCGGTTGCCAATATTTTCAATAGAGCCCGCTTTCAGTAAAAAAATTACACGAATTGCTTTATGAAACATAGTTTTATACACTTAAAATAATACGTCGGTAGAAAAATCTGTTAAACGCGTTTCAAATTGATTTGACTAATTTTTAACAAATTTTTAGTTCAAACGCTGATTTAAACAAAGATTTTAGTTATCTTCGTTTAACACTATACTAAAACTCCTCAGTACTTTAACCAGTTTTGAGTGTTAATTTTCAAAACTATTTATAACTAATTTTTAAGAACCAATTCGTTAAATTTTACAAAATTTATGTTAAAATATAATATTTTCATGTTTCTGTAATTACCCGGTTGATAGCGCCACCAGTGTATCCGAAGTTTTAAAGATGGCGCTATTTCTTTCCCTCCCGATTTTTTAAAATGGCCATATATCGACAACTAAGAGAGATAGAACAAAATTGACGTAAATTTCGACTACCCTAATTATGTAATACCCCAGCGAAAGGGGTTATCTCTATCCAGAAATGGACCATGGTAGAGCCTTGGATAAAATGTTTGCTCCTTTGGAGTGCCCTTACATGACATTAGATAGTATGGGGGAGGGTCCCGAGACCTTAATTTTAAAAAAATTTTATGACTCAGTATAATTACAAATAAAACTGTGGTTTTACTAATTTCTTACTTAAATTTAGATTTTTTCAATTTAACAAAGGAATTTGTTAAAATCAATAAATTTTATTTTAAGCCAAAAAACAGGAATAAATTCTGTTAAAGTAACAAAATTTTCTGTTCAGCCAACAGACTTATTATTTTGAGTGTTCGGTTAAAAGATTTCCAGTGGATCTATAACTTGTCCGAAAGGGGTTAAATAATATAAAAACAACAAGACAAATTAACACTTTTGTAATGAAATTAACGAAATTTGCACAGTCAATATGACTAGTTCGTAATTCGCGTACATTTTAAAAATTATTTTTCCGGCCTTTGAAAGAGTTAATTTAAATTAAAACTAATTTATCACAAATTAAAGTCTGGGGTAATGATTTAAATTTTGCATTTCTATAAGAATATTTGAGAATTAATTAATTTTAATAGGAAACTAATAAGGTTCCTCCTTACAAAGTAAATGGGAAATTTCTTTAAATCAGTGGGAAGTATTGTAATTTGCATAAACCTACACTCATAGAAATTAACCTATAGAAATAGGAGCAAGAAGAATTGGTTAAAAATTACCTTGCAGAAAAAACTGCTAAAATTAGCAAAAAAAAAAAAAAAAAAAAAAAAAAAAAGATTTTGCTAAATACAAGTAAAACAAGAACAAAAAAAATAAAACTGTTAAATTTACAGAATTTTAGTTATATTTCTGTTAACTTTTAGTTAATTCAAAATGACAAATTACACTGTAAAATCTGCAGAAAATTTTGCTAAATATTAGTAGACTTAAAATAGCTAAAACGAAATGTTATTCCTACAAAATTTTTGTTATTTTAAAGTTAAATTCAATCGAATGCAAATATCAGTCAGTATAGCGAAGGAAATTTGATACATAAATTGATATTGAAAATGGTTAAAATCTGTCGGCTCTGGCTGACATTTGAAAAGTTTAATTTCTGCTAACAGGTTTAGTTTTCTTATTTTATTTTTTCATATTATGCATATTTATTGAAACAATTTTTAATATTTATTAAATTTTAACCATAAAACTTAACATATGTATATCGGCCAGAGCCAATTAACAGAGGTAGAGACGCATGCATAAATATAGTAACAGAATTCGCCAAAAGCTATCAGTGAGCTCTATGCATTTAAAAGTCCTAGGAAAATTTTCTATTCCAAAGAATCGGTTGTAGAATAGCTACTTTTCATTTACAACCCCTTCTACTGTCGATTCTAACACCGATTATTTTTGTTTAAAATTGTCACAAAAGCAACCACTTCTATAGCTCCAAAGTGAAACCAGTTGCCCTAGAATCAGTTCTGGAACTAGTTCTAGAACTGATTCTACGTCACCCATACCTTCCATATAGGATCCCAGGAACTATTTCCGGAACCAGTTCCATGGAATCGGTTGCAGTGGAACCAGTTGTAAAATAGGTGTGGTTGGCTACGGATTGTAAAAAATTTTCTTGGGGTGGTTTGGAGAATAAACACTTTCAAAGCTCTGTTATCTAGTACATATGTATGTAGTAAGTTTGGCGCTAGAATATTATTAAATTGCTTCAAATTACGTGTAAAACAACTAAAGAAAGTTCCCCGCTAAAGTATTATTTAAATACCGTGAAAAAAATATATACATATTAGGGTGGGTCGATTTAGCAATCGATATTGCGTACTCGATTTTTCGAAAGCTTTAAGCATGGGGAAAAAAAAGTTCCACTACGACATATCAAAAAAAATCATTTTCGAGGCTCCCAAATTTAAATTTTTTGCAATTTTCTAATAAATAAAAAAATGTGGCAACTAGAGGTAAAAGTATATAAGTAAAATTATTTTCTGCTTGATGATGAAATGATGAGAAATGATGATAATGATGTTGATGACAACAAGGAGAAGCCACATTTTTTATCCGATTTTCATAAGTAATACCTTTCTGGAAAGGTTGTAATGTTATATTGTTTACAACTTTATTAGTTGTTTCAAAAAGCCACCTCAAGATGGCGCTAATCTAGATTTATTAGAAAATTGCAAAAAATTTAAATTTGGGAGCCTCGAAAATGATTTTTTTGATATGGAACTTTTTTTTCCCCATGCTAAAAACTTTCGAAAAATCGAGTACGCAATATCAAAAAAATTTTATCCATACAATTTGACCCGCCCTAATACATATATTTGTCAGTATGCACATTTGTAAAAGTCTAAACCAATAAATAATTGCGTCATAAATTAATTTAATAGCATTTGAAATAAACTAGTGAACATCAAAATCGTCCCGGTAAAAAAAAAACTAAATGAACTAAAACATGTAAGTTTCTTGATTCCAAATCTGTTTTTTAAAAATGATTTTCGAGCAAATCGTGATTGAAAATTTATAAACCGTGTTTTTGGACATTTTAAAGTCTACAACAACTTTCTCTGAATTTACCGAAACGAAATTAGGCTCAATTTTAGGCAACTCGGGGTTGCAGATTTCAAACATTGTATTGGTTTTACTGAATCTTCCCTACTTTTCAGGAGATCATGAAATTAAAATTCACAGTTGAAAATTTTGGCTCACTTTAACTCATATTTTCTTACAACTTCAGAGTTTAATCACAACTGTGTCGATTGTCGACCGAAACAAAACAAGAATATGGTTGTATTTTTTTCGCCACAATTCTTCACCAATTCAATTGGTTGTCCATTAATTGTTGTTGTTTTACATTTTTTTGTATTTAATTTTGCTTTTTTGCGGTAAATTATGCATTTTTATTTTCAATATGGCAATTATTTGATAAATATTTTGAGTAAGTATTAGTGTGTCGTCACGAAAATAGAATAGATTCTATTACGACGACAAATCGCCGGACGACATGGTGACATTTTGCTTCCCATACAAAATATATGAAAAAGCACATGTCGTTGTCGACCCAGTTCTGATTAATCTCTCCCACAACAAAGTTTGACAGTTACTGCATGGAAGTTGTTTGAGTAGTAATCAGTAGTTGTTAATACAAAACAACTAATATGACAGTTATTTAAGAAAAGAACTAAAGGAAAATACCCTCTAATACCATATTAGCAATGGATTCTGGTAGAGGAGACCAACAAAAAATATAGGTATGTCGGCGTTTTGAAAGATCACATGGGAACTGTATTTTAAGGGCTTAAAGTACCCCCCTTTTTCAAATGTTTATTGTAAATCGGCTTATCCTTTTAGGTAAAGGATGAGTTCAGCGAACTTATGTCAAACTCACCAATCCCACAACTCTTTAACTAAAGGGACTTTTTTGGCCCTTTTTTAAAAATAAAATATAATAAAATTTTATGGGAAACTTCATTAATTTAATGAAAAGTTTCAATTGACGAATTCCAGCGAAACTTCATTCATTTAATGCATAAATTAATTTATATCATTAAGCTAATTCTCTCAACATGCTTGTCAGACGACTTAACCTACAGATGGCATAAGCTGATGGGATTGGCGGCAGCAAAGAGGCTAATTGTAGGCGGCTTGCATCTCTTGGTCAGAAGATAAAATTTTTTGAGTTCAACTAGGTATTTTGATTCCGAATAAAATAACTTTTTATTAAAGTTGTTCACCAGTGTAATTATTTATAATTTTAGTTAATTTTTATTAAGTCAAATTTTGCAAAAATAAGGTAATTTAACAGATTTTTTGTATTCATGTTTTTTATTTATATTAAGGCCCTGTGCGAGGCGAGGCTAAATAAATTCTAAACTAAATACAAATTGACAAAAGGGTTTAAAACTTCTTTGGAAATTTTTTAAAAACTTTTTTAAATTTCATAGAAATTAGGAAACCTGAATTTAGTTTAGATTTTATTTAGCCAGTTCGCACCCACCCTAAGTATTTTTTTAAACTTCAAGGTCCACTTACTTTGTGTAATTTATTACGAAGTTTAATGAACTAAAAACAACGGACATTTCGTGTTACGAAATGAAAGTTATACTTTGTTTTTCAAAATAAATCCCAAATTAAAGAATCTTAAAAATATATTTGAAACTGTTTTCACACATTTCAATTGTAATTTTATTTGACTGTATAAACCCTTCATTTTCAAATAATTTTTTATGGTAATCATTTACCCAGAGGGATGGTATGCGCAGTGATATTCAAACATTTGGGTGTTACGAAAGGAGAGGTCTATTGATTTTCAGTGAAATCCATAAAAAAAGGAAGAAACTAGATCTAGTCTGATTTGCAAATTAATAATGTGTTTATAACTTTTGAAAAAAAATGTTTATTCTTCTTCTTAACCTCAAACCTACTAACATAGGGGTACACGATCAATTTTTGCCTTTCAAGTTTCAATACTTACATTTTAAAAATTGAACAGCAACTTGATATCAATTTTTGCTTTCAAGTTTTGGGAAAACTTGACGGTCAAGTTTTAAACAGCTGATCAATTTCTTGTAAATTTATTTTTATTTTTACAAATATTGTGCCGCAATAAAACACGATTGATAAAATGCGGAATGTGAATATTTCGGTATATCGACAAAATGATTTAAAAATAAAATTAAATAAAAAATCAATTTCTGCTGACATTAAAATGTCTGTGGAATATGTGAAGAAAAAAATAAAGTCTTTTTGAACAGCCTACAGTGCGGAAACAGCCCACAGAGGCGAGCATTTTTAGTTCTTTCCTTGACGACGGCATCTTGAAAGCAAAATTGACTATCAAGTTGCATGCAGCCTACGTCACAGCTTCAAGTTCAACTGAATTTGACAAGCAGTATATGTTATCAACTTGAAAGCAAAATCTTGATCATGTAACCTCACTGTAAATTAAAATTAATAAAAATGCATATTAATTGCAGTTGGCGTTTGAAAAAACAATACTTTACTAAAAAAATAAAAATGCCCTATTGGCAGTCCGTCTTCGATATAAACAAATTGCCTGCACTTGAACGTAAAAATCATACGTGAGTGTGGCTACATTTGCGAAAAAGGTGACAAGGAGGAGATAAGACGATAAAAAATCTAAAGTAGAATGTTTCTGTGTTTGTTTGATCACTTTTGAGAGTAAAAACAATAACAGAAAGCTGTATAGGAAAGAAAACTACTAGCAATGTTTTTAATCTAGGAGTGCATGGGTTCGATTCCTACAGCCGACAGGTTGTTGAAAAAATTATCATATAGAGACAATCTGACAATAAAATATAAGACAATAATACAATTGATGGAAACCCCTGATGAAGCCTGTCCATAAAAAAAGGCAGAAACTAGATCTAGTCCGATTTACAAATTAATAATGTGTTTATAACTTTTGAAACAAAATACTTGTTCTTCTTCTTAACCTCAAACCTACTAAATTAAAATTAATAAAAATGCATATTAATTACAATATTAATTGCAGTTGGTCTATATGACGCGTTTGAAAAAACAACACTTTACTAATGAAATTGGGGAAAGTTACAAAAAATGTTAAACTATTAAACTACACCAGTAGAAAAAAGTTTGTAAAAAAATTTGTTAAAAGTACTAAAAATTAGTTCAAAATTAACTTTGTAGAAAAAACTGCTGGAAGCAGCATATTATTTTTGTTTAATAATAGTATGATAGTAGCAGCAAAAATAAAACGGTTAAATATACAGAATTTTAGTTATATTTAAGTTAAATTTTAGTTAGTAGAACATAACTTAACCTGCTAAAATCAGCAAAAAATTTTGCTAAATAATTAGTAGACTAAAAAACCAAGAAAAAAAATTTAAAATTTAAAATTTTTTTTTTCGGTGTTTCTTATGCAAATACAAATCTTCTGAAATCAGCAGTTTATTAGTTTTTTACGAAATATTTCTGTTGATTTTAGTAGGATAGACTGCTATTTGCATTCAACTAAATTTAACTTAAAAATAATAAACATTTTGTAGATATAACAGTTGTTTTTTGCTTTTTTTAGTCTATTAATATTTTCTGTAGATTTTATAGCGTAATTTGTCATTTTCATTTAACTAAAAGTTACCTAAAATATAAATAAAATTCTGTAAGTTTAGACTTATTTTTCGTCTTCTTAGTTTACTAGTATTTAGCAAAAAAACCAATTTTTAGTACCTCACGGTGGGTCTCATACTGTAGGTTTAACTTTAACTTAACTATAAACAAAAGAAAATGTCAAAAAAAATGTACACAAAACAAAAAGAAATTTTTGGGTTAACTATTACCTAAAGTTTAAACCTAAAGTATGAGTTATAAGATTAAAAATATTCGAAAAGTCTGACTTGGGTTACCTTCACTTTTCTTTAAGATGATTATTTTAATAAAGTATTTGTTTGTCATATGATCATATTTTATGATGTTTTAAATCAAATTTATTATGTACGAGTCATTTTGTTTGACTTTAAAATTTTATTGCAGTTATATACGAGTATGTATTTATTTTGTGGTTAATTATATGTGTAAGCTATTGAGTCGTTTTTTTTTTTTTGAGTAATTAGTTGCAAATTTTTAATTTACTGAATGAATTCTGTTGAGATTACAAAAACTTCAGTTAGTATTGCATCAGCCATTAATTAAATCATTTATTTCTACAAGCGACCTTTAAAATATAGAGGAAGTTTTAAGTAGATTTAAGTCAATGATGTGGTACTTAAATAAAAGTAGGTACATGATAAGTGAATTAGTTATTTATTTCGTTTCAATTATATTAACAATTGGGAATTTTTTATATATAGCGGATATTTGTTATGTGACAAATAATATAATTATTTAAATCCGTCTTTAACCACCTGTTATTATTTTTATTAATTATTTTTCTAATTTATAAATTTTCTACAAGGAGCAAATAAAGAAAAATTTTAAACCCAAACCAGATAGTGAAAGTTTGAAAGAACAGAGACAGTTTTGTCAATTTTTGTTCTTGAATTTCTTAAAATATTTTTAATAGCTGTAATTTTGCTCATACCTATCAATATTAAGTATATAATTCCCGTCATTTCAGCTCTTGTTATGTCCGATGTCCGGTACGAAGTGCGATCCGACAGCGATTGTATCTCCTAGTCTTTTACTCTTCTTGGAATAGGGTATAGTGATTTTGTGCTGGTGTTTATTACTACCAAAAATACTTGACCTAGACCAACTTTTTGTTACACCCATTATTACTTAGATGTCTTAGGGTAGAGGGGGGATCCTTCGCCACTTTTTTTCAAAGCACTGTCATTTCTTAACCCCTAACATACATGGGACTAATTAATTAGGTGGACTAATTAATTGATGATTTCATTACCATTACATTGATATCAATTGTAATGAAATTATTTTCATTACCATTTTTTTAATTAATGGTAATGATTCTAAAATTTAATTTCATTGATTAATGACAATGATTTTAAATTTCATTACCATTGATAATGAATAAATTAAATAAAATAATTTCCATTGACAGAAAAACGTAAAAATGGAGTAAAACTCGCTGAAATCGAAGATGGAATATGCTCATTAAGGCTCATGCTCATTTGAAATTAAATATTACTTTCCATTCCGCTGTTATTTGTATCCAGATAAAGTTTAACGGAATTAAATGGATCATCCTTAATAAAATATGTTTTATAACTTCCCTGGTCAAACCAGTTGTTCGTTTTCATTTGTCTGAATTTTTTGTAAACAAATGGTTTTTAATCAATTGTAATTAGTTTTTTTATACATTAGTGTAATTTCATTACCATTAGTAATGATTTTTCTAATGGAAAATATTTCATTACCATTAAATGGTAATGGAATTTTTTTCACTGTAATTAGTATGAACTAATGGTAATGAAAATTCAATGGTAATGAAAAATTCCCATGTATGACCCCTTCGCCAAAAGAGCTGGATACAACTTCAACAAAAAAAAATTAACAAAATGTATTTTTTTCCAATTTTTTATCTCCCTTAACATCGGATAAAAATGGGATTAGTGTATATGCCCCACTGGCGAAGGATCCCCCCTCTACCCTACTATATTTGGATTTGATACGCTTCGCTGAATTTCATCTAAGTACAGGTGTAGGATATTATATAGTCGGCATACCCGACTTTAATTCATTTTACTTGTTTTCGATTAATAACGTGTACATTAGAGCGTACCACCTTACAGCCAAAAAAAAAACTAGTGCGCCGTACACCCTACAAAATGAAGTATTTTTGCAAGGTAGTTCCAAAAAAAAAATTTTTTTTTGCCGAACGTAGGGGTCGCCATTTTAAATTTTTCGTTATATCTTTGGCATTTACAGTCGCATCTTAAAGCATGATACATCGATGTTTTCTCTCGAGGAGACCAATGTTTTGCTCTAATTGAACATTGACCTCAAGTATCCCGTTCTAGTAGTTACCATATCTCAGTTGCTACTACCCTAATGTACCAACCTAGTGTCAGAAAATTAAAGCTCGCAAAAAATCATTAAACTTTTGCTAAAGAAGTTTTTCGATAAACCCAGTAGATTTTTTTTATATATTGGTTGCCGACCGTAGGGGTCACCTTTTTAATTTTTTTTTCATTGGATTTTTCCTTTATAGCAAAACACTGGTGTCCTCGAGGCAAAATAATCGATATATCACACTTTAAAATCAAACTGTAAATGCCGAAGATATAACGAAAAATTGTAAAAGGCGATTTTTTTTTTGAAATTGCCTTGCAAAAATACTTCATATTGGAGGGTGTACGGCGAACTTTTTTTTTTGAGGTACGGTCTAGTGTACATAAAACCATAATTGACAAACAATCACAAGTTTCAAAAATAATGTCCTATTCTACATTGCCCGCCTATTTCACATTATTTGCAAGGACTTTCATGCAAATGTATGTTTGTAGTCAGTGGCCCAAAAATGATTTTGACCAAAAACTTTTCCGAATCAAAGAATTTGCAAAAAAAATGGCATCGATTTGTTGTTGCATATTTTTGCATATTTTGTTATAAATGCATATTTTTGCATATTTTGCTTTTAAGTGCATATTTTATTGCATATTTTATGATTTTTATTGCATATTATTGCATATTTTGCACATTATTGCATATTTTTAATATTTTTATATATGAAATTCGATTTAAGAATTCATACTTTAAAACTAAAAAAAATTCTAAAGAATTAATTATTTGGAAGCTCTGTTGGTAATATAACGCTACAGTTCAAAGAGAAGCACATAGTATACAATATGCTGTCATCCACTAACACATTTTTTATAGATGTAATTTTAAATTAACGTTTTCGGGTGTTATTGCTCACAAATAGAAAGTTGAAAAATTTTATAAAAATTTTTTTAAGGAAACTTGTCCCCGAGCATTAAGTTCTGCCACTTTTTTCTCTGAGTTACGAAAGTGAGTACGATTTTATAGTAAACATATTTAAGTTCTATTTTATAATAAAGTTTTTTTCAGGTAAAATGCCACACACAAAAATATATTTAACTATGTGTACTTATTTGAAGACATATTCAGTGTGTTCGTTTACTCGAATTTCTTACTACTTTTACTACAATTGCAAAGTTCTGTTTACTTTTTGTAAACAGAACTTTTTCCAGCTGTAGTAAATATAGTAACTTGTAGTAATTAAACGAACAAGCTTATTGTAACCGATACCTGCATTTTTACGTTTATGTCAGTTTTTAATAAATTTAATTTAAAAAAACATTTCTTTTTAATTGTATATTTTTTGGTTTTTAGTGCAAATTTCGTTATAAATGCATATTTAAGTGCATATTTTCCATTTTATAGTCCATATTTTTTTAAGCGCATATTTTCGATTTTTTAGTGCATGAAAGTCCTTGCCCTGGTCATGAGTATATAAACTTTTCCGTTATCAATTTCATAATTTATTGTCGCTTTTTTATATATATTTTCAGCATCTCATGTCATAAATATAATCCTAATTGAATAATAACAATTTGTTAAACATAAGATTTATATCTCATTCATAACATACTCTCACTACATAGTTTATAATAATTTAAAAATGCATACATGTAGTTAACATACATATATGAATAAATTAAACCAGAAGATTACCCAGCAAAACTTTGGTAATGGGTGCGATATACTCATGCATTACCTTGTATTGGTAACTCGTTATATTCCACAATAGGTTAAAACTAAAATTAATAGGTTACCGATCACTGATTACGTAAGCATGGGGGAAAGAACAATTCATTTGCTTTTTAGCAATCAAATGTTATATGTGTCGATAGCTCATCGGGTAGAGTTCTCGATTTACAATCAGAAATCCCAAGTTCAAATCACACATTATATATTTAATAAAAAAAATATTTGCAATAAATTTTTTTAAACAAAATTTTTTTTATGAATTTTTTTTTTACTTTTCCCAGTTCGCAACCACTTATTTTATCTTCTACAAGTTAATGGGTCCATACGTTACACTCAAAATAATTTTTGTAACAAAAACAATTTCTATAAAAAATTACCCCCTAAGTAAGAAATTACTAAAACTACAGTTTTATTTTGGTAATTACACTAAGTCGGAAATTTTGTTCAAATTTAGGGTTCATATCATCTAAGAGCATTTACGGTCACTCCGAAGGAGCAACCATTTTGTCCGGTTTGCTCTATCTCGCTTATTTTTCGAGATATAGGCTATTTTATGAAGTGGAAAATTTTAATTAAAAATTTCCGAGGGTCCAAAGCCCCACCATGGTCTATTTTTGGATAGAGTTAACGAGTTTCGCTGGGGTATTATGTGGTTAGCGGCAGTCGAAATTTTCGTCAATTTTGCTCTATCTCTCTTAGTTTTCGAGATACGGTCCATTTAAAATAATCGGGAGGGAAAGAAATAGCGCCATCTTTAAAACTTCGGATACATTGGTGGTGCCATCTACCGGGCAATAACACAAACATGGAAATATTATATTTTAAGAATATATTGTATAAAATTTAACGAATGGGTTCTTAGAAATTAGTTATAAAGTTTTGAAAATTAACACTCAAAATGTTAATGTTACTGAAGATTTTTAGTATAGTGTTTAATGAAGATAACTAAAATCTTTAGTTAAATCAGTGCTCAACTAAAAATTTGTTGAAAATTGGTCAAATCGATTTGAAACCGGTTCGAAAGATTTTTCTACTGACGTATTATAAATACAGTATAAAGTAATGCATGGGCCGCTATTGGTACACATTACATTATACATTATTTGATAGTGTTTGCTGGGTAATAAGCAGACGTACTTTTTTAATATACTTCTTAATATTTGATTAAAAAGTATAAAGAAAATTTAAATTTCTGCATAATGTCTGTGATAGAGTTTAAATAGAGAGAGAGAGAGGGACAACAAAAGATTGAATAATAAAATGAATACGTACATCAGTCCCTTACTTAACGGCCGATCGTTTGATTTCGATTTGGGTTTACAGTCGTTTTTTTATGATGAAAAGTAATTAGGCTGATTGCGGTTGGCGTTGTCATTGTCGACAGTTAGGTTTTTTTTACTATAAAAACAATTTTTACAAATTTTTACAAACGTTTTCAATAAAAAAGTCGGCCATGCCGACTATATAATACCCTACTCCAGTCTGGTTAAAAACCAACTAATGTTTGGATCGGAAATTCGAATGGGTTAAAATCGACGTGTGTCAAAATTTTCTATAAAATGATAAAATAGGAGCAAATCGGATATATAGCCCATATGGGCGAATATAGACCGATCCTATCTAAAATTAACAGGCTTCGTCCTTGGGCTGACATAGGTCTGTATACCAAATTTCAATGAAACATCTTCGTATTTGCGACCTGCAGCGTGTAAAAAAGCCAATTTTGGTGGGGGAGGGGGGCCTTAGGCACTAGGTCTAAACATAGACCAATTTTAACCTAAATTAATAAGCTTCGTTCTTGGGCCGACATAATTCTGTGTACTGAATTTATATGGGCACTAGGTCTAAACATGGCTTCATCCCTGGGCCGACATAAGCCGGTGTACCAAATTTCACCAAAATTTCTTAATATTTCCAACATGTAGAGTGCGCACAAGAATACATGGACAGACAGACATTCAGACAGACGGACAGACGGACTTCTATAAATAGAAATAAAAAGTGATTCTGAGTCGATCGGTATATTATAAGGTGGATCTAGGTCCAATATTTTATGGTGTTAAAATCATCAGCACAGGGTATAAATATCAATTAGTATGCAGGCAATACATCCCAGCAAGAGAAGAGATCTCAAAAGCTATAGAAAAGGCACTACAATTAATGATCTAGATGTACTTCTTTTTTAATAGGAACACTAATGATTTTAATATTGAGCTGTCGTAGGAGAGGAGTACTCCTGCTTCAATTTTTTTCAGTACTTTTTGAACGAGTGCAGATAAAACTATTTTTCATCAACTGAAAGTTTAAAAAACAATTTTCACAAAAAAAGTTATATATTTTTTATTTTAGAAAATTTGTATTGCCACCACCGTAGCTCTCTACCGCTGAGCTATTTTTTGATACGAAAGTCGACTGGCATAAAAAAAACACTTTGTCATTGCGAGATATTTTGTCTTATTCTCCTCAATAAAAGTATTTATTAAACAAGTGCAAAAGGTACACTGCAGTTTAGTACTATTTTCACGGGTGCATAAAAAGCAATTTCTCATCATTATACCCTACACCACTATGTGGTCAGGGTATTATAAGTTTGTGCTGATCATTGTAACACCAAAAAATATTGGTCCTAGACCCACCTTATAGTATACCGATCGGCTCAGAATTTTTTTTATTTCGTTTTAACGATATCCGTCTGTCCGTCTGTCCGTCCGTCCGTCTGTCTGTCCATGCATTCTTGTGCGCACTCTACAGGTCGCAAATATCAAGATATTTTGATGAAACTTGGTACACCGACTTATGTCGACCCAAGGACGACGACTATTGATTTTGGTGAACATCGGTCTATGTTTAGACCTAGTGCCCATATAAGGGTCCTACTAAAATTATATGGTATATACGCTGCAGGTCGCAAATATTAAGATATTTTGATGAAATTCGGTACACAGACCTACGTTGGCCCAAGGACGAAGCCTGTTGATTTTGGTTAACTCGGGTCCATGTTTAGACCTAGTGCCCATATAAGGGTCCCCCCAAAATTGTCTTGATTACAAACTGCAGGTCGCAAATATTAAGATATTTTGATGAAATTTGGTATACCGACTTATATCAGCCCAAGGACGAAGCCTATTGATTTTGGTTAACACCGGTTCATGTTTAGACCTAGTGCCCATATAAGGGTTCCCCCGAAATTATATTGTTTATACGCAGCAAGTCGCAAATATTAAGATATTTTGATTAAATTTGGTACACCGACCTATGGCAGCCCAAGGACAAAGCCTATTGATTTTGGTTAACACCGGTCCATGTTTAGACCTAGTGCCCATATAAGGGTCCCCCAAAATTGGCTTGGTTACAAACTGCAGGTCGCAAATATTAAGAAATTTTAATGAAATTTGGTTCGCTGACTCACTTTATATAAAATTTTGACACAAGTCCCATTTTAACCCATTCGAATTTCGGATCCAAACATTAGTTGGCTTTTAACCAGACTGGTGTAGGGTATTGTATAGTCGGCATGCCCGACTTTAACCTTTTTACTCGTTTTTATTTTATATTGAATAGATATCCGATGCATACTTGGAAATTGGTTGAATTTCTGTTTGACGAAACCAAGGCAGAAAGAAGACTTGATTCCTTTTAATAAAGGAATAAGCACAAATTGAAGGTACTTGTACACTCAAAATAATATGTCTGTTGGCTGAACAGAAAAATTGGTTACTTTAACAAAATTTGTTCCTGTTTTTTGGCTTAAAATAAAATTTGTTGATTTTTAAACATGTTTTGTTAAATTTAAAAAATCTAAATTTAAGTAAAAAATAAGTAAACTACAGTTTTATTTGTAATTATAGTGAGTTGTAAAATTTGTTCAAATTTAGGGTCTCAGGAGCCTACCTGGGCCTAGTCCATACCCTCTAGGGGCATCTTAGGACACTCCAAAGCAGCACAGCTTTTTTACTGACGTCTTATTTTAAATGTATGTGAAACGTTTTCGTAAAAATTTATAAAACTGTTTAATTGGGCTAAAGTTTAGAAAGATTTTCTTTGAGTGTAAAAACAAAAAATAGCGTTGAGTGAGGACTCGATGTAGTTTAGATAAGAGCATTTAATGTAGTACATTTTACTATATATAGTTATACAATACATTTGAATAATATAATGATATGTTTATAGAATTCAAAATGAGGATATAATCAATTAAAGTTAAAAAAAAAATTAAACAAAATTGCAAGAAACTAAAACACTGAGAACAAATTATAACAAAATTAAATATAAGAAATTCTTTCCGCAAAGAAATAAAGAGATTTATATAACAAGAATAATTGATTGGAATCCAGCTAATAAGATTTGAATGATAGATATTTCAGAACTAGAGTTAATAATCCGATTTTTATAAAGTTGAATTAACTAGAATTGAATGAATTCCTTGACTAAAAGTTGAATAACTAGAATTGAATGAATTCCTTGACCAAAAGTTGAGTTAACTAGAATTGAATGAATTTCTTGATCAAAAGTTGAATTAAGTGCACAGTTGAATGAATTCCTTAGCCAAAAGTTGAGTTAACTAGAATTGAATGAATTCCTTGACTTCAAATTGAATTAAATAGTGTTGAATGAATTCTTTAGTGAATGAATTATTTAATTTTAATTCTTTACGCTTTGGTCAGGGAATTCATTCTATAAATTTGAAATCTTTGAATTCATTCACAGGAATTAATTCCTGCTTATGTCTTATTGATGAATTCATTCCTTGAATTAAAGAATTGAATTAAAGTTTTGGGAATTCATTCCAAAAAGGAATTAATTCTTTAAAGCTCTGGTTCAGAAGTAATTCTAAAAAAGCTGTTAAAATATACTAACGGATAATTTGGAAGCAATGAAAGAAGTGATTTTTTGAAGTTGTTCGGAATAACTTCTAAAAAAGCAGTAAAAATGAACTAACGGATACTACTTGTGAAGCAGTGAAAGAAGTAGTTTATAAAGTATTACTTCCAATTTTTTTTTTGCTGGGTTGCTGCAACGGTGTAATTCGGTTGCCTTAACTGAATTCAGTTGTGGCAAATAATAATTCGTTTGTCACAACGGAAATATTTTGAGAGTGTACATTATTTTTTTAGTTCACCACTCCCGTTAATATTATTTCTATGAGTGTATATATTTAATAGTAAAATATAATTTAACAAAAAATTTAGCTATAAAAACTACAATTCATTCATAAAATATTTTTATTAACAAATACAAAATATTTTACGTGGTGGCTGTGAGAAAAGTATTGTATTTAGCATTAAATAACAATGTAAATACAAAATATTCAATTGTGTATTGAAAATAAAAGGTGATCAAAAAGACTTTCGATTAAAAAAAAAGAAACTGATTTGATGAATCGTTAGGTATGCCGCTAAAGTAAAAAACTCAATCAAAATTTCAAAGATAACTTATATAAAAATAAAAAAATTTAGCCCATGACTAAATTTGTAGTATAAAAATAATATTTGGTACGAGTAATTTAATAATTACTTGAAATTAAAGCACTATTAAATCAATTTAAGACTTGACTCAGGGAACTTTAGCAGTCAGAATTTGTTAGTTGTTTAGGTAGTATTTCAGTGTTGTAGTTTCAAGTGAAAATACATTCATTTGCAGAACAAATGTAAAATTTAACTACATTCGTAAGTCATCAAAAAAACAAACAAACTTTAAATTCTAAGAATTGATAACAGTCATTATACTCAGTCATTTTTTTTTTTTTAATAAGTCAAAAATATGTTTGTAAGTAATTCTTATTAGTTGTTTTGACTTATTAGTGTTTCAATTTATTAGCAGTCAAAAACAAACGAAAATGTAGTTAAATTTAATGAAATGTTAGTGGTCCTGTTTTCAAGTGAAATTTAATTTGTTTTTAAATTCATTGGCAGCAGTCTTTACACACAAAATAGTTTAAGTACTTACTATAAATAAATTTAATTTTATTTTTAATATATATTAGACTAAATTATAACATTTATATTATGAGTTCTTTGGGCTAAAAAAAAATTTGGAAGATATTGAAAATGCAAGCCATTTTCTTGATTTCACAAAAAGAATAATCTTATTTGATCACTCTTTACAATATTTAATTAGGTATACAATGTATGTATAAGAAAAAAAATAAAAAAGAACAAAATTTGTGTATCGAATATTTTATTTGGAAAACATGAAAATAATTAAATGTGTTCAATACCAGTGCCTAGTTGAGATGATTAGACATATGGGAAAAAACGCGCGAGATTTAATTAGCGGTCCCCGATTTTGCTGATAAGCTGATAATAAGTCGGTGTCATTACTGGTAGTCCAAAAAATAATAATATGTCGTTACCGTTTCTACACTGAGATGTCTAAAATATTTTTAAATATTAGGAAATTTAATTGATTTTGCCTAATTTTAGGTGTATTTAAGAGAAAATCGAAAATACAGTACATGTGGGCGCTAGATCTATATTTTTCTACACATGCTCACTCACGTTCACATGAGATTTTATTCACACATATGCGTAATTCACGTGAATCACACAAATTCACGTAATAAAATCTTACCCTGAAAAACAAAATGCAAAAAATATGGAAAATTGTGAATGTTGAACTAAAAATGTTGCCGCTAATTTCTTATTTTAAAAACTCAAAAACATAAAATCGGCAAAAATATTAAGGCAAATACCCAGCAAAAATAAATGGAATTACTTCTAAATGAATCACTTCCTTCATTACATCACAAAGAATTACTCCCTTAGGAATGGGTTTTACACAACATCTAATGCTGCAATAAATGTATGTTAGTCAGAAGTTCTTTTTCATGGGTGATAAGAAGTTAATATTTTGTATGGGGGTTGCATAGGACCGTGCTGGCACAAAAATCAGAAGGTTGCGGGTTCGAATCCAACAGGTCGGAAAAAAAATTTTAAAATTTTTTTATATAATTAATAACTTTTTGTAGTTTTCAATGTAATTTTTTTTTTACACTCAATTAATTTTTGAAAAGATTTAAAAATTTTTTTTTTAATTTTCTATTAATTTTTAATGAAATTTTATGGAAATGTAAAAATTATAAAAAAAAATGTAATTCTTTAAATATTTTTTTAAATACCAAAAAGTAAATATTACAATTTCGCTTGTATTTAAAAAATTGTATCTTAAAAACCCATTTTGATAAAATTTTTACGAAAAATATTTATTATTACACTAACAAAAAGGCCCTTTGAGGCCCTATGCTCCTTATAGGAACGACGGGAATATATAAAAAAACAGAAAAAGCAAAATTCTGTAAAAATTTTACTACTAAAACTACTAAAAATAAGTTAAAAATTACCTTGCAGAAAAAACTATTTATACCCTACACCACTATGTGGTCAGGGTATTATAAGTTTGTGCTGATGTTTGTAACACCAAAAAATATTGGTCGTAGACCCACCTTATAGTATACCGATCGGTTCAGAATTTTTTTTTATTTCGATTTAACGATGTCCGTCTGTCCGTCCGTCCGTCCGTCCGTCCGTCTGTCTGTCTGTCCATGCAATCTTGTACGCACTCTACAGGTCGCACCTATTAAGATATTTCGATGAAATTTGGTACATAGACCTATGTTGGCCCAAGGACGAACAAGTTTGATTTTTTTGGACATCGGTCCATGTTTAGACCTAGTGCCCATATAAGGGTCCTACCAAAATTATATTGTTTATACGCTGCAGGTCGTAAATATTAAGATATTTTGATGAAATTTGGTACACAGACCTATATTAGCCCAATAACGCAGCCTATTGATTTTGGTGAACATCGGTCCATGTTTAGACCTAGTGCCCATATAAGGGTCCTACCAAAATTATACTGTTTATACGCTGCAGGTCGTAAATATTAAGATATTTTGATGAAATTTGGTACACAGACCTATATTGGCCCAATAACGCAGCCTATTGATTTTGGTGAACATCGGTCCATGTTTAGACCTAGTGCCCATATAAGGGTCCTACCAAAATTATACTGTTTATACGCTGCAGGTCGTAAATATTAAGATATTTTGATAAAATTTGGTATACAGACCTACATTGGCCCAGTAACGCAGCCTATTGATTTTGGTGAACATCGGTCCATGTTTAGACCTAGTGCCCATATAAGGGTCCTACTAAAATTATATGGTTTATACGCTGCAGGTCGCAAATATTAAGATATTTTGATAAAATTTGGTACACAGACCTACGTTGGCCCAAGGACAAAGCCTATTGATTTTGGTGAACATCGGTCCATGTTTAGACCTAGTGCCCATATAAGGGTCCTACCAAAATTATATTGTTTATACGCTGCAGGTCGCAAATATTAAGATATTTTGATGAAATTTGGTACACCGACTTATGGCAGCCGAAGGACGAAGCCTATTGATTTTGGTGAACATCGGTCTATATTTAGACCTAGTGCCCATATAAGGGTCCCCCCAAAATTATATTGTTTATACGATGCACGTCGTAAATATTAAGATATTTTGACGAAATTTGGTACACAGACCTATTTTGGCCCACGGACGAAGCCTATTGATTTTGATGAACATCGGTCCATGTTTAGACCTAGTGCCCATATAAGGGTCCTACCAAAATTATACTGTTTATACGCTGCAGGTCGCAAATATTAAGATATTTTGATGAAAATTGGTACACAGACCTATATTGGCCCAATAACGCAGCCTATTGATTTTGGTGACATTAGTTGGCTTTTACCCAGACTGGTGTAGGGTATTCTATAGTCGGCATGCCCGACTTTAACCTTTTTACTCGTTTTTGTCTACTAATATGCTTAGGGTGACCATTCGTACTGATTTGATCAGTAAATGTACTGATTTTTGGTCACGTGTACTGATGAAAACGTCGTGTACTGATTTGTACTGATTTTTTAAGATTTGTACTGATTGTACTGATTTTTGGCATTTAAAAAAATATTACATTTTTTTAGTAAAAAAAAAGCCAAAATGCAAGTACAATGTAGTTTTTTTTATAGGATAAATTTTTGTGAATGTGAGAGGTTTTCTCTACTAGAAAGCATTCAAAATGATTTTTCTACATGTAAATTTCTTAATCTAATATGTACATACACAGAGAAGATTCGTGGTGACAACTGAATTTATCAAATGGTTCCATTGCGATAATAGAAAATCAGTTGATAATAGAAAATCAGTAGACTGTGATAAAAATATTTTAATTATCATTAAAATCTGAAGAAATATATGTGGATATTTCCATGGAAAAATTTTCGAATCTGTGGGATTTTCAATAGCAAAAGGTACACAAAACTTCCAGATTTTCATTTTTAAAAACGTTACATGTTTTTGTAGAAAATGGTAGCCAAAATGTGAAGTTTTTTTATTCCAGTAGTGGGATTATCTAACTTTTTAACGACAAAATTCGGTTGTTAACTTGGAAAAATTTTCGAATCTGTGGGATTTTCAATAGCAAAAGGTACACAAAACTTCCAGATTTTCATTTTTAAAAACGTTACATGTTTTTGTAGAAAATGGTAGCCAAAATGTGAAGTTTTTTTATTCCAGTAGTGGGATTCTCTAACTTTTTAACGACAAAATTCGGTTGTTAACTTGACAAGTTTTCATAGTAAACTGACAACTTAACTACCGAATTTTGTCGTTAAAAAGTTAGAGAATCCCACTACAGAAATTAGAAAAGAGAAAAAAGATTTGTTCTGACAGCTAAATTTGTAGCCAATCGATTGGTTAGATTGTATCTACAGAAAATTGGTTTAGACAATGCAATTTGCTCGTGAACAATAGAGAAATTCTTTGTCCTGAATAAACATTGACGTTCATACTATCCTGGGGTCATATTTGACTCCATTCGAAGCATGGCTATGTTTCATTAATCTGTTACAAACAAAAAAAAAAAAAAAGGAATGGTAACAGATCATTGAAATTTCTAAATAATGGGTCCGTTTCCTGGGGGGTAACCGCGTTTTATTTTTATTCTAAACCTTGTTCACTACACATAAAAATTTTTACTAAAACTTTTCTTTTTACGAATTTGAAATTTTTTTTTTCGAATTGAGTTACTTGGTAACTCCCCTGTACTTAAAAAAAATGATTTTTTTCAGGCGAAAAAAAATTTTGTCTTGGGTTCTGTATAGGGAAAATTGTGTAAGGCTTTTTTGGATGATATGATGAAACCATTCTATTGACAAAAATTAAGTTGGCTGCAAAATCATTTTTTTTTTTGGATGATAATATTTTTCAATTTTGTACTGATTTAAATTCAGAAAAAAATGGTCACCCTAAATATGCTGCAACATTTTTTTGCGGATTTTATCAAGGTAATTTGTTATTTTGAATTAACTAAAAGTTAACTTAAATATAACTAAAATTTTGTAAATTAAGCAGTTTTATTTTTCCTGTTCTTATCTTACTAGTATTTAGGGAAAAAAATCTGCTAATATCAGCAGTTTTTTTGCGAGGTAATTTTTAGTTACATAATTTTTAGTAGCTTTTTCTCCTATTTTTACAGCTATATTTCTTTCTATAAATGTATTATTTTTTATAAAAAAAATAACACTTTAAAAAAAACAACTTTATATATTTTTACAATATGTTATATATTTTTGTTAATAAAAAATTAAAGAATGGAAGATAACAACAATGTACTGAAGAAGACTGCTAAAAGTCAGCTATCATATATAACAAGCGATAGCACAGGGGGTAGAGCGCATAGATGCCAACTTTTTCACACCAAAAAGCGCAAAAAAGTTACAAAAAAGGGTAAAAACGCGTAAACGGGTAAAAAAGCACTTACTAATTTTTAGGGCCTTTCAAAAGAATTTGTCAGTTCTTACCCTACACTGAGAGAAATATCTGCATTATATTAATGCATTTTTGCATGAAACCAATGAAGTTTCACTGGAATTCGTGCATTGAAACTTTTCATTGAATTAATGGAATTTTTCATAAAATGTTATGAAAAATGTCATTTCGTAATTATTCAAAGTTATTCGATTTTTAAAAACTTGTTTTATAGTCAGAAGAAAAAAGGATTTTTGTCTTGAATAAATAAATATGAGAAAAAATTCGTTCCCATTTCTGACTATACAAAACTGGCCCCAAAATTTTTCCTATAATTAGGATTCTTCTAAATTTGTGTTAAAAGTGATACGTGTATAACGGAAACTATTTGCATTTGGTACATAAAAAATACTACATTAAGCGCCAAAAGCAGTATTTGGCATTTAACATACAACTTTCCTTGATATTTTAACGTATCGTTAAAGCAACTGTTGCCATATTTCTTGATATTGCTATAAAAACAATACATGTAAAAAAGCGCAAAACGCGCTAAATAAATTTTGAAAAAGCATCAATTTAGTGCTTTTTTCATTTACGCGTTAGATCAATATTTTTCGCGTTTTGGCACATCAAAAAGCACCAGATTTAGCGTGAAAAGCACTAAGTTGGCATCCCTGGTAGAGCGTCTGCTTGAAATGCGAACAAGTGTGTATTCAAACCCCACATGCTGCATGATGATTTTCTTTTTTTTAAATTAAATTAAAATAAAAAGAAGTGAAAAAGAACTTCCATATCATTGGTTCAAATGTACATCATTTGTTCCTAAAAAGAACAACTTCCTTCCTATGACAAGCCAATGTTAAATTCATCGGTGAAAAACCCGAAAAACAACAACTCCCTATTCAACAGTTGCAGTGCTTTAACTACTTCTTTTTCCTCACTTTTTTTCCTGGGTACTTATTAAAAGCTGAAAAAAATTTTAAAAAAATTCGACTCACTCACACTCAATCACGTTCACATAAGAAAATTAAGCTTCCGCTCACACTCACGCGCGATTCACTTGAATCATGCAAAATTCTGCTCACGTGCCAGAGCACGATTTACTTAACCCCTGATTTGGGGTTAAGTAAGTTTTATTATGATTTTTTTTTTATATACATAAACGATTTTTTTGCAAATGTACCAAATATTTTCATTTAAAATATGAAGTAATTTCGTAAAGTAATGAAAATAATTTTTAATATGGACTTAATAACACTGTGCAACACATTTTTGGGGGTGCATAATTCCTATGCCAGAGGAATGTATTGGGTACAGTAAAATTTTATGGCCGTTTTAAGTTTTATAACTTTTCGTATGCACGTTAACTTGCAACGTGGATAACTATCAACGTTGAAAACTCAATGTTTATACATTTTGACATCTCACATAACTTCTTCGCGTTAAACCTAGATTTACCTGAAATACTTAACGTTGATAGGTATGAGCGAAAATACAGCTAATACGAGTATACAAATATTTTTAAACACTACACTGTGTCCAAATCCTTCTTAAATAAAAAAAAAGTATTTCACAAATTATACAAAATACTTTTGTAAGTATTTGTATATTTTATATATAACGCATGAATTTTTAGCGGTGTAAAACACAAACAGTATATTAGTAAGGTCTAAATTTTGGTTGTTGTTGTTGTAGCAACGACTCCTGCAATATAATATGTAAGCAAATTAATCTTCTTCTTCTGCTGACTCAGCTAGATCCCGACCCAGGAACCGGGCCGCCTCAACCGGGTGGGTCCAAAGTGACGTGGGATCTAGGTGAGTCGGGTTTGCCGTGCAGCCAAAGAGGTGGTTTACGTCGTGAGGACCTCTTTGGCATGCGGGACATGTGTTCGGGATGGTGGGCTCGATCCGAAACCAATATGAATTAAGGCGTGAACACCATCCCGAACGCAATTGCGCGAGGAGGACTCTCGTAGAGCGTGGGAGAGTTTTCTCCTCGTTTTCTGCAATAGGTGGGGCACGACCTCCAAGAACGATATTCATCCGGTAAGAATTGATGGCGTCATTTACCGTGTCCCGATGAATATCGCTTATACCTGCCCTGTAGGATGCTTCGTCCAGCGGATCTCTCATGTAACGCTGGATCGTGCCCTCAAAGTTACGAAGGTCCTTTCTGACATGCCTCGGGGGGGATCCACCTCCGTAAGATGGTGATTCGGGTGGTTCTTCCGATGACATCCCAGCAGGAGCTGCTTCGACAGCATATGACAGTGTTCCTTTACTGTTAGGACCTTCGTTTCCTCATGAAGATGTTGAATTGAGGACATTTGTAGGCATGCCGTAATTGTCCTGAGGGCAGAATTTTGGAAGGTTTGGAGCTTTCTCCACTGGGTATCACTGACTCTAGGCGACCACACTGGCGCAGCATAATTAAAAAATGACCGGCCAATTGTTTTGTAGGTTGCCAACAAGGTTTCTTTGTCCGTACCCCAAGAGCTGCCGGCTAGCGACTTGAGGACCTTGTTCATCTAAATTTTGGTTCATACATTTGGTTGAGTGTGTTGATGACGATTTTGCAATCAAAAATAAGCAAAATCGGAGGCCACTAGTTAAATCTCGCAAGATTTTTCCCATATATTTATCATACATAACTGAAATTGCAGAAATAACGTGCTGTTTGATGAAAAGTGCAAACTCTCGACGCCGCTTTTGTTTTATACTATAAGAAATTCTTGTATTTTTAGATCATTTTATCTAACAATAAGATAAATAGAGATAACAGGTATCAAAGAACAAGTTAAAACTCATTTTAATTTTTGGTAACAACTCATTTAAAAATGTTATTAAAACATTTAAAAATGGTATGATACACACAGAGAAAAATTATTTATTTTAAACACTGCACCACTACATGAAGAGCATATTATAAGTTTGTATTGATGTTTATAACTAACAAAAATATTATAAAATATTAATCGGCTCAGAATGACTTTTTGAGTCAATTCAGCGATGTCCGTCTATTAAGATGAAATTTGGTACATGAGCTTGGCCTAATAAAGAACTCTATTGAAACTCTATGAGAATCGGTCCATATTCAGACCTAACTCTCATACAGTTCCATTTGGCCCCACAACACCAAACTCAAAACATTTGGTCGGTAGAAGCTGCTGAAAATGACAGTTAAAATAAAGGTACATGCAGTTAAAACAGGCGACAAAAGTATTTATTTAATAATTAAAAATGTAGTTATTTTTAACCGTTACAAAATAAAAAATGCATTAAAAATTACTAGCAAAAAAAAATTGAGTTAAGTGTTTGTAACCGTCGCATAGGACAATCGTAATTAATATTAGCAGTGTTGCCATTTCAGTGCTTTTCGGGTATTTTTTGGTGCTTTTTTCCTCCCCGTACCCGGTGATTTTTTACAAATACCCGTTTAAAAAAAGCGGGTATTTACAGTGCTTTTTCAAATTTTTGGCAGTGCTTTAAGTGCTTTTTGTACAGTTTATATTTTTGGTATTTGTTTGCGTTTTTTTTTTAATTTTTCTTCAATTTTCTGTCAAAGTTGAAAAAATAATACGAACTATACAAAAAATGCATTTTTCCAGTGTTTGTAGTACAATTTTAAATAGCAACTTCGTTATATTTAAACTTCAAAATTTTTAAATATTTGTTTGGTGCTTTTTTACCCCTTTTTTAGTTATTTTTGAACCTTTTTTACACGATTTTACAAAACTAAAATGTGTTTTTAAATTCTGGACTTAAATTTTTTAAAAAATTAATATCGTGCTTTTTTACCCCATTTTTGGTAAATTTTTACCCTTTTTACCCGTTTTCACAATGCTTACGGTGCTTTCCTGCCTTCAAGAGTTGGCAACACTGAATATTAGAATTAATTACTAAAGAATTTTTTTTCTAGAGTTGATTTATAGGAAGAAGAAAACATTTTTATTGAAAAATTTAACAGACACAAGCAGTGTTGCCAATTTAGCATATTTAATGCTAGATTTAGCATTTTTTTAATTCATTTAGCATGAAAAAAATTTATCTAGCATATGGCATTTTTTTCAGCATTTTTCCAACAAAATTTAGCATATTTTTAGCATTTTTTACAGTTTTATTTTCTGTTTTTTTTAGAATATTCTACATTAATTTGAATTTTTGCTATAAAAATATTATTGATGTTGTTTCCGATATAAAAACGCAACAAACAGTATTAACTGCCTGTTTTTATAAAAAGAATCTGACGAATTCGTTAAAACATTTGTGTAAAAAATACAAACTTAAAAAGATTTAACTTTAAAATTTTTTAGTCCCATTTGTTCTACATAGAAGTCCTATCAAATTTGTGCAAAAATTTTGAAAGAAAAACGTTTTTAAATTAGTGTTTTTCACACAAATTTGTTAACGAATTCCTCAGATTCTTTTTATAAAAACACCCAGTAAATCTACCTTTTTCCACGGTTCTCGTTTAACAACTGAACTGGGATTGTTATATATATTCGTTCCTTTTACTCCTGCAAGGAGCATAGGGCTTGTTATAGTTTTGTAATAACATGTTAAAAGTGGTACTTTTAATTAATTCTTTTTATTTTTTTAAACTATTTTAATAAAATTTTACGTTTTCTTTGTGTTATTTATTATATTCTCTACATTTAGCGTGTTTTTTAATCACCTGGATTTAGAATTTTTCATACAAAAAATGGATTTATTAAATCAAAAAAAAAAGCTGGATTTAAAAAAATCCACAATAAAAGCACAAATATATGAAACAGCCTATTAATTTAATTCCAGAAAAAAAATACGAATAAAAATTAAAAGAGAAACAAAAAAATTGAAAAACTAACAAATAAAAGGTTTTTATTAAATTTTTTTTATGAAATATGTTTAGAAAAAAAAACTACACCTCACCAAATACATATTTTTCATCTTGGACATGGAGAAATAGCTCAAATAGAAATGGCAATTTTTCACTCTACAGTATGTAATTTAATTAAATCCAATTAGTGAATATTAAATATTGCAATGGAATTTTTCAATTGTGTAAAAATATAAATTGAAGTGATAAAACTGAAAAGGCAGACTGTTTATCGCTGTTTTATATAAAATATAATTAAAAATTAAAAGTTAGAGTAAAATCCTTCATCATCGAATACGGTATTAAAAATTAGGGTGAAAGAAGTGTCGGACAGAAAAGTTTTTTAAAATAGGAAGAATCTAACCCCATCTGTTGAGCACTTTTAGAAATACTTTTTGGATTTATTAAATCCAAGTGATTAGAAAAAACGGCTATTATATAGTTAAACAACACCAAATTTTATTATTTATATTGAAATATAAGCATTAAAAAATCACTATTAACAGTTTCAAAATCACAGTTTATTCTAACCCTCATGAATAATCTTTATTCTAAACCTTGTTTTTGAATAATTATCTCTCATTTTACAATTTAAGTTTAAATGTAATATGAAAAAGAAATATTTTTTTTTCTTTTAGAGTCAGTACTAGGAACTATTTTTATACGTACACATTAATTACACTGTGCAGTCGAAAATTTTAACAAGCTGGGAACACTACTGGTAAAGCTAATTCGAGTACGCTGAATTTAATGGTGATAGCAGTTTTTCAAAGTTAGCGCTCGTATTCGCGATATTCGCAATTGAAAATTTTGACGAGTACCAAAAAAAATTTTTTTTATACTTCTGGGATCATATTTATTTATAAATTTATCAAATTTGATTAAATATGTACAACATTAAGGAAGCTGTAAATTTTTTTGCACGAAATTTTTTTTATAGATTTTTTTTCGCAAAATTTTTTTTCAGCAACAACATTGGGTTTAGAAAATTATTTAATAGAGTTAAGAAAAAAAATTTCTTTCGAAAAAAATCGCGAAAAAAAATGTTTCTGGGGAAAAATAGCGAAAAATTGTATTTAACAGAGTTGGATTGATTGAAATTAAAAAATGATCCCAAAAGTATAAAATATATTGCTTTATGGTACTTTAATATTAAAGTTTTAAATCAGCATGCCCGGCTTTAACTTTTTTACTCGTTTTACTTTTTTTGTTGTTATGGTGAAGGAGTGATTTTGCACAAAAATACTTAAATTTTTGGTAAAAAAAATAATAATAATTTAAAGAATAGAGTTTAAAATAGAATCAGTAGAATTGATAAGGTTCGTTCTTTGCAATTTTTATTGATTTTTTTTTAGGTTTCGGTCATAGAGGGTAATGTGGATAGCGTTTGTGATAAATAGCGTTTTCCTATCTTTTAAGAATTTCCGTGAATTTTGATTTTTTTTTTACTGTAACACCTGTACACTTTTTCATTTAATCATACCAAAAATCTTACAACGT
Source organism: Leucophora obtusa (assembly GCA_949987735.1). Lineage (NCBI taxonomy): Eukaryota > Metazoa > Arthropoda > Insecta > Diptera > Anthomyiidae > Leucophora > Leucophora obtusa. The sequence continues at coordinate 63,114,594 of OX465295.1, forward strand.
AAACCAACACCACAAAAAGTATTAACCCTGATCGAGAAAATTATTTTTTTTTAAAGATTTTCATGCAGGGAAGCCCAAAGATGCAGAAATTTGAAAACGGCAAACAGAGCGTGCAATAAAAACCATTAAATTAATTTGGAGTAGATATATTAAGGCAGAACTACCACCTATTTTAGAAATAAAACATTTTGGGGTTCTTTTGTTTATCCGCCTTTAACTTTTTGAGATAACATATTTTCAGTGACACAGTTGGAAAATCAAATAATAATAAATTTATTTTAAAGAATTTTTGAACTTTTTTTACAAGAATTAACTTTTGAGTTGTTTTTAATTTATCTTTTATATAATTTTAGTTAATAAAATGAACTGAATTCATAATTAGAGATGACTTATTTTCAGTATTCAACAAATTGAAACAATTTTTTATAAACTTTTTTTAGCATATTTTTTCTAGCATATTTTTTTAGTTTTTAGCATTTTTTAGCATTTTTATGGAAAAAATCTAGCATTTTTTCCTAATTAAGTTTTGGCAACACTGGACACAAGGGAATCACCAGACTACCGCAGTTTCGTCTCACCCAAAGACTCGTCAGTGGTTATTTCGTGGAATTTTCGAAGTTTTTTTTTTTCGATTTTTTGTTAAATGCAAATAAAAATCGGGCCTTTTGAAAACAGCAATTTACAATTTTTTTAGCACATATTTCTGCTGATTTTAGCAGTATAGACTGCTATTTGCATTCAACTCAATTTAGTTTAAAACGAGTAAAATAGTTAAAGTCGGGCATGCCGACTATACAATACCCTACACCAGTCTGGGTAAAAGCCAACTAATGTTTGGATCCGAAATTCGAATGGGTTAAAATGGGGCTTGCGTCAAAATTTTCTATAATGTGAGTCAGCGCACCAAATTTCATTAAAATATCTTAATATTTGCGATCTGCAGTTTGTAACCAAGCCAATTTTGGGGGGACCCTTATATGGGCACTAGGTCTAAACATGGACCGATGTTCACCAAAATCAATAGGCTTCGTCCTTGGGCCAAAATAGGTCTGTGCACCAAATTTCATCAAAATATCTTAATATTTGCGACCTGCAGCGTATAAACAATATAATTTTGGGGGGACCCTTATATGGGCACTAGGTCTAAAAAATCAATAGGCTTCGTTCTTGGGCTGATATAGGTCGGTATACCAAATTTCATCAAAATATCTTAATATTTGCGACCTGCAGTTTGTAACCAAGCCAATTTTGGGGGGACCCTTATATGGGCACTAGGTCTTAACATGGACCGATGTTCACCAAAATCAATAGGCTTCGTCCTTGGGCCAACATAGGTCTGTGTATCAAATTTCATCAAAATATCTTAATATTTGCGACCTGCAGCGTATAAACAATATAATTTTGGGGGGACGCTTATATGGGCACTAGGTCTAAACATAGACCGATGTTCACCAAAATCAATAGGCTTCGTCCTTGGGCCAACGTAGGTCTGTGTATCAAATTTCATCAAAATATCTTAATATTTGCGACCTGCAGCGTATAAACAATATAATTTTGGTAGGACCCTTATATGGGCACTAGGTCTAAACATGGACCGATTTTAACCAAAATCAATAGGCGTCGTCCTTGGGCCGACATAAGTCGGTGTACCGAGTGCGCACAAGAATGCATGGACAGACAGACAGACGGACATCGTTAAATCGAAATAATAAAAAATTCTGAGCCGATCGGTATACTATATCTATATACTATGTCTAGGACCAATATTTTTTGGTGTTACAAACATCACCACAAACTTATAATACCCTGACCACATACTGGTGTAGGGTATAAATAGGAAAAATTTTGTAGATATAACAGTTTATTTTGCTATTTTTAGTCTACTAATATTTAGCAAAATTTTCTGCAGATTTTACAGTACAATTTATTTTCAATTAACTAACAATTAGCTTAAATGTAACTAAAATTCTGTAAATTTAACAGTTCTAATTTTGCTGTTCTCATTTTACTAGTATTTAGTAAAAAAATCTGCTAATTTTAACAGTTTTTTTTGCAGCATCATTTTTAACTAATTTTTAGTTACTTTTTCTGGTATTTTTATAGATTTATTGATATCAGTGTAATTTCTTCATTGTACTTAAAATTTTCAGTAAAAATTCCAAACGGTTCGCCAGTTTTTATGCATTTTTTTTAAACAATTTTCTGAGTTTTATTTGCAAACTCAGAATATAACAATAATATCAAATTTAAACTAAACGAGAATTTAAAAACATTTTAAAAATGAAATTTTTTTTAAATAAATAACAAAAATAACTGTTTACTGTAAAAAACTGATTTGATAGTTGATTATTATGATATTAAAAGTAAACTGCTTTAAATAGCTGTTACGAAATTACAGTATTTTTCATTAGTTGTTTTCTTAAATAACTATCGTATTAGTTAATTTGTATTTCTCTATAGAAAAACAACTGTAATTACTACACAAACAACTCTCAAACTCTTTTGGAGTATTGGGATGCTTTTCTATTCAAAGATTTTATAGAAATAAAACTGAATTTGCTGAAAAAAAATAAATTTTTTTCTTGAATATTAGTGCAACAAATAAGAGTTTCTAAAGTTATTTTTTTAAAAATATTAAATAGTGATAATGTTAATTTATTTTCTCGGATAGAAAAAACAACTAAAAATGTATGTTAAACACAATGTTGCCAGATAAGGGGATTTGGCCCCAAATCGGGGATTTCAATATTAAGTTTGGGATACGATTTTAAATATTTTGGATTTTATGCACAGTTTTTTTACATTTAGAATATTTTTTGTACTTCTGGACGTTTTAAAAGAAATGACAATTTTAAAAGAATTTAAGGCTTGAGTCTTTCTTGAGTAGTTGTTAAATTTTCCTACCCAAATTTTAATTACTGTGTATTTTAAGGCTACTCTGGAAACAAATATACAGTATCTGAAAAGTGTGATCACCAGATATGTTTTTCTTGATTATGAATTTGTGATGTCTCAGAATATTATTGCTATAGAAATCAAAATCTTTGATCACGCAGTTTTTTAAAAATCTGTTTGCAAAAATTTTAATATTCGTAATTATTCGAAAACTATCAAAGATATGAAAAAAATACTTAAGACCTAAATTTTTCTTCGGGAAAAAATACAATACTATGGCGAACCATAAAATGTTCATTGCAAGACTGAAATCGCCACAAAAAAAAACTTAAATTTTCATTTGCGGATTTATGTTATGGTGTGCTATCTCATGTTATGATTCGAATATTCGTGAAATAGTTATATTTGAAATATTTTTTATTATTTAAAATCATTAAATAAAGAAAATAACTGTATTTTTAAGTATTTGAAATGGCTTTGGAAATCTTGCATTTGTCCCAAATAGATTTTAAACCCTGTTTGCGAAAAAATCATATATGCTCCTTGGCACTTCGAAATCGATTTTAATATAAAGCTATCCAGTCAAAAATCGCTAGTGGTACAAAAAATCAAGCACTGGCATACCACTGGGTAACCACGGTGTTAGAAATAAATGACTGGGAGAACACTCATTTGGGACGCTTTGCCAGCGTTTGCAAAAAGCGTTTTGCCAATATTTGTTTAACAAAAATTTCGGTAGTTTATAAAAAAACCACTGGCAAAGAATTGGCTTAGAGTGATATGCCAAGGTTTGCAACCAGTGGTTATCCAGTGCTACCTAGTCTGAAATTGCCAGCGGTACAAAAATCAATTCACTGGTAGACCAATGATTTTATAAAAATGCTGAAGCTTCGTTAAAAAAGGTTTGTAGTCAGAAGGTTCCGAGTTCAAATCCGGTTGCAAGGAGAATTTTTTTTTCCATTTTTTTTGAATTTGAAATTTTTTCTGTTTATAAAATCAATTTTTTGTTTGTGGGAAAGCCCCTTCAAGACCAACTTTTTTTGCTCTGCCAACGCTGGCATATTAGGTACAAAAAATTGTTTGCCAGTACTGGCATTTTAGCGCAGCCAGTAGTTGTCCAGCTGTTATCACTTATTTATGTATTTAGCCAGCAAGTATTATATGCAAGGTTGCCAATTTAGCCATTTTCCGGCTAGATCTAGCCATTTTAATTTCATTTAGCCATAAAAAAATGGCTAGATTGTATCTAGCTGGAAGATTTAGCCATTTTAGTTTTTAGAAATTCGGCAGACATAAAAATTTAAAGGCCACTTTCATGAAATTCATATCAAAACTCTATATTTTCACTGATTACACTAAAATTATTGAGTTTTAGCATTATTTTCCAATTTTAGCCTTTTCTAGCCATTTTTTTCTCCGCAATCTAGCCATTTTTTCACTTCAAGAGTTGGCAATCTTGATTATATGTGTCGTTAGCTCAGTGGGTAGATCAATCGTCTGCCAATCTGACGTGCTGGGTTCAAATCCCGGCAGGACCAAAAAAAAATGCATATGAACTTTTTTTAAATTTTATTTTGGAAAATATATTTTCAGACCAACTATTTATTGGTTTTACCAACGTTCAAAAATTTTGTTCCTCCAGTGCTTTCCGGCGCTTTTTGAACAGTCGGTCCTTTTGTCTAATCATGTTATCACTTTGGGATTGGGAAAGCACTTTTTGCCAGTACTTGTACCACCTGTTAAAGTGCTTTGCCACCGCTTTCCCGTTTGTATTTTTCTGACTGGAAAACACAGGAAATTGTTTTTTTATTATACATATATTTGGAATATTAAAGTTGCTTTCGAAGAGGCGTATAGCAGGTATTCTTCAGTGAAAAGGCGATAGAACCTGTTTGGGACAAACACGAGAATTCACAAAGCTATCCGCAATACTAAAAAACCTTCAGCTCGGAGCATGAAAGCACATCAGCCAGTTCATCTTACAACTGCAATAAAATGTCTTATTTTGTGCAAAAATTCCAGATAGAAAGTCAACTTTAAACGCGGGTAGCGAACTTTAAGTACCTTAACTTTTTTTATTCTTCCCTTAATCAGATCATTAATTCGCATCGTTTGTGTGATATTACCTAAGATTTTCCAATTTCGGGAGTTTATAGTTATTTTCAAATTGCGGAACATCGAAATAGGGGACAAATTTTGGAATTTAAAAAATATTTTCGGGATTTTATTTTATAAAACGGGGACATAAGCTAAAGCTTTTCTGGCAACACTGATTAAAACCTTCAAGAAATTTAAGTTAAAATATCTTTTATACGAAACTAGTTTTCAAAAAGTATAAAACAAATAAAAAAAACAATTTAAAATACCGGCCTCCATATCAAACCATCAAACGTGTATGAATCGAACATTTGGAAAAAATGCAAAATCAAAAATCTCCCTCCAAAACATCTCACAACTGAAACATGTCGTAGTGTGGCTGCCAGACGTGGGTATTAATTCATTCTCAAATGGGAATAGGGGATTTTTATACCCTACAGGCTATTATAAGTTTGTGCTGATGTTTGTAACACCAAAAAATATTAGTCCTAGACCCACCTTATAGTATACCGATCGGCTCAGAATTTTTTTATATTTCGATTTAACGATGTCCGTCCGTCTGTCTGTCTGTCCATGCATTCTTGTGCGCACTCTACAGGTCGCAAATATTAAGATATTTTGATGAAACTGGGTACACCGACTTATGTCGGCCCAAGGACGACGCCTATTGATTTTGTTGAACATCGGTCCATGTTTAGACCTAGTGCCCATATAAGGGTCCTACCAAAATTATATTGTTTATACGCTACAGGTCGCAAATATTAAAATATTCTGATGAAATTTGATACACAGACCTATGTTAGCCCAAGGACGAAGCCTATTGATTTTGGTTAACACCGGTCCATGTTTAGTCCTAATGCCCATATAAGGGTCCCCCAAAAATTATATTATTTATATGCTGCTGGTCGCAAATATTAAGATATTTTGATAAAGTTTGGTACACCGACCTATATCAGCCCAAGGACGAAGCCTATTGATTTTGGTTAACAGCGGTCCATGTTTAGACCTAGTGCCCATATAAGGGTCCCCCCAAAATTATATTGTTTATACGCTGCAGGTCGCAAATATTAAGATATTTTAATGAAATTTAGTGCTCTGACTCACATTATAGAAAAATTAGGGCATGCCCGACTTTAACCTTTTTACTCGTTTAATTATAAAACAGAGCTTGAAAAAATATTTCTTTTTTGAATAAACTCGCATTAAAATTGAATCAGTGAATAATTCATTATCACTTAAAATCAGTGATTTGATGTTGAATAAAGGGAGGATGTGATTTATACAAATTTCAATTGATTCAATTTTGATTCGATTGAATTATTTGTTTAATGATTTGATTTGCGAACTACAAATCAAGGTAACCATTTTTTGATAAATTGATTTGTTAAAATTTAATCAATTCGTTTGATTTTATAAAAAGAATTAACAAAAATCAAATAACTCGTTGAATAAGTTATTGATTGAATAAAGTGGGAAATAATTTAAGCAATAAAATGAGTTTTGCGAATTGTTTCGTGCAAAATTAAATCAGATTGAAAAATTTATTTAAGGACTGCAATAAAATAACATACTAAACGTTTTTATATGTCATACCCTACACCTCTACGTGGAGAGGGTATTATAAGTTTGTGCTGATGTTTGTAACACCAAAAAACATTGGATCTAGTATCACCTTATAGTATATCGATCGGCTCAGAATCACTTTTTATTTCGATTTAATGATGTCTGTCTGTCCGTCCGTCTGTCTGTCCAAGCATTCTTGTGCGCACTCTACAGCTCGCAATTATTAAGATATTATGATGAAATTTGTTACACCGACCTATGTCGGCCCAAGGACGACGCCTATTTATGTTGGTTAAAATCGGTCCATGTTTAGACCTAGTGCCCATATAATGGTCCCCCCCCCAAAATTGGTTTGTTTACTCGCTGCGGGTCGCATATACGAAGATATTTCAATGAAATTTGGTACACAGACCTATGTCGACCCAAGGAACAAAGCCTATTGATTTTGGTTAAAATCCGTCCATGTTTAGACCTAGTGCCCATATAAGGGTCCCCCCAAAATTGGCTTGTTTACAAGCTGCAGGTCGCAAATATTAAGATATTTTCATAAAATTTGTTTCACTGACTCACATGGTCCTAAGGTCAAAGCCTATTGATTCTAGATAGGATCTGTCCATACTTGGACCTATCGCCCGTATGTGCTATATTTCCGATTTTCTCTTCTTTTATCGTTTTATGGAAAATTTTGGCACAAGTCCATTTTAACCCATCTGAATTTCAGATCCAAACATTAGTTTACTTTTCATCAGACTAGTGTAGGGTATTATATAGTCGCCATGCCCGACTTTAGCTTTTTTACTAGTTTATCTAATACAAATACTTGTCGGTAAGAAATGGCGGAAGTATGTTCAAAATAATGTGATTCTGCCCCACTGTGCATAGGAGAGTTGGTATAAAGGTAAATTACTCTTATATAAAATAAATATTATTTTAAACTAATATAAACAATTTTAGTTTTTTGTGTTATTTCATACGGTTTTGGATAATTTTTGAACTAAAGCTGTGGTATTTTTTGGTGTGCTGATGGCAACACTGCGTTGTTCATCAAAATACATATGTTTTCTTTACGTCACAAGCGTATTAGAGAATAGCTATGACGCGTATTTAAGGTGAAAGTGACAATTGGAATAGCCACGAATATAACAGGACTATGAACTAAAAAGCTTCAACAAGTTCGCCAACTCTCTATCAGGTGGGGTGCAACAACTCTTTTAAAAATTTAACATCTCGCCCTTAAATTTTCACCACTTTTCATCTCTTCTCAATCTCCTTACCAAACTGAGAGAATTATCTGCATGATATTAATGAATTTTTGCATAAAATAAATGCAGTTGCGCTTGAATTCGTCCATTTAAACTTTTCATTAAATTAATGCAATTTTATATAAAATTTTATGAAAAATTTAATTTTATTTTGAAATTTTAAATTCAAAATTATTTTATTAAAAATATGAAAAAGTTTTATTAAAAGATGTTTCACAAAAATTATAAAGCTTTTTCTTAAAATTTACGAAATTTTAAATTTTCTTCGTAATGAAAACTTTATCAGTTTAGTGAAATTTTTCATTAAAACTCGTCCCAGAAAAGTCTATCTATGCACAGAAAGCAACACATTAATTAATGGGAAGAATTTCGAATTGTTGCTTATCTTTTTGAAAAAAAAACAAGGGAAAATGAAGCACAAAACATGGGTAACGAAATAAAATGCAACAGAGAACGAGTATAATTGAACTATTAAACAAGGGAAACTAAATGGAATAAGGAATGAGTGAAATTGTAACACTAAGCACAGGGAACGAAACGTGACAGTTTTCGATTTAAACACATTTTTAACGATTTCACCGATATTGTTTCCAAATTTTTTTTTTCAAATTTTTGTCCATTTTAACGTTATTTGAAAAGCTTATCTGCAACTTCTCATTATTTTTTTTAAATTAATATATATGTATTTTGTTTTAATTAACGAATTATTAATTTCAATAGGATTTAAAACCCTTGGACACTTAAAACCATTATCGTTAATTCAATAAATAGTAATGGAAATAATTTCATTACAATTGCTATCAATGCAGTGCTAATGAAATCATCATTAATTAATGAGATCCATGTATGCTCAAACGTTAAGACTGAATTAATTAAGAACTTAAGTATTTCGCATAAACATTAATTATAAATGTATTTGGCCACGCAGTGTACTAAATTCAATATTTTTAATTCTGGTATTTTTAGGGATATTTGTGTGTAGCTTACATGGAAAAAAAATCATGTCTGGCAAGCCTCCATAGTAATCATTCGGTTGGTGTGATGTTAATATAAAGCAAAACATCATATTAAACGAAAATTAACTATACTTTAACAAAAGTTTATTCTATTCGCTTCGGAAAAAGTTTCTTCAGTTGCTTTTACTTTTTGAAATCAAAAAGAACAGAACATTAAACGCGGGTCGTCGTTTTTCTGTTATATTTAAACAAAAATCGTGTGCTTTACTGCTGTATTCAAAACTTGCTATACGTCGGATTACGCTTCAGTTTTAACATCATGCAGCATTTACTTTTAAGAATATAAAACTTGAAAACCAAAAGTGTAGTGCTTTTAAGTGGTAGTTTTGTGTTTTTTTGGAGCCTAATTTAAATAAACGTGATATTTAAGATTTGCATTTTTTTAACAATAAAAAGTGGCAGCTGTATCTGTAGTCTATCGTGTTGTTTTTCAACTGTTTTAAGCAAAATTAAAAAAGGTAGTAATAACTTCTTGCTGTGTTAAAGTACTGTATAAAACAAATAAAATTTTTAAAATAAATATTTGGCCAAGTTTTATGAAAAGTAATATATATTTTATGTATTTTTTAATGATACATATACATATGTACCTAGCAAAATCTTAGTAATGGGGACTCATTACTAATAGGGTCTAGTGCATATAATTTTGTGTCAAAACTCATTATTTTTGTTCGACAAGGTCGTTACTGCATGAAAAAACGCACACCCACTTAACCGCTGCATTACAAAAGTATGTAAAATAAGTAGTTACTCGTGTGCTTATACGGAGTTAAAAACTAAGTGGTTACAAGTTGTTAAATAATACGACTTAATTATATTCTTACTAGTGGTTAAAAAAAAAGTAGTTACCAAATTCACATTATCTTTATAAATAAATAAGTAGTCGCGCGAAAGCTAGACTGCTTATAAAAACGGCTTGGCCTAACTAGTACTTACGCCGAATTATAAGTAGTAAAAAATGTTAGTTTCATTATATAACCACTTATTTGGTAATGAAAGATTTTGCTGGGTACTTAATATCTTTTAACTTATTATACTAAATGTGATAGTGGAGATGATTAGTTTGTTTATTTTCTTTTTAATTTTTAAATAAATCATTAAAATATTACGCAGTATGACAGTCAGTTAAAAAATATCATTAGATAAAAATGTACTTACCTTAAATTGTTGGACAAAATCTGTAAAGAAAAATTTTTTAATTAGAAATTTTTTATTATTTATTATTAAGGTTTTATTAAATTAACTGACTAATTTCATAAGACTCAGCATCTTGTGTTGCGTTAGTTTCCATACAAAATGTTTTTGTAACAACAGCAATTTACACACAAATCAACGCACCGCAGGATGTTGTGTTTTACAAAATAATCCGCTAAATATTTAAATAATAAATTATGGGGTGTACAACAATTTTTTTTTCCGACCGTAGGGGTCGCCTTTTTAAATTTTTCGTTCTAGCTTCGGCATTTAAAATCGGATTTTAAAGTGTGATATATCGATTTTTTTGCCTCGAGGAGACCAGTGTTTTGCTATAAAGGAAAAATACAATTTAAAAAAATTTAAAAAGGCGACCCCTACGTTCGGAAATCAATATATAAAAAAAATGTCTACTGGGTTTAGCGAAAAACTTCCTTAGCAAAAGTTTAATGATTTTTTGCGAGCTTTAATTTTCTGATATTAGGGTGGTACATTAGAGTTGTAGCAACTGAGTTCTGGTGGGTAACTACTAGAACGGGATAGTTGAGGTCAAAATGTCCTTAGAGCAAAACACTGGTCTCCTCGAGAGAAAAACATCGATGTAATATACTTTAAGATCCGACGGTAAATACCAAAGATATAACGAAAAATGTAAAATGGCGACCCCTACGTTCGGCAAAAAAAAATAAAAAATTTTTTTTTGAAACCTCCTTGCAAAAATACTTTATATTGGGGTGTTTACGGCGCACTTTTTTTTTGCCTGTAAGGTGGTACGCTCTACAGTACAGCTTCCTGTTTTTCTTTCTAGAAAAATAATTTTCATCCATTTGTGTACCTTTAAGTTTAGTTGAAACTATGGAGAGACTATTTCAAAAGATTAAATTTAAAAACTAGTTTTGAATTTCTAGTTTTGTTTATACTGAATTCCGACTGAGCAAAACTACCTGGTTTTTGTACAAAACTAGTTTTATCTTGTTCTATTTTTTTTTTATTTATTCGTTTTGACAATTAAAAACTCAGTCTAAATTCAGCATTACTATATCCCATTCACAAGAACCAGGTTTCAGTTATCTTGAAGATTTTTGCATTATCTCATGTATTATCTCGAAATTTTCCATACAGATTTTCTGTTAATAATCACTTCAATTTGACAAGATAATTTATAAACTCCGTCAATTATTTTTTAAAAATCGGGATTCAAGACTATCATGGGGTTTCTAGAAGACGTTGGTTGTCACACGAATGAGTGACTACATATATTTTGTTTTTGTATTGCATGTATTTCGTTAGTGTATTTTCGTTCGTGTGAAGCAAAACGTCACCTAGAAACACCACCTAGTTTTTTATGTTCCGTGATTTTTTGACATATTGGCGAGCAAAGTACTTCACTTAACATACTCAATAAGAAATTAGAGTTGTAGATTCTCGATACTTTTGAGTAATCGATGTTACTCAATACTTGTTTAACTGAGTACTCCATATTACTCAATACTCTGTTTTGCATATTTCCATATAGTTGTATTTATATATACCCAGTGTAGAAAATCATTACGTAACTACATACTTGGTAATGGTAACTAGTTACTTTTGTTATTACATTTCTTATTATCTTTATATGGCGATGTCGCGAAAAATAATGAGTTATGGTTACACACCAGCATACGAAAAATCAAAAAATATATCTTTACCTATGTGCTTACCAGTACTGACAAAAATAATGAGTCTAAAAATTGATTTTCAAAAAAATAAATTATACTAAAAAATATATTTTTTATTGTATTTTTTTTTTTAATAAAATTTGCTGGTGCGGGAATCGAACCTGGGTCTACAGATTGCCAGTCAATAGCTCTACCATCTGAGCTATATCGACATGAAATATTTGATAGATAAAAACATAATTGACCTGCTGCACACAAGTAAGCTTACTCGCCAGCATTCAAAAAATCAAAAAATATGTGGTTACATATATCCTTACCAGTGTTTATAAAATATTGAGTCTAAAAATAGACTTCAAAAAATTTTCAAAAAAATCTAGAAAATTATTTTCTATTTGAAATAATGATAAATATAAGTCAATATCAGTAACTCATTATTATATGTTTTAAAATAATGCAGCAGGTAAGTGGGTATCATTACTGGTAGTCCAAAAAATAATGCTATGTCATTACCGTTTCTACACTGGGTAGTTGTTATTTCATGGCAAAATTATGCATATATTTGGAAAAATACACCTTCGAATGTCCAGAATAGGTTCTTTTGGATATTGAGTACACAAAAGAAAAAACAAAATCTCTCGGTATAGAGTACTTACTCAGTACCCAAATAATAAGTACTTTTACAACTCTATAACATAAGAAATGTAAACAAAACAAATAGAAAAACTTAAATTTAAATAAAAATCAACAAAAACAAAAGGAATTGTGGTTTTGACTGAAATTAATTCTAAAAAAATTTTATTTTTAAACTACACTCAAAAAAATAAGTTAGTAGAAAAATTAGTAAAACGTCTTGCATATCAAGTGTACTAGTTTTCAGCAAAAGTTTTAGTTATATTTTTTTAGCACTAAACTAATTTTGAACTAATGTTTACTAATTTATTTTGCTACAAAAATTGTGCTGATAACCGCATTTATAACGTGAACGACAACTAGATAGACAAGATGTAGATGTCGCAGCTTGTCTGGATGAAGTACAGAGAACGAAAATGATAATTAAAAAAACACAACTTTACACAATTTCTATATTTAAATTTTTAGCAAATAAATTAACTAAAGTAAAATTTCTCTACAAATTTTTTGAGTTTTTTTCAGTCTACTAATATTCAGCAAAAAGTTTAGTGATTTTAGCAAGGATTCTGTTTTTTTTTTGGTAAAAATCATCTCGCTGATTTTCAGCAAACACCTTTTTGCTGAAATTACCAACTTTTTTGCAAGCACGCCCCTGACTAAAAATTTGCTCACACAGCTTCTGCTTGTAAGGCAAACGCTCTACCGTCTGAGCTAACGTTGCTTATGAGTGATGGCTGGCTGATGGTTAAGTTATGTTTTTCGTTTCTGTTCAAATAAAAAAGAGAAAGAAAATACAAACACACACAAAGCAAATAAAAAAACATGGCAAAGAAAAAAATAGAAAAGAAAACAACATTAACACACACACAAATATGGTAGAAGTGCCTTGAATATGCCCCCGATTGACCGGTCATGGGATAGGTCCCTTAATGGCAGTTGACTTGGTTTTTTCGTTCGCCAAAATTAAATTAAAAAATCAATTAAAAATTAGAAAATTACCTCAAAACCTCTGATAATATAAATAAAAATTTAAAAAATTCCCCTTAAATTACAAAGAAAAATTAAATGAAATACCAATTGCTAAAACTAAAACAGCTTTAACATTAAAAAAACGTTGAAAATACAAAACTTAAATTTTCTTAGCAAAACATTATAGAAATTTAAAATAAGAGCTAAAATAAGCAAATCGTGAAAAAATAAAGTTAAAAATAAATAAAAGAGTAAAATAAATAAAAAATATTTTTAAAAATATGCCGCGAATTTTGTTTTTATTTCGGTATCGGTCAAGTTTTTTTAAAAGCAACAGTGAAAATAACGGATCAGAAAATACTTAGAAAATTAATTAATTTTCTTTTGTTCATATTTGTACTAATTTAGTAATATGCCTTCGGTTGACCGGTCACGGGATAGGTCCTTGGAGGGCAATTGACTCCTCATTCCCCGTAGGGTTGTGTTATCGAGCCCTACTTCGACGCCAAGTAGATTATTTTTAATTCTTAATTTTTTAATAGATTATTTGAAAAGCTATTTTTAGACACACCACCTGACTGCCACAATGTGTCTAAACTGTGGCAATATGTCATTTCCAATGACAACGCCATGATAAAGTGATATGTCTCTTTCAAACAAAAAGACCGATCAACGACCGGTCTCCGCCCCCTTGGGACCTATCATGTGTGTCATCTGGGACCGGTCCCTTTCCCCGTAGGGTAGTAACAAAATGAGAGTTTGGCGACAATTGCCCCTATCCATATGACATCTCCATGTTAAATTTTACAGTTGTCTGGGTGTTTTTTAAGACCCATAGAACTTACGAAAGGGATAACTGTCACACTGCGCTCACTTTATGACATTTATCATCAGTATACTCTGGCAAATTATCGTGAATAGATTGACGCTTGAGCAACACTATCAAATTATTATCCAGGTTTACCTTGAAAATCAGCCATCAATTCGCGCAACTTATAGATGCAAAATTCAGGGTTGAGGCTCATTTTTGGCTTAACGGGTTTTTTAATAATCAAAATTGCCCGATATGAAGTGAAAACAATCCACACCAAACCTTAGAGACTCCATTACCTCCAGAAAAATGAAGCGTTTGGTACGGTTTACAGCTGGTGGCATCATTGAACCTTATTTCTTCAAAACTGAAGCCAGAGCTCGCGTTACGGTCAATGGACATCGTTACTACACCATAAAGAATGATTTTTTGTTTGAAAATATGGATGACATTGTTCCGAGATGTGGTTTTAACAGGATGGCGCTACGTGCCATACGGCGACCGCAAACAGCGTCTTATTGAAATCAAAATTTGACGATAAGTTGATTTCGAGAAATGGACTTGTCAATTGGCCTCCAAAGTCAGGGGATATTTGACACCTGTGGGGCCACGTGAAGTCACCTGTTTATGCTAATAAACCAGCAACAATTGACACCTTCGAGGCCAACACTGTTCGTGTTATTCGTGACATACGACCAGCATTGCTCGAAAATTGTCAGTTTTGTTTCATCTCGCTTAGTTTTCGAGATATGGGCCATTTTATTAAATGGAATATTTTTATTAAAAACTTCCGAGGGTCCAAGGCCTCACCAAAGTCCATAGAGATAACCTTTTTACAGGAGTATTGCATGGTTAACGGTAGACGAAATTTTTATCAATTTTGCTCTATCTCTCTTAGTTTTCGAGATATGGGCCATTTAAGAAAATCGTGAGGGAAAAAAATAGCGTCATCTTCAAAATTTCGGATACACTGGTGGCGCCATCTATCGGGTAATAACAGAAAGATCAAGATATTATATAATAACAATAAATTGTGCAAAATTTAAAGAATGTGTTCTTAAAAATTAGTTATAAATAATTTTGAAAATTAACACTCAAAATTAGTTCAAATCGATTTGAAACCCCTTTGACAGATTTTTCTACTGACGTATTATTTTAAGTTTACATAACTGGTTCTAAACTAGTATATTTTTTCTACTAGGGTAATATGCAAGCTTCAGAATGTCGGTGGAAAACATACATAGTTCAAATTTGATTAATCAAAGCGCCAAATATAATAAAACAAATATTATTCCTGTTTTTTTACTTAAAAAAAAATTGTTGATTTTACCACATTTTTTGTTACATTTAACAAATCTAAGTTTAAGTAAAAATTTAGTAAAACACCAGTTGTATTTGTAATTATGCTGAGCGTAAAATTATAGGGTCTCGGGTCCATTCCCGGATCTGGTCCATATTATCTAAGGCTACACTCAAGATGCTGAACAGAAGAATTTGTTACTTTGACTAAATGTTATTCCCGTTTTTTTAACAAACCTAAATTTAAGTAAAAATTTTTTAAAACTACAGTTTTATTTGTAAAAAAACTGAGTCGTAAAATCTATTTAAATTTGGGTTCTAGGGACCCTCCCTGGACCTAGTCTATATAATCTAAGGGCATGCAAGGATACTCCACTAACAACATGCAAGGATTGCTCTACACTAATAAAAAAAAATCCCGTACAAATAGCTCAGAATTCTGCTGGCGCACATACATGTAATATTTCCTGTTATTTTAGCAGAATTTTTACCTAATGTACGGGCTTTTTAAGAGAAAATAACAGGAAAATTAGTTCAATTTAATCAGAACGCATTTAACAGACTTTTGTACTAACTTTTTTATGAGTGCGTATCGTTTAGTTTTCGAGATATGGGCCATTTTATGAATTAGAATTTTTTATGAAAAATTTCCGATGGTCCAAGGCCCCACCTATTCTTGGATAGAGATAAGCTTTTCACGGGGGTATTACATACACTCGATAAAAAACTTTGTAAAAAAATTTGTAAATACTTTCCAATCGCAAATACAAATTACGGATTTTTATACTAATTTTCGCTGCTGATTTCAGCAAAATATTTTACTAATTTTTCAAAACCGAGTGCTAAATTTATCAGAAAAATATACTAATTTAAAAATATTTTTTTTTTTTTTTTGATTTTTTACAATTCTTGTTAAGTTTATATTTGTTAGTATTGATATATTCTTAGTTTAGAAATAACACCCAGAAAATGTTATTGCATCTCCAATGCAAAAAACGGCAATAACTGGAGAACCGTTTGCAATTTTGACCCCAAATTTCAAGTACGATGAAGTAATTATACACTTGTTACAATCGGAAGAAAAATTATTTTTTTACATTTTACAGTTTTTTTATTTTTTAGTAAAATTTTTTGCTAATTTCAGCAGATTGATTTTAAAATACAGTTTACAGCAATTTACTGAAATTTAGTAGCTGCAACTAATTATTTATACTAATTTCATTGTACTAAAAATATGATATTTAGTAAGTTTTTTATCTGATTTTAGCAAATCGATTTTGAATTGCATTTTACATTAATTTTACTAAATTAGCGGCTACTAATTTTTTCTACTAATTTTATTGTACTACAGATCAGCAGACATGTGTTGCTAAAATTAGCAAAAAATACCGCTGGCCTCAAAACAATTAAATTTCCCGTAATAACAGCAAAATTTTCAGTAGACTTTTTTGGTTGAGTGTAGTTAGGGTAGACGACATTTTTGGCCATTTTGTTTTATCTCTCTAAGTTTTCGAGATATGGCGCATTTCCTAAAACCTCGGTTACACTGGCAGCACCATCTACCGGGTAATAGCATAACCAAGAAAAAAATATAAATAGGGGTTTTCATATAAACTCGTAAATTCCTTGTAAACCAGATACCAGATTTACACCGTTTACGAGTAGAATACGAGTTTACCCAATATATTTTAACAATTAACTGTGTAAAATTTAACAAATGGGCTCTTAAAAATTAGCTAAAAATAATATTGAAAAGTAATACTCAAAATTAGTTAAAATACTGAGGATTTTTAGTAGACAACAAGAATCTTTGTTTAAATCATTGTTTCAACTAAAAATTTGTTAAAAAGTAGTCATGTCTATTTGAAACCCATTTGACAGATTTTTTTACTGACGTATTATTTTAATTAATTTATTTAAAAAATTGTCCACAAATCGAAATAGTTTTTCAAGAATTCAGATAATTTTTGGGAAATATTTAATTAGAGTGGATTGTTAAGAAACTAAGAACAGCGCTGTATATTTCCATTATAATATTTACAATATAATAATACAATTTAATTGCAAATTAGATAAAAGTTTATTTTAAACAAAGGGCGTCAAAGTATTTTATATATTCAAATTAGAGTTGGGAGTAATTAATTATTTTGTAATGATGATTAATACATAAGAATTACCATATATCCATATCCAAAATTGCAATAAAAGAATTCACTGCATACAATAAACAGTTTTTCATTTCCATTAGATTCAAGTAATGGTAATGATTTTGTTTTTATTTCCATTACAAAATCAGACTAACTCCATTTCCAAAATCAAAGAAAATTGAACGCCATCGTAAAAAATTGTGGTTGTTTCATATATTATTTTTGTCTAATTTGACAAATGCCTAACGTTGAGGTACTAATTTAGGTAGTATGCTTAGATTTTTATTACCCTTACTGTCATACATTTGAAAATATTTGTTCCTAAATTTTGATTTGAATTTAGGGTCTGAAGCCACTGCCCGGCACTTGCGCGCTCCCGGGCAAGTTGCTTGGGAGATCATCTATTCCGAGATCTGAAGGAAATCTCCGGAATCGGAATCTTGAGACTCCTGGCTTTTGCTTAGAGAGTGTAGGGTACTCTGGGTGCCATTACTACTGTTTGATCTTACATGTTTCTCATCTGGCAAGGCTAGGGACTCAGTGGTCTACGCGAGGTCTTTGACCAACCGGTACAACCTAACCTTACCTACAGTCTGAAGTTATGGAATGGCTCATAAGTGCTTCTCGGTCACGTTTTCGTAATATGAAAATTAAAAACTCTGTCAATAACTGAATGACTAAGGAGAAAATAATCGTATTTTTCTCTTTAGTGCAAAAAGTGGGCGCTGTGGTGTAATGGTTAGCGCGTTGGACTGTTACACGTGATGTTGCAAGGCAACATCAATTTATGAAAAATAGTAATATGTATGAGTTTTTTCTATCCCTCATACATATCGAAGCGGCCTCCTTCGGTGTTCCCATAGCACTTAACCCCACCGAATTAAAATAATATAACAGGGCTTTGAACTAAAAAGCTTTAACAAAGTTCGCCAATTCACCATCAGATGGCGCGCAACAACTGTTCTAAAATTCAACATCTCGCGCAATTAGAGTGTTGCCATATTTGAAGCCCTTCATCTTTCACCACCTTTCACTTCTTCTCTATCCCCTTTCCGAAGGTAGCAATACGTTAATTAATAGGAAGAGTTTCCAGAGTGTTGCTTCTCTTTATAAAAAAAAAAAAAGTAATGGCAAAATTAATGATTTTTTTTCCATTTCAGTACAATGAAAAAAATTTATTGAAATTTGTATTCATTACATTACAATTAGTTGTTGTAATGTAACGAAGAAAAACCAGTCATTAACATTACATAAAGTAATGATTATGAAAATACAATGATAATGACAATGCTTTTGTCCCTTCTCTGATTGAAATAAATCGTACATTGTAGTATGTTAATTTTTTGAGTGTGCGAATTTTATATTAATTAATAGATCCTATTTATGTTTTAATTAAAAAATTTGTTATAATTTCAGATTACGCCCATCAAAATAATTTACATTTTTTTTAAACATATTAATACCAACCTACCTAATTTGTTAACAGTTTGTTTGAAAATAACTTTTAACTAGAGTTTAACTTCTTGTATGAAATTCGTTGTTAATGGTGTTGATATTAATCTATCGCTAATTATAGAATATTTTTAAGCTTTAAATGTGCTTTTATATATTAATCAATATTATTATAATGTTGTTTTCTTAACACAATATATGTAAATACATTAAGAACAGGGTTGGCAACCGATTCATACGCATAACGTTATTTCAAAATTATTTCGTTACACTCTAAAAAATGTATGAAAATTTGCTACTATAAAATGGGTGGTTTTTTTGTGTAATAGAACACATAATGAGTAAATATAAGCACCCAATGCGTAAAATCGTTTTGGTACGCACTTTCATATACAATATAACACATAAAACATAAAAATAGGCATTATGTGTTCATAATTAAACAGTTTGTGTCTAAAATTAGTATCTTGTTGGTAAATTCAAACATTACACGAAATTTTTGTAAATTTACTAACTTGTAGTAGTAAAAAAAATATTGACATTTCTAAATATTAATAAACTTTAAGGAATAAAATCAAAATTTATTTAAAATAATTTTATTAACGACGATGATACTACGGAGATAATGATAACTGCAAATGGAAAAACGAATTGTAATTCATATCCTATTTTTCATCCGAAAAATATAAGTACTCAGGTTAAAGAAATGAACAAATTTTCCAGCCATGAGTACATACCGTTTCCTAAAACCACCGAATTTCTTGTACGCTAAATACAGGCAAAATATTTAATCCTCCAAAGTGGTGAAGTGGGTGGCACAAAATTACAAATATTGACTTATGTTAGTGGAGAAAAGTGATGAAGAAAAAATCAAACCCATTCTCCAACAGTTTGCTAAATTTCGTGGAATAACGATTGTGAATTTTAAAACTAACTGTAATAAACTACAACAAATTCAAATCAAAATATAAGACTTTTTATTAAAAAAATATATAATTTTTTAATAAATTTTTTTTTGCAATTTTTTTTAATTCTTTTACGCACATGCGATGTAAATTTACGTATATTGTGTGCACCACTTTGCACATGATGTGTGTAATATTTTTTATTTACACACATAGAGTAAACTTACCCAATTTATAGTAGGAGTTCAGTTTCCTGCTATAAATTGGGTAATTTTAAACAAAAATTAATTTGAGTGTAGGGTTATCGATTTTAAGTTATTCCGTAGTTATTTTAGGGTTAACAGTACTGAAAGCTATTTCGTAAATAACAGGATTAACTGTCGTCAATATTTTATGTATGATCTTTCTGAATGAAAGAAATAAAAAAAATCAAAGTTATTTCGTCGTTATACGAGTATTTTAGTCTTAATGGTGTTCTAAATTATATCGTGGGGTATTTAAATTTAACGAATTAATTCCCTAATTCCCTTTTCTTGAACTGAATTTATATTTTGGGAATGAATTCTCTGACCAAACTTAAGGAACTTAATGAATTTCCTTTTTTATTCGATTTATCTTAAATGTAATGAATTCATTAATTAATTCTAGTTAATTCAACATTTGGTCAAGGAATTCCCTGGGAATTAATTCAGTTATGCACTTAATTACTAATAAATACTTACTTTTTCATTATTTCAAAATAAAAAATAACGTATTACCAATAATGACTTATTTGTATCATTATTGAGTCGAAGGCCTCAGTTTCTAGCACTCTTCAATTTATATTATATAGTATCATTTATTGTATTATATAATATTAATAAAAATAAAAAATAAATGTATCATTATTTCCAAAATAAAATAATGTTATAGATTTTTTTGTAAATTTTTTGAAATCTATTTTTAGACTCAATATTTTTTCAACACTGGTAATGATATATGTAACCACATATTTTTTTAGCAATTCAATTATGTTTTTATCTATCAAATATTACATGTCGAGATAGCTCAGATGGTACAGCTATAGACTGCCAGTCTGGAGTCCCAAGTTCGATTCCCGCACGAGAAGATTAAAAAAAATTTTATATTAAAAACATATTTTTTTTTATAAAACTAATTTTTTTGAAAATCTATTTTTAGAAGCATTACTTTAGTCAATACTGGCAAGCACATAGGTAACGACATATTTTTTGATTTTTCGTATGCTAGTGCGTAACTCATTATTTTTCGCGACATCGCCATATAAAGGTAATAGGAAATGTAATAATAAAAGTAAATAGTTACCATTACCAGGTATGTAGTTACATAACCACATATCTGGTAATGATTTTCTACACTGGGTAAGCGAGATAAAGAAAAAAGGACAAAACGTTTGCTTTGTGGAGTATCCTTATAGCCTTAGTACGATATGGACTTGGTCTTGGGACGCTCCCGAGACCCTATAATTTGCACAAATGTTATGCTCAGTATAATGACAAATAAAGCTGTAGTTTTACTAATTTTTAACTTAGATTTGGATTTGTTAAATTTAAAAAAAATGTGTTAAGATCAACAAATTTTATTTTAAGCCAGAAAACAGGAATATATTTTGTTAAAGAAGCTAATTTTTCTGTTGAGTCAACAGACATATTTTGAGTTTTTACAATTCAGAAATCATCAATTGAAATTCAGAAAATATCAGTTAAAAATCAGAAAACATTAATTAATGATTTCTATATTTCAATTGATATTCTCTGAATTTCAATTAAAGATTTCTGAATTACAAAAAGTGTAGTGAATGTTTCACAGAATGTTCTAAATGCATTCATGCAAACCTTTAATCATATCGCAGCGTCCTCCTTCGGTGCTCCCACAGCAATTAACCCCACCGAAGTAAAATAAAACAACAGGGCTATAAACCAAAAATATTCAACAAACTTCGCCAACTCCCCATCAGAAGGCGCAGGTGTTTATTCTATTGTAGAAGCACTTCATCTTTCACCACTTTTCATCTTTTCTCTACTCGTAACCCAACACGTTAATTAATAGGAAGATATTCCTGAGCATTGCTTCTCTTTAAAAAAAATATAACAAAAATACACTAATAGAAAAAATCTGTAGAAATTTTAGTTAAATCTACTCACTAAAAATTAGTTACAAATTACCTTGCCGAGAAAACTGCTGAAATTAGCTAAATATTAGTAAGACAGGAACAGCAAAAATAAAACAGTTAAATATACAGATTTTTAGTTATATTTGAGTTGAATTTTAGTTAATAGAAAATAATAATAAGGTTAAAACCTGCTACAATCATCAAAAATATTTCCGTTGATTTTAACAGGATAGATTGCTATTTGCATTCGACTAAATTTAACTTAAAAATAACAAAAATTTTATAGAATTAACAGTTTGTTTTTGCAAATATTTTAGTCTACTAATATTTAGCAAAATTTTCTGTAGATTTTGTAGTATAATTTGTCATTTTCAATTAACTAAAAGTTAACTCAAATATAACTGGAATTCTTTACATTTAACAGTTTTAGGTTTGCTGTTCTTATTTTACTAGTATTTAACAAAAAATCCGCTATTTTCAGCAGTTTTTTCTACAAAGTCATTTTTAACTAAATTGTAATAACTTTTTCTGTTAGTTTCACAGGATTATTTCTATTTTTAAATTTACTTTGCAGTTCTGAAAGTGTAAAACCGATTTCTGTTCATTAGAATAACTAGTTAATAAAAGTTTGGGAAGTGGCAACATTGAATAACATTAAAATTTCTATGGATAACTTAAAAAAAGAAAGATTTGAATATTCTCGCCGTGCCAGTCATGTATCCTTGAACACCTACCGACTGTTTATAAACAAGTGAAAGGCAAATTTATGTATGTTAATAATTTAAAAAAAATTAATACTTTTTTAAAAACTGCCAAAATAAAAAATATGGTTTATCGAACCCAAATTTTAAAATAGCGATTTCTAAAAGCCAGTCCATTGGAAAAAACTTTTCATACCAGATTTGGGCCAGTGTACAATATTAGAAAATGTGGATCGCTGTAGGGTGTTCTCAAAAAACTCAAAATTTGCTAAATAGTGTTATTCATCTGTAGGTCATATTTTTAATGGCGGAACAGATACAACAATGGTAATTTAAATTATTTTTTTTTTTTAATTTTTATAATTTAAAGTTCATTAACTTTAAAAATTCAAAATATTCTATGCTGTACAATATTGTTGTATTCTTTTACTAAAAAGTAAAAAAATCGTGCTACAACTACCTTTCACATTTTTGTTTTTTTTTTTTTATACTATGTTGTTATTATGGAATTCGATATGATCATGTAGTTTATTTTTTGTTAAATTTCTTGGTAAATGTTAACAAACAAATAATTTTTTTAACATTTACCACAGAACAACAGATAATTAAAAATTACTGCCATGGTGTAATACTACAATTTTGTTTTAAATTTAAAAAATTCATACACACAGAAAAATAAAGCACTGACCTAATTGAATTTTGAGAAGGGCATATCTCCGTAAAATCAAAGTGTACAGGTAATACAAAACTTTGATATTTCGCGAGCCGTTGAATCCTATATGAAACTTCCTGAAATTAACAGATTATTTTTGCTAAATTGTCGTAAGATAGGAACAGAAAAAATAAAACTATTAAATATACAGAATTTTGGTTATATTTGAGTTAAATTTCAGATAACAGAAAATCTTTAAAAATATCCGATATGCGTCCTTTTCCAAATTAATTTTTCTAAATACTTTCTTATTTGAATAGTGAGCAAATAACAATTTCTAGATTAACATTTCACTTTTTCACAACACTATTATGCAAACCAATTTTGGTTAAAAACTGACAATTTTTTTCTCTGTGTGTAGTTTATAAAGAAAAACTATTATTATCTGTATCAATGAATAATGTTGCAATTAAGATTACAAATAATTACTTGTAATTAGGTGTAAAATATCTGCACTCTGAAAAATAATTCTCAGAATTATATTTTAATCATACAGAAATATTTATTTTGGTTTTTATTTTATACGCACTGATTATTATTTTGTACAAAAGTTAATTGCATGTAACAATTATGTAAATTCATTTTGGAAAATGTTAATCCCCTTGAAGTTGTAATATCACCCAGCAAAATTTAGAAGCAGCAAAAAATATTGATTTTTATCAAATAAAAAAAATCGTTATTTTAAAAGAATATCTAGTAGTCGAATTTATATACTCTACACGACTGTAATACAGAGTATATTGAGAGTATCCTAGCACAAATAATGGGTTTAGACCCATCTTATAGTATACAAAGTGATTCAGAATCTCTTGCGTGGATAAAGTGATGCAGATTCGCCTGTTCGGCTGCCCATGTAAAAATATATAAGGGCGCATACATTATTTTATATTACATATTTATACCCTACACCACTATGTGGTCAGGGTATTATAAGTTTGTGCTGATGTTTGTAACACCAAAAAATATTGGTCCCAGACCCACCTTATAGTATACCGATCGGCTCAGAATTTTTTTTTATTTCGATTTAACGATGTCCGTCCGTCCGTCTGTCTGTCTTTCCATGCATTCTTGTGCGCACTCTACAGATCGCAAATATTAATATATTTTGATGAAACTTGGTACACCAACTTATGTCGGCCCAAGGACGACGCCTATTGGTTTTGGTTAATGTCCATGTTTAGACCTAGTGCCCATGTAATGGTACCCCCAAAATTATATTGTTTATACGCTGCTGATCGCAAATATTAAGATATTTTGATGAAATTTGGTACACAGACCTATGTTGGCCCAAGGAGGAAGCCTATTTATTTTGGTGAATATCGGTTCATGTTTAGACCTAGTGCCCGAATATTGTTTATACGCTGCAGGTCGCAAATATTAAGATATTTTGATGAAATTTGATACACAGACCTATGTTAGCCCAAGGGCGAAGCCTATTGATTTTGGTGAACATCGGTCCATGTGTAGACCTAGTGCCCATATAAGGGTCCCCCCAAAATTATATTGTTTATACGCTGCTGGTCGCAAGTATTAAGATATTTTGATGAAATTTGTTACACCGACCTATATCAGCCCAAGGACGAAGCCTATTGATTTTGGTTAACAGCGGTCCATGTTATACCTAGTGCCCATATAAGGGTCCCCCCAAAATTATATTGTTTATACGCTGCAGGTCGCAAATATTAAGATATTTTGATGAAATTTGGTACACAGACCTATGTTGGCCCAAGGACGAAGCCTATTGATTTTGGTGAACATCGGTCCATGTTTAGACCTAGTGCCCATATAAGGGTGCCCCCAAAATTGGCTTGGTTACAAACTGCAGGTCGCAATTATTAAGATATTTTAATGAAATTTGGTGCGCTGACTCACATTATAGAAAATTTTGACACAAGCCCCATTTTAACCCATTCGAATTTCGGATCCAAAAATTAGTTGGCTTTTAACCAGACTGGTGTAGGGTATTGTATAGGCGGCATGCCCGACTTTAACGTTTTTACTCGTTTTTTATTAAAAATGTGCATACAACCTACACTCCCAAAACAATTCCGTTGTGACCACAACTAAATTCGGTTGCTGCAACCGAATTACGAATCAATTCGGTTGGCAAAAAATTCCGTTGCCACAACGGAATTGTTCTGAGAGTGTAGGGACTTTCACAATGGAAAGTGCCCAGCATCTGTAGCTTTTCCTATTCCATATTTTTCATCAAAAAATAGCATCTTGTTCTGAAAGCATTCTTGTATCAAAAGGTCTAGAATCTGAAAAGTTTTCTAAATCTGAGGCTTTCTCCATGGGATAAATCGCTCATAATATAGCGATTTTTTAATAGGGAAAAGTGGTCAGAAATTGACGAATACTTTCCATAAACGAATTCTCAAATTCTGATAACTTTTTCCTAAATAAAAATACTCAAATTCTGAACATATTCCTACTGAAACCTGTTAGATTCTGAGACCTTTTCTCCCAGAGATTTTTACAATTTTTTTTTTTTTGTAGAACCCCCAAATTCCGCTGACTTTTTCCGAAGAAAAATTTTTAGATTATTATAATTTTTTTATATAAAAACCATCTAATTCTGAGGAAGTTTTCCAATAGAAACCCTCTAAATTGCTAGGATTTTTCTTATGGAAAATCGATTGGCATCCAAGAACTTTTTTTTTCTATAGAGTAATTCTTCAATTATGAGAATTTTTTCAATAGAAAACCCCTTAGACTCTAACGGCTTCCTATAGAGAAACTCCCAGTTTTCTAAAACTTTTTCCTATAGAAAACCCTCCGCTTCCGAGGTCTTCATCCCATTGAAAATCCTTTAGATTCTAAGGACTTTTTTCATACAGAAAATAGTTTAGTGAATCTTACAAATTTCTATAGTAAAAAGTTCTCAAAATCTAAGACATTTTCTACAGGAAAAATTCTCCAGACCTGATTTATTCTCCATTGAAAAAAGGTCACAGATTCTAAGGCACGGACTGGCAGTAAATTTACCATATTTATGGTAAGAGTTCAGTTTCCTAAGAGTAAATATTATTTCATTTACTGTTAATAAAATATTTTAAAAATAGTTTTATTCTTTTATTTCTGGGCGACTTGACTGATTTTATTTGGTAAATTTACTTGCAAAAATTGTAAAAAATTTTTTCACAAATTTTAACGGATTTTCAATTCACCATTACAATTTTGTGTGTAATTAACATACACATCATGTTTGTAATTTTTTTCATTTACGCACTGAGAGTAAATTTACCATATTTATAGTAGGAGTTTAGTTTCCTACTAAATGTGTGTGAATTTACTGCTATAAAATTGGGTAAATTTAGACAAAAATTAATTAGAGCGTATATTTTAATATTAGGAAATAGAAGTCATATATACTCTTGTTTACTCGAATCATTATGTATGTAATTGAAATTTCCTTCCGAGAAATTCATCCACTTCTGTGGTGTACATTTTAATCAATTTTTGTTTAAATTTAAGCAACTTATAATATAAAACTAAACTACTACTATAAATATGGTAAATTCACTTCCAGTAGGTGAATGAAAAAAATTACACACATGATGCGTATGCGTATGGTTTAAAAAAAATTCAAAAAAGGTGTGTCATTTTACTATTTTTTTACGTAAATTTACCAAATAAAATACATATTTAATGCCGTCCAAAAATAAAAGAATAAAATTATTTTTAAAATATTTGATTAACAATAAATGTTATAATAATATTAGAGCCTAATACGAGCTTAATATTTAGAGGAGATTTTTCTCTCGAAATACATTAGATTCTGGGTACTTTTTCCGAATGAAAAAGCCTAAGATTTTTATTACTTTGTCGTATATTAAAAGCCTTAACTTTTGAGCACTTTTTCCTAAAGAACATCATGCTTTGAGAACTTTTTCCTATAAAAAAAAAATATTTCCTTACTACAAGCCTTAGATTTTTTTTCTTTTTTCTACAGAAAAAAACATCAGATTTATAAGTTTTTTCCTGTAGAAAAAAACTAAGATTTTGAGGAATTTCGTCTATAGAAATGTCTTAGATTCAGCGAATTCTCGAATAATCCAAAATTCGAGGGTTTGTTCTCTAGGAAAGAGTTCTGGAAGTCTGGAGTTTTTTTTTATAGGAAGAGTACTCAGAATCCGGGAAAACTACTAGGAATTGAAGCGTTTTTCTGTCGGCAAAACTCATCAGAATCTTAGGATTTTTCTAGAGGAAAAATTCTTTACGGTCATCTGAGGCTTTTTTTGAAAAGGTTATCAGGATTTTTCTGTACACGCAGAGAAAAGATATGGTTACAACATGATCACGGCTACAAAACTATGTTCACGGCTACAAAACTATGCCATACCTGCTTGTTGCAATAATATTTGTAATGTATTAATCATACCTTGCAAATGATATGGTAGTCTATAATCATTTTATAATTAAAATCTCTCTTTTTTTCAATTATCATATTTTTCTCTCGTCTGCAATCATATATTATCTGGACAACCATATTCCTCTCTTCGAATTGCAGTCATATTATTATTTGCATTGAGAGATATCATGTTCGTAATCAGTGGTATGATTTCGACAATTATAAGATGGTCAGTATATTTTTTTATGAGCGTCATCGATCAGTTAGCGTTATTGTTGTTTGAGATTTTGGGAAAAGAAGTAGCAAGAAGCAATAATAGAAAATAAACATATTAAAAAAAAACATAGGAAATAAAAGAAAAACTTATTGGTGTACATTTTAATAGTAACATTGTTTGTGAAAGAAAGAATTCGGTCTAACCAAGAAACTTGAAATTAGATTGTACTCTAAAGTGTTATAAAATAAGTAAAAAGTGATAAAAAAAGTGATTTATTTTGTACTCACACAGAAAAATTAATGTTGAAGAGCGTCCATAATAACTCTAGTTGAAAAATTGTACGAAATTGGAGAAAATATAAAGAGTGTACGAAATAATCATAATATGTTCCTAGTGATCATAACATAATCCTAACTGATCACAAAATTTTCGACATGACAATAATATGATCATTGGAATAAATACTATGATCATCAAGAAAATATTATGATCATAAGGAAAATATTATGATGATTTTTGGATGTATTGTGAAATTGTATTCTTAGCAATATTTTTCTGCATTTTATAGCTTCCATAATTTATTTTTATCTCTATATATGTGTAAATTAGTAATTGCATAAATATTGTCAATTAAAACATACATATCTTTTCAATGCAGCTTCAGCAGAATTCTGGGAGAATACTATAGGAATAGTACGACAATAATATGATAATATGTAGAACTATAATATGATAATATGGGGAGCATTTTGCAATCATAGTGAGGTACCCAGTGTAGAAAATCATTACCAGACATGTGGTTATGTAACTACATACTTGGTAATGGTAACTAGTTACTTTTGTTATTACATTTCTTATTACCTTTATATGGCGATGTCGCGAAAAATAATGAGTTGTCGTTACACACCAGCATACGAAAAATCAAAAAATATATCGTTACTTATGTGCTTACCAGTACTGACAAAAATAATGAGTCTAAAAATAGATTTCCAAAAAAAAAAATTATATAAAAAAAAATATTTTTTATTGTATTTTTTTTTTTAAATAAAATTTGCTGGTGCGGGAATCGAACCTGGGTCTACAGATTGCCAGTCAACAGCTCTACCTTACTGCTAGTCCAAAAAATAATGATATGTCATTACCGTTTCTACACTGGGTAATTTATTGACCATATTATGACAAAAAATATGTAAGAGTATGATTGTCACAACTATGTAGTAACATGATTGTCAGAATCATAAACCCAAAAATATATGATAATCTTCGAATATGGCCATCCCAACCATGTTTTTTTCTTTGCGTGTAGGAAAAAGTCTTCAGAATTTAGGAATTTTTCTATGGGAAAAGGGTTTTTATGGAAAATGTCATCACAAAAAAAAATTATGAGAAATTTGCTATAGAAAATTCCTAAAAGTGTGCACTTTTCCATTTTTTCCAGCACCAATGCAGTAACGATGAATTTTCTGATTCGCCAAAGTAGAATTTTACAAGACAAACGAAATTTGTGGTTAGTAAATTCGTTAAAAAAAAATAAAAAATTTACTTACATCATGTTTAATAATAAACGCCTAATGCCTATTATTACATTATATGTGTATTATTGTATATGAAAGTGTGTACAAAATAATTTTACGCATTTTGTGTTTATTTTTACTCACTATACGTTATGTTAAACAAAAATTTGCAAATTTTATAGTAGTAAATTTACAAGCATTTTTTAGAGTGGGTTTCATATAGTCGAAATGTCTGTCTTTAACTTCCCGGTTAAAATAAATTGATATGGATCTTAAAATAGTCATGCATAATTTGATATATGTTAATCTATATACAATTGCAGTCGAGAAATGGGCCCATATAATTATATTAGTTCAAATATAATTGTATTAGTTTATATGTATCTCAGCTGAGAAAATTATATAAATAACATATATAATTGTATCCGAGAAATGGCGCGATATAATTGCATTAGATGGTGCATAATTTAATTATATTTTATTATTTTTTCTATAAACTGATAAAATTTTATATAAGTAACATATATGTAATTGTATCCAAATTTTTTTCCTGATATAATTGAATCAAATAGAAAATAATACTTTTTATCAGATATTATTGTAGCAAATCGAAAACTGGATATAAATATCCAATTTATAAAAAATTGTAACAGATTAGTTCTAAACTTATACAATGTTATAAATTTATATAATATCTACTACAATAATATCGCGTCATTTCTTGGATACAATTATATCTGACGTAAATACAATTTTATCTATTATAATGCAATTAGATTAAAAACAATATAATTATATTATTATTAACTTATATGATCCCATTTCTCGTTCGATATTGTATATGAATCAGATATGATTATATAAAATCGTTTTTACTCGGGTTGTTTACTTGTTATACCCTACACCACTATGTGGTCAGGGTATTATAAGTTTGTGCTGATGTTTGTAACACCAAAAAATATTGGTCGTAGACCCACCTTATAGTATACCGATCGGCTCAGAATTTTTTTTTTTATTTCGATTTAACGATGTCCGTCTGTCCGTCCGTCTGTCTGTCTGTCCATGCAATCTTGTGCGCACTCTACAGGTCGCAAATATTAAGATATTTTGATGAAATTTGGTACGCAGACCTATATTGGCCCAAGGACGAATAAGTTTGATTTTGGTGAACATCGGTCCATGTTTAGACCTAGTGCCCATATAAGGGTCCTACCAAAATTATACTGTTTATACGCTGCAGGTCGTAAATATTAAGATATTTTGATGAAATTTGGTACACAGACCTATATTGGCCCAATAACGCAGCCTATTGATTTTGGTTAACATCGGTTCATGTTTAGACCTAGTGCCCATATAAGAGTCCTACCAAAATTATACTGTTTATACGCTGCAGGTCGCAAATATTAAGATATTTTGATGAAATTTGGTACACAGACCTATGTTAGCCCAATAACGTAGCCTATTGATTTTGGTGAATATCGGTCCATGTTTAGACCTAGTGCCCATATAAGGGTCCTACCAAAATTATACTGTTTATACGCTGCAGGTCGTAAATATTAAGATATTTTGATGAAATTTGGTACACAGACCTATATTGGCCCAATAACGCAGCCTATTGATTTTGGTGAACATCGGTTCATGTTTAGACTTAGTGCCCATATAAGAGTCCTACCAAAATTATACTGTTTATACGCTGCAGGTCGCAAATATTAAGATATTTTGATGAAATTTGGTACACAGACCTATATTGGCCCAATAACGCAGCCTATTGATTTTGGTGAACATCGGTCCATGTTTAGACCTAGTGCCCATATAAGGGTCCTACCAAAATTATATTGTTTATACGCTGCAGGTCGCAAATATTAAGATATTTTGATGAAATTTGGTACACAGACCTATGTTGGCCCAGTAACGCAGCCTATTGGTTTTGGTGAACATCGGTCCATGTTTAGACCTAGTGCCCATATAAGGGTCCCACCAAAATTATATTGTTTATACGCTGCAGGTCGCAAATATTAAGATATTTTGATGAAATTTGGTACATAGACCTATGTTGGCCCAAGGACGAAGCCTATTGATTTTGGTGAACATCGGTCCATGTTTAGAACTAGTGCCCATATAAGGGTCCCCCCAAAATTGGCTTGGTTACAAACTGCAGGTCGCAAATATTAAGATATTTTAATGAAATTTGGTGCGCTGACTCACATTATAGAAAATTTTGACACAAGCTCCATTTTAACCCATTCGAATTTCGGATCCAAACAATACACCAGACTGGTGTAGGGTATTGTATAGTCGGCATGCCCGACTTTAACCTTTTTACTCGTTTTTAAATTGTTATTGGTGTTAAATCCAAGGTAAGATGATTTTTTATAACAATTCGTTCTACAATTTTTGGGATAAAATTGTATTTCAGTCTTCATCATAAAATTAAATTATCATATTTTGCAACACAAAACTTTTTGCATGTTATTATAAATTTTAATTTATTAAACAATCTATAATTATCGTAATTAACAATTAATTTATAAAACCTATTTAAAATTTTTTATCAATTACACTCTCAATGATTTATGTGAATGCAATAATCTTTTCATAAAAAGTTTTTTTCGATTTCGTGCTCTTTGTTTTGACACTTCCATTGACGTTGAATAAATACTTGTTGTTTTTCTTTAATGGCTTTTTAATTTTCGTCCAAATCAAAAATGGGATTCTGGGAGATATCGCCAGTAATCATTTTCTCAGACACTCATATGATTATATGTCTGGTTAATGTGTTATCATACGAGTAGATTTGAAATTGTACCTTCAAATGTGAAAAACAAAAGAAGTTCCGATTTTTTTAATTTGTATGTAAAAGTCATTGACCGATATTCAAAATTTAAAATATGACTTTTTGCGAACCCTTATGAGTCATACAACCTACACTATTTCCAATTTTATTTAAGAAAAATTAAAATATTATTAAGTAAATAAATCTAAAAAGGAACTCTTGTTTATCTTGCGAATCTTTTTTCGAACCTACTTCTCTTTTGAATCAGATCTAATATAAACATATCGTTTTTGTAAAATTGTAGAATCACTTTTTTTTTAATTTAATAAAATTAGTTTGCTCTGTACAACAGCTTATAAATATTGCAAATTAAATTGACACCACATTATGTCAATTAACACTCTACGGACATGATATAAACAATTTAAACACCAACATTTAAATTAAATTAACAACAATTTAATTTAATACAATCACAAATTGATTGATTAATGTATATGTGAGAGAGAATTGAATAAAAGTACTTCTTTATGAACAAGTACCCAGTCAGGAAAAAGTAGCGGGAAAACGATGGCAAGGCACTTCCACATATGGTACAAGTACTGGGAAAATGCAATTTGCCATTTCCAGAAAAATAACATCCCAGTCAGAAATCGCCAGTGGTACAAAAAATCAAGCACTGGCATACCACTGGGTAACCATGGTATTAAAAATAAATGACTGGCAGAACACTCATTTGGGACGCTTTGCCAGCGTTTGCGAAAAGCGTTTTACCAGTATTTTTTTTACAAAAATTTCGGTGGTTTATAAAAAAAACCACTGGCAAAGAATGGGCTTAGAGTGATATGCCAAGGTTTGCAACCAGTGGTTATCCAGTGCTACCTAGCCAATGCTACCAGGCGTACAAAAATAAATTCACTGGAAAACCAATGATTTTATAAAAATGCTGACGCTTCGTTAAAAAATGTTTGTAATCGGAAGGTTCCGAGTTCAAATCAAGCAAAAAAATTTTTTGGGATTTTTTTTAATTTAAAATTTTTTTTGTTTTATAAAATCAATTTTTTTGTTTGTGGGAAAGCTCCTTCAAGACCAACTTTTTTTTTGCCCTCCAAACACTGGCATACTAGTTACTAAAAATTGTTTGCCAGTACTAGCATTTTGGCACAGCCAGTAGTTGTCCAGCTATTATCACTCATTTATGTGTTTAGCCATTAAATATTATATGTCTCGTTAGCACAGTGGGTAAAGGAATCGTCTGCCAATCTGACGGCCTGGGTTCAAATCACGGCAGGGTCAAAAAAATACATATGAACTTTTTTTTAATTTTATTTTGGAAAATATATTTCCAGACCACCTATTTATTGGTTTTGCCAGCGTTTCGCCAACGTTTAAAAATTTTGTTCCTCCAGTGCTTTTCCGGCGCTTTTTGAACAGCCGGTCCTTTTGTCTAATGATGTTATCATTTTGGGAATGGGAAAGCACTTTTTGCCAATACTTGTACCACCTGTTAAAGTGCTTTGCCACCGCTTTCCCGTTTGTATTTTTCTGACTGGGATCCATAGGCAAAAGTACAGGCTGTTCAAAAGCGCTGGAAAAGTATAGGGAATACAAAATTTCGAACGTTGGCATAACTCCGGCAGAACCAAATAATACAGACCACGTATTATTTGGTTCTAGATTTTACAAAATAATATTTAAAAAAACTTCAGTTATTTCGGTAACTATCATTATTTTTGGACTACCAGTAATAACACCGACTTACTTGCTGCATTATTTTAAAAGATATAATAATGAGTTACTAATAAATACTTACTTTTTCCATTATTTCAAAATAAAAAATAATGCGTTACGAATAACGATTAATTTTTATCATTATTTCAAATATAAAGTCTTGTTCTAGATTTTTTTTGAAAATTTTTTTGAAATCTATTTTTAGACTCAATATTTTTGAAACACTGGTAAGGATATATATAACCACATATTTTTTGATTTTTTGTATATTGGCGAGTAAGCTGACTTGTGCGCAGCAAGTCAATTTTGTTTTTATCTAACAAATATTACATGTCGATATAGCTCAGATGGTGCAGTTATAGACTGGCAGTCCCAGGTTCGATTTCCGCACGAGAAAATTTTAGTTAAAAAATTCTACATTAAAAAAAATATTTCTTTTATAAAACTTATTTTTTTTTTAATCTATTTTTAGAATCATTATTTTAGTCAATACTGGTGTAACTCATTATTTTTCGCGACATCGCCATATAAAGGTAATAAGAAATGTAATAATAAAAGTAACTAGTTACCATTACCAGGTATGTAGTTACATAACCACGTAGCTGCTAATGATATGAGTATTTTAAGAATAATAGTATTTCGCTTATTTCGTTAAACGTTATCCTAAGTATAACGGTAGTAAGTGTTTTGAATCAGTAACAGTACCTGCCAACCCTGGTTTCAAACGAGTGTTTTGTCAATCATTTATTTTTAACATCACGTTTACCCAGTGTTATGCCAGTGCTTGATATTTTATGACTCTGGCTATTTCTGACTGGGTGGGTTCATTTATGATTTTTTTAATGGACAATAAAATTAAAAGAACGTGTGAAGCATAATTCAATCATAAAATTTATATTGCATTCATGATTTTAATTTTTAAGGAATTTTAATTGACCAACAATCGTTGGTGATAATAAAAGATTTAAAATCTAAAGTACTAATTCGTAAACACCTTATAAAGTTAAAGGAGGTTTACAAAGTAAATTTTTCATACAAAATTTATTCCATAAAGCTCCTATGACTTTAGAAAGTGTTTATCAATAAACACTTAATTACTCACAATACTGTCGTCATCACAATCCGGAAATTGTTACCGATAAATGGTACATTCACTTGTTAAAAGCAAAGAAAATTTATATTTTGGAATAAATAAAAAGAAAGTGATTGAACTTAAAATGGATGATTAATTAACATTGTATTAACTGTACATGAAGACAAAAGAAGGGAAATTTAAAAATTAAGAAAAACAAATATTAATTTAAAAAAATCAATATTCTATTATATATCGACAGTCATAAATTGACAAACCATAGCAGAATAAATTCATAGCATGCTTTACTCTATATGTACTCATAAAAAAAAGCAGAAAAAGCAACTAAAAATCAGTTAAAAATGACGTAGCAGAAAAAACTGCTGAAATTAACAGATTTTTTTTTTGCTAAATACTAGTAAAAAAAGAACAAAAAAAATTTTAAATTTACAGAATTTTAGTTATATTTAACTTTTAGTTAATTTAAAATGGCAAATTGTACTGTGAAATCTGCAGAAATTTTTTATAATTATTAGTAGACTAAAAATAGCAAAAACAAACAAACTGTTGATTTTTTGTACCTTATGTAATGTTTCGGTTTGAAAGTAAGAAAGTTATCATTTTCTTATTGCGGACAACTGCAGAGTAGAGTGATGTCTACGAAACAATTGTATTGTCTATCATGAAAATGATCAACCCTTTTTGAAACAACAAATAAAATATAATATGACAATATCATATTAGAATTTGGACTTGAGGTAGAAGAATATTCTAACTAAATATATGAAAATATAGAAAGTCCGAAAAAACAATTTTTGTATTTTTAATGCAAAAATTAAGATTGTTGACAAACTGTTATATCTAAAAAAATTTTGTTATTTTTAAGCTAAATTTAGTTGAATACAAATAGCAGTCTACTCTGCTAAAACAGCAGAAATATTTGTTAAAAAAAATTGTAAACTGCTGTTTTTAAAAGGCTCAATTTTTATTTTCATTTAAAAAAAATCGAAAAAAAACTTTAAAAATTTAAATTTTTTTGTGATTTTTAGGCCACAAATTATTTAGCAAAATTTTTAGCTAATTTTAGCAAGTTAAGTTGGTATTTTCTATTAACAAAAATTAAACTTTAATATAACTATCTTACTAATATATAGCAAAAACAATCTGCTAATTTTCAGCAGTTTTTTCTGCAATGTCAGTTTTAACAAATGTTTCCTAGTTTTAACTAAATATTTTTACAGATTTTTTTTCTATTGGTGTAGAGATTATTTAATTGCCAGTTATGAGAGGCCGACTTAAAGTCAGCTCATTAGTAGTTTGACCATATACAGCTGTTGACAACAAATTAGAAACGCCTTTTATTTTTAAAATAATGCTTAAGTTTTTATATAAAACAAAATTAATATTCATTTATTTCATAATATTTTAATTAAATATATTCAATTGTTTACAAATATTCAAAAAGAACTTAAAAAATTATTTATTCTTAAAAATATTTTATAAATTTATTATATTGTTTGAAATATAACAGCGACACCTAATTAGAAACGATTTTATATAATTAGAAAAAAAAAACTAATCCCAAGTAAAAAAAATTGATATGGAGCCATATGAAATTATATTTAATTATATATAATCTTTTATGTTATTAGATATAATTATATCCGAAAAATGAGAACGTCTTATTGTATCATATTGTATCGAATTGTATACAATTGTATACAATTTGGTACAATTTGATACAATTTAATGCAATTCGATACAATTGTATCCGAATTTTGTACTCATCCAATTACATCAAATTATATCTATTTGTATAAAATTATATAAAATGTTATAAAAGTGGACATAGTTTGATACAATTATATCTAAATATTAACCTTATACTTTACATAGGACCATATCTAACAATATACATACAAAAATAATTTTTTTAAATAAAAAAAATTTTCAATTGCTTGTAATTGTAATTGTTCTTTTTTGAATTGCAATTACAAATAATTGGCCTGATTACAAGTGTCGAATTTTCGACTCCATATAAAATGATTTTGTATATAATGGAAATTATAAAGAAATGAAACTCTGATGCTGGATTTTTTTAAATCTGAGTGCTATGGTAAATCCAATTGAAAAATTGTTCAAAAGTTGCGTTTTTAGTGAATTTTCAGCAAATTCGACTTACTTTCGACTACGACTACGAACCTCGTAATAAGGCCGAATATGTAATTATAGATGAGATTTTTTTTCAATTACAATTCCATGTAATTGTGTAATTGCATGTGTAATTAATTACAAAATGTAATGATTAACCTCAGGCCTGCTGGAGATCTTATAATTTCGATAAATCTTCCATTACTTTTATCCAGAATTATCATGACAGTGCAATAAACATGAAAAAAAATTTCTTTTAATTTAGTAATTTTAAAATAAAGTTAACAACACTGAAATTTTAAAGTTAATAGGATAATGATATACAACCAAGATATAAGAAATCAGTCAAGTGTACGTTATAGTATAGAGAATTTCGTATTAAAGCCATTTTTGACTCATGCTCAAAAAAAAAAAACAAATTACTCACGCACGAGCATTTCGTTTTTTACTCAGCACACATGATTATATTGACTTATTTATTAAACTTACAATCAGAAAATTCTCACGCAAAACAGTAAAAATTACTAAAAACATATGATGCAAAAAATAAACTCACACACGAATCAATCACGGGTTATTCTTACTCACGCTCACGCACGAATCACTTAAGTATAGTAATTATTACTCACGATCACGTGTGAATAACGTGACTCACGAACATTTCGTGTCACGCGCCAATCCCTAGTAATTACTAAATATAAAACTAGTTCAAAATCATTGATAACATGGAACCAAATATAATACAATACGGTTTTATATGGACCTTATATATTTTTATATAAAATCACTTAAAAAAAATTGCCTATGTGGGATGATATATAATTATAGATGATTTTATAAAGAACGTTATAAGTTATATATGGGTTCATATTCGTCAATATATAATCATAACTAACACAAATTATAAAAGATTTCTTATATGGATCCACATAGTTTTATATTATTATGTATAGTGTCATACTAAATTATATATAAACGTACATGTAATTATGTCTTTTATATGTTACTTTATGTACTTATATATAGCACATACATATATATGTAGGCAAATATGTAATAATATAAAATCACATAT
Source organism: Leucophora obtusa (assembly GCA_949987735.1). Taxonomy (NCBI): domain Eukaryota; kingdom Metazoa; phylum Arthropoda; class Insecta; order Diptera; family Anthomyiidae; genus Leucophora; species Leucophora obtusa. The sequence continues at coordinate 63,152,923 of OX465295.1, forward strand.
GTCTCCATATTAAAACCTTTGAGGAAAAAATATCTAACATATGACTATATAAAAGTATATCTGCTTGAATTTAAAAGCATACGTGGCCATATGTAACTATAAGTTACTATATGCAATTACATAAAATAATATATGATTATATCAAAACTTTTTTACTCGGGATATTAATTTATTTTTCTTACTTTTTATCAATATTTTGTTGCAAATCCCTTTTACTTTATCACAGCCTCACATCGGTTGCGCATTGACGTTATTAGACGCCGACATCACTCTACTTTTATCGCCTCCCATGCTTTCTTAACATCCTCAAATAGAGTCGCCATATTTGTTATATTTTTCAGACTAACTGCTGTTTTTACGTCCCCCCATAGATATTCTATGGGGTTCAAGTCCGGACTGGATAATTGCCATTCCAAAACGTTGATGAAATTATCGTCAAAGAATTTTTTTGGCAGCCTCGTCGTGTGCTTCGGATCATTATCCTGCTGAAACTGCCATATAATAGGCAAATTCTCCTCAGACCACGGGAGCATGACAGTATTTGGTATATCAACGTATTTCTCCTTATTTAAGATTCCATTAATTTTATAAATTGGGCCAACACCATTCCAGGAGAAACATCCCCATACCATAATTGACCCTCCACCATGCTTCACTACCCGTGATACGAAGCGAGGATTAAATTCTTGGTTAATGGGTCATCTTACGTATCTCCGACCATCTGGACCAAGGCGATTAATCTTTTTTCATCGCTCCAAATCACATATTTCCATTGATTTGCTGTCCAATTTCAATGGGACTTCGCGAAATCCACACGACGTTTTCTTTGAATCCTACTCAGAAGTGGCTTCTTTCGTGCTGCTCTTCCATGTTGCTCGGCTTCCACCAAACGATGTGCAATAGTCCGCTTGGATATCGTGTCATTTAAATTTTCTTGAATATCACGTTGGATGTCAGTAGATGACTTTTTTGGGCCGGATTTGGAGATTCGCGTTCTCATTCGGTCGGTATGTGCTGATGTGTTTCTGGGTCTCTTCTTTCGCGGAACATTGGCTATGGTCTCATATTTGTTGATATGCTGTAAATCATTAAAAACCATTTTTTTGGAACACTTTAGCTGCTCTGCTATTTCTCTATAAAACTTTCCAGACTTCCAAAATTCAAAAATTGGGCTCCGTTCTTCAGGAGTGCAACTTTTGCCTTTTCCCATGATAAATCTTAAAAATTATAATTTCTTATGTGCTATAAAATATTAAATTGGAAACAAATAACCGTAAAATAAAATTTGTTTTTATCAAAATAGCTCTTAGCCAAGAAAACTTCAATAAACAATTACCCGTTTCTAATTAGTTGTCGCACTTTCTTAGAATTTTACTAAACAATATGTAAACTATTTTCAGAAATTATAACAGCTTTTAAAATAAACAGCAACAAAAATGAGTGCAATCAATAATAAAAAGACCCAGCCAACAAAATTCTGAGTGCCCATATATTGTGACTCTTTTTGGAGTCCAAAATATGAGCAATTCCTGAACGCTCACAATTTTGAATCTTAAATGATTCATATTCGATTCTTATTTCTGACTACATTCATAAAATGTTCAAAAATTAATCCGAAATAAGAGGAAAATTTTGTGAAATATGAAATTTATAATGACAAACTCAAAAATCACACTTGTTTTAGAGTCCTTTCTGAAGGTTCATATTTTTATTCAGAAAAGAGTCCAAATTGTTTATAAAAAGTATATTTTTTGAGCACTCCAAAAATGCTCATAAATATGAATAAAATTTGAGTCTTTAAATATTTTATTTTGAAATGAAAGTCACAATTTTCTATATTTTGTTTTCAAAAGTTGAAAATACAATATATGTGCTACAAATAAATGTGGAAAGGATAAATCGCGGAGTTTTAAGAAAATATATATCTCTTTAATATAAATATCTAAAATTAATCCTGAATGCTTACCAAGCAATAATCTAAGGAATTTTAAATGATAAATTTGCATGTTATGTAATTTGCAATCTTCAATTGTGCTATAAGCATCTTCGCAGATTTTGGATTGGATTTGTTTTTCGTTTGCAGCTAAACTTTCTTATACTGTTTATAAATGAAATTATATGTATCGCAAACACGCAGCTAATAATTTCTTAATGTTTAAATGTGCTCAAAATATAATTTAAGTATTTTAATTGTAAAAAATGTAATAAATTTATTAATAAAATCGTATAATAAGCCTGTGTATAAAGCAGATTGCGATTTAGAATCTTTTAAAAAACGTTTAGAAACGATCAGTAGAGGAGTGAAATAAGCCTCATAAAGAGTTAAATATGTATTCTGAAATGGCTCGGAAAATGGTTTAAAAAGTATCATAAAAGAGTCCAAAAATACTCTTTTTAAAACTCGTTTATGATTCCGAAAAGACTCATAGAAAAGAAGGAAATTTCCCCTACAAGGCTCAAATTGTGGAGTCTTTTTAGAGTCAGTTTTTATTATAATAAATAAAGAAATTAAATTAATTAAATTAATTAAAAGAGCGCTCAGAAAGAGGCTTCACCTGTAAAGGAAAACACCCTCTTATCGTTATGATTTTAGAAGGTTGAAAGGCTCTTTTATGAGTCTTTTCGGACTATAAATGTTCACTGGGGAGTAATAAATATAATACAATTGTTTTAAACAAAAAACGTAACGGTAAATTTACGAAAATATCAATAATGATCATCAAGCTCTAGTGTAGAAAATGCGTTTCTAATTAGTTGTCAACAGCTGTAACAATTACTAAGGACTGTTATTTGTGACATTACTCAGAACAATAACATTTCAAAATTTGAAAACATGACCATGGTCGACTTAAATATTCAGTATTCAACTTGATTCACTTAAGCTCATTGTATGCCCTTAACATTTTATGTATAATTACTCGTATATATTACCGTTTAAATTGAATTACAATTAAAGATCTGGCAATAACAAAGCAAATTGTTCAAAATTAGTTCACAAACAAACAAAACTAGTTTAGTGTAAACATGAGTCATTTATGGCGAATTTTATTATACCCTACACCACTATGTGGTCAGGGTATTATAAGTTTGTGCTGATGTTTGTAACACCTAAAAATATTGGTCGTAGACCCACCTTATAGTATACCGATCGGTTCAGAATTTTTTTTATTTCGATTTAACGATGTCCGTCTGTCCGTCCGTCCGTCCGTCTGTCTGTCCATGCAATCTTGTGCGCACTCTACAGGTCGCAAATATTAAGATATTTTGATGAAATTTGGTACGCAGACCTATGTTGGCCCAAGGACGAACAAGTTTGATTTTGGTGAACATCGGTCCATGTTTAGACCTAGTGCCCATATAAGGGTCCCACCAAAATTATATTGTTTATACGCTGCAGGTCGCAAATATTAAGACATTTTGATGAAATTTGGTACATAGACCTATGTTGGCCCAAGGACGAAGCCTATTGATTTTGGTGAACATCGGTCCATGGTTAGAACTAGTGCCCATATAAGGGTCCCCCCAAAATTATACTGTTTATACGCTGCAGGTCGCAAATATTAAGATATTTTAATGAAATTTGGTGCGCTGACTCACATTATAGAAAATTTTGACACAAGCCCCATTTTAACCCATTCGAATTTCGGATCCAAACAATAGACCAGACTGGTGTAGGGTATTGTATAGTCGGCATACCCGACTTTAACCTTTTTACTCGTTTTTTATTACCTTTTGTAAATTTGTTAATATTATTGTTTCGAATTTTTTCAAAATTGTCTGCGACAAATGACAAAAATATTCATGTAGCAAACCTTTTATATTTAAACCATGGTTTGACCCATGTGCCAAAAAGTTGTTATGGAGAAAAAACGATAAAGTATGTTTACATTTTTTAATTTTTATTTGCAAAATTGGCAGGTACATCAAAGTCGATACGGGATATCTTAGCTATGGTACTAAATATCGAGGAACGGGATTTGGAATAAGAAAAAAGATATTTATGTTATATATAATCTATTCCTAACTCAATTCAGTCAGTCAGTTAGTGTTTTTTATTACTAACAAATGTTTATTACTTTGATGACTGTACCTTCCTACATTTTGTATAAATTATAATTTAAGGCCCTATGCTCCTTTCAGGAGTAAAAGGAACAAATATATATATAATTTAATTAATTAGCATGAAATTATATGTATATGTGACCTTCTCCGAGAAAAGGGACCTAGTGTGTCAAAAAACGGGAACTTGGGAAAATCGATAAAAATGAAAAAAACATTAAAATTTGAAACTTTAAATGCGTTCTTCTCAAAACTTCATGTTCACACACTAGGTCCCTTTTCTCGGAGAAGGTCACATATGAATTTTTTTGAGTATTTATTTTGTTTCTTAAGTATTTATTTACACTTTAAATAATCTACCAAATGTGTTCTAAAATGATTTAGCTTATTCTAAAAAAAGAAAACAAATTGTTAAAACACTAATTAAACCAAAGATTTTGTTATCTTCATTTGAACAAAGATTTTAGTTATCTTTATATCTGAAGCACTCCGCCGTGACATACAGGCAAATTTAAGTATATTTAAGCTTGTTCGCTGCAAAAATTCAACACAAAAAGAAAACAAAACTTTCCAATTATAGAAACACACTTTTTATGTCCATATGTTAGTTATATCCAGTTTTAATTATTTCGTAAAATATCGATATTTCGTATCAATATATATTACTACATCTTTGATCCTATATAAAAACTTTTAAGCTAATTTATTAAACAAAAGCCGTCACGTGTCAGACGGCTTGAACGCGAATCGTGATATTTCCATTGAAATTTCAGCAAAAGTTTACGAAAGGAAAATAATTCTCGAAGAAGCATATTATACGTTGTAGAAGTTAATAATATATAAATATATAAGCACAGTCCAATACCGATTCGCGCCCCCGTGTTGGACCCGCTCCGTTTTGCACCCTACTAAAAAGGAGTCAAAGTTTGATTTACACCCCCTATGTTAAAATAATAAAAACTATTAACAGCCACCGAAGAGAATAATTTATTCACAATAAGTTTCCTGGTATCGAAAAAAAGTTTTCCCGTGGAAATATTTTTATAAAATTTTTACTCGCAAACTCTTTATTTTAATCCAAGTTTTATAATAGCTGTGTTTGTGCGGCAAACTATCAACGTTGGCTTATGTCATTCCCATACAAATTTGACATTAGAAACTTTGAGAGTTAACACTAAACGTTGACTAATGTCAAATTTATATGGGAATGACATAAGCTAACATTGATAGCTTGCCGCACAAACACAGCTAATATGAAAATAATTTTTTAATTCCAAAATTTGTTCCCTATTTAAATCCAATATTAGAGAGAAAAGTCGGTTATTATTTTTTAAAGCTTACAAAAAATTTATATTATTTATATTTGTTTTTTTTTTTTTAATTTATACGGCTTTCATTTGGTCACATTTACACGCGAGAGAACCCTCTACAGATAAAGCAAAAATCACCTCTGAATAGTCTAAAGAATTCTAAATAGCTCTATTTAGCTGTGTTTTTTTGTTCTTTCTCATAACTTGCAATATCTCTATTTAGATGTGTTTTTTGCTCTATCTTACACTCAAAATAATAAGTCTGTTGGCTGAACATAAAAATTTGTTACTTTAATAAAATTTATTCCTGTTTTTGGCTTAAAATAAAATTTGTTGATTTTAAAACATTTTTTGTTAAATTTAACAAATCTAAATTTAGGTAAAAAATTAGTAAAACTACAGTTTTATTTGTGATTATACTGAGTCTTAAAGTTTGTTCAAATTAAGGGTCTCGGGATGCTCCCGCGGCATAGTCCATAGCATCTAAGGGCACTCCAAAGAACAAACATTTTGTCCGGTTTGCTCAATCTCCCTTAGTTCGGGAGATATGGACCGTTTTTTGAAGTAGAAAGTTTTTATTAAAAATTTATGCCCCACCAAGATACATTTTTGGATAGAGATAAACTTTTCAAGAGGGTATTGCATGGTAAGGGGTCCTCAGAATATGTGATTACATAGTATATTCTTACCAGAGTTGGAAAAATATTAAGTCTAAAAATAGTTTTCAAAAAAAATTTATAAAAAAATCTAGAACATTACTTCATATTTGAAATAATGATAAATATAAGTCATTATTGGTATCGCATTATTTTTTGTTTTTGAAATAATGTAAAAAGTAACTAGTTATTAGCAACTCATTATTACATGTTTTAAAATAATGTAGAAAGTAAGTCGGTGTCATTATTGGTAGTCGAAAAAATAATGATATGTTATTACTAGGGCAAGGAATTCCATGCAAATTCATGATTTCTTTTCTCGATTGTCCAAAACTAATATGGACTAAATATTTATCCGAATCATCAAATTTATAAAAAAAAATGGTATCGATTTGTAGTTGCATTTTTAATGCATATTTTGTGCTTCTTAATGCATATGTGTGCATTAGAGCGTACCTCAAAAAAGAGCGTACCTCAATTTCAAAAAAAAAATTTTTTTTTTGGCCGAACGTAGTGGTCGCCTTTTTCAATTTTTCTTTATAGCTTCGGCATTTAAAATCGGATTTTAAAGTGTGATATATTGATTTTTTTGCCTCGAGGAGACCAGTGTCTTGCTATAAAGGAAAAATCCAATGAAAAAAAATTTAAAAAGGCGACCCCTACGTTCGGCAACCAATATATAAAAAAAAATTCTACTGGGTTTATCGAAAAATTTCATTAGCAAAAGTTTAATGATTTTTTGCGAGCTTTAATTTTCTGATATTAGGGTTGAACATTAGGGTGTAGCAACTGAGATATGGTGGCTAACTACTAGAACGGGATACTTGGGTGAGAGAAAAACACTGGTCTCCTCGAGAGAAAAACATCGATGTATCATACTTTAAGATCCGACTGTAAATGCCAAAGATATGACGAAAAATGTTCGGCAAAAAAAAATAAAAAATTTTTTTTTGAAACCTCCTTGCAAAAATACTTCATATTGGAGGGTGTACGGCGAACTTTTTTTTTTTTGCCTGTAAGGTGGTACGCTCTATTGTGCATATTTTTAATTTTTATGAGCATTTTTTATTTTGTAAAAAAATATAAAAAATTGATACGTTTTCATATTTTGATTCAATCAAAATAAACATTATTAAAAACCTTATTGACCTATGGAAAATCTTCGAGTACTGTGTCTGATTGCGAAATAACTAACTTAAATATACGTTTAAATTTTAAAGTGCATTATTTTTGCAAAATTAATAGTTTTTGGTGCATATTTCTTATATTTTTAATACATATTTTTCTTTTTTTAACCGCATATTTCAGGCGCATATTTTCCATTTTTAAGTGCATGAAATTCCTTGCCCTAGTTATTACCGTTTCTACACTGGGTATTAAATTTCGAACTTAAAATATTAAAAAGTTTTCAAACAAAAAAGCTCCAAACAACTTTGAAACTCTGTTTTACCCCCTAAATAGAACCGAAGGTTATATAATTTTGTCCGTATACCCAAATTTCATCGAAGTCTACAGGAACCCAGAGAAAAACTCTCCTTGGAAGTAAAGGAAAGCGAAGCATGATAACTATTGTAGCCCATGGCAATAGTCACTATTTGTTGTCGATTTGCGGCTTATCGACTCATTGTAGAAATTTTCGATGAAAAAGCAACAACCCCAATTTTTTTTTCTATGTTTTCTGCTCCCGAACAAATTCAAAATGAAATTCCGGGGAGTGGCTCAATAGGAATTTGATGAATTTTGCATATGTTGTACACTAGAGCGTATCACCTTACAGGCAAAAAAAAAAAAGTTCGCCGTACACCCTCCAATATGAAGAATTTTTACAAGGAGGTTTCAAAAAAAATTAATTGAAAAAGGCGACTTCTACGTTCGGCCAAAAAAAATTTTTTTTTGAAATTGCCTTGCAAAAATACTTCATATTGGAGGGTGTACGGCTAACTTTTCTTTTGAGGTACGGTCTATTGTAAACGGACAAAAATATCATCAGATTTTAAGTGAAAAAAATAATTGTTAAAATTCAATATCCATTTCAACAACATTTTTATTTAATTTAAATAAATACTTTGTTGATATGACAAATTTCCAGTTTTTTTTTCAATTAAACTTGTTTGTTGAAATTCAACGAGCGTGTTTAGTCAGCAAGTTCTTTGTTGACGCGGTCATTATTGTCAATTAGAGTCAGTGAACTAGTTCGTGCAAATCGATTTTTTTTAACTGTAACTGAATTACGTGTCGTGAACTGATTTCTTCGTTTGACAACTTTTTTATGCACTATTCACCTTTTACATATTTTTTCAATCAAGTAAATCATCGCTTTGTTTGGAATTTTGTAAATTGAATACATTTTTCACGGTGCTCTGGACCAAATTTTTATAAAATTTTTGAATTGCTGCAATCTGTATGCGTATTCAGTTTTTAGTTGATTTAAGGTGAAAATTCTACTTAACAGAAAAAAGATCACCACTTTCTTTTTTGGAGACATAATTTTTTTCGCGAATAAAAACATGTTATGAAAATTTTTGTCGGTTTATTATTAAATAAAATAGTTCACTAAAATACGTTTGTTTGTAATTTTTTTAAGAAAAATCGAAATATAGACTGATCCTACATAAAATTTTATAATAATTTTTTTTTTCGCCCAAAAATTATGCCACCAAAAAAAGCAGGTAGTGGATTTTTTATTTATTTTTTTTTTTGTTAAGCAAAATTGCTATCCTTACATGCAGATTGGAATAACTCAAAAATTTTATTCAAATTTGGTCCAGAGCACCGTGAAAAATTATTAAATTGGAAAAATTGCAAACTATATCCACATAGCGATGATTCACTTGTCAAAAGAATAGTTTAGATATCCATATTGGCCCATTTAGAATATATTGTTCAAACCACATTGAATTTCTGATAAAATCCGAACAATCGCGAATTTCAAGAAAATCTGAAACACGTGTTCGCTTAAATCGACTAGAGATTAAGATATGTAAGTTTGACATTTAAATCACAAACATCACAGTACAAAAGAGTCAAAAATCAGTTTCCTTTATAGAATATTCTTAAAAATAGGACATGGCTGTGTATGCTTGAACATGTTATAAACCTTTCATTTGATACCATATTATGTATTTTGTCTTTAGATAAAATGCTAAATTCTTCCAAAAACTTTAAAAAATGCCTTTTTGGCAAACGTTTCAGCTCTGCAAACGGTTCAGCTCTACATATAGATCCGAAATATTTTGGGAATCATCATAAAACAAACCAAGGTGTATTTTGCGGGGGCACTTTTTTTCTAACTCGGTCTACTGAACACGAATTCCCTTTAAAAAAACACACAAATATTATATAATTTGGGCAAACCCCGTAAAATTTGTACATAAACAGGTGAAATATAAACAATTCATTAAAATTAACTTGGCCATTATTTATGCAAATATTTATGTATTTAGTATTACAGTCAAAGCCCGGTATAACGCATAATCGGTATAACGAACGCGCGATTGTTTGAATTGACTGCATTATATAGCGAATATTTCTGAAAAATTATTATGGATGTAACGAGCAGTTGGTAAAAAGATATTTAAAAAAGTTTGAGAAATATCAAAAATCAGAACAAAGAAAAAATTAGAGAATTATTTGTTAATTAACCTTATAATTTAGAAGGTTCATTAAGTTTTAACCCCTTTTTAATAAGTTCAGCCATTTTGGAAATGGTAAATGTTCAGTAAAATTAGTACAAAAACTTGTTGCGATTTAACGAATATTTTGATATAACGAATAGACCTAACAATATATTATTCGTTATACCAGGCTTTCACTGTCTTAACATTTGAAATATCTTCATTAAAAATAATTGTGTATGAATTGTTTACTTTCAGAACAACATATACAAATACGAGGAATTTGAAAAATAAAAATAAAAAGCGAAAGAGGGAGCGGGAGCGGGAGAGATTATAAACTGATTATTGTATAGAAAATCATAAATACTATCATGGAGACTGAATCATTAAATCGTAAAAATTCATCCAGAAAAAGTTCCATAGTCAATGGAAATGGTGATACAACGGCCAAAGTTGAGAATGAAGCTGGTGGTGGCGGTGGTGATGCTGGGGGCGAAGTAACACTTAAAGCTAAAATGAGCCTTCTTAATGGCTGTACTGTCATAGTGGGTTCAATCATCGGTTCCGGTATTTTCGTTTCACCCACAGGTGTCCTAATGAATACCGGTAGTGTTAATTTAGCTTTGATAGTTTGGATTGCATCTGGTGTATTTTCAATGGTAAGTAAAAGGGAAAAATCAAGATTATAGTGTTTTTATTTATTTCATTATGCAAATTTGTTATCAAATATGTTTATTATTATTTTTTTTAGTAAACTAGATCACTTGATAACCGGTAGTTGTAGTAGTATCATGAGTATCATTCATTATTTATAAGTAATCGTGACGTTTACTTTTAGTTAAGTGAATAGACGACACATGCTGAATTTGTATTAACTACTTTTCTTTATTATTTAATACGTGATTAAAACAGTTGTAATAACTATAACTGGTTACACATCTGTTAAGTTTGTTATTGTTTACATTTTTCAACATCAAGGAAATTTTTTTGTGAGATGTTTGATTAAAATCTAGGCTGTTTGTCACATATTTGTCTCAGAAAAGAATTTATAAAAATATTTCAAATTCATAATTATAGTGTGGCAAATATGTCTCAATACAAAAAGAAAATTCTTGGCTTTTCTCTTTCAAATGTAAACAAAAATATTGTCATAAGAATATTTAAAATTTTATAATTTTTTATTTCATAAAATATCTGAAACAACACAAGTTAACAATAAAATTATGCGTTTGTTGGTAAAGGTACAGCAGGGCACACAAGATTATTGCTCCATTTCGAGTTCCTGCGAAGTCTTTGTACTAAAACAGCTTTTGTACAAAGCCGACCCCAAATGTTTAAATTTTGTTTGTTTACAAAAAATAAAATAAAATCAGGTAAGTACGGATAGTCGTTTTTTTACAAGTCGTTATAGATATAGGTATAAAATTCGAAAAAAACAAACCTAGTGTAAAAATCAAAAAAAAAAATTTTTTCCTTCGAAAATGTCAAATTTTGTGCCAACAAAGCATCATATGCGGCAAGTTTTGCTTTACTTCTTCAATTTGAAAAAAAAAAGTGCAACTGAAGAATATCGATTGCTCACCAAACCTTAATCGGAATCGCAGCAAAAAAAATTGCAAATAATGCTTTACAAACTACTTCTTTCAATGCTTCACAAGTATCCGTTAGTGTATTTTAACTGCTTTTTTAGAAGTTATTCTGAACAACTTCAACAAATCACGTCCTTCGTTGCTTCCAAAGTATCCGTTATTACATTTTTACAGCTTTTTTAGAATTACTTCCGAACCACATCCAAAAAATAACTTATTAATTGCTCCAAAAGAGATCGTAAAAAGTGATTTTGGTATCATTTTGAATTTCCAAACAGAGGGTCCCGGGTTCGATTCTCGGTGAGGCCAATATTTTTTTTATTTTTTTTTCAATCTTTTTTTATTCTATTAATTTGTTTTTAATATTTATAAATAATTTGTTTAAATTCAATATTTTTTTAATGCTTAAATTTTTAAAAATATGTATATATAAAAAAATGGTAAGAAATTGCTTTTTATGCACCTGTAAAAATGGTACTGAAAACAATATTGAATTGGAGTGCACCTTTTCCACTTGTTTAATAAGTACTTTTATTGAAGAGAATAAGGAACAATATCTCGCATTAACAAAGTGGTGTTTTTATGCCAGTCAACTTTCATATCAAAGAATAGCTCAGCGGTAGCGCTCTAGAGGTAGAGGTGGCGGCAATAAAAAACTTTTGTAAAATAAAAAAATATAATTTTTTTTATTTTAATTAGTGAAAAAGAGCTTCTTCCTTTGTACTTCTGCAAAAAGTACTGAAAAAATGTTGAAGTAGGAGTCCTCCTCTCCTATGACAACTCAATGTTAAAATCATTAGTGTTTATGTTAAAAAAGAAGTATGTACATTAGGGCGGGTCGATTTATTTTTCATCAATTTCCCTACGATTTCCGTATTCTATGGGTTATTCCATGAAAATTTGCCAAAGGAACCATACCTCTATCGTTAAAATCGAGTCCCCTACTTTTTGTTGGTAGATTTTTTCCCAAATTGACGTTCGTATGAAATATTACCTACACGTTCACATCCATAACTCAAAAACTATCGATCGGGTTTAATCGCCAGTAGGCGCTCATTTTGATCAATTTACAACAAAAAAATCTCCAACATTGGTCCAACGGTTCAAAAGTTACGGGCATTTTTGTCCAAATTTTGGAGCATTTTTCCATAAGGGACATAAGAAATAACTTTTTCCTATAACACTGTTTCTATAATGATGTAACCAGCACCATCTAGACACTTCTGGCAACACTACTTAATTGTGTTTACTTTAATAAATTTTGTGTTTAAATAAAGTTAAAGTAAATCAATTTCAAGGACTTATTAAATCAAGGACTTATTATTTTAACAATATTTTAACAGCGATTATAAAAGGATAATCGTAACAATATTTAATTCTTTTAGTGACGGTTTAAAAAATGGATTCAGAGCCTGGTTCATCGCAAAATCCAACAGATACCCAACGCAGTAGTTTGCAACATTTGGTCTCTCATGATGTTTTTTCTTTTGGCGTGGCCTGTGAATTACCTGATATTTATCTGTCAACTAAACGAGATATATTGAAGTTCTATTTTTTCTTGGCCGAACGTTCAAAAGCCCAAAGCAAAATGTTTTCGTATAAAAGATTTACTCCCCAAGTAGCAGACAGATTGTTAGAAATTTGGAATCAACTTAATATTGAACTTATACTCAAAGGTAGCATCATTAGAAAATTGAATAATATGCTTGACGCATATAGTAATGCAGATAAACAACGAGTAAAACGCGCAACAGAATTCAAAAAATTCGTAGAATCAACAAACCAATTATTCAACATTGGAAAATGTAAATGCAACTTGAAAGAAAACGACTGCTCATGTGGATCTATCCCAGAAAACTTAAAAGATTTCATGCGCGATCAATATAATGACAGAATACAAACGATACCGGAACACGATAATGGAAGTGAAGAGATGATACCAACGGCTATACCAACAATCTCAGTGAGCAACGATCCTACATACGAACCACATTATGACGAAATGGAAGTTGATGTGAGAGGAGGTTCAGAATTAGTTCTACCACCACAAACATACACTCCCAGATACAATACTAAAAACTATGCAATGATGTGTGACAGATTTGGTGTGCATGATAGGATGGGATCAGCATTGGCAACAGCTCTGATGGAAGACCTGGGCGTAAAAGATGGTCATGACAATCTTGTCATCATGGATAAAAGTAAACTTCGTAGAGAAAGAGAAAAATGGAGACAAGACGCACTTTGTAAGCGGTATGATGGCTCGAATTTGATATCATTTTCATTCGACGGCAGGAAAAATGATGCTCTAACTGTAGAAAAAATTGATGAGAAATTGCATCCAAGGATGGTTAAAGAACCTCATCTAGTTGTTTTGAGGGAACCAAAATCTCAATTGATAGGCTACACAAAACTAGAAAGTGAAACTTTAACCGGTAACCGATTTTGAGGAAATCGCTTTGGAAAATATGCCTCCTGGTGATTTAAATCCAGAAGAATTATCTACTGATTCGAGGTACTTGATGTTAATGGCCAATGCAATTTCTAATGGTGTGGTTCCTGCGGATTTGTCTCACATAAAACCAGGGCCAATTGCACATTCTCGTTGGCTCACCAAAGCCAATAGATTATTACGGTTGTATGTGACAACTAATAATCCAACTGAAAATTTAAAAATTCTGGCTAACTATATAATAAAAGTATACACGCCAATGTATTTCAATGTTAAGTATTATAGCTCTGCCGCATACGGTAGTACATTACTTTTTAAATTTATTACTTGGACACGATTTTTACCACCGAATTTACTTGGAGTTGTAAATACAGTAATTCAAGATAATCCATATTTTGCACACTCAGAAAATATCTTGCTATCTATGTTATTTGATGATAGAATGGAAAAACGAAACATTGCTATAAAGAAGATTTTACATTACCGAAGAGATATTGTCGACCCAACGGAACTTAGAGTTTATAAAAAATCTCTTATAAACTTTAATTGTACGGAATATACAAATATGATTGATTTAAATGACGATACCATTTTATTCGAACCACCGTTTACGCAAAGTTATTCGTATGAACATTTGGAGGGATATTTAAATTACGAAGTGCCACCGTTCGATGATCCACAAATTCCTTTACACATTCAAGGAACGGAAAGACATGTCCAATTGCTGGCTGCCACTGCTAAACGAGTTGCAGGAAAGAATGTAGAAGGCGCTATGGCGACGACATTAGAGAGCCGTACGAAAACACCCAGACTTGAAAGCAAACAAGACTTTCAGAAAAAATAATGGTTTTTTCACATTTTGTCTATTACTACACTCAAACTGAATATTTTTTTTGATAATAGGTTGATAGATACTTTATTATCTCTTAATTTGAATTTTTGTACAAAAAAAAATAAAAAGGGGAAAAAACAAAAATTTGGTTTTATGTGTTATTTTGTTTTAGCAATATCGCATGAATTAATCAACCGAATTCGATAAATTTGGGCTTAAACTCTTCGTTTTGAATTGTAAATTGAATAAAATAATGGATTGAGCCAAAAAAATGGCCATGAAAGTAATATTCTTGGACAAAATCATGAAAAAAATGGAAAAATGCTCCAAAATTTGGACAAAAATGCCCGTAACTTTTGAACCGTTGGACCAATGTTGGAGATTTTATTTTGTAAATTGATCAAAATGAGCTCAGCTTTCCAACGCGCCTACTGGCGATTAAACCCGATCGATAGTTTTTGAGTTATGGATGTGAACGTGTAGGTAATATTTCATACGAACGTCAATTTGGGAAAAAATCTACCAACAAAAAGTAGGGGACTCGATTTTAACGATAGAGGTATGGTTCCTTCGGCAAATTTTCATGGAATAACCCACAGAATACGGAAATCATAGGGAAATTGATTAATTTTTTCACTCCCTACAAATCGACCCGCTCTAATGTACATCTAGCTCATCAATTGCAGTGCTTTTGCTACTGCTTCGGCATCTCTTTTTTTGCTGGGAATATGTTCCATCAATTTCAATGTGCGAGAGATGGTTTGTGCGGTGCAGAAGTGGTGATTTTGACACGGAAGACAAAGACCGCCCAGGTCAGCCAAAAAGTTTGAAAAGGAGGCACTACTCGATAAGTATTTTCAAAAAGCCAAAAAAGTGAGTTTTTCGTCTTGTAAATCGTATTTCAAACTTCAGGGCCGTTGCGGCACGTTTTCTCGTTATACGATCACTAGGGTTTGGGATTTCCTGGACATTTTTATTTCCCGGGAAACGGGAATGAAAAAATTTAATTCCCGGGAATCCCGGTAAATATTTTTGAACAAAATTTTTAATGAAAACCACCTATATAAGTAATTTTTGTTAAAAAAAAAAAACTATTTCAGTACAAATGCAGTCTGTGTAGTGAGAATTCAAAGTAAAAAATATCAGAATGTTGAGCATTTGATTTCACATAAATTACTCGCAGCACTGCCAAACTACTGGACTGTCGGAAACAAACCGTTTCATCACACTTGGCCCATTAGATATGGTGGCCACAATGTTATTTTCCAAAGACAAATAAAACTCTTCTAGTCTTATTTCTACAATTCTTCTTATTTCATCAGCATTACATCTTCCTGATATATAAACCAACCCCAGGTTATAAAATGAATTATTTCCATTTATACATTGTTGTGATATTCTTGTCCATTCATCTAAGATTATAGTAAATCTCCTATTGTTAGAAATATTGCTCGATATTTCTTTCATCATGATATCTTTTACATTATTGTAGTAATTTAATATAATGTTCTTTACATCGGTTTCATTTTTTTGCAATGCCATGTTTTTATTATAGAAACTTTCTCGAATAAACGAAGATCTAGTTATGGTGCGGATTGACTGCGGCTAATTTGGATACCATTTCAGGATATGTTTGCCCTACCATAAAACCTTTAATGCCTATTCAGCTTACACTTTTTTCTTCGGGTACTTTGCTAATTTTAGCTGAAACGTTATTCTTGTTATTCTTTTCTTCAAGAGAAGTTGCATGACCATAAATTTTTTTTTTTTGTGCACCAAATTTAGATGTCGGATAACCAAATTTAGATACCACCGTTAGCCAGTCTTTTCTTTTAAAATTTATTAATTAAAACGTTACTTATAAAATTATTGGCTCTTAATATAAAAGAGTATTTTAAATTTAAAGTCGACTTTATTTTCAATCAAACGGTTTTGTTCATTTTGTGTATGAAAACCTTACAAAAATATTTATATTTTCAATAATTTTGATTGGTTGAAAATAAATTAACCAATCAGAATGCTCCAAAAATAAACTAAGTCAAGGTATACTGCCACCCAATATTTTAACTAAAGTCGACTTTACCTAAATTATACATTTGAAAAATTTAGATAGTAAGGGCGATTATTTGTAGGAAACAAAGCTATTTTTTCATATTTCTTTTAAACATTTTACCAAGTTTTTAGGTTTAACTACTTAAATTTGGAATAAGTTATGCGAAAAATCTTTATTAGTTGAAATGCTCCTAATTACTTGGCAAAGATTTTATTTGTGTGTCAAATAAATGTATTCCCTTTTAAAAGATTTTAACAATGACATTTTTGTTTTGGTATTTAAAATGTTTTTTATGACTAAAATTAAAAAATCCTATTCGAAACAAAAACAATTTAAAAAATTTGTGATATTTTTTCGAAAATTATGAAAGGTTTTATTCTGTAAATTTCCTAGTGGGTCGTTTTTGGCCAAAAGTATAAAAATTAACCCTATATGGATTATGTTACATAAAATAATTATTTTCATCCAGTTGAGATTTTTTTGTCAAATTTAAAGGCTTTATAATCTCGTAGTCGTAATTAATATTAAGTTTAAAATTTAAGAGTTAATGATTTTTTAAACAAATGTAAAGATAATTATAGTCTTACGAAATTTAAGTGATACTTTTTCGAAAACTATGTAAACTTTGATGAAAATATTAAAATTTTGTTAAATTTTTGACAAAATGAGCAATTTTTGTAAAATGTCCTGGAAAGCAGTCGCTCCAAGCACAAACTCGAATTATCATTTTTTCAATTTATTTTTTTTTCTTTAATATCAACTATTATGTGCTACAAATAGCAATCGACATCTCCAAATTAGGCATTTTAAAAAATCTTTAAAATTAATTTTAAAAAAACACGTTTTTGCATTTTTATCAAATTTGTGGGTCATTTTGGATTCCAGGCTAAAGTGGGTTAATGATATCCGATGAAGTCATTTTGACTATATTAAATGAATAAATAAAATAAAAAAAATTTTTTATAAATTTAAAATTTTGGGAATTTTGAATAATAATACACTTTTTTCAAAATGGGCCATTTTCGTCACGGGTTAACATTTTCCAAAAAAAAATGATTTCTACCATTTCCAATAAAACTGGGGGGTGTAATGAAGAATCTATTTTTAATTGACACCCTAGTATATATATGTACAGCGCATAGTTCGGGGACATCGCCAAAAAAGTCCCTAAACTATTCGATGTATTAGTCAAAAATGTCTTCAAATTATTGTATTCGCAAGACCTAGGGACTAACCAAATTTCTCCAGACTAAACTGTAGATCGAATATTGATATTATTGTACGAGTACTGCTTTGTAAAATTATAGGAGGTATATTGCACAAATTTTGTATAAAAATTTCGTTTTGTAAACTTCCTATAACTTTACAAAACGTTTATGAATTGAGGGGTAAATGTTTAATAACGCTCCTGGATGGGAGCAGGAAGTTCTCATTGAGTTTGCAATTTAACTTAACAAATATTTCTAGAAATTCTTAAAACATCGTCCCCCGACTATTTGCTTAGGCAAGAATGAAATAGAGATAGGGGCATGCATTCAACAGATTATTTTTCACAATTTGTTAAAAAGTTTTGGGATTTTAGCACATTTAATTCGTTAAATATAGTACCAGTAAATGGATTAGAATCCTGTCTTTAGAAAAAGTTGCCCAACAGTGGACTCTTTATATTTGGCGCTACTAGAGGCATTTTAAATAGTCCATTCAAAGAAGTTCGTCGGTAGATTCTACTGAAAATGGCAGTTAAAACAAAATTATATGCAGCTAAAAAGACGACAAAAATATTTTTTTACATTTTGAATCTATTTGGTGTTATTTTTAACTGTTGAACAAAGATGGATTTAAAATAACTAACAAAGTCATAAAAATAACTAACAAATTTATACTACAAAACAACTACTGTTTTTACAGTTAATTTTCTTTGATATTATGACAATAGATATTATTAAAAAAACATGTGTAATTACTTCAACTTACTTCAAATTTTTAGTCAAAATTCCCAACAGTTCTACACTGAAAGAATTATCCTTCATGATATTAATGATATAATTTCATAGAATTTTTTTCGGAGAATCAATGAAGAATTTCATTGTGTATATAATACTTAATAAATATTATAAAATTTTTCATAACTTTTCTTTCATAAAATTTCATAATTTCATTAAAAAAATTCATTGAATTTCATAAATTAGATCTTCATAAATTTAATGAAAATGTTTTTTTATATATGTGACAGCGCATAGAGAAAGGGACCTAAGGGTAAAAAAATCAACTTTTTTTTTTTTTTGTGGACAACATCTGAGCATCGAATGAGACCGATCCCATGCTCTCCTGACCTTAGGTCCCTTTCTATCCTTAGGTCCCTTTCTATTTTGCGTGTCACATATATGAAATTATTAAATTGTATTTATATTTTTTAATTTATTTATGAAATATCGTCATTTCATTAATTTTTAAAAATTTTCATACAATTAGAATTTTATTTAACCATTTAATTCTCAAATACAATAGTTTTATGTCACCATACGACCGAGTTTTAGTGATGTGCATTAATTTCCATACTGAGAGAATTATCTTTTATAATTTTAATTTTTTTTAATTTTTTATTATTAATTTTGGACTAAGATATTTTTTTTTAAACCATATCAATTTTTTCGAAAGGAATTTCATTAATTGAATTAAGCTTATTATAAAATTTTATGAAACTTTTAATTTAATGAATTCTTTTATTAGATATATTTTGTACATCCGTAAAATATGCTACAATTTTATTACGCTTTTTGCATTTTCTAAATACTTTTTATTTATCCACTCCAGCTTAGTAACGACAACAACCAACTATAATAAATAATAATAAATGAAATTGCTTCAGAGATTTTATGAAGCCCAGCATTGGCTGAATGATTTATTCATTGGATGATTTTATTTTATGAAGAGTATCATTAATTTTATGAACTTTTCATAAACATTGACTTTAATGTAACCTGTTTCATAGATTCTATGAAAAGTTTCAATTAACGAGTTCCAGTGACAATTTTCATTGAAAATATAAAGAAATTCATTACTGAAGTGATGACAATTGTCTCAGTGTACAGTTAGTACAGATACAATAACACTGAAGAAACAATAAAATTTTATGATTTTTATTTGCAAACTAGGAATATATAAATAACTAGGGCTCGGAAGTTCATGTAAACACAGGTTTGATGTCGTTAGCCGGAGAACAACGTTAACGAAATATATTTGCGGATCAACAAATTTGCTCCGTTTACGTCTGGCTAATCCAGGTTTAACTTAAAACTTACAAGGAATTTGGTACACTCGAATTTGGATAAAATATGTTATAAAGGGCACAGAAAAATAAAAAAATTTTATACTTATGAATTTTTAAGTTTTATTTAAAAATGTTTTATACTTATATATTTTTAAATTTTATTCGATCAACCGTTTGAGAAAAAACTCAAATAATTATTTTATATATTAATCGATGAAAATAAAAAGTCGGTTAATTGAATACGCTGGTATTTAGCAGTTCAATAAGCTAAAAATTTTAACAAAATTTAGCTTACCCAAATTTAGCAGACCATGATTTTCAACTTTATTGAAAATATGAGTGTAGTAGCGTACACTCATAAAAAAAAGTTAGTACAAAAGTCTGTTAAACGCGTTCTGATTCTATTGAACTAATTTTCCTGTTATTCTGTCTTAAAATTTAGGATTGAACTAATATTTTTTGTAAATCTAATTTAGCATTACAACTACTTTCGGCCGTATTTGAACTAACTTTGCATGCTAATTTTTAGTAATTTGTGTTTCTTAACTTTACAAATTTTTCAGCATTATTATTTTATTTTCTAATTATTATTATTATTTTATTTTCTAATTATTATATTTTTGTGTCTCTGCTATCAATATCACATAGAGATGGCGCTATATTTTAATTTGTCAGTCTGTACCTATAAAGTAACCCTTATTAGACACATATACTCCCAATAATAAATATGGGCCCGTCTAGGGCCAGATCCCGGAAGTCGAAATTTTAAGCGACATTTCAACAGAAATTTGTAGTTAAATCAGTTAAAATTTCTGCTGAATTCAGCTCAAATTTCCTACCTAATTTAACTGAAATTGTCCGTATATTTAGTAGTATGTAAAATTTAGCTTACCTTAATTTAGCATACCATGATTTTTAACTTCGTTGAAAATTCTGCTGGCGCAAATTCAGTTACTATTTCCTGTTATTTTAGCAGAATTTTTAACTATTTGTACTCGCTATTTTTTATGAGTGTAGTTTTACTCAGAGTTTATGCATTAAAGTCTTAATAATTTAGAATATATTCTAACATCTATTTGCTCCATTACTTCCTTAAAACTCGCATAATTCAACGTTTTAGTTCCTGTTTAAAAAGTATGATAAAGACATACCATAAATATGTGTATCAGCACTACCACTAATGAAATAACTTGTAAATTCTTAATATTAAGGGGGGTATTGACTCTAGGAAAACTTTTGTTTTCGAATTTTTTTTATATTTTATTTGGATAGAGCATACTCTTCAGTATATGCTCAGAAAATATCAATACAAAATTCCACATATTTTTTTATAAAATATGTTTTATTCACAAAGTAATATTCTATGCATTAAATTTGTACACAAAAATTTTTGAGAGCGTTTTTTATCATCGTCTTTATTATAAATTTAATTTCGCATAATACAGCAGAAAAAAAGAAAAAACTACATCAAAATATGCAAGAATAGCACGCAGTCTTTAAAGAAAATCCAATGACGATTCCTCGTTGATGGGCGAAGGCACGTTATATGAGGCAGATACTGTGGCTTTTTATAAGCCATAAAAAAACAATTAAAAGATGTATGAAATAAAAGATTTTGACCGAAGTGAAATTTCTCAAAAATTCTCTACCATCGTTTTTAAGAATATTTGGGTTAATATATAAAATACTCTTTATCAGATTCTTCCCAAATTTGGTACACATATAGAAAACTCCGAGATATAAATTTTGTTCATACACGGTTTTTTGAAATTTTGCTGTGTTCTTAGCCTAAAAATAATTTTAAACTTTTAACGCGTTTTCTCACAACCCTAAGTTCAAAATCGGCTGCCACTTTACAGCCAAGGCGGGTTAACCGATTTCGATTCGGGTTTTTTTCTTTCGTAGGCAACAAAAAATTTTTGATTTTTGGTCAAATAAATTTTATATCCCCGAGCAAATGTGTTTTTTCTTGCATTTTTTGGAAATTTTAAGTTTGTGTTGCAACTTTGTTAAAAAAATTTTTTAGAAATAAAAATCGGGCCACGATAGGGACTAGAGAATTTATCTGGGATTAAAAATCACTTTACATTTTTATTTTCCGATAATTAATGAAGGCTGCACAGTTGCAGCCGATTTTGCCTTTTTTAAAAAAGACCAGTAATGGCAACTCTGGCGATTTTGGATGGGGAAATATAAAACTGATATTTTTTAAAAATACTACAATAAAATGATTTTTAAATCAAAAAATTAAATATTAAAAATATTAATTGAATTTTTGACAACCGTTCAAATATGCCCTTTAAAATGCTGCTGTTACAGTATTTACCCCCCTTAAAAGAAAGAAATAACATCAAAAACATCTATTATAATGATATGATGTTAAAAAGGAAAAATTGAATTGAACCTATTTCTATATTAGACACCCACTCCTCTGAATACAATATTATTTAACAAATAAAGGAATGTTTAGAAAAGAATGTAAGATGTATAATCGGTTTCCCAGCAAAACATTAAGACAACAAAAATTGTTAGTTACGACACAAATAACTAATTATTTTTATATTGAGAGGACATTTAAGTTTGCACTAAAAAAAGTCAGCAAAGTCAAATTGTTTCAGCGAATTGTTAATATCAGCAAAACAATTAGTAAATTTAGCAAAAGTTGTGCTAAACTACTAAAAAAAATCTATAAAAATTTTAGTTAAAACTTTAAAATTGACCTTACAGCAAAAACTGCTGAAATTAGCAGATTATTTTTGCTAAATATTAGTAAGATAGGAACAGCAAAACTAAAACGGTTATATATACAATTTTTTAATTATGTTTGAGTTAAATTTTAGTTGATAGAAAACAACAATTTAATCTGCTAAAATCAACGAAAAATCATTTACTAAATAATTAGTAGACAAAGGGATTACAAAAGTTTGTTTTCTCGATTTTTTTATGCAAATAAAAATCTAGCCTTCTTAAATCAGCAGTTTACTATTTTTTTAGTAAATATTTCTATTGATTTTAGCAGTAAAGGAAACTAATTGCATTCAACAAAATTTAACTTAAAAATAACAAAAATTTTGTATATTTAGCAGTTTGTGTATGCTATTTTTAGTCTACTAATATTTAGAAAATTTTCTGCAGATATTAAATTACCTACATATTTCATTTTGAGTTGACTAAAAGTTAACTTAAATACAACTTAAATTTTGTAAATTTAACTGTTTTATGTTGGTTGTACTTTATCTGCTATTTTTACAAGTTTATTTCTATGATAGCAACTAACGCATTAAATAATTTCAATCCATTACCAAGGTTTTGCTGGGATTCTATTATATTTTATAGTGTTCATATACAGTAGAATTCAATTTTGTCTCCAAGCAATTGTAAATGTTATAAAAACACTTAAAGACATTAAATGTCAAGTTTGTAATAGCATGAAAATCAACTGTCAATCGCATGGATGAGGAAGAACGTGTTGAGCATATTTTTTCTAAATTTAATTGATTTTATAAATGGTCACATACTTTGTCATAACACTAATTTCTTATTGTCGTTGTTCTCGCTATTCTTTTATTGTAGGTTGGTGCCTATTGTTATGCTGAATTGGGTACTATGATAACAAAATCGGGTGCTGATTATGCTTATATCATGGAAACATTTGGCCCGTTCATGGCGTTTATACGTTTATGGATTGAATGTATGATCGTACGTCCATGCTCACAGGCTATTGTTGCCTTAACATTTAGTGTGTATGTTATGAAACCTTTCTTTCCGGAATGTACACCACCTGATGATTCAGCAAGACTTTTGGCGGTATGCTGTATATGTAAGTAAAATATTTAGGAAGTTATTTAAATGTTTCTAAAACGTTTGTTTATATTAATATGTACTATGTTTACACTGGAAGCTATCCAGAGAGAGCACTGATTTTACAAAAATTATTGTACTATGCGTACAACACTAATAATAATACAGTACAACACTAAAAATGCATCGGGCATTTGACAAATCAATTCTGATCGATTTTAGGATTAATATCATGAATGTGAATACCAAATTTTAAAATTAGCTCTACTTTTTGAAATATTCCCAAATTTAACTTTTAGCAAAAAGACAATTTTTTCAATAAAATTTCTATTCATTCATATACCTCACCAAACCACGCATAATTTTTAATATGGTTTAAGAGTACAGACTTTGGGCTTTCAGAATCATATTAAAGACGTGCACTTGTATATCTTAAAGTATTTCCAAAACAAATATACCATATACATAACTGTTACTGTTGGTATAAATAAGAGAAGAAGTGTAACTGATATTGTTATGTTTTGTTTCAACGCACTCACTTTATTCATAACCACAATACCAGTTATTTCTTGTTTTGCATTGAGTGAAGCATTTATTTGTTTCTTGTTCTCAAATACTTATTGTACCACAAATATTTTCAAGTAATTGTTGTGGAAACAAATAATCAAGTGACTAAAGATTAAATTTGTTGTGAAATTTGTATTTAAAAATTAATAAAATTCAATTAAAACAAAAAATTGTATTTAATTTAAATAAAATTAGTGAAAAAGAGGTCGAAGGAAGACATGGGGTTGATTTGGTAGAAATTTTCACAATATATTTATTGGCAGCGTACAATAAGTATCTATTGTACAATCTTCATTATCTGTTTTATTTGTTTGAGCATACTATAGTAAAACAAATATATTACGCTCATTCTCTCTTTATTCATTTACACACAATCTACTAGAAAGAATAACAATATCAACTATACCAGAAACACTAAACTACTTATCAATACGTATCAGTGTTGCCACCAGTAAAGCAAAAAATTACACAGCTGTAGATCAAAAATTATCCAAAACCATATGAAATTACACAAAAAATATATTTTTCATATTATTTCAAAATAAACTCTCCTGGGCACAGTGGAGAAGAATGCAAATATTTTCGCCATTTCTTACCGACTGATATGAAATTTCACACTGTAAGTTTTGGATGGCCGAAACTGCAAGAGCTTTGCCATTCGACTCCAAAGTTTTGCAATTTTTCTATTTACAAACTGATTTTTAAAGACGTAACATTTTTATCATCTACAAAGTGCAAAAGTTATTTGCATTTTAAAACTAAAATTTTGCATTTTTGCAAATTACTTACTTGATAATTATTCTAATTTCAATGCAATATATTTTTCAGGATTAAAATATCGTGCTTTTAAATTTGAATATTACAAAAATGGTATTTTATCCATATTAAAAGTTTCTTTCAGAACAAAATATTTATGTTTTTCAGAAAGGCTACTTCATTCAGATGCACTGCATGCAAAAATATTACTTACTTGCTAATTATTCTCTCCCATATTCCTAAAAATTTAACGGTTTATATTTGAATTAAACCAATTTTTTTCTGAGTTCAAAGCTGGAATTAGAAAAAAGAAGCTGGAGTAGATCCTCCATGGCGTCCGTAATGTGAATGCATTAGCCCTGTCCAACCCTAGCTTTAAATGTCGGCAAGACAGGAACAATTTTAAAAATATTTATATTCGTATTTGTAAAATTTTGAAATTTTTTGCAATATGTGTATCAACAAATTTTCTTTTAAAAAATAAAAATATAAAATTTTTTCAAAAATTTCAAACGATTCTGTTGAAATCTGAAACATGTTGAATTTACAGAATTCTAAAATATTCTGATTCTGCTCCACCGTACTGCGTTAGAAAAATTTTTGTCTGGTCAAAGTCCAGTATCATGATAACTATAGCAAACAAATTTTCAGACATTAGAAAGTCACAATCATAACAAACTCAAAATTTCCCACTCTTTCGCTGAATTTTTAAATGTTCTTGCAAACCAAGAAAATTTTTAAAAGAAGCTTGACAATTATTTTCGCAAAAAATAAACAAAAGGCGGTGCTCTAAACAAAACAAAAAAATACAAAACACCATTTCTGATTTCTTTTAAATTGGGTTTAGTGTTGAAAAAATCTACAAAAGTAATTCACCAGAAAATGGAGATTTGTGGTAAATGTTTCACTGACAAATGTTTCACGTTTCGTCTAAATATCGACTAATTCTTATTAATTTATTAAAAAGCTCCGGGACTTTTAAAAATTTACGGAAATTTCTATAAAAAGTGAAATTACACAAAAACTACACAAAAATGTCATTATTCAAAAATTATCCAACGAATGTGTAAACAGTCCCGTTTTTGAATAATTATTCAAAAAGTGGCAACACTGATACGTATTCAAATCAGTAGACATACTGAAACTTGTACAAGCAGTTCTATCTGTGCACGTGTTTAAATCATATAAAGTTATTTTTATTAGCTAAAGGTTCTAGGACATATGTGCAATTAAAGTGAAAACTTCACTTATTTTTCAAATCTACTAAAATCCCCTAATCGGATTTGCAAAATCTTAGCACGTGATGTAAATTCATATTCCACTAAATACTTTTTATCAAAAGAATCACAACATTTGCATTAACATTTGCTTAAAATTCAATCTGAAATACAAATTTTAGATCTATTTTATTACAAATTAATTTTATTTGAATTTACTATGGCAAAAATAAACAAAGTACATTTTTGAGCATGCATATTTTAAAATCGTTATTTTTTAGGAATTTGCACTTCAGTTCCATACGTCCTCTCTTCCCCGGACACCATCCTCTTTTTTAGGACGTCCGGGGCAGTCCTCCTACTTTTTCAATAAATGTCCAGGGTTGTCCTACTTTTTGCACTGTTCTCCATAACTTTTTTTATTGCTTCTAAACTTTTGAATTGTCGCTGTTATTTCAATTGGCTTGGCATCACTTACTTTGATTGCCAAAATGTGAAGCTTATGAGCAGTGAGCCATCTGTCGAATTTTTAAAAAAAATTTAACATTGCTTTTAATGATGAAAATTTATTTAATGAATTCCTTGTCCTGAAAAATTATGTAAAAAACTTAAATTAAATTAACACGCAAGTTTTGGTGCGATTTTTTATTAAAAATAATGCTTGCTATCAAATGAAAAAACTTGTTGAGTTTTGTTTTTGCTTACCATCACATAAGGCCAACGTACAACGTATGTTCTTTAATTAAAGCGCAGTGGAAGTCAAAAAGAAATAAATTGATATTATTAAGGCACATTTACATGCGAGAGAAAACTGCTAGATGTAGAGCAAAAGGCAACCCTAAATAGCTGAAATCATTCACAATAGGGCTATTTAGAGATGCTTTTTGCTCCATCTCTAGTAGTTTTCTCTCGCGTGTAAATATGCCTTTAGAGTGAAATATAATTTTGATATGAATTGTCAAGAGGTTTATGAATATTTGAAGAAATATATAATATGCCAGCAAAAAATACTGCTTGCTTGGAAGCAGTTTCGTCAGGGAAAGTAAATGATGCAGCACTGCCATTATTGGTAATATAAGGCATGATATTTGTTCGAGATAGCTCGCGTGAAAACACTTGTGTCGATATCCAATATACGCTTCTGTCATAGCTCCAAATAATGGCATAAAATCACAGCTTTTAGCAACTAAATTCGGTTATCATTGTCATTCTTTCGTGCTTTCTTAGAGCGATAAAGTGTGGTAAACAAAACTCTATTGCTTTTTTAACACATTACTGCAAGCTATAAATCTTTGGAAGTAGTAGACTAAGCAGAAAAGAAGCACTAATCATTTTTACCGCTTCCAAGTTTCTGCTGCGATACTGATTCAAATTGGAAGCACTGAAAAATATTCATGAAATTTTTGACAATTCTCATCAAAAAATCATAGAAATTTATATTCCCGCAAATGTATGCAATAACTTTTTTTTAATCGTTGTTTTTTTGTTTATTCAAGAACTACTAATTTTAAGTTCAGAATGATTTTTATCTTTTCTGTGAATTTTTTTTAATTCAAGGTGCCGTAAACGCCAGAAAAAAAATTGAATCCAGAAACTATTTCTGATATTAAGATGAATGAGGGGAATTTTTAGTTGATATTTTATTCTGGTAAAATGAAGTTGTATCATCTTTCTTTATTTTCAAATTAAAGAAAGATGATACAATTTTCACAAGTAAATTACAAAGAATACAAATTTTTTAAAGAATCCGATAAGGCCAGCAAGACAGGATACGTATTTCGGCTTTCGCTCAACTTAGACTAACATCAACGAAATCTAACAATGCTATTTTTATCCTTTGTAATTATTACTCTTTTTTGCTTTGAACATTAATTCTTAAGGTGGGCGCTGTGGTGTAATGGTTAGCGCGTTGGACTGTTACACGTGAGGTTGGGGGGTTCGAGCCCCAACCAAGGCAACATCAATTTATGAAAAATAGTAATATGAATGAGTTTTTTCTATCCCTCATACATATCGCAGCGTCTTCCTTCGGTGTTCCCATAGCACTTAACCCCACCGAAGTAAAATAATATAACAGGGCTATGAACTAAAAAGCTTCAACAAAGTTCGCCACTCACCATCAGATGGCGCGCAACAACTGTTCTAAAATTTAACATCTCGCGCAATTACAGTGTTGCCATATTTGAAGCCCTTCATCTTTTACCACCTTTCACTTCTTCTCTATCCCCTTTCCAAAGGAAGAATTTCCTGAGTGTTGCTTCTCTTTATAAAAAAAAAAAAAAATTATCTCAGCTGGTTCTATGTATTAAACTCTCTGTATGATGACTACAGATTTTTTTTTCCTTCCGTTTAATAATAATGAACATAAATTTCATAAATTAAAAAAATATATTTATATATCTAAGTAGAAAAGGAACGAAGTTCCTAAACTCTTTGCTTCTAAGTCAAATGTAAATAATATAAACATTATAAGAAATAAATTGAAATTGAATTGAAATTTAAATGTATGTTATTTAAATTATATTTTGTACCGTGTCATGTGTTTTTTTAGACGAATAAGGGGAAGCAAAAAAGAGTAATAATAACAAAGGATAAAAATAGCATTATTAGATTAGTTAGTTATTATTAGATTTGTTAGTCTAAATTGAGTTGTTGTTAACATTTTCCATTTGCTTTCTACTTTCACATAAGTAGACGATTATCAATTATTAACCCATTCAAAGCAAACGACACTGATGATGGCTTTGTAGAGAAAGCCGAAAATACGTATTCTGTCTTGCTGGCCTTATCGAATTCTTTCAAAAAATTTTATTCTTTGTAATTTACTTGTGAAAATTGTATCATCTTTCTTTAATTTGAAAATAATTTAAACAGAAAGTGATATTAATTTATGATCTAGACCTAAAAACATTCATTTTATTCATTCAAAAATCTGTGGTTATCATATACAGAGTTGAATAGGACCAGCTGAGATACCTTAAGAATTAAGGTTCAAAGTAAAAAAGAGTAATAATAAAAAAGGATAAAAACAGCATTGTTAGATTTCGTTGATGTTAGTCTAAGTTGAGTTGTTGTTAACATATTCGATTTGCTTTCAACTTTCACATAAGTAGACGATCATCAATTATTAACCCATTCAAGGCAAACGACACTGATTATGGCTTTGTAATAAATATAAAAAAAAAATATAAAATTTGGTCTCGAGCCATATATTAGGAGGTCTGCGATATAGTTTATATAATCACATATAATGGTGAATAAACTTCTAAATAGTGGGCCAAATAAGACCAACCAATGTTAAATACAAATAACTTTTTTATTTTCTAAAATAATGGAATTTTTTTTCAAGTTATAATTAAATTTTTGGAAAATGGTTTTTAAATTAATATTTTAATATTTTCTGAGCTTTTCTTACTTTTAAAAGGGTTAATAAGTTGAGGCGAGTTGCATACCATTGGTAAGGTATTTCAAGTACCTTTCCAACGGCATATATTTTGTTTTTATTGGAGAAATAAGCCATTATATGTTATCGTATATAAAATAAGATATAATTTGCAGCGCTATAACTCGGGAGCTACCAACAAAAATGAAGTGCATTGCCGGGCTAATCATTTCTTTCAAATTAAAAAAAAATTCATTTTTAAAAAAAATTTTTAAGTTGAAAAAAAAATCCATGTTTGAAAAGAAATTTTCAAAGTCTTTAATATTTACAGTAGCCTGTGGGTCAATGGTAGTTGGTGCTAGATGAAATCAGAACGTTGTATGTTCAATCCCTGCTGCACTCCAATACAAAGTTTTTTTTATCATTTAAATTTAATCATATCCTATTGTATTAACTTATATCCAATTTGATCGGGACAAAACTCGGATATAAGTGGATCATTTGATATAACTTTGTATCAGTGAAAATACAATTTTATCCGATTTGATATAATTTAATATAACCATTTTTCGGATGAAATTATATCCAGTTACATATTGCGAATATATCCATTCATATATAATATTATATAAACATTTTTACTCGGGAATTTAAACAAATTATTATTAAAAGTTATACGTATTTAAAATTGGTAGGTCTCATTTGGCCCATCCTGTATAAACAATCTTTTATCAAAATATATGACAAAATTAAGAGTAAATTGTAATACATTTTATATATAATTATATCTGACATTATATTTAATTATACAAAACAATGACGATTATGAACACTATGCAATGCAATGTTGCTTTACATACTGCGTTTATGAAGTCTGCCGATGTGTCGCAGTTTAATTTTTAATGTCCTTATCTTACTAGTATTTAGCAAAATCATTTTTTTCTTAAAGCAAATTTTAAACTAATTTTTAGTAGCTTTTTCTGCAGTTTTTACAGGTTTATTTCTACGAGTGTCATTTGGAAAGTATACTTTTTTTTGTGTATTGTGTAACACCGTGTTACTGCTAAGCATGGCAAAAAATTGTTTATATTATTTGTCTGATTTTCGTTCTTGACCTATAGATTAATCGTTAGCACTGAATGATACTTCCCTACTAATCATTGTTAAAAAAAAATTTCATCATTAAATAATGCACATACTATTGGAAAAATTTACAAATAAATTAATAGTGTGTAAGAATAGTAGCTTTCAATGTTTCTCACACTTCTTGTTTTCTTGAAAATATTGATTTCTTGTTTTATATTAAAGTCCAGAATTATGTAAATTAATGAAAATCTTACATCATACAATTTAAACAAAGATTTGTTTCGTAATCTGTTTAAGTTATTAACCCGATTTAAATATGATGGAAATAATAGTGACAGAACTAATATATTAACATCAAATCAAAACAAAAACATCAAATCAAATTGGGGTCTTTCAAGCACTCATAGAAATAAACCTTTAACAATAGCAGAAAAACCCACTAAAAGTTAGTTAAAAATTATCTTGAAGAAAAAACTGCTAAAATTAGAAGATTTTTTTGCGAACTACTACTAAGATAAGAACAGCAAAAATTAAACTGTTAAATTTACAAAATTTTAATTATATCTGAGTTAATTTTTGGTTAATTGAAGACCACAAATTATACTGTAAAATCTGCAGAAAAGTTTGTTAAATTATTCCAAGCTATACTCTCAGATTAGTACGAAATTTGGATATTTCATAGAGAAACGAAATCTAAGATGAACCTCTCTCATTTTTTTTTTTTGTTCACCTCGGACGAACACATTCTAACCCCATATTTTGACCACTTAAATTACCGAGGTGGTCAAAAACCGTGAGATATTCATCTAAAAAATTTTGTTTCTACAACATATTAAAATATTATCAAAATAGTACACTCAAAAAAAAAAGTCAGTAAAGTCAGCAAAAAATGTTGCTGTGTCAGCAAATTTTTAGTCAGGAGCGTGCTTGCAAAAAAGTTGGTAATTTCAGCAAAAGGTTTGCTGAAAATCAGCGATCTGATTTTTAGGAAAAAAAATAGTAATCTTCAGCAAAAATTTTGCTAACACTTAGTCGACTGCAAAAGAAAAAAATCATTGCTAAAATCACTAAACTTTTTGCTGAATATTAGTAGACTGAAAAAAACTCAAAAAACTTGTAGCGAAATTTTACTTTAGTTAATTTATTTGCCGAAAATTTATAGAATATGTTTAGAGTTGTTTTCTTTTTTTGTCATTTCCGTTTCCAGACAAGCTGCGACATCTACATCTTGTCTATCTGGTTGTCGTCCACGCTATGAATGCGGTTATCAGCACAATTTTTGTAGCAAAATAAATTAGTAAAACATTAGTTCAAAATTAGTTTAATGCTAAAAAAATATAACTAAAATTTTTGCTGAAAACGGAATTTCAGCAAAAAAATTGCTAAAAACTAGTACACTTGATATACAAGACGTTTTACTAATTTTTCTACTAACTTATTTTTTTGAGTGTAGTGTTTAGTTTGAAGTAACTTCCTTGATAGATATTAATTAATTATCAGGGTTGGCAGGCAATACCGCTAAAATACCGTTATCGATTCAAAACCCTTTCAACTGACTACCGTACCCCTAAAATACCGTTACCGCAATACCCAGAATACTGTTATCCTTAAACTACCGTTGCCGAAATAACTAAAGTACCGTTATCCCTAAAATACCGATACCGAAATAAATGAAATATCAATACCCCTAAAATACCGTTACCGAAACAAATGAAATACTGCTATCCCTAAAATACCGTTACCGTTATTTTTAATTTTCTGCTTTTTGGTAAATTCACGTGGTTATTGAGTACTTTTTGAACATTAAGTTGATAAATTGGTTCTGTTTTTAATCTCGTTTGTTTTTGTAAAAAAATTGCGGGATGCATCGAAATAACTGACTACCGTTACCGATATAACTGAAATAGCGTTAACCTTAAAATACCGTTACCGAAATAACCCAAATATCGTTATCTTTAAAATACCGTTTACGAAATAACTCAAATACCGTTATCCTTAAAATACCGATACCGAAATAAATGAAATAGCGTTACCCTTAAAATACCGTTACCGAAATATCCTAAAATATCGTTACCCTAACGATAACCGCATTCGTTTCGATTACCATCCATGTTAATTAGACTGTGAGACAAATGGTAGGGGTCAGTGATCGGGAAGGGTTCAAACTACCGGCGAAAGTTATATCGGTAAAAAAAGAAGTTATACGTGTCCCGGCGTTTCGCTGGGTCAACTCTAGGAATCGAGATATATCGATTTGACCTTTGGTGGTCTTTTTTTTGACATAACTCGAGAACCACTAGTCCGATTTTGCTCAAACAATTTTAAAAAAATTAAAAATTACAATTCCTTTAATCTGTTCATATAACGTTTTTCTATATACTCAAAAGTTTTGCCGGTAAAAATAAATGTATGAAGAAAAAAATATTTTTTGCCTAAAATATTAAAAAAAAAGTAATAAACAAAAGGTTATTGATTTTTATGGTAGCGGTAACAAACATTTATTTTTACCGGCAAAACTGTTGAGTATATAGAAAAACGTTATATGAACAGACTAGCCGGCGCAGCCCGCTACGTTGTTAGCGTGCCTTAAAGTTTAGGGGGGGGCGCAGCAGGGTTGGAAATCATTTTATAATATTAAAAATAGCGGGCAAAGCCCGCTGCGTTGTTAGCGTGTCTTAAAGTTTTTTTTTTAATTCCAGTTTATGTAAAGGTAGACCTGGCAATTCAAGTAAATTCACAAATTCAGTTGGAAAATTTACTGCGTCGGTTTCTTCCACCGGTGC
The DNA here is from genome assembly GCA_949987735.1 of Leucophora obtusa. Taxonomy (NCBI): domain Eukaryota; kingdom Metazoa; phylum Arthropoda; class Insecta; order Diptera; family Anthomyiidae; genus Leucophora; species Leucophora obtusa. Next base: position 63,186,351 of record OX465295.1, read on the forward strand.
TTCGTTACATGAAGTTTAAATATCGGAATATATAAGTTCCATTCCTTTTCTAAGGTTTTTTCTCTTTTAGAAAATTTGTTTAACTTTTTGGAGAGTATGTTTCTATGCTACATAAGTTTCATATTCCGTGGATAGTGTTTGAACAGGTAATTCCCTCTTCCAATCCATTTGCATTGTCTATAATTTCAATTCCACTCGTTCGACATTTATATCCATTTCATTCCACTTGTGTAGTGTTTCAATTCCACTCGTTTCCTATTTGGTTTCTTAATTTTAGTGTTTCATATACACTTGTTCTTTAAGTTTTAGGTTTCTAGCTAAAGACGCAGACGTTAAGGGGGGTGGGCAATTTTCCCCTTTTGAACCACCATTTTTACCACGTTCCTTTCCAAAGTCCTAGAAATGCCTTGTCGATAAGTTAGCCCATACTCCAAGGAAAACCTTTTATATATTACAGGTTTCTAGCCGAAGGGTTCGGTTAGGCCATCAAGGGGGAGAATTATTCCGTTTTTACCCCTCTCGGTAGGAATTTCCAAAAATTCCGTCTTAGAGGACGTCTGCGTTGGAGGAGGAACCTACTACATACATAATTTTAGGTCTCTATATCCAGCAGTTTGGCCAGGCCGTCAAGGGGGAAGTTTTTTCCCTTTTTACCCCTCCCGGTATGAATTTCCAAAAATACCATCTTAGGGGACGTCAACGTTGGAGAAGGAACCCAAATACCGAATTTAAGCTCCCTTGTTCCAGCAGTTTGGCCAGGCCGTTAAGGGGAGACTTTTCCTGTTTTTGACCCTACCTGTAGAAATTTCCAAATATCTCATCTTAGCGGATGTCTACAATAGAGGAGGAACTTTAATACCAAATTTCAACTTCCTACCTCTAGCGGTTTGGGCAGGCCTTTAAGCGGCACTTTTCGCTTCATTAATCCCCATTTTTGCAATGTCCCTGTCCAAAAAGCACCTTCCCGGTAAGTGAGCCCATACTCCAAGTAACATATGTTTTACATTTCAGGTTTCTAACCAACTTTTACTATTTGTGCCCCTCTCGGTAGGAATTTCCGAAAATCCATCGACAGGGAATTTCAACTTCCTAGTTCCAGCAGTTTGAACAGGCTGTCAAGGGGGACACTTTTTCTTTTTTTGTCCCTCCCGGTTGGAATTAGGCTGGAAGAAGAACCTAAGTACCGAATTTCAGCTTCCTAGTTCCAGCAGTTTGGACAGGTCGTTAAGGGGCAACTTTCCCTTTTTGAGCCCCCATTTTATAACGACCCTGTCTAAAATTCAAAAAAGTATCTTTCTAATAAGTTAGCCCTTACTCCAGGGACCCACATTTTAAGCTTCAGGTTTCTAGCCGAAGGGGTTTTTACAGGCCCCCAAGGTGAGGCTTTTCTTCGTTTTGCCCCTCCCTTTAGGAATTTACAAAAATTCCATCTTCGCGGCTATCTGCGATGGATGAGGAACATTCATACCAAATTTCAACTGCATTGCCTAAGCGGTTTGGGCAGGCCGTTAGTGGGGACATTTTTCCCTTTCAACCACCATTTTTACTATGTTCCTGTTCCAAAATAGAAAAATTACGTTGCCGGTGAGTTAGTCCTACTCCAAGGAATACATATTTAAAATTTTAGGTTGGTCAAAAGGGATTGGGCAAGCCGTCAGGAGGAGACTTTTACCTTATTTCCCCTCCCGATAGGAATTTCAAAAATTCCGTCTAAGCGGACGCCTACACAGAAGGAGGAACTCACATACCGAGTTTCCTTTTGTGATATCCTGTAGGGAATTCCAAAAATACAAACTTAGTCGATGTCTACTACAGTGGAGGAACCTTTATACCAAATTTCAACTTCTTACCTCCAGTGGTTTGGGCAGGCACTTTTCCAATTTGTGAGACTGTTTATGGGGAGACTTTTCCCCTTTTTGCCTGTTCCGGTAGGAATTTCCAAAAATCCCGTCTTAGCGCACGTCTATGCCGAATATCAAGAAACCTTGTTTTAGTGGAGATATCCGTGGGGGGAGGAAAAAAAGTAGTTTTTTTGAAATTATATATTATTTTAAATGGTACTTTTTGGAAAAACGAAATTTTTTGGAAAAAGATACTTTGTTTTAACAAAGTACTTTATTTGCACTTTTTTGGAAAATGTTTTTTTTTAAAAGATGTTTTTTTTTTGGAAAAATGTATGTTTTTTGGAAAAAGGTACTTTTTTTGGAAAAGGTACTTCTTTTGGAAAAGGAAAATTTTTTTTGGGAAAAGGTACTTTTTTTTGGAAAAGGTACTTTTTTTGAAAAAGGTATTTTTTTGAAGAAATGTATGTTTTTTGGGAAAAGGAACATTTTTTTAGAAAAAGGTACTTTTTTTGGGAAAAGGTACTTTTTTTTGGTACTTTTGTTTTGAAAAAGTTATTTTTTTGGAAAAATGTATGTTTTTTGGGAAAAGGTACTTTTTTGGAAAAGGTACTTTTTTTTTGGAAAAGGTACATTTTTTTAGAAAAAGGTACTTTTTTTAAAAAAGGTACTTTTTTTGGAAAAAAGAATTTTTTTTGGAAAAAGGTACTTTTTTGGAAAAATGTACTTTTTTTGGAAAAAGGTACTTTTTTCGGGAAAAGGTACTTTTTTTGAAAAAAGGTACTTTTTTTGGAAAAAGGTACTTTTTTTTGGAAAAGGGTACTTTTTTTGGAAAAAGGTACTTTTTTGGAAAAAGGTACTTTTTTGGAAAAAGGTACTTTTTTTGGAAAAAGGTACTTTTTTTGGAAAAAGGTACTTTTTTTGGAAAAAGGTACTTTTTTGGAAAAAGGTACTTTTTTGGAAAAAGGTACTTTTTTTGGAAAAAGGTACTTTTTTTGGAAAAAGGTACTTTTTTTGGGAAAAGGTACTTTTTTTGGAAAAAGGTACTTTTTTGGAAAAAGGTACTTTTTTTGGAAAAATGTACTTTTTTCGGTAAAAGGTACTTTTTCGGTAAAAGGTACTTTTTTCGGTAAAAGGTACTTTTTTTGGAAAAAGGTACTTTTTTTGGAAAAAGGTACTTTTTTTTGGAAAAAGGTACTTTTTTTGGAAAAGGTACTTTTTTTGGAAAAAGGTACTTTTTTGGGAAAAAGGTACTTTTTTGGGAAAAAGGTACTTTTTTTGGGAAAAGGTACTTTTTTTGGGAAAAGGTACTTTTTTTGTCCCCTTTTTGCCCCTCCCGATAAGAATTTCCAAAAATGCCGTCTCAACGGACGTCTACACCGGTCGAGGAACCTACATACCAAATTTCAACTTCATAGCTCCAGCAGTTTGAGCAGGCCGTCAAGGGGGAGACTTTTTCCCCTTTTTGCCCGTCCCTGTAAAAATTTCCAAAACTCCCGTCTTGGTGGATGTCTACGATAGTGGAGGAACCTTTATACCAAATTTCAACTTCCTACCTCCAGCGGTTTGGGCAGGCCGTCAAGGGGGGCCTTTTTCCCCTTTTTAACCCCCATTTTTACAACGTCCCTGTCCAAAATTCTAGAAAGTACTTTCCAGAAGAGTTAGCCCCTACTCCAAGGAACACATATCTTAAATTTCAGCTTTCTAGCCAAAGGGGTTTTGGCAGGCCGTCAAGGGGGACACTTTCCCCCTTTTTGCCCGTTCCGGTAGGAATTTCCAAAAATCCCGTCTTAGCGGACGTCTACCCCGAAAGAGGAACCTACATACCAAATTTCAACTTCCTAGCTTCAGCGGTTTGGCCTGGGCGATGTTGAGTCAGTCAGTCAGTCAATCAGTCAGTCAGTCAGTCACGTTATTCTTTTATATATAGAGATTAAAGGAATTGTAATTTTTAATTTTTTCTAAATTGTTTGAGCAAAATCGGACTAGTGGTTCTCGAGTTATGTCAAAAAAAGATATATCTCGATTCCTAGGGGTGACCCAGCGAAACGCCGGGACACGTATAACTTGTTTTTGACCGATATAACATTTCCCTTTGGTTTCATCCCATCCCGATTTTGACTGTCGCATAGTGTTATTCGTTTAGAAAACTATTAGATCTAAGACATTTATCTCACCAAAAAAGATTCTACGATATTTTCCTATAATATATTCCTTTTCCATTGTTGTGTCTAATGCCTTCAGATCAGAGCTTTAAAGAATTAATTCCTTTTTGGAATGAATTCCCTAAAATTCAATTCAATTTTTTAATTCAAGGAATGAATTCATTAATAACAAATAAGCAGGAATTAATTCCTGTGAATGAGTTTAAAGAATTCAAATTTAGCGAATGAATTCCCTGACCAAAGCATTAAAGTTAAAGAATTCATTCACTAGACAATTCATTCAGCACGAGTTAATTCAGTTTTAAGTCAAGGAATTCATTCCTCCTTTAATAGCAATATATTATTTAAATTCAATATATTAGTTGTATAAATAATATTTAGTTTTTCATGTTTAATTCTTAGGTGAAAAGACATGTCCTTTTGGACATTTAATGAAAACTTAAATTCGGGTTATTAAACGAAGAAGTTAAATCTTTAGGGAATTTTAATTCCTTAGGGAATTAAACGAAAAAGTTAATTCCTTAGAGAAATAATCGTAAAAGTTAATTCTTCAGGGAATTAAACGAAAAATTTAATTCCTTACACTAATAGAAAAAAGTCTGTAAAAAATTTAGTTAAAACTACTAAAAATTAGTTAAAAATGATGCTGCACAAAAAACTGCTAAAATTAGCTGATTATTTTTGCTATATATTAGTAATATAGGAACACCAAAAATTAACCTGTGAAATGTACAGAATTTTAGTTACATTTGAGTTAAATTTTTGTTAATGGAAAATAGCAAATTAACCTTCTAAAATCAGCAAAAAATTTTGCTAAATAATTAGTACATAGCTTAAAAAATAACAAAAAAATTGATTTTTTAAGTTTTTTTCCAATTTTTTTTTAATGCAAATAAAAATCTAGCCTTTTGAAAACAGCAGTTTACAATTTTTTTTAGCAAATATATCTGCTGGTTTTAGCAGGACAAACTGCTAGTTTGTAAATATAACAGTTTATTTTTGCTCTTTTTAGTCCACTAATATTTAACAAAATTTTCTACAAATTTTACAGTACAATTTGTTATTTTCAATTAACTAACATTTAACTTTAACCCTTAAATGCATGATCTCTTCGATTTTAACCATTTTTTATATATGATTTCTAAAGGCGTGTACATTTCAAAAAAAATACTAAAAAAAAGGTGATTTTTATTGAAAAATATGGTTTTTTTGCCAAATAGCTAAATTATGATTATTTTAACGTGTATGAAAAAAAAATCTATAAACTATAATTTATACATTTATTATCGCCAAAATGAATTTTATTACGAGAATACCACTTTAAATATTTAAACAAATATTTTTGAATATTACACTTTTTGTAAAAAAATGCGTGTTTTAGATTTTTCACAAATATACAGAGCGAAACCAAGATTTTTGCTCTAACTGTTTAAAAATTCTGCGCTAATCTATAGGAACACAGAAGGGGACCCTAATGCCCAAAAATGCCGTTTTGTGCATCAAGTGGGTTTTTTTCAAGGTTGGCAACCGATACCGTTATAATACCGTTATCCGTTTCAAAACCCTTTCAAATTGACAACCGATACCGATACCAATACCGAAATTCTTGATTTCAAAAAATACCGGTCTTCAAAAACCTTTTCCTTTAATACCGGTGTCGTACCGGTATGGAATCGGTTTTAAAAAAAATTGTTTTTTTTCACGTTTTTAGCAAAAATACAAATTTTTTTAATATAAAATTTCCAAAATTGTTAAACAATTAAACTTTATTATTTATTGTTAATAGAAAATCGTGTTATAAATTCAAAGTGCGGTTATCAGCCTTTACTTTGCATTGGCAACATTGTTTTTAATTTATTTAACTTCATAAATATTCTCTAACTTGTGACAAATTTAGTAAATATAATTTAATATATAAACTGGTTTCTTAAACCTTTAATTGAATTTACAGTTTCTTTTAGAGAATCCTTTTATTAATTTTATAAACTTATTTTTTTTATTTTATTATATGATCTCAATACAAATATAAAATATTTGTAGTGAATCAACTTGTGTTCCTAATAGATTTAAAAAAAATGTTTGTGTTTAAAAAATAAAACACTTACAATTAGAAATTTTTAATAACTTATTGTTTTTTGTTCATATTATAAAAACATTTCCATAAACTATACATATCCTTTATAAAAATTTAATAAAATTGAGTTTTTTTATAATTAAGAACGTTTTTTTTATATTTTTGTAAATTTTTCAATAATACCGGTATATACCGGTATTAATGTTTCGATATCGGTTATACCGATACCGAAATGATTAAAATACCGTTACCGTTACCGATACCGAAACAAATAAAAAATCGATACCAATACCGATACCTATACCGTTATTCGTTTCGGTTGCCAACCTTGGTTTTTTTATTAAAAAACCGGTATGTTGTCAAATGGCTACACTTTTTCTGCTATTTTTAAAAAAAACACAGGATTAATTGATATTGAAAAAAACAATAATGTAATACTTTTTGTCATCAAAATTATAGATACACGAATTATAGGTAGACTTTTTTAAAAAAGTCTAGGGTGGGCTTTGCGTACCCCAGACCGGCCTAAGTTCGCCAACGGCCATATATGCGATAGGTCTAAATAAGGACCATTTTATTAACCCTTTGTTGAGGGCCATAGAAATTTTATTTACAAAAAGTCGTTGAGTTTTTAGAATTCTTGTTTAGTTTATATTTGTGACTATTGATATATTCTTAGTTTAGAAATAAAACTCAGAAAATTTTATTATATATCCAATGCATAAAAAGGTAATAACTGGAGAACCGTTTGAAATTTTTACTTCAAATTGCAAGTACGATGAAGTAATTATACATTTTTTTACAATCGAAAAATTTCTTGTTCTCGTCTATGAGCGTTATTAAACATTTAAAATATCAAAGAAAAAATAAAAACAACAACAGAAAATTTTCCACAATTTGCTTTGTCATCTTCCAATGTACTACTCTGTTGTATTGACAGCTCTATCAATGAAGTGACATCCATTCATGTAGAAACAACAATAGAAAATAATGTTTCCTAAAGTGTCAGTAACATTTAAATTTGCACAAGCACTTGCATATTAGTTTTTTTAATTTTATTCGGGATATACATTAATTGCATTAAAGGAATTAAATATGCTAAAATCCCAAACGTATTTAACAAATTGTGAAACATAATCCGTTGTAGGCATGTCCCTATCCGGATTACATTCTTGCCTAAAGAAATATTCAGGGGACGACGTTAGATTTTACAGTTTTTTTTTTATTTTTTAGTACACTTTTTTGCTAATTTCAGCAGATTGATTTTAAATTGCAGTTTACAATAATTTACTGAAAGTTAGTAGCGTCTACTAATTATTTATACTAATCTCATTGTACTAAAGTTATTGATATTTAGTAAATTTTTTAAAACTGATTTTAGCAAATCGATTTTGAATTATCTAACATTTAGTAGCGGCTACTAAATTTTTCTACTAATTTAGTTGTACTACAGATCAGCAGACATGTGTTGCTAAAATTAGCAAAAAAAATACCGCTGGGCTCAAAACAGTTAAAATACCCGTAATAACAGGAAATTTTTCAGTAGCCATTACAGACTTTTTTGGTTGAGTGTAATAATAGTTATGCCAAGGAAAATTGGCTCCGTAGAACCCCTTCTTACCCCTCATGGCAAAAATATTTGCCGTTAAATGGCCCTGCCGTTCCGGACAAAGCGATTTTAATTTTTATTTTATTTTTGTTAGCTGCAACTAAACTATAGATATTTTACAAAAAAAATTGGCTTCATAGACCCCTTCCTGCCCTTCATTTCCCTTGTCAAAGATTGTGCTTTTTGCCCCTTAAATGAAGAAGTCTAGTTAACCAACTTCGAGGGCTCGCAATGGGAAAGCGGGACCAGATATCGCTAGCTATATTTTAGTTGCCCTAACCCTTCTCTACAAATCACCTTTGGACATATTTACTTTATCTTTTGTCGGTTAACGGTTAACAACAATACGTAGACTTTGCTTTGTCTTGAGCATATATGTGTCAGTAGTGTCAGCTTACCAAATTTCATTAAAATGTTTTTATATTTGCGACCTGTAGCGTGCAAACAAGCCAATTTTGGGGAGACCTTTATATGGGTACTAGGTCCAAACCTGGACCAATTTAAACCAAAATCATTGGAGAGATATAAGTCGGTATATCAAATTTCATTAAAATACCTTAATATTTGCGACCTTAATATTTGCGTGCGCACAAGAATACATGGACAGATGGACATCGCTAAATCGAAACAAAAAGTGATTCTGAGTCGATCAGTATAGTACAAATGGGTAATGTCCAATATTTTTTAATGTTACAAACATCAGCACAAATTATTATATGCTTTTTTGTTCGCTCCACCTCCACCTTTTCTGCGCCATAACTTCTAAATTTGACGTTTTCTGAAAATATACTATATAGGAATTTTTATGTAGAATAAGAAGACAAACACTTCCTTCATAATATACTTCTACCTAATTATGATGTATAGTGTAAAGTTTTAATGGGACAAAGTAAAAATTTATGTGAAGACTTCATTTTAAACGACCCTCGTTAAAATTTCGACAGAGACAATTAAGATTGGTTTTCATTATTTTGTATAGTAATATATCTAGTTTTCATAAAGTAATTTCATTTGGAATATATATCGATTATTCCATGACAAATTGACCAAAATTTGACTTCGAAGTATCGGTTTATTATACATATATGTGACGCGTTCCCGTTTTTTGACACACTAGGTCCCTTTTCTCGGAGAAGGTCATATATGTTGTATGGAAATCCCTATTAACAAGATTTGGCTACGCTAGAACCTCTAATTTTGTGAGGTTTGAAAAAAATGCATAAGCAAAAAATGGGGGAGGTGGGGTGGTGTCAAAGGTAGTGGTGAAGGGTTAAAAATCCACAAAAAGCCCCACAGCTTCCCCGGAGTCGCCCCTAGAGCGGTAAAATGTAAGACCAACCCCCATTGATATATCCTCTTCAGCATTTTTTCCGAACATATCTATCCCCTATCTCCACTCCGTAAGAGGACTCCCATACAAATGACATTTTTATAAAATTTACTCACACCGCTTTAACTGTCCTAAGGGTGTCCCTAGAGGAGTCAAATGTATGACTGACCCTCAATATTTTTTTAATCCCAACATTTTCTTGGAACATATATACCCTCTATCTTCAACCCTTAAGGCGGTCCCCATACAAATTTTTTATTTTTTATAATTTTTTTTTTTATGAAATCAGCTCTCACCGGTCTCATGGTGCCTCCTAGAGGGGGGAAATTTAAGATCGACCCCCATTCATTTTTCCCTTCCCACAATTATTCCCAAAATACCTATCCCCTATCTCCAATCCGTAAGGGGGCTCCCATACAAATATGACATTTTTATAAAACTTCCTCCCACCGCTCTAACTGTACCAAGGGTGCACCTAGAGGAGGCAAATGTATGACTGACCCCCAATATTTTTTGAACCACAATGTTTTCTCGGACTATATCTACCCTCTATCTTCAACTCTTAAAGCGGTCCTCATACAAATTTTTTATTTTTTTATAATTAGGGGAATTCGAAATTTTCGTCAATTTTGTTCTATATGTTTTAGTTTTCGAGATACGAGCCATTTAAAATAATCGGGAGGGAAAGAAATAGTGCCATCTTTAAAACTTCGGATATACTAGTGGCGCCATCTACCGGGTAATAACAGGAACATGAAAACATTATATTTTAACAATAAATTTTGTAAAATTTAACGAATGGGTTCTTAAAAATAAGTTATAAATAGTTTTGAAAATTAACACTCAAAACTAGTTAAAGGATTTTTAGTATAGTGTTAAATGAAGATAACTAAAATCTTTGTTTAAATCAGTGTTTCAGCTAAAAATTTGTTAAAAATTAGTCAAATCGATTTGAAACCCGTTTGACAGATTTTTCTACTAACGTATTATTTTAAGTGTACCAAACCGTGTTTTTTTTATATTTGTTAGCTAGTAACAAAAAAATTAAAAATTACGTAGAGTTTTTGAAAATTATTGTGTATTTGATAACGTCATATAATGAAGTTTAATATTTTCCTTAAAATATCATTAACTCGAGTTATGAAAATTTTTACAAGTACAGCACATTTCCAATGTAAAAGCCAATAAAAATATTTTACGTTTACAAAATTTGTTTTGAACAATTTTATATCATTTCTGACCATTGTCGCATTTGAAGATATATCCTGCAAAAGGACACTAATGAATTTCTACATTTTATATTTTAATTTAACGTAATTTACTCGTATTTAATCAAATAGTTTAAATTATATTTTAATCGCCAATATTCATTTGGGCGTTAATGAGTTGAAAAAATACCGCGGTTTTTGCAACTGCCTCGATTTCAATTAGCTGCCTTAGCCAATGTCGGGCTATATTTACTCGTACAATCGTATTTTGAAAAAAGTGCATACCCGAGTAAAGAAGAGTATTTATAACATATAATTTTTAATATTAAAATATATGATAATATAAAATATTGTGTGCGACCTTATATGTTTTTATATGGTGATATATTAGAAACTTTTTTAGAAATTTTCTCATATGTAATCATATTAAATCATATATCAGTATTTGCTTTATTGCAAATTGTATATATAGGAATATATTATCAATAATAACCGTTCAAAATTTTATATATAAATAGATACGAAAAATATTTTTAATTTTATTTTTTATATAACAATATCGTCGGCTTGCCTGCAAGTAGTGTTATGTGTTCTTTAGCAGGTTTTCCGGAGGGCGAAAAAACCGGTTTATATTATCCTTTTAATATGTTTCATTGACATCATATGCCTTAATAATGATTGTAATAAATAAGGTCTTGAATCATTAGGGCATATGATGTCAATAAAATATCTTAAAAGGATAATATAAATCTGTTTTTTCGCTCTCCTGAAAACCTGCTAAAACCAAAAACATAGCACTTCTTGCAGGCAAGCCGACGATATATTAGTTAATATCACACCCAAGTTCGAGATTAACTAATATATTTGAGATTAATGTATTATTTGATCAAAAACAATTTTTTATATGCTTTACTCAATTTTTTCATTAAATTAATATTTTCTGAGCTTTTTTACTTCTAAAAGTTTTTTTTAATTTAAAAAATCCAATTTAAAAAAATTAACATTTAAAATCATGGCCCTGCTCAAAATGGGTTAATAAGTCTAGGCATGTTGCATATCATTGGAAAGGTATTTCAAGTACCTCCCCAACGATATATATATTTTGTTTTGGTCCGATAAGTTTTGAGTGGAGAAATAAGCCATTGAATATTGTTGTAGATCATCTTCAGCTCCATAAATCGGGAAGTATGAGCCTCCAACAAAAAAGAAGTGCATTGCCGGGCTAACCATTAAAATTTTATTTAAAATAAAAAAAAGCTTAACATATTTAAAAAAAAATTCTAAGTCCAAAGAAAATTCCCATATTTGATAAAAAATTATCTAGTCTTTAAAGAATAACAGATTTATACATTAACGTCTTTAATAGTTACTCATTATCAACAGTAGCCCACGGCTGACAGTCAGGCATGTGATGAATATCGAAAACGATCTGATTTTCAATGGTAAATATTTTAGGATCTGTACAATACCAATTATATTTTATTTCCTAATTTAGAAGTCCGGCGTCAAATAAAACGATAAATAATAATTTGAAGCCAATTTGATTTTCGCGAAACAAATTATTCTAGATTGAAAAACTGTTCGTTTTTGATTTTCATCACACCCCTGAGTGTGTAGGAACAGAAATCCTGCTGCCCTCCAATTCAAAGTTTTTTTTTATCATTTAAATTTAATCATATCGTATTGTATTAACTTATATCCAATTTGATCGGGACAAAATTCGGATATAAGTTTATCATTTGATATAACTTTGTATCCTTGTAAATACAATTATATCCAATGTGATACAATTTAATATAACCATTTTTCGGATGAAATTATATCCAGTTACATATTGCAAATATATCCATTCACATATATATTTATATACATTTTTTTACTCGGGTAGTTAAATTAATTTTTTTTTCTTAAATTTTGAAATAAAATTTACAAACGAAATAAAATCAAGTAAATTTAATTTGCGTAATATTTCGTAAAACCTTTAAAACATATTTAATATTATTGTATTTTAACCTTTTTAGGTGTCTTGACATTTATTAACTGCTGGGATGTTAAATGGGCTACCGCTGTACAAGATATCTTCACATATGCTAAAGTAGGTTTGAAACATATTTATGTTAAAATGGGAAATTTATTTGAAAAATTTAACAACATATATTTTCATTTGTTTTCATCCCTATTAGCTTTTGGCCTTGTTTATAATCATTGCATCTGGTATATATCAATTGTATTTGGGCCACACAGAATATTTTACATTTGAAAATACAGATACTCGAGTCACATCACTGGCGTTATCATTTTATTCGGGATTGTTTGCATATAATGGATGGTAAGTAAGAGATGCGTGTGGAGAAACGTTGGGGATTTAAATAATAGCAACATGTTGCTACTGCTGTTGGTCTCTATGTGTGAGATTTAAAAATAACAAATTGTGATTAGGAAATAATAGGATTTTCTATTTATTGTGGAAATTACAACTAGGATAAGGAAAGATGACAGGAAAGTGACAGTGAAAATTAAATTAGTAACAAGAATAATTGAGTAATGAACAGTTGTATTTGTAGACCATGTTATTTAAGAATAAGATGGAAATAAGATACTCACTATTTTATAATTTATTTTATATTTAAATTGATATAAAGGGTTTTTCTATGAACTCATGGAATACCAGAAAAAGTTACTAAAAATTGGTTAAAAATTACTTTGCGGAAGTAACTGCTGAAATTAGCATTTTAAACTGTTAACTTTAGAGAATTTTAGTTATATTTGAGTTAACTTTTAGTAAATTGAAAATAACAAGTTAGACTGGGAAATTCTGCAAAAAATTTTGCTACATAGTAGTAGACTAAAAATAGGAACAACAAACTGTTGTATCTACAAAAAATTTGTTATTTTGGAGTTAAATTTAGTTGAATGCAAATAGTGTTAAGCTCAAATCAACAGAAACATTTGCTAAAAAAAAAATACTTGTTGAAATACAGTTGATTTCAGAAGGCTGAAAATCAAATTTTGCTGTTATTACGGGAAATTTAACAGTTTTCAGCCCAGCGGTATTTTTTGCTAATTTTAGCAACACATGTCTGCTGATATGTAGTACAACAAAATTAGTAGTCGCTACTAAATTTTAGCAAAATTGTTGTAAACTGCAATTCAAAATCGATTTGCTAAAATCAGTTAAAAAACTTACATGGGGATTCTAGAAGTCGTTCGTTGTCACACGAATGAGTGACTACATGTATTTTGTTTTTGTATTGCATGTATTTTGTTATTGTTTTGTGAAACAAAACGTCATCTAGAAACACCACTTTACTAAATATCAATAATTTTAGTACAAAGAAATTAGTATAAATTAGTTGCAGCTACTAAATTTCAGTAAATTGTTGTAAACTGTAATTTAAAATCAATCTGCTGAAATTAGCAAAAAAAGTGTACTAAAAAATAAACAAACTGTAAAATCTAAAAAAAAAATTAATAAAAATTTTTTTTCTTTCGATTGTAGCAAGCGTATAATTACTTTGTCTACTTGAAATTTAGAGTCAAAATTGCAAACGGCTGTCCAGTTATTACCTCTTTATGCATTGGAGCTACAATAAAATTTTCTGGATGTTATTTCCAAACTAAGAATATATCAATAGTAACAAATATAAACTAAACAAGAATTGTAAAAAATCAACGAATTCTTGTAAATAAAATTTTTTAAATTAGTATATTTTCTGCTAAATTTAGCACTTGCTTTTGAAAAATTAGTAAAATGTTTTGCTGAAACCAGCAGCGAAAATTAGTAAAAAAAAATCCGTAATTGTAATAAGAGAATAGCAAAAATGATTACTAAAAATCAGTATCAATTCTGTTAAGCAAGTGCGCCTTTTATTACTTCTGGAAAATCCTTTATGATAATTTTATGCTCAATTCTACCTGTAACCGATTTAGCTTAAGTAAGTTTACGACATGCAGCTGTGTCTTGTGGTGGCTTAAAAAACCCACACAACCTATTTTACGACCTGCAACAGAACGACACGTTCAATTGCTAGCTAGCGTTTCCAAACGAGTTATACCGGAAAATGTAGAGGCTGTTATGGCGACGACATTAGAGAGCCGTGCGAAATTGCCCAGACTTGAAAGCAAAAAAGACTTCAAACAGTAATTTTTTATTTTTTCTTTTCTATTACTAAGTTAAATTAATTTTTTCATTTACATATGTTCTGACTAAATAAATTTCTAAGGAGAAAAAATAAATAAAATAATAAAAATAAATAAAATAAATAAAAAATAATAAAATAAAGTGCCAAAAATGGTGATTTTTTAAAATGTTTGTATGGGGAACCCCCCAGGGGAGTTCCAGGGGGTGTGCCACTGGCATGGGTAGATCGGCCCTCCAAAGTTAGTGGGGGTCGGTCATACATTTGGACTCGATTGGGGCACTCTAAATGGGTCAAAGTGTGATTTTTCAAAACTTGACCCTACGGGACAAAAGTCAACAGTTGGGGTATGGTATTCGTTTTAGAGGTATGGTTCCTTCGGCAAAGTTTCTTATTTTGATCCCTTGAATACGATTTTCCCTGAGCCATGGGCGATTTTTTTGCCTCCCCACAAATCGACCCGGCCTAGTGTACTCTCAACCAAAAAAGTCTGTAATGGCTACTGAAAATTTTGCTGTTATTTTGTCTGCTGAAGACCTAAATTTTAATATAATATGTTTTGGGTAAAAATACTATAGATTTGTGATAAAAAAACGTTATTCCTTGTTTATTCTAAATGAGCCTTTTTCCTTAAAGCAGGGTTCACAATGCTGGTCTACTTCACTCTACGAGTGAAGTGTACTAAAATAGAGATGCTATGATACACAAAAAAATATGTAATTGAGAAAAAGATAGGATCAAAATCCAATATGCAGAGTGGAGTACTTCATTATTGTGAATCCGGATTAAGTCCTTAAAACTTCCCAGCAAGCATGGCAATACGAAGAAAATTCGCCGATCATATTGCCACGCAAAAAACATTTATTGCCGGCAATATCTATTTCTTATTGCGGAAGTCTCTTCCGTCGGGAACAACTGTTACCCGAAAGCAATATTTTCAGGCAATACGAAAGCAATACCCCAGGAAGATAAATCGGCGATATCGCTAATTTATCACCTGGAAGATAAAAAGGTAATATCGCCAAATAAATTCCCCGGTACAAAAAAAACGATTTATTTTTTTCATTATTAAATTTAAGCCTGAATAAGAATATCTGCATACATAATCCATTGACCAACATATTAACTGTCTTGATTTCATCGTAGCCGATTTTTTCCGCGCATTAAATCTTGATTTTTTCGAGGAATTTGTTTTCTATGTTGGTTGTTTTTGTACAAATTTTGTTTTCAGTTTTTGCAAAATGACAAAAAATTTCAAACAAATTTTCTTTATCTTCCGGAAGATAAAAAGATAATATTGCCGCAATATTATCATAAAAATTTATGACAAAAATTCCATTTTTGAATTATTTTTTCCAAATATCACCGAATTATCTTCCAAATGATCAAAGTAAGACAATTTCAAAATACCACTGGATTATTTCCATTCAAATGAAAAATAGAAGATATCGCTTTAATATCTTCTTGGAAGATATCTTCCAAATGTTTACAGGATTAGATTATTTGCGTATGTTACAGAATTTAAAATTAGAGTGTGTCGGTTGAATTTAAATTTTGTTTGTTATCGTAAATTTTATTTTCAGGAATTACTTAAACTTTATCATTGAGGAACTTAAGGATCCCGTAAAGAATTTACCCCGTGCTATTGCTATTTCTTGTACTTTGGTTACCGTTGTCTATGTCTTAGCTAATGTTGCTTTCTATACTCTCCTATCACCAGAAGAGGTATTAGGTTCTCAAGCTGTTGCTGTAACATATGCCGAAAAAGCTTTTGGTGTTATAGCATGGACAATTCCTGGTAAGTTATTATATAATTTGTTTTGAAGAAGTAATAATATTAAATAACACATTCCACATTGATATCCAGTATTCGTGGCCCTTTCTACATTCGGCGCTGTTAATGGTATTTTGTTAACTTCGTCTCGGCTATTTTATGCTGGTGCCAATGAAGGACAAATGCCTGAAATTTTAACTATGATACAAATACAACGTTTTACACCAACACCTGCAGTTTTGGCCATGGCTTTGTTATCGATGCTGTATTTGTGTGTTTCCGATATATTTGCTTTGATAAATTATGTTGGTTTCGCTACTTGGGTAAGTGCATATCTCGACAAAACAAATTGTGGTTAATTCAAATTATGGCTTTTCTTCCTGCAGTTAAGTATTGGTGTTGCGGTCTTATGTTTGCCTTGGTTACGTTGGGCCCAACCTAATCTACCCCGTCCAATTCGGGTTCCCTTGGTGTTCCCCATTGTATATTTAATTGCCACGGTATTTGTAACAGTAGTTCCCATGTATGCCAGTCCTGTTGAAACTGGTTATGGTATTTTAATGATCTTAACCAGTATACCAGTTTATTTAGTATTTATTGCGTGGAAAAACAAACCCATATGGTTCCAAAAAACAATGGGTAAGTACTTGAGTTTATATACAAACAAATTATAATATTATACAATATACATAAATTCATTAGCTTCTTAATCAAACATTTATTTAAAATTGTTTTATTTAAATCTTTATTTTATTTTAATCCTAATCATTCCTTGATTTCATTTTTATAGGTGGATTTACTCAAGCTTTACAAAAAATGATGATGGTTGTACGACCCAAAAGTTCCTCAAAGGTTTTTATTTTTTCTTTTTTATTATTTTATTTCCCTAAAATACTTTCTACTAATTTTATGATTTTAAAATTTTTAGTCCTTTCGAAAAAAGCTTGCTCATTTTAATTTTGAATGCACATTTTAAAAAAAATTCGTGTTTCATTTGCACTAATTTTATTTTTAACATTATGTTAAGTTTTTTGATTTCTTTTTTGTTAAATAGAACATTTCATATAAGAAGCGGCTACCTGAAGTACTAATCTAATGCAGTAGACACTCGCAAATTAGGATCACTTTGTTCCTGCACTCATAAGAAAAGTGTGCACAAAATATTTGAAAGCTCCACTCAGAAAACTGATTCGGTGCTGACAACACAATTTGTTGCCAATCGAATGGTTCAGTTGCATCAACACAGAGAGAGAATTATATTCACTTCAGTAATGAATTTCTTCATAGTTTCAATGAAAGTTGTCACTGGAACTCGTCCATTGAAACTTTTCATAGAATCTATGAAACAGGTTTCATTAAAGTGAATGTTTATGAAAAGTTCATAAAATTAATGAAACTCTTCATAAAATTAATAGGCCACTCGTCCAATGAATAAATTCAGCCAATGAAGAGCTTCATAAAATCTATGAAGCAATTTCATTTACTATTATTTATTATAGTTGGTTGTTGTCGATGCTAAGCTGGAGTGGATAATTAGCATATTTTACGGATGTACGAAATATATCTAAAGAAAGAATTCATTAAATTAAAAAGTTTCATAAAAAAGAGTTTCGAAAAAATGAATATGATCTATAAAAAAGTTCATAGTCCAAAATTAATTAAAAAAAAAAATTATAAAAGATTATTCTCTCAGGAAATGACGATATTTTATACAAAAAAATTTAAAAAAAATAAAAACTATTGAACAATTTCATATATATAAAGAACATTTTCATTAAATTTATGGAGATCTAATTTATGAAATTCAATGAATTTTTTTAATGAAATTATGAAATTTTATGAAAGAAAAGTTATGAAAAATTTCTTAATATTAATTAAATATTATATACACAATGAAATTCTTCATTGGTTCTACGAAAAAATTCTATTAAATTATATCATTAATATCATGAAGGATAATTCTTTCAGTGAAAAGAATTTTTCGGTTGCGACTACATAATTTTTCTTGATACAACTGAAATTCCATTGTCGCAGACAAATTAGTCCTGTCTCAATTGGTTTTGTGTTGTCACAACTGAAAAATTCGGGTACCACAACCGAACCATTCGATTAGCTAAAAATGCGGTTGTCAGCACCGAATCTGTTTTCTGGTTTTCTTGTAAGATTACTGGAAAAAGTCCAAAAAACTCCAAAAAAAGTTGGATGTTATTTCATATGAAATAGCTTACACATTAGTTAAATTATAGAGTTAAACTGTAACCACAATTAACTTACCGTTTTTTAATTTTGTTAGAAATTTGGCTTATTTTGCTAAAAATTAAAGAGCGTCTAAAATTTTACAATTTTCATCAAATTTGTGAACTTATTGGGTGCATAACTTAAAAATACGGTATTCACAACAGATGGCGTATCTTTTACGCATGGTTTGTGTCTTTAATAACTTATGTGGTATTTTGGAGGGTAAATATTTGTCATTTATTCTCACTTAGTCATTGAATGAAATAGTGTAAACAACAAAGTTACTTTTTTTTCCTTCGAACATGTCGAATTTTGTCCCAACAGAGCGTCAGTTGCGGGAAGTTTTACTTTACTTCTTCAATTGCAATAAAGTGTAGATGAAGCACATCCATTGCTCACCGAAGCTTATCCTGAATATGTTCCATCGATTTCAACGTGCGAGATTTGGTTTGTGCCGTTCAGATATGGTTATTTTGACACGGAAAACAAAGACCGCCCAGGTCAGCCAAAAAAGTTCGAAGATGATGAATTGGAGGCATAACTCGATGATGATTGTTGTCAAACTCAAGAAAAACTTCTAAAATCATTAGGAATCACTCAAGCCGCACTTTCAAAACGTTTGCAAGCAGCAGGATTCATCCAAAAGCAAGGAATTTGGGTATCACTCGAGTTGAAGCCGAGACGATGAAAGATGATTTCGGATTTCTGAAATGCTGTTAAAAGCCATAAAAAGAAGTAATTTTTGCTTCGAATCATTACTGGGGGTGAAAAATTGATCCATTACCACAGCCCGAAGCGCAATAAATCGTATATGAAGCCCGGTCAACAAGACAAATCAACGCCAAAACCGAATATCCATTGCGTCAGGGTAATGCTATGTATTTTGTGGGCCAGACGATCACAATTGATTCGTTTAAAGCAATCATTGGCAAAAACCGCCCGGAATATGCGACCAGACATGAAGCCATAATATTCCATCATGACAACGCTCAGCCACATGTTGCAAGACCGATTAAAAACTATTTATAAAATAGTGGTTGGGAAGATTTTGCATCACCCGCCTTATAGCCCAGAACTTGCCCTGTCCAACTACCATTTGTTTCGATCATGGCAGAATGCTCTCATTGGAATACGCTTCACTTTCAGAACAGGGTATCCGAAATTGGCTTGATTAGTTCTTGGCTTGTTTGGTGAGTTCCACACCCAGAAAACAGATACCGTGGTGACAACCGCATTTGTAGCCAATCGAATGGTTCGGTTGTGGTAGTATTCAGTTCTGACAAGAGAAAACCAATTGAAAAAGGTCTAATTTCAGAGGTATCAAGAATTATTCGGTAGTCACAACCGAAAAATTAATTTGATGCAACTGAATCATTCGATTGGCAACAAGTTGGGTTGTCAGCACGGAATCTGTTTTCTGGGTGCACACTTTATTCAGCACGCCGAAAGCTTGGGTTATTAGATTAGATACGCTTGGGTTGCTTTGCTGATTCGTTGCTGAATGTCGGCAGCACATCCTCCAGATTTGTTAATGATGGATGCCAAATACAGATATTCATTCACATCTTCGAGGTCTTTATCATAAAGTTTAAAAGGGCGGGAGACGTCAGTGTGGATACCCATAGATTTTGTTTTTGACGTTTTTATCTGTAGTCCCACTTTATCAGAGTTTAGGCTAGTTTTTGTTGCATTTCTGCAAAGTTTTGAGAGAGTAAACAAATGTCGTCTGCATAATCTAAATCATGCAGTCTTGCCGATATACCAAGATTGATACCGCCTTCATGGAATGGTGTTTCTCATTACCGATCTGGTAATTAGACCACATTAGAAAGTAAGGGAGATAGGACACACCCCTGTCTGACACCGGTGTTAACATCTATAAAATTGCTTCTTAAACCTTCATGGAGAACCAAACATCGGGCATCGTCATAAAGAGTCTAGATTAGACGTATGATTTTAGGTGATATACTCTTGCATTTAAGCGTCTCCCAGATGGCAGATTGGTGGATGGAGTCAAAATCTCTTTTAAAGTCCACGAAAATGTGGTATAATGGGGATCTGAATTCGACAGATTGCTCCAATACTATACGCAGGCTGTTTATGTGATCAACACAGAATATGTTGGGACAATAGTCTGCTTCTTCTGGATGTAAATTTGAGTCCAACGCTTTGAAGATCCGATAATGTAGAATTTGCGCAATGATTTTATTTATGATATTGAGGAGAGTGATTCCTCTCCAATTCGAGCATTCCATTAAGTTTCCTTTTTTGGGAATTTTGATAATAAGTCTGATTTTCATATCATCTGACATATTTTTCGAGCTCCAAAAGCGGTTAATTATTGTTGGGTTGTTGATTTTGAAAATTTCCGGGGGTAGGTTCTCTAGACCACTTGATTTATAGTTTTTCAATAAATGGATTGCCTGAGTTATTTCCTCGATCTCGGGAGTATTTGGGCTTTTTTTAATTATTGGATTTATTTTCTTAAAAAATGCACATTTTGTTTTTTAATTTACCAAATTTAATATTTTTATCCAAATATAACACTTATTGGCTATTTTGAAAAATGAAATATCTGGAATTAAATTAAGCTAAATCCAAAATAGATTTACCTATTTTATAAATCCATTTTGGATTTAGCTTAATTCAATTCCTGTGTTTACATTTTTACAAAATTTAGTGATTTTCTTTCATATTATATTAACGATTTTAATAAAAATATTAAATTTTTAAAATTAAAAAACGAAATGTGGATTTTTTAACAAACTAAATTCAAAAATAAATCCAGTGATTAAAAAAAGGCCTTTTGAATCTATAGGGAGGAGGTCTCGTGCACTCAAAAAAAAGTCAGTAAAGTCAGCAAAAAATGTTGCTGTGTCAGCAAATTTTTAGTCAGGAGCTTGCTTGCAAAAAAGTTGGTAATTTCAACAAAAGGTTTGCTGAAAATCAGCGAGCTGATTTTTACCAAAAAAATAGTAATCTTCAGCAAAAGTTTTGCTAACACTTAGTAGACTGCAAATGAAAAAATTCTTTGCTAAAATCACTAAACATTTTGCTAAATATTAGTAGACTGAAAAAAACTCAAAAAACTTGTAGCGAAATTTTATTTTAGTTAATTTATTTGCTGAAAATTTAAATATAGAATATGTGTAGAGTTGTTTCTGTTTTTTTGATATTTCCGTTTCCAGACAAGCATCTACATCTTGTCTATCTGGTTGTCGTCCACACTATGAGTGCGGTTATCAGCACAATTTTTGTAGCAAAATAAATTAGTAAAACATTAGTTCAAAATTAGTTTAGTGCTAAAAAAATATAACTAAAATTTTTGCTGAAAACGGAATTTCAGCAAAAAAATTGCTGAAAACTACTACACTTGATATACAAGACGTTTTACTAATTTTTCTACTAACTTATTTTTTTGAATGTGCTTAAGCCATTCAAATATATAAATACACAGAGAAAACAGATTCGTGCTTACAACCGAATTTGTTGCCAATCGAATTGTTCGATGGCCGTGGCCGAATTTTTCAGTTGTGGCAACTGAATATCAATAGAGTAAATAGTCATTTGATAATGGCAACAGAATTTCTATTGCCTCAACAATATTTCGGTAGTCACAACTGAAAAATTCTGTAGTCACAACCGAAACATTCGATTGGCAATAAATTCGGTTGTAAGCACGAATCTGTTTTCTGGGTGTAATTGTATAAAACAACTTTAATGAACATAAAATATCAAATATTGGCGATGTTTTTAACTGGATGTTAGTCAAGCGCTCCACCCTAACTCAGCTCCTTTTAAAGCAACTAAGACCATCTTTGGAACTTAAGGAGTCTAGGTAACAACTGCATATGGGTAAAAATTTTTAATAAAAAAAACCCAGTCAGAAATTGCCAGTAGTACAAAAAATAAATGACTGGCTACATTTCCGAAAAGCATTTTACCAGTATTTGTTTCAAAAAAGTTTCGGTGGTTTATAAAAATACCACTCGCAAAGAATGGGCTTAGAATGGTATGCCAAAGTTTGCAACCAGTGGTTATGCAGTTCTACCTAGTAAGAAATTGTCAGCGGTACAAATAACAATTCACTCGTAGAGCAATGATTCTATAAAAATAATGGCACTGTGTTAAAAAAGGTTTGTATTCAGAAGGTTCCAAGTTCAAATCTGGGTGCAGACAAAATTTTTTAACCCATGTGAAAATCGAAAAATATATATGGACATACATGATCATACATTGACTTGTATATAATCATGCATGGGTATACATAGTCATATACGTCCATGCATAATTCAATGTATGATCATATATGATCTCATATATTTCCATATATCTTCGGATCCGAAATTTGGCCTTTATCAATTCACGTGCTACATTTTATCGCAATCGGATAATTTTTGCAGGTCCCGGTGAAAAATGTCCATATATGAACATTTATGGTTCAACCATATATGTATGGATCCGAAAAATGAGGTAACACCTAAGTATATGTTAATATATGGACATATATGAACATATACATTTAAAAATATATATATTATAAGGTTGTACTATAGATATAAATTTATGTATGACATTCAAATTAGTCGCTACACGTTCCTTTTTTTATTCATTGCATTAAATATAATTCCATACTTACCAAATATGAGTTCCTTTTAAACATATGGAAAAATATATTCTTGCAAATATGTTCATATACAAGTCACTTTTGCATAAATTGAATATCATATACTTCCATATTTGTCCATATATGAGTGCCTTTTCCATATATGAAATAGCAGATGCCTCCATATATGTCTGTATATGAAATATTTTTCCATATATGGAATAACATATACTTCCATATATGTTCATATAAAATCCATATATGTTCATAAAAAATCCATATTTGTTCATATGTGTCCATACATAAACCATATATGAACATGGTCGAGTGTATATGAGCATTTTTCACCGGGGTTTTATAAAGATTTTAAAATAAAGGATATATGGCAGGACTAAGTGTCCTTGCTTCAATTTTGATAAAAATTTTCACAAATGTTTCCAGTTTTATGTGCATCTCAATGGATACTTTTTTATAATTTTATGTCCATTTATGTAGCTAATATAATATTTTTAAATTTCAGGACCTATGGGAGGTGGGCGTGTCCTTGGGCTGATATTTCCAAAAATTAGAATTTTTCTTAACTAAGGGGTTCTATGTCAGTATACCAAATTTCAAAACTCTGTCTCCACTCCTTCTATTTTTGTCCAATCGTTATATGGGATCAAAGCATTGTGTGTCGTCTGCCAATCTGAGGGCCTGGGTTTAAATCACGGCAGGACCAAAAAAATACATGCGAACTTTTTTGTAATTTTATTTTGGAAAATATATTTTCAGACCACCCTTTGAGAATTTTGTTTCCCCAGTGCTTTTCCCACGCTTTTTGAAAATCCGGTCCTTTTGTCTAATGATGCTATCATGATGGAAATGAAAAAGCAGTGTTTGCCAGAACTTGTATCACCTGTTAAAGTGCCTTGCCATCGCTTTCCCGTCTATATTATTCTGGCTGGGATGTTATCATTTTAGGAATGGAAAAGCTCTATTTGCCAGTACTTTTACCACCTGTTAAAGTGCCTTGCCATCGCTTTCCTGTTTGCATTTTTTTTTACTGGGAAGTGGCCAATATATTTCCAGTCTAGTTTTCATTTTTCAGTTATTTTTCAACAATTAAAAACAATTACAGTTTTAGTTGCTTTAAAGGAAAATAAATTTGTTGCGTTTTTAACTGAATATACCTTTGCTTTAACTGAAATTTTCAGTATAATTTACGACAAACTTTTTTGTGAGTACATTTTAACAATTTATTCAATAACTGTTTTTTAAGTTGTCTGTTGGTGAAATTATAAGGGTAACGGTATTATATATTTTGAAAGGGTTTAATTTGTACAAATTAATTTGAATCGAAAATAATTGAAAAGCAAATATACAAACGAGAGAAAACTACTAGCGATAGGGCAAAGACATTTTTAAATAGCTCTATTGTGAATGATTTAAGCTATTTAGGAGTGTTTTTACTCTATCTCTAGAAGTTTTCGCTCACATGTTAATGTGCCTTAAGGAAGCATGCGTAGTTTTAATACTAAACATTATTCTTAAGTTCTATTAGAAACTCTTAATTAATCTCTATATTTTTTTTCTCTCTTATTTCATCTATTTACAGTAAGTCTAACAAGGTTTTTACAGAAAGTTTTAATGGTCCTTGGCAAGACTAAACCAGCTCAGGTGTAAAAAATACAACAAGAAAATGTTTCAAAAAAAAAACAAACAAGAGAAATCCAGCTTTGAAATAAAAATGGCATTTACGTATAGATTTTATTTTAGAAAAAATATAAAAAATAATTTTTAAGGCTTTTATTTTATGAATGATTTAAGATTTAAGAAAAAAAAATTATATTAATGTGCGATTTTATAATGAAATTTAGGCCAGTTACGAAATATTTTCGATATTTTTATAAAAAGTCACTGGCTTAAATATTATTAAGAATATGACCATAAGTTTTTAGTTTTTAACATAAATCCCCTTACGAAAAAAATAAACCCTTCCTTTTTGGTTTAAGTTTATGTATAAGTTTAAAAATTTACTCATTTTAAATTAAAAAAAAAACAATATAGAAAGAAATAGTAATTTCAAATAGCAACAAAATTAAACTTCAGACTATACTCGAAATTTATAGAACTCTAAAAAACATTTTTGAAAAAATAACTAACTGCCATTATATATATATATATACAAACTCAATCCGCGATGAATTCGAATTGTTGCGATATGCTACGAATACAACCACAAAATTCATATTTGTACAACGACCATCTCATACTCAACTTTTTAAAATGACATTGTCCTTACACTGAACCAAATATAAAATCATGTCGCATGTTGTTAAAAAATTGTATACACCCTTCAGTTTTGTTGTGGTTGGTATGCTCATAGAAATAATCCTGTAAAAATAGCAGAAAAAGCTAATAAAAATTAGTTAAAAATGACAGAAAAAATTGCTGAAAATAGTACATTGTTTCCTAAGTACTAGTAAAGTAAGAACAAATAAAATCAAACTTTTAAATTTACAGAAGCAGAGTTGTATTTGAGTTTGATTTTAGTTAGTTGAAAATAACAAATTAAATCTGCAGAAAATTTTGCTAAATATTAGTAGGTTAAAAATTGTAAGTTAAATTTATTTGAATGCAAATAGCAGTTTAACGTGCTAAAATCAACAGAAATAAAATCAATACAAATATATTGTGAATTCTATTTGAAATTTGTCACATTTAATTTTTTTTTTTTATTTTTTAGTTTACCAATTATTTTGCAAAATTATTTGCAGATTTTAGCAGGTTAAGTTGGTTTTTCTATTAACTAAAATCTAACTCAAATAGAACTAAGATTCTGTATATTTAACTCTTCTTTCCCTACTTCTATTTGGCAAAAATAATTTTCTAATTTCAGCAGGTTTTTTTGCAAGGTAATTTTTAATTAATTTTTGGTGGTTTTAACTAAAATTATGACAGACTTTTTTCTATAAGTGTAGCTTATTGCCACAATTGTAATTTATTTAAAAAGATTTACCCCCCTATTTCATGAAACACTTTGGTAAAGTTGTAGTAAACTAATGTACACTGTTTTTGTAACAAAAACTATTTGTACAGAAATAGCGAAAGTGTTTTATAAAATAAAGCTCTTAAACATATCCTTAGAAATGAACAGAGTTACCTTAATGAAAAAATTGTATGTTTAACTCATTAGAAATTATATGTATTAATGCATTAAATTGTTAAATATTTTTGAAATTTATTATAAAAAAAATTTGTTTGTATCCCATTTTGTTGCTTTGCATTATATGTAAAATGTTTAAAAAATATATTAATGTGTATTTAAAAAATAAATAAATTAAAACTTTTGTAAAGCTTTTTATAAAAAGCATTGTCTTGATTCCTGAATATAAATAAAAACACATAAATAACACTATGCTATTCATATTATATGGGAAAAATTGTTGACAATAATATAATTAATAATAAACTATATAAATTGTATCACATACTCAAAAGAAAAAAAAATCATAATTATTTACAATATTTTAATAATTTTTATTTGTTCAGATTCTGTTTATTTTATTTAGAATCTATTAATTCGTCTTAATTTAGAGAAAAACAAATTTTCGAAAAATGTATAATCACAAAAAAATATTTACAAATGTATTAATTTAATGATCATTAAAGAAACAATAAATAAAAAATATAAAGAACGTACAACTAAAAATGAAAAACTTTAAAAAACCACTGGGCATCTCTATTTTGCTTATGAATAATTCTTATAACATTGTTGTACTATACAAAAAATAACATGGTTCTGACAACTGATTCTGGCATAGCGGACCAAAAAAATATATGTGTATATGTATCGGCGATACACAATAAACCAAAAATCATAGGGCCAGACGTAAACTTTTAAAGAATCAGCTTTCAGAACCTTGTTATTTTGGAAAAAAAATTGAGTTTGTTGTACAGTGTAATTTTGTTTTGCATCTAAACTAGTGCGTAATTGGGCAAATTGAACTTTTTAAGCAAATTTGTCTACAGCTCACAGTTTTTAACGAATTAAAAAAAATAGGTTACGAAATTCCGGACCAATTCATCATGCCCGATTTTTAAAACTCATATACATATATAGTATATCTACAGTCAGAAATTGAAAGTTGTTCAAAAAATCAAGCACTAGGTAAACGCGGTGTTAAAAATAAATATTTGGCAGAGCACTTATTTGGGACTCGCTCATTATGTTTCACAAAAATTTCAGAGGTTTTTAAAAAAACACTAGCATAGAATTGGCTTAGAGTCCTATGCCAACATTTGCAAAAAATCAAAGCACTGGTATTTAGGACATTGATTTTATAAAAATGATGACGCTTTGTAAAAAAGGTTTGTAGTCATACTTTTTTATGTTTTATAAAATGGATTTTTTCTTGAAGGTCTCATAATCAAGGTTTTAGAGCATTGGTGCGCATTTCATAGCACAATTGTGAATTTACCAAAGAGTATATATTATAGAGAGGAATTATGCTACTCTTAACTCTCTCGAAAAACAATAGAACTCGGGTCAACTCGATATACAACATTTTCCCCTTAAAATGAAGTTGAGTTGCAACATTTTTAAGTTGAGTTGCAACATTTTGTGTATTTAGTTATGGTGGCAGAATGCCATATTTACAAAAAAAGCAAAAAGTATAAATTTGCCGGTTTTTGGTAAAATTTGCTTGTTTTGGGTTTAATTATGCCGAGTTTTTATTATAAGTGTTATAAGGCCAATAAGGCATAGGACGAATATCTTTATTTACAACATAATCAAGGTAAAACGTTAACCACAGATATTTCCATATAAATGACATGGATAACTATGCGTAAGCATTAAACTTAGTTTATTTTAAAATAAGTTAATAGTTAAAGAAAAGTAAATTTTTGCTAAAGTGCAGTTTACGGGCATAACTCTGATGAGTTCAAAATTTTTATCGTAGGTAGATATTTTTATTGTGAGTTCAAAAATATAAATATTTTTTTGTCGGAAACGCCTACTTTCGAGTGGGCGGGGCTTTAAAGTTGAAAATTGAAATTGGAATAAGTCTGAAGATACTTATCCGATCACGACAAAACGCACACAACATAAGCCAACGCTGATAGTTTGCCGCGCAAACACAGCTAATATATTAATAAGGATGGGTGCGAACTGGCTAAATAAAATCAAAACTAAATTCAGGTTTCCAAATTTCTATGAAATTTGAAAAAAATTAAAAAAAAATATTTTTTAAGAAATTTTAAACCTTTTGTCAAATTGTATTTAGTCTAGAATTTATTTAACCATCTCGCATAGGGCCTAATTACAAATTATATTTTTGAATACACAATCTTCTGAAATAAAACCTTTTTTTCTAAAAAAAAACTTCTTCAGTTATAAGCAAGTCCAACTTCAAACTTTGAACCGAAATAACTCCCGAGACGACAAAAAAATAAAGTTGTTTTGCAAGCCCAATTAAAAGTTTTACCTGTGGTAAAAATTTTGACCCGATCGGACCAATTTTTTTTATTTTTTATTTATTTTTGGAGATTTTTTCATTTCTATCTGAACCTGGCATTTTTAACACAAAAAATGGGTAAAATTTATATGGCAGCACATATTTCTGACATTTCTGCACATTAAACCAATTTCTGTACTTTCAAACCAAATTTCTGCAATTTCATACCAAAAATTCCCTTAAATAAGGGAATATTTACTCTTTGGTTGTAAATCGAGTTGGGGACAGCTTGTGAACAAAAAAAAAAAGAGTACCAGTTGAGTACGTAAGAGTAGCATGGAATGAGTATGATTTACTTATTCACCAGTGTTGCCAACTCCTGAAGGTAGGAAAGCACCGTGAGCATTATGAAAACGGGTAAAAAGGGTAAAAATTTACCAAAAATGGGGTAAAAAAGCACGATAATAATTTTTTGAAAAATTTAAATCAAGAATTTAAAAACACATTTCAACTTTGAAAAATCGTGTAAAAAAGGTTCAGAAAATTACCTAAAAAGGGGTAAAAAGCACCGAACTAATATTTCAATATTTTTAAGTTTATATGTAACGAAGTTGCTATTTAAAATTGTATTACAAATATTGTGCAAAAATGTAGTTCTTGTATAGTTCGTATTATTTTTTAAATTTTGACAGAAAATTCAAGAAAAATGTAAAAAAACGAGAACAAACATCAAAAATAGAAACTGTAAAAAAGCACTAAAAGCACTGCCAGAAATCTGAAAAAGCACCGTAAATACCCGCTTTTTTTAAACGGGTATTTGTAAAAAATCACCGGGTACGGGAAGGAAAAAAGCACCAAAAAATACCCGAAAAGCACTGAAATGGCAACACTGTTATTCACACATATTCTTAGGCTCTTTAATTTAGTCGTCAATGAGACAGCGACGAGTGCACATGCTTAGCGGGTGTTTTGAAATTTTTTTCAAGTGCACTGAAAACAAATATTTATGACATTCAGAAAATATATGATGAAAAATGTTTTTGATATCATGCAATGCCTTTTGCGTTATAAAACATTTAAGGAATCTAGGGAATATCCCAAGAAATATTTTAACGGACTCTCCGGCACGTACGGATTCATGAATCCGGCTTTTACGGCACGTTAACTGTCCGTAAAGGGCGGATTATGGGACCGTAAACGTATATGTGATGTAACTGTACCGTGCCGTAGCTAAAAAGTACACTTATAGACTATCGTAAACGACATTACTATTTAGCATCTATTTCATGTGGTTTTACATTTTATTCTAAATTTTTCCGTTTATTTGTTAATTTTTATTCCTTATTTGTTGTTTGAATCATTTTTCTTTATTCATTTCATATTTTTTCCGACTAAAATCATTCAGCTGTTTCGATGCCGGATAGAAAATTCTGATTTCAACAGAATGATCCGGCTAGTTCGTTTACATTTACGTGTTAGTAACCATTCGTATACATTTCTTCTTGTGGTATCGAAACAGCTGATTCGTTACAGATACGTTTAGGGTTGGGTAACTCAGCCTTAAGGTACGTATCCGTCAATACTTGTACGTATACGGAACACTAACGGACCGTATAAATGGATTTTCGAATACAATACATTTTAATTCCGTATTGGTGTATCCGTTTCCGTACCTTTAAATACGGATTTCATCGGTTTGTTTACAAAATAAAAAATTTTTGTAAAGTCGGTGAAAATATTATTATAATGCGAATATATGGAGAATATGCAATAGAGGGAATTCTTTCTATCACACCATTAATCAAACAACATCAAGTAACAAGGTAAGATTTATGAAACATAATGTTTCACAATGTTTTGTGTATAACATGTGAGAATTTGCATCGTGTACACCATAACTAATTTATTGTCTCTTTTCCATAACTAATTTATTGTCTCTTTTCCATACAGATGTTGGATTTTACTCCGGGTCCCTAAGCGCTGGATAGATAGGTAAACCGAGCTAGATGTGCTAAATATTGTAATTATAAATAATAATTATATTAGCTGTATTTGTGTGACTCTCTATCAGTGTTATCTAGAACGATTTTGACAGTTTTTCAACGTATTCCGGCTTTATACTGTCAAAATTGTTCGAGATATCATTGATAGGAATGCCGCACAAACACAGATTATATTAATGAATTTATAAAAAAGAAAAAAAGTACTTTGTATTGAAAATAATAAACATATGGTCTATTTTTTTGAAAAAATCGGTAGGATATGGACAAGGAAATACTCCATTATTACACGACATATCGGTCCGTAAACGGTCCGTCATTGACGGACTTTAAACGGACTTGTCCGTTTTTAACACGACATACCGGTCCGTAAACGGTCCGTCATTGACGGATTTTCAACAGATTCGAATCAGTTTCGATGTTCCTTATGTTCCGTTTTCTGGTCCATACACGGATCCAGAAAACGGTACGTATACGGAGTTGGATTCCATTTATGACGGACCGAAAACGGTGTGTAAACGGAACGAATTGTTTGTTGGGATGTTATTAAAAGATATTATGATTATTTTCATAGTAATATCTTTCATAGTAGATCTTTAATAGAAATAAAAAAAACAAAATATAAAAAAATTGCCATAAAAGTATTAATATAGAACATTTTGTTTAAAATCTAAAAAATATGTTGCAGAAAATTTCATTAAGATTGTATAAACAATATGAAGATTGATAAATATGTAAAAAGATTCGCTCAATTTTTTCCCAGTGCAGTTCTCTCTCTTGCTCACTAATACAATTGCAAATCAATTCTGCGCATCACTGTTTTAGAGTTAACTAATAGTTAACCCAAAAATTAGTTGTTGTTTTGTATAGAATTTTTTGACATTTTCTTTTGTTTAATAGTTAAGTTAAAGTTCACCCTACAATATGAGACCCACCGTTATAGTTTATTAGTAAAAAAAATTAGTGAAAACAAAAAATTAACAATTAAAATAAAAATTAATTCATATGTAGAAGTTAAAAAACAAAAATTCGTAGCAGTTTTCTAAAAAGCTTAAAATTAGTTGATGATTTAATGTACACAGAAAGAATTTACAAAAAAAGAATCATACCAAATTTGTAAATACAAAAAAAAAATTTTTTAAAAGGCACCAACAAAGAAATCTGTAAATCCAAAAAAATTCCCTTTTTTGTAATTTTGAATTTTTTTTTTAAACAATTTTTATATGAAAGATTATAATTTACAAACAAGTCACGAATATTTCAAACAAAAAAATTGTTGGGAATAAAGGTTCTTTTCTCTTTCTTACTAATACATTTTTGTATTTTTGCTATCTTTTTTTATTCCACTCCAGAATCAAAGTTATTTGACTCTGGAGTTCGGATTTTTTGCACTCTAGAGTTAACATTGATGTGTTAACCATTTAACATGGCCAGGGCAAGGACTTTCATGCAAATGCATGTTTGTAGTCAGTGGCCCAAAAATGATTTTGACCAAATACTTTTCCGAACCAAAGAATTTGCAAAAAAATGGCATCGATTTGTTGTTGCATATTTTTGCATATTTTGCTTTTAAGTGCATATTTTATTGCATATTTTATGATTTTTATTGCATATTTTGCACATTATTGCATATTTTTTAATATTTTTAAATATGAAATTCGATTTAAGAGTTCATACTTTAAAACTAAAAAAAATCTAAACAATTAATTATCTGGAAGCTCTGTTGGTAATATAACACTACACTAGAAAGAGAAATACATAGTATACAGTATGTTATCATCCACTAACACATTTTTTATATATGTAATTTTAAATTAACGTTTTCGGGTGTTATTGCTCACAAACAGAAAGTTGAAAAATTTTATAAAAATTATTTTAAGGAAACTTGTCCCCGAGCATTAACTCAGAGTCTTGACGACATCGATTTGTTAGCCCAAAAACTAATCGTCGGCAAAAGGGGACAAGTAGAGTGCTACAGGGACCTTGAAGCGTTTTAGCAACTCTATTGATGTTGCCTCAGCCTCTCATGGGATCCAAAGACCGTCCATGCGTGGTGAAGAGCCACATCCGGCTAGAGGTGTCCCTGCTTTCGCAGAACATGGCGGATCTAGAGCGGACACTCGATAAAAACCCGTAATCCCCGGTGTTATCCAACCGTGCCCATGGGATGAATAGCACTACGCTAGTGTGTTTTTGAACGGTGGCCTCCAGGACGAGGCGAACCCTGGTTGTATTAGCCCGCTGGCAGTACAGGGCTCTGCTGCCGAGCGTACTGTTCTAATCCCTATTTTTGATCTTATTTTTCAGATGGACATAAATAACCAAAAAACAGAAAAGAAGCAAGAGAAGGTCAGCGCAGACTAGGGTTTGGGGTTTGGGATATCCCGGGAAAAGTTTGCCGGGAATTCCCGGGAAAATAATATATTTTTCCCGGGAAAACGGGAAATTTTTAAAATATTAAATTTTTTAAATTGTTTTTGTTTAGAATAGGACTTTTTTATTTTAGCGATAAAAACATTTTAAATACCAAAACAAAAATGTTATTGTTAAAATCTTTTAAAAGGGAATCAATTTCTGTGACACACAAAAAAATCGTTGCCAAGTAATTAGGAGCATTTCAACAAATAAATATTTTTCGCAAAACTTATTCAAAATGTAAGTAGCAAAACCTAAAAACTTGGTAAAGTGTTTAAAAGAAATATGAACAAAAAGTTTTGTTTCTTACAAATAATCGCCCTTACTATCTAAATTTTTCAAATGTATATTTTAGTTAAAGTCGACTTTAGTTAAAATATTGGGTGGCGGTATACCTTGACTTGGTTTATTTTTGGAGCATTCTGATTGGTTAATTTATTTTCAACCAATCAAAATTTTTAAAAATATAAATATTTTTGTAGGGTTTTCATACACAAAATGAAGAAAACCGTATGATTAAAAATAAATTAATTTAAATTTAAAATACTCCTTTATATTAACCCAAGTAAAAAAAAATTATATGGAGCCATATGAAGTTATATTTAATTATATATAATCTTTTATGTAATTAGATATAATTATATCCGAAAAATGAGAACATCTTATTTTATCTTATTGTATCGAATTGTATACAATTGTATACAATTTGGTATAAAATTATATAAAATGTTATAAAAGTGGACATAGTTGGATACAATTATATCTAAATATTGACCTTATACTTTTGATCATATTATATATGACCACATCTAACAATATACAAAAATTATTTTTTTAAATAAAAAAGATATGCAATATCTGGAGATCAGACCTGGGTCTGATCAATTACAGTTGCAAATAAATATAATTGATATTAAAAAAAAAACTCAATTACATTTCATGTAACTGTAATTGAAAATTTTCAATTACAAGTAATTGTAATTGAAAGTGATTTCAATTACATTTAGAATTAAAGTGTTTTTTGTTAAAATTTTGCAGAAAAAACTGACTGGGATAGGTTGGATAGGCGTGGATAAGTACAAAAAGAATACGTCATATTGGGCTGACCCCTCACTTGTGCTTTTTGTCACTATTTCTTTTTCGAAAAAATGTAATTGTAATTGACATTTTTTCAATTACAATTATATGTAATTAGGGAATGCAAAATCCTGCATTTTTTGATTTCCCGGGAAAGCGGAAAATTTATATTGAATTCCCGGGATCCCGCAAGGGAAATAAATTAAAAAATATTTTATAATAATTTAAAAATTTTTATAAATAAAATATCTTAAAGATCTCAAATTTTCATGATTGTGAAAAAGTTCAGGTGGTTTTTCTTGGAATTTTCGTAGTGAGAAAGAATTGATTTTATATTAGAAATTATAAAAGTCTAATTATATATTTTTAAAAATTGAATAAACTAAAACTAATTTTTAGACTAAAAAGCTTGCCCGTCAAAAAAAATAAATACAGAAAATAATTTTAGAAAATTGGAAAAAATTTTAAAAATAATGGGAATAAATTTTAACTTACTTGAAAATTTTTAAAAATCAGTGGACAAATTTGTCTTTAATTCTGTACAGAATAAGTGCGATTCAAAATTTTTTATGCAAACACTATTTGAGTGGTTTTAAGAGGCACTGAAAGGAACTTAAAAAGTTTGATCAAGTACACAAATTAATCAATGTGTTCGTTAACTCGAAAATCTTACTACTTTTACTCAATCATTGTTTTGGTTACTCTTTGAATTTTTCCAGTTGTGGTAAAAGTAACAAATTGTAGTAAGTAAACGAGCAAGCCTAATGTAAAATGTTTACTATTTTCAAAAGGTTGGAAAATTTTGCATAAGAAAATTTAAAATAATTAACTTTATTATTTTAAATTGCATTTTTTGAAATCACGGGATTCCCGGTCCAAATTCCTGGGAATGCGGGAACTGAAAAATGCTTAATTTCCCGGGAATCCCGGGAAGCATTCCCTATATGTAATGTATAATTGAAAATTTTCAATTACAAATTACTTGTAATTGTTTTTTTTTTTAATTACGATTACAAATAATATGTAATTGAAATTGAAATTTTTCAATTACAATTACATGTAATTGCGTAATTGCATAAGTAATTAATTTCCAAATATAATGATTAACCCAAAGGTCTGCTGGAGATCGTATAATTTCGATAAATCTTCCATTACTTTTATCCAGATTTACCATGACAGTGCATTAAACATGAACAAAATTTTCTTTATTTTTAGTAATTTTAAAATAAAATTAACAAGACTGAAATTTTAAAGTTAATAGGATTATGTTATACAACCAATATATAAGAAAAATAGTAAAATATTACAAAATAGTAAAAATTACTAAAAATATATGATGCAAAAAATAAACTCACACACGAATCATGCACGGGTTATATATTCTTATTCACGCTCACGCACGAATCAAGTATGAATTATATATTCTCAGACTCACGCACGAATCACTTGAGTATACACCGAAAAAATTTCTCAGTTGCTGGCTACTAAACTTTCAACTGAGTCTCAGGTGAAATACCCCTTACTGAGCTTCAGTTGATTGATTTAATTAAATTTAACTAATTTTGTTTCCGATATTTTACTAACGGAGGTTTCAGTTACCGACAACAAATTGTTAACTAAAATGAAACATATTTTATTTTAGTAGCTAATAATCAATTAGAAACCGCTAATAGGAACAGCAAAGATTTGTTTTTGGTTGTCACTTTTTATTTATAATAAAAAACAAGAAAAATACAAATTAGATCATAAATAATTCTTATATTATAAAATTTTTATTATCGCGTATTTCTTTGCAAAATATTCCAGGATTTTTCAATCAGCAGCGGTTGTAAATCTTCCTGTTCAAAGACCTGAACGTGATCCAAATGTTGTTTTTATTTGAGTTTGAGGCACAAAAATTTGTTCAAATTTATTTTTCTTTACAATATTTTTTATATTGACACCTATTACTATAAAATTATTAGTTATTAATAAATCAACTAATAAAAAAGTATTCTTTTTAACTTAAGGAAAAGTTAATGATAATTATTTCATTTGTTTTAATATATTTTAATTTCAACTGAGGTTTTTCGTAACTGAGCCACTGAGGAATTTTTTCGGTGTAGTAATTATTACTCACGATCACGTGTGAATAACGTGACTCACGAACATTTCTAGTCACGCGCCAATCCCTAGTAATTACTAAATCTAAAACTAGTTCAAAATCATTGTTAACATAGAACCACATATAATATAATACGGTTTTATATGGACCTTATATATTTTTATATCAAATCACTTTGAAATAATTGCTTATCTGGGATGATATATAATTATAGGTGATTTTATAAAGAACGTTGTATTGTTATATATTAAAGAAATCATGAAATATTGTAGATATGGAACCATATTAATTTATATATGGGTTCTTATTTGTCAATATATAATCATATGTAACACAAATTATGAAATATTTCTTATATGGCTCCACATATAGTTTTATATTATGTATAGTGTCATACTAAATTATATATAAACGTATATGTAATTATATCTGTAATATGTTAATTTATGTACTTATATATAGCATATGCAATTTATATGTAGGCCAGTATGTAATAATATAAAATCACGTATGTCTCCATATTAAAACCTTTGAGGAAAAAATATCTAACATATGACTATATAAAAGTATATCTGCTTGAATTTAAAAGCATATGTGGACATATGTAACTATAAGTTACTATAAGGAATTACATAAAATAATATATGATTATATCAAAACTTTTTTACTCGGGAAGGGCGAATAATTTTATAAGTAACGTTTTAATTAATAAATGTGATATTTTCAAGTAAGTTTACTTTATTTTAATACACATGCTTTCAAACTAATATATTCTTTTGTATTAAAGAATAAAATGTCAGGAGTATGGAAATACTTTACAAAAAAGGACAATGCAGCGCAGTATTTGCCCCAAAAGACTAATGGTTAACAGAGGTAACATCAGTGGCCTTATCCGAAATCTAAGTTTGGTTCACAAAAAAAAAAAAAAATTGATAGTCATGCAACTTCTCTTGAAGAAAGATATCATGATAAAAGAAATATCGAGCCATATTTCTAACAATAGGAGAGTTACTATATTCTTAGATGAATGGACAAGAATATCAGAAAAGAGATATAAACGGAAATAATTCATTTTATAAACTGGGGTTGGTTTATATATCAGGAAGATGTAATGCTGATAAAATAAGAAGAATTGTAGAAATAAGACTAGAAGAGTTTTATTTGTCTTTGAAAAATAACATTGTGGCCACCATATCATTGGGCCAAATGTGATGAAACGGTTTGTTTCCGACAGATCAGTAGTGGGTGCTTTCTGCTGTGAACATGCAGTTCATTTGGAAGTGCTAGGAGTAATTTTTGTGAAATCTAATGTTCAACATTCTGATATTTTTACTTTGAATTCTCACTACACAGACTGAATTTGTACTGAAATAGTGTTTTTTTAACAAAAATTACTTATATAGGTGGTTTTCCTTAACAATTTTGTTCAAAAATATTTCCCGGGATTCCCGGTATTCCTGGGAATCAAATTTTTTTATTCCCGTTTCCCGGGAAATAGAAAAGTCCGGGAAATCCCAAACCCTAGCGCAGACCTATCCTCAGCAGTCAAAGGGGCGTTATGCCCATATGATGCTAAGGACAAACTGGACATGATTCAGCCGACAGAAGACGTTTCCAGTCTTAACGTGGCTGAACCGATGGAAGTTGGAAATATAACTGAGGACCTCTCGGGTCCAAGTATAGTTATCAACACCAATATCCCAACGGATGAAGAGGATGAACTTCTAAGTTCTCAGCCCAAAAATGCTGAAACAGAGGAAGTTCCAGGCGAAAAGTCGAAACCAGTGACTGAAAGGGTAAAGCTCTGTGGGGCTGCTCGTAAACGCCTGAGGATGTACCTGGACGAAGGAATTGACCTAGAGGCAGCGCGGAGACTATGTCTGCTACCCATGCGCGAAGCCCGTAAGGAGGTCAAAGAACTCGCAGGTATCAGAAAGAGGGTACGATCAGATGGCTCAACGCCGCCTGGCTCCGGACACCCTGCAAAAAGGACCGCTGAGATGGCTAGTGATGGCACACCTCTAAAGGTTGGTAGTGGCACATTACCAAAGGCAGCCTTGGCAGCCCCGGTAACACAGCAACGAACAGCGGTAGTATCCTACAAGGAAATTGTTGCGACGACGAAAATTGGCGTTATTCCGCCTGATTTCCCGGCAACTAGATGGACTGATGAACAGCTGCAGTCCATCCAAAGAGCTGTTTTGTACAAAATAGCGGAGCTGAGAAAGGGGACCATCAAGCCCTGCTTCTCGAGTTGCTCCTTTAAGCCGGGGTGGCTTAGTTTTGTGTGCCGCGATAAGGACACAGCGCAGTGGCTGGAGACGCATGTCCCCACGCTAAAGCCATGGAGTGACGCTGTGCTGAAAGTCGTGGCGGAACACGAAGTGCCGAGGGCCCAAGTGTTCGTGGGATACTTCCCGGAGAAAGAGGACACGTCCAATGACTTGATTCTTGGACTGGTGGAGGGCCAGAACTGTGAACTTTCGGTTGAGTACTGGAAGGTGCTGAACAGGGTCATTAAGGGTGGAATAGTGGAATTAACCCTATCTATTGACCCAATCTCAGCCGACCTACTCAAACGAAAGAACAACAGGGTGAATTTTGGATATGGAACAGCGCTGGTAAGACCTACAGGAAGACAAGAGGTCGGGCGCGACATATCCAAACAGGTAAAGGCAAGCACCTCAGCAGCTGCGGCTAAATCCGATACAAGAGTCTCTAAGGACTCAAAGTCGGATGAAAAACCGGGCTGCTCGAGGGACCTTGCCAAACCTAATTCTACTGAGCCCAATGCCAAAAAGTCGGCCAGGCTTATGGCTCCCAGCAGGCGCAAAAAGTGGGAGAGGAACTCGGCAGAGGAAGCTGCTCTGCTGAACACCAATCGGGGCAGAAAGGTGGCAAAGCGTGCTACCAAACTTGCTCGCAGGTAATGACTGCCATAAGGGGCAGAACACCAAAGCACCTAAGGTGCTTGCAAGTGAACCTTCACCATGCCAAGGCGGCATCTGATGTTGCCAACAGAAGGTTCACCGTCGACGCTCTGGATGTAATGTTCATTCAGGAGCCGTGGGTACACAATGGGGCCATTAAGGGGCTGAACG
This sequence comes from Leucophora obtusa, assembly GCA_949987735.1. Classification (NCBI taxonomy): domain Eukaryota; kingdom Metazoa; phylum Arthropoda; class Insecta; order Diptera; family Anthomyiidae; genus Leucophora; species Leucophora obtusa. Next base: position 63,225,473 of record OX465295.1, read on the forward strand.
CGAACCATGGTAAGTTGATTTATGATTCCAAACATAGCAGGCCTAGAGCGGCCATCCTTGTGAGGAGCAACCTAACATTTCTTCCAATTTCAGAGTTCATAATGGGAGACCTGGTTGCAATCTGGGCAAAAGTGCCTTCCCTGGCCGGGGAGCATGAGGTGATGTTGGCCTCTGCGTATTTGCCTGGCGACAGCGACGCGGCACCAACCGCGGAGGTCTCGGCCTTTGTGGAATATTGCCGATTGAGGGGTCTGAGTTGGATCCTCTGCTGTGACGCCAATGCTCATCACACAACGTGGGGAAGCACCAATGTCAACAAACGGGGTGAGTACCTGCTTGAATTTATATGTGGTAATGGTATTAACATAGCAAATAGGGGCGACGAACCGACATTTAGGAATGCTATTAGGTCAGAGGTCTTGGACCTCACTCTTACTAGTTCTAACCTTTCACTCGCCATCTCTAACTGGCATGTATCCAACGAACTATCAATGTCTGATCATTAACACCTGGTCTTTGACGTTGTTAGTGCGCTGGACTCGTGCCAGGAATATCGTAATCCCAGATGCACAAACTGGGAGAACTTCCGTTATCATCTGGAAAGCGATGCCAATATCTCCAAAGGGTTGATTCTGAGCCCAGATGAGATTGATTATGAGGCATCAGAGATTCAATCTAGTCTGACTTCTGCTTACTTTGCGAGCTGCTCTCAAAAGACCAGGAAGGTGAGAAGGGACGTTCCATGGTGGAACGATGGTCTGGATAGGCTCAAAAGGGAGGCTAGGAGACTATTCAACAGAGCCAAGGAAACAGGTGACTGGGTCACCTACAAGACGGCTCTAACTGAATATAATAGGGAATTACGTAGATCCAAAAGGTCCACGTGGCGCAGCTACTGTGAGAAGATCTCAGATCTTCCGGAAGCTGCGCGACTTCAGAAGGCCCTTTCACAGGATCACACGAATGGTCTTTGCACTCTCAGGAGACCCGATGGTTCCTACACTGGATCTCCTGAGGAAACCTGTGAACTATTGTTAGACACGCACTTTCCAGGCTGCGTAGCCTCCCGCGGGTCTGTAGCGATTCAAAGAATCCCAAACCTTACGGGAAGGTATGTACGCCTAACTGGTGCCGTCTTTCGAGAGGACAGAGTGAAATGGGCGATTAATGGATTTAAGCCCTTTAAATCACCGGGCCCCGACGGGATCTATCCATGTCTGATGCAGAGGGGGGTGGATATAATAGCCCCACAACTGGTTAGGATATTTAGATCCAGTCTTCTGTTGGGTCATGTTCCGACGAATTGGAGGGGGGTTAATGTGGTCTTTATTCCAAAGGCGGGGGGGAAATCCGAACAACTGCCTAAATCGTATAGACCAATTAGCCTCAGCTCTTTTCTTCTTAAGACAATGGAGAAAGTTTTGGACCACTTCATTAGGGACACGTATCTCGGGCGTAAGCCGATACACGAGCTTCAGTTCGCGTATCAACGGGGTAAGTCTACAGAAAGTGCTATCCATCATGTTGTCACGGTGATAGAGAAGGCACTAGAGGCAAAGAACATTGCCCTCTGTGCTTTTATTGATATACAGGGCGCTTTTGACAACACGTCCTACGATGCGATCGGGCTATCTATGATGAGAAAGGGCATATCTCCAATGATCATAAATTGGACATTAGAGATGCTCAGCTCAAGAGAGATCACGTTCGGCATAGGCTCTACTAGTAGAACCGTGAATGCGACCAGAGGATGTCCGCAGGGAGGTGTGCTATCGCCTTTACTGTGGACACTGGTCATTGATGAGTTGCTTGAGGGTCTGAACGACCTTGGCTTCAGGACCTATGGCTACGCCGATGATCTTGTCATATCCGTTGTCGGCTGGGATGACAGGACCATCTCTGACCGTATGCAGCAGGCTCTGAACTTTACTCACTCATGGTGTCGGGAAAAGGGGTTGACTATCAACCCAACGAAGACGATCCTGGTACCGTTCACAAGGAGAAGAAGGGTCAACCTGACCGAACCTGTTGTTGGGGAAAAAACTATAGGCTTCTCGGATAGTGTGAAATATTTAGGGGTGACTCTGGACAAATCGCTTACGTGGAATGATCATCTGGACACCGTAACCAAGAAGGCCACCAGGGCATATTATGCCTGTCAGAGGCTCTTTGGGAGAACATGGGGTCTAAGACCACACATGGTCTACTGGTCATTCGACACCATTGTAAAACCTATGATCACTTATGCTGCCTTAGCATGGTGGCCAAAGGTTGAGCAGTCAACGGCAAAGGATACTCTGAGGAAGTTGTATCGGCTGGTGTGTACTGGCATTACGGGGGCTGGGGGATCGTGCCCAACGGATGCCATTGGGGCCATGTTGGGTATTCCACCATTGCATATCTCCGTGAAGGAAGCTGCAAGCTTGGGCTCACTTCGTCTCCGGGGGGTCGGGGACATGAGGAGCGGGGACCTAAAGGGACACATGAAGATCGCCGGGATCTTTATCGACGACCCAATTTTAAGGGTCGCGGACAAAATGATCCCAGAGCAGATCTTTGTCAGGTATTTTGACATCATGTCATTTGACAGGCATATGTGGACCAGTCGGACTTGGAAGCCCGAAGAGGGGGCTCAGATATGGTTCACTGATGGCTCGAAACAAGCTAATGGTGACACGGGGGCAGGTGTCTTTGGACCCAGATTCCAACGTGCTCTACCAATGGGCAAGTACCCCTCCGTCTTTCAGGCGGAGATTTTCGCCATCTGCGTATGTGTGAGAGAGTGCCTGCGGAGAGGCACGGCTAGATCCCGCATCTACATTCTTTCTGACAGCCAGGCTGCGCTAAAGGCTCTTGGAGCTTACGAAGTATCATCTGGTCTGTTCATGGAGTGTGTGGAAATTCTCAACGAACTCGGTATGAGAAACTCCCTTACACTGGGATGGATTCCTGGCCATGAAGGGCACGAGGGTAACGAAAGGGCTGATTGTCTAGCCAATTGTGGAGCCCGACGACCCTTCATCGGTCCGGAACCATTCTTTGGGATACCTAGGGGGTATGCTAGGGAAAAACTCAGGCAATGGAGAGAGACTGAGTTTGCAAAACATTGGGAAACTTCTACTGGCCAAAGACAGGCCAAAAGATTTATTTCCCTGTCCAGCGGAGTATCAAAGCGACTATTGTCACTTGACAGGGGTAACCTTAGGACCCTGACGGGATACTTAACTGGGCACTGTAGGCTCAGGTACCAGCTTCACAAACAGGACCGGTCAGACACTGATGTTTGCAGGTTTTGTGAGCTGGAAAAAGAGACATCGGAGCATGTTCTCTGCGAATGTCCGAGACTGTGCGACAGGAGACTCAGATTTCTGGGTGACCGCTTTGTGTCATCTTCGGACGTTTGGGGAAATCCTCCTAACAGGATTATTGGCTTTATTGGTAGCCTGAATCTATAGGGAACTCTAGGCAGCACAAAAGATCTATATTGGTCGCGGTGCGTAGTGCCTTCGTATCTAATCTAATCTAATCGTCGGCAAAATACGGGGAAAAAATTTGTCCATTTGTTTTGGGTGGAGAATACGTAGTCAGACAATTCATTATTTTTTGTTTTTTTGTTGGGAGTAGGTCACAATCGAAACTATTTATTTTCATGTTTTCAATGCGTTTACCACTAATTTTTTAACAATAATAAAAAGCAAATTGCTTTAAATTTAATAATAATACAAATTCTTTACTTTTTTTTAGCATTTTATTAATTTTCTAATATTTTCTTTTGTTTATAGTAATGCCACTAAGTAAAAATTAGATCTGGCATGGTGGTTGATGTTGCACATAGTTGTGAGAACAATTGTGCTGACAACGTTGTCTGAACAAGAACAAAACATGAACAAGAGTGGTCCACACGAGACAAATTCATGGGTGAACAAGAAATTGTTCGTTGGTTGCACAAATCGATGGATCGTCAAGACCACAAATTATACCAGATATGAATCAGCTGATTTGAGCAATATCGCCGACAGAAAATGAGCAAAACAAAACGCACAAATTTAAGAAAAACACAAAAGATAAAGCACAATAATCTTAAAAGAGACAGATATATACAAAAAATGCGCAATACAAAATGTATGGAGATTTTATATTGTTCTCTCCCTCTTGATTTGACTTCCATGTAAACAAAAACATACGGTTCGAGAATACTTTTTTGACACCTGTCATTGGTTTCACATCTGGTATTAATCTGTGGTCAAGACGCTAAGTAAGGTCTCGTTACTAGAACGTTAATGTAACGAGAACGAGTCGTAACGTGGTATTTTATTTTTGCTAAGTTACTCAAAATATGTAAAGTGCTATTAGCGTGATGGCTACGAAACAATTGTATTGTCTATCAGGAAAATGATCAACACTTTTTGAAACAACAAATAAAATCTAATATGACAATATCATATTAGAATTTGGACTTGAGGTAGAAGAATATTCTAACTAAATATATGAAGAATAAAAACACCAGGATGGAGGGTATCTAAAGACTCGTCACAGCCGAATTTAATCTTTTTTTTAAATACTTTGTTCTGATTGGTTGCTTTTAAAAACAATGATCAATAATATGGAACGTGTATGTTTGCCTTAACCCTCTAACCGGCCTAAGCTTTATTGCAATGAAATTTATACCATGTGTTTCTCACGAAAAATAAGCAATAAGTTCTTCTACAAAATTTTCTTTCGTTGCCTACTTTAGGCGATTTGGGCCAAAATAGTTTAAGGGTGAATCTCGAAAACTAGCGCATAAAAATTACTAGGTTTAGGCACAAATTATTTCTCTTACCAAGATGTAATTACAATAAAAAAATTACATTTTTTGTGCTGTTACTTAAGAAGTTGTAGCGATTTTCGTTTTTCGAAAAATGCGAAATTGAGCGAAAACGCACCAAAACTTCAATATATATTATTCAAACTTATAAGCTTGGCTACCTATACCAAATATATTCTTTTTACCAAATTTCAGAAAAATCCATCCATTCGTTTTGAAGTTAAGGCGATGTCTTTTAAAGGTATCCTTATGGAATCCTGTGCGTCCTTGGACCAAAGTAAGGAACTTTTTGAATAGCTTAAGCTCCAATCTTACTTCATGGTCACTATCAATTGTTTTAGTCAATTTAAATACGTTTTTAAGATTTTTGAAACTTTTGGTTGTTTTAAAATATTTAATTTTTGAAATTTTACGAAATTTTATCTTTGACACTTTCTTGCTTCCAAACCGTGCATTGTATATAAAAAAATTCTTCACAAAAAATTTTACAAATTTTGTTTTCTGTTGAAAAAGCATAATTTCTTATTATAAAATACCCCTTTGGCGCATTTCTGGTCAATTTAATATACCCCGCCTGGAGGCGGGCTTGCCGGTTAGAGGGTTAAGAATTTTACCAACAAATTTCAAATTTAAAAACCGTTAAAAGTATCGAGTAGTATCGAGTATCCAAATCAAAAATATCGAGTAGTATCGAGTATTGAAAAGTAATCGAATTTACCAACACTAATTGTCAATATTTGAAAATATTACCAAAATCGTTAAAATTTCAAAAAGTCGTTAAAAATTGGAAAAAATCGGAAAATTTTGAAAAATTGCCAAAATTGAAAAATTTTGTAAAAATTTGAAAAAATTGTCAGTATTTGAAAAAATTGCCCAAATAGTAAAAATTTAAAAAAAAATCGTTAAAAATTAGACAAAATGGCCAAAATTGCGAAACATCGTAAAAATTTTGAAAAAATTGTCAATATTTGAAAAAATTACCAAAACTTCAAAAAGTCGTCAAAAATTGGAAAATTTTAAAAATTTGCAAAATTAAAAAATTTTGAAAAATTCGTCATAACTTGAAAAAATCGTCAATATTTGAAAAAATTGCCCAAATAGTCAAAATTTAAAAAAAAGTTAGACAAAATCGCCAAAATTGCAAAATATCGTAAAAATTTTGAAAAAATCGTCTTGAAAAAATTGTCAATATGTATATGAAAAAATTACCAAAATCGTCAAAGTTTCAAAAAGTCGTCAAAAATTGGAAAAAATCGGGAAATTTTGAAAAATTTTAAAATTTTTAAAAAAAATTACCAAAATTTCAAAAAGTCGTCAAAAATTGGAAAAAATTGCAAAAATTGCCAAAATTAAAAAACTCGTAAAAATCGACAAAAATTAGAAAAATCGCCAAAAATGAAAAAATCGTCCATGTATTAAAAAACGAAATTTCCAAAATTTATTTCTCGCTTTTATTTTTCCTTGTTCCAAAACCGTTGTCCGTTTTCATTTAACTCATTTAGTTTTAAAGATACTAGCTATATTACAAATAAAAGCCCTTTCCTCTCTACGAGGCTTAATTTTCGAGAAAAACGTGATGTTAAAATCTAGCAATGAAAGTCAAAATTTAGTTTTGGTATGGACTATTAAAATTTTATGTAAGCGATTTGGAAAAATAAGTGCGAAAACCGCTGAAATAAAATTTTAATCGTCCATATCTCCCAAACTAGAGGAGCTAGAGGAAAAATATTTCCACCAAAGGTCAAAACCCAATACCCCGATACGGAAACTAAATTTTGACTTGTATTGCATTGTATTATATTTTAATATCGCGTTTTTCTTGAAAACTAAGCCTCGTAGAGAGAAAAGGGCTTTTATTTGGTATATCGCCCATATCTCGAAAACTGAATGAGTTAAATGAAAACGAAGAACGGTTTGGAACGGGGAAGTCATAGTGAGTCGTCTGTGGGAAAATAAGTGCGAAAATCGCTTACATAAAATTTTAATAGTCCATATCTCCCAAACTAGAAAAACTAGAGGAAAAATTAATGCACCAGGGGTCAAAACCCGCTACCAGTACCCCGATACCGAAACTAAATTTTGACTTGCATTGCTACATGCAAAAAATTAGCGTATGTTATATTATACAAATATGCTTGGTAAAAATGATTTCTACAGAAAAAAAAAATACTTTTCATTAGCTTAGTTTAAATCAAACCCTTAAATTTTTATATAAATTACCTAAAAATGTAACTTTTTATTGGTACATTATAAATTCTTTTGTACATTATGTTAAATCACTTTCTTTTCTTATCTATTTAAAAAATTGTCAATATTTAGTTACCTTATGGAAAAATGATAAAAAATTTCATGTACGCCACCCAAAATAAACTTAGGTAGTTTTACAATTCATTTATTTGTTGCCAGATGTTTGTAAAATGTGTATAATTCCTAAAAATAGGATTAAAATTGTCAAAGTTGAAAATTGTTAAAAAAATAAAGAAGATAAAACAATATGGCGAAAAGTAGATGCCAAAAGTGAAAAAAGTTAGAAAAAAAAATAAACTAATATAAATAATATAAAATTTTATGCTAAATGTCATATGGAATTGTCGGTGGGTAAGGCTTATGGACAATCTCAAACGGATATGGCTTTATATTCACATAAGACACATTTATCGGTGCGTTTACAAATTTATCGTACACATTTTCATCAATGGTTTCACCTAAAACTTTTCGGTTAGTAAAACTATTATACAATCAAATTAAAATATTACCTTTCATTTTTATTTGCATTGCAGTTTAAGTTTTTAACAAGTTGATGCCATCTGGAAATGGTTGGCTGATTGTCCAGAATATGCTGATTGTCATTTTTCATAGTTGCAGTCACAAGCTAGGGGTGAACAATATGTTTTAGACTTGACGGCTGTTATTTATATGGCCCAACGATTGAGCCTGGAAAAGGAATTAGTATTACAATAGGACAGGCCAACAATGCTTTGTTTGGAATGGTAACAAATTAAAAAATTAGTTTTTATGAGGGGAATGTTTTAGTTGATCTCTTATTTTGGCAAATGAATGTTCTTTTTAGTTTGACTCTAGATCATAAATTAATATCACTTTCTATTTAAATTATTTTCAAATTAAAGAAAGAAGATACAATTTTTACAAGTAAATTACAAAGAATAAAAATTTTTGAAAGAATTCGATAAGACCAGCAAGACAGAATACGTATTTTCGGCTTTCGCTACAAAGCCATCATCAGTATCATTCGTCTTTGAGTGGGTTAATAATTAATAATCGTCTACTTATGTGACAGTTGAAAGCAAATCGAATTTGTTATCAATAACTCAACTTAGACTAATATCAACGAAATCCAACAATGCTATTTTTATCCTTTGTTATTATTACTCTTTTTTGCTTTGAACCTTAATTCTTAAGATATCTCAGCTGATTCTATTCAACTCTGTGTATGATAACCACAGATTATTTGAATTACAACGAACCGTTAAATTTAAATTTAAATGTATGTTATTTATATTTAATTTAATATTTTAAACAAAAATGAAGATTATATTGATTTAATTGTTTTAATAAGGGAGAAGGAAAGAGCTAAATAATTTAACGTAAATTAAAAAATAAAATATGGCCTATTTTATTTAATAAATTAGTGCTAACAATTCCAAAAACAGAATAAGAAATATTTAACAAGTTTTTTTGTATAGTTATTGTTAGTTTTTGTTTTCTTATTTTATACCAAGCATATTATATAAGTTATACCCAAAACTTGGGTAGAGCTATAATACATACTAAAACTAGGTAAATTGTACCCTTATTTTATGTAATTTCCCCCTTTTTATTTTCTGCGTGTAGGTTTTAAGATCGCGTTTTTCTCGAAAACTAAGCATCTCGAAAACTGAATGAGTTAAATGAAAACGGACAACGGTTTTGGAACAGGGAAGTCATAGTGAGTCATCTGTGGAAAAATAAGTGCGAAAATCGTTTAAATTAAATTTTAATCATCCATATCTCCCAAACTAGAAGAGCTAGAGGAAAAATGACTGTACCCAAGTTCAAAACCCACTACCAATACCCCGATACCGAAACTAAATTTTTACTGGATTTTAATATCGCGTTTTTCTCGAAAACTAAGCCTCGTAGAGAGAAAAGGGCTTTTATTTGGTATGTCGCCCATATCTCGAAAACTAAATGAGTTAAATGAACACGGACAACGGTTTTGGAACAAGGAAGTCATAGTGAGCCACCTGTGGAATATAAGTGCGAAAATCGCTTACATAAAATTTTAATCGTCCATATCTCCCAAACTAGCTAGAGGAAAAATGACTGCACCTAAGGTCAAAACCCGCCACCAATACCCCGATAGCGAAACTAAATTTAAACTTGCATTGCTGTTTTTCTCGTAGAGAAAAATAAATGCGAGAAATGAATTTTGCCGATTTTTCCACTTTTGTCTATTTTTTAAAACCAAAATTTTGATGGCGATTTTTTCAACTTATGACTATTTTTCAAGTTTTGGCGATTTTTCAATTTAGGCGATTTTTTCGAATTTTTGAAGATTTTTTTTTTAATTTTGGCAATTTTTTTTAATTTTGCCGATTTTTTCAAATTTTTGACAATTTTTCAAATTTTGACGTATTTTCCAATTTTTTTTGATTTTTTCCAATTTTGAAAATTTATTCAAATTTTGACGTTTTTTCAATTTTGGCAAATTTTTTTTTTCTAATTTTGACGATTTTTTTCAATTTTGGCGATTCTTTCAAATTTTTGACGATTTTTCAAATTTTAACGATTTTTTTTCTTCCAATTTTTGTGATTTTGCCAATTTTGAAATTTTTTCAAATTTTAACAATTATTTTTCAACTTTGGCGATTTTTTCGAATTTTTAACGATTTTTTTCAATTTTGACAATTTTGCAGATTTTTTCAAATTTTTGACGATTTTTCAAATTTTTAGCTTTTTTTAAATTTCGTCAATTTTTTTAAATTTTGAAAATTTTTTTATGCGATTTTTTGAAATTCTAACAATTTTTTTTTAATTTCGGCGATTTTTGCATATTTGTCAATTTTTTTTAAATTTTTGGCGATTTTTAAAAATTTTGAGAGTTTTTTTTTCAATTTCGGCGATTTTTTATCCATTTTTGTAATTTTTTAATTTTTATCGATTTTTTTTTAAATATTGGCGATTTTCGACAATATTAGCGATTTTTTCTAATGTTAGCTATTTTTTTAATGCACGTGCATACGCACTTGCACTCGCACATGCGCGAATTTGTATTCGCACTTCGTGTGCGTGTATTACGAACCCTGCACCATACTTTGTATAATATTTGGGTATTTAAGTCCCTTATGTAGTTAACAACTTTTAACATTTCTTTTGAAATTCTATTGGAAATGCTGTATTTAATATCTAAATATTTAATTTTAATTTTTTTTTTTGTAAACAAGCCAAAAGAGTTTTCAAATTTACTTGAAAAGAGTTAACGTTTTCATAATGCTCGATTTATTTTTTGGAAAAGAGCCTTTTTTGTGAAGCTCTTTTTCATTTTTTGAGCGTATTCATTGAGCTCGCTTGTTTCAAAAAATTGAGGAAGCTAACATAACGGTCCGAAAAAGGTCCGGAATTGACGGACTCTCAACGGACTTGTCCGTTTTTTACATGACATAACGGTCCGTAAACGGTCCGTCATTGACGGACTTTAAGCGGACTTGTCCGTTTTTCACACGACATAACGGTCCGTAAACGGTCCGTCATTGACTGGCCTTCAACGGATTCGAATCAGTTTCGATGTTCCTTAAGTTCCGTTTTGTGGTCCGTATACGGATCCAGAAAACGTTACGGAAACGGAGTTGGATTCCGTTAATGACGAACCGAAAACGATGCGTAAACTGACCGAATTGTTTGTAAAATAATGATTCTAAAAATAGATTTTCAAAAAAATAAGTTTTATAAAAAAAAAATATTTTTTTTAATGTAAAAATTTTTTTTAATAAAATTTTCTTGTGCGAGAATCGAACCTGGGACTCCAGACTGCCAGTCTATAGCTGTATCATCTGACCTATCACGGCATATAATATTTGTTAGATAAAAACATAATTGACTTGCTGCGCACAAATTAGCTTACTCGCCAACATACAAAAAATCAAAAAATATGTGGTTACATATATTACCAGTGTTGAAAAAATATTGAGTCTAAAAATAGATTTCAAAAAAATTTACAAAAAAACTTTTTTGTAATGTTCTAGATTAATCTAGAACTTTACTTTTTTTGAAATAATGATAAAAATAACTCATTATTTGTAATCCATTATTATTTATTTTGAAATAATGAAAAAAGTAAGTATTTGTTAGTAACTTATTATTATATCTTTTAAAAAAAATGCAGAAAGTAAGTCGGTGTCATTACTGGTTGTCTAAAAAATAATGATATGTCATTACAGTTTCTACACTGGGTACCTTTGTTTTAACAGTAGATTCTACCGACAACCTTTTTTTAGTGTACACTACTCCACATGCAGTACTCCATCGTTGTGAATGAGGCTTAAAACACAAATTTTGTTAATAAATTAATTTTGAAATAAATTTAAATAAAAACAAAAGGCTTTCAATTTTGGTTTTTTTCTCATGTGGTAACTTTTTTTTAATTTTTGGTTACAACTTGGCAACACTGTTCGCTATACAAAAAAGTAATTAGGAATTTTTGGGGATCAGGAAAAAGCAATTCGGGGATGTTGGGTACTATATAGTCGCTGTTTGGGAATAAGCTCTGAAAAAGTGGCAATACTAAATAAGAATCAAAACAAACAAATAAAAAGGAGAAACAACAACAAGCGGCGATAAATTTGACACTTATCGGAAAACTGTTTTTTTGTATATTTCTGGAAGTATTCTGGTACATCGCGTGGAAATTTAATTTTCCTATTGGAATTAAAAAAGTATTTTATTAAAAAATATTAAATTAATGAAACTAAGACTAAACTCAAGAACTTGATAAAAAAAAACAATTAAAATTTTTCAATAAAAGGAATCAGCAAAGTTATGAACATTTGTGTGAAGCAAAGGAAACAGCTGTCACTAAAACAGCACCAGGAGCAGTTAACAACAAATTGCAAATATTTGTGATAAGACGAGGAAAAAGCATTTAAGTGAGAAAGTTAAATCTAATTTGAAAATATTGAATGACAAATTGTAATAAATATGAATACTAAAGAATCCTTTCGAGAAAGACAAACCCAAGAATTGGAGGTTATAAAGGTATTGTGTTATGTTCAAATCAAATATTCACAACATAAATATTAACACACAATTTCTCATATTGTTTATAGTCTATTTTTGGAAATGATGTGGAAGATTTACGTCCCTACAATAAAAATATCACACCCTCACAATGGAAGCCTACCGATATACGAATTATGCTGACACCTTTAAGGGATTCCTCAAATGGTTTAACTGAGGCATATGTTCGAACCAAATTGCATATTCTTTGCCCATCAAAATATCCAAAAGTGTAAGTGTTTAAAGTTAATTTCATGAAATAATACTTGTCTTCAATATAGAGCGCCCGATTCAAGTTTTGTCACAGTTTTCTTTAATTAATACTTAAATAGCAACTTACGGTGGGTCTCATACTGCAGGTTTAAACTTTAGTTAATAGATAACCCAAAAATTTGTTGTTTTGTGTACATTTTTTTGACATTTTCTTTTGTTTATAGTTAAGTTAAAGTTAAACCTACAGTATGAGACAATAACCAGTAGGTAGCACTGGTAGGTATCTATTGGTTGAAATTACAGACAATATGCCAGAAAAGGTTTGCATGTGGTTTAGACTCCACAGTCTAACGGCAAGCTTTAGAGTATCGCAAAACAAAAACAATTAACCGATGTTCCCTATTAAAAAATTGAATACAGGTCACGAGATAACCTTCTTCTTCGGCGAACTCTAACTTTAATTTAACTATTAAAACAAGTGTTTTTAGAAATACAATAAAATGTCCAATGAAATTTGAAAATTACCAGGGTTGGCAGGCAATACCGCTAAAATACCGTTATCGATTCAAAACCCTTTAAACTGATTACCGTTAACCCTAAAATACCGTTACCGAAATTCCCGGAATACCGTTATCCTTAAAATACCGATACCGAAATAAATGAAATATAAATATCCCTTAAAATATCGTTACGGAAACAAATGACATACCGTTATCCCTAAAATACCGTTACCGCTATTTTTAATTTTCTGCTTTTGGTAATTTCACGTGGTTAGTAAGTATTTTACGTACATTAAGTTGGTAAACTGGTTCTGTTTTTAATCCCGTTTGTTTTTTGTAAAAAAAAAATTGTGGGATGCATCGAAATAATTGACTACCGTTACCTTTAAAAAACAGTTACCGATATAACTGAAATACCGTTACCGAAATAACCTAAATATCGTTATCATTAAAATACCGTTACCGAAATAACTCAAATACCGTTATCCTTAAAATACCGATACCGAAATAAATGAAATAGCGTTACCCTTAAATACCGTTACCGAAATAACCTAAAATATCGTTACCCTAACGATAACCGCATTCCTTTCGGTTACCATCCTTGAAAATTAAACATAACCTAGTGTATTCACTTGCAATAAAATCATAGCAAGCAATTGGCCAAATGATTTTACCTCTGGTGAAGACACTGAATTTCAATGTTATTGCAATATCATGATATCGCTGACATGCAAGCGGCTCTTGGAATTATGTTTGCCATCAAATGTCAAAAACAACAAATTTAAGTAAACAAGAACGAAGGAAAGTTTAAGGTGCCTATGCATAATAATTTAAAAACCTTATAACAGTTTATAAAATGAATTTTGTATAAAAAATTTGTTTAATAAAACATTATTACAGTTTAATAAAACAAATTAATATGCAAAATAAAAACAAAAATCTTTCAATTAGCCTCTATAAGGCAGAAAGTTTTTTGTGAATAAGCATGTTATTATTTGTAGAAAAAAGTAATTGTTGATAAATTTTTGTGTTTTTCGAAGAAAAATTAGGATATTTCTTAGCAATGAAATGCTGAAGTGTTCTCCACTACAGTGCAATTGATATTATTTTGACATTGATATTATTTTTGCAATCGTTTTGACATTTAATATTTTATCATTTATTGCATTTGAAAAATATCACTAGATTTATAAACAGTACAAAAATTTTGCGATTTTTTCGCCAAATTCTTGAAAATGGTACCTAAAGCCCTGATATCAGGTATTTTTTGTCAAAAATTTCTTGAATATGTTCATTAGAAGTGGATAAAGTTTTAAATGATACATTTTGCGATTAAAGCCCGGTATTTTTGCGAAAAAAAGCTGTAAAACTCCATATAAAAAGTATATAAATGTAAAAAAATATGAAATTTAGGCCCTCTGCGAGGTTGTTAAAAAAATTCTAACCTAAGGGTGGTCGCGAACTGGCTAAATAAAACCCAAACTAAATTCAAGTTTACGAATTTCTATGAAATTTTAAAAAATTTTCAAAGAAATTTTAAACCCTTTTGTCAATTTGTATTTAGTTTAGAATTTATTTAGCCATCTCGCACAGGGTTTAAAATTCCTTTGAAAATTTTTTGCAAACTTTTTCAAATTTCATAGAAATTTGGAAACCTGAATTTAGTTTAATAGGTTTTATTTAGCCAGTTCGCACACACCCTAAATTTGGAAACAGCACACAATTACAAACACACATTCATATTTTATGTTAAAGTGCTCAGTCTTTTTATCTATTCAAAAGAATGCTTTAGATTTTAAAAGTTTCTTAAAAAAATAATATAAATAAAATTCACGTACCTTAAATGATTTGAATTTTAGTGTTATTGATAACTAATTGCATTATTTATCGGAAGTTTTTTATTTTTACCAAGGCTGATATTTAAATTTAACTTTTTTTATTTAAAGCACCTTATCATAACCTTAAATATTAAACACTTTTTCTAAACACCTAAAAAGAGGGTGCTTGGCTGGCCACAGCCATATCCGCAGCCTCTGACACTTTAACTACTTTTATTAAATACATATTGCACACGCATATGTATATTCACACTAAAAAACGATCGCGCCTTTTTTGCAAAATACGAACACAACACATAACTTACAACAAATTATTTACATTTATTTTAATAATTAATATTAAATCAAACACTATATTACTTTCTACTTCCGCCATTTCAAAAATTTCTTAAATTTACACGGAGACGTTATAAAGTAAGACACGCACCTTTTAACTGTTTATAAGAACTAAATTTAGTAAGATGCAAATAATTGCATCATGCTAATAAGAATGAGAGAGCGAGTGAGAATATATATAATTTTTCGAATTGCCATTCATTATAATTTATTGTTGGTAATAGCTGGTATATAAGTAACGGAAAAGGATATGCTTTAGTATTAGTGAGCAGATAAAGGAAATAGTTTTTGACTATATGGAAATTATTACTTTGATTCTATGTATTTGAAACTCACACGCATATAAATACATATTCACACCGGGGATGGGATTTGTGGCACAATTGTGCAATTTTTGGCACAATTGGAGGAGTTTTATTGCACGAAAAGTAATTTTAAATACTAATAAAAACTCAGAAGCTAAGAATCTAAGAATTTTTAATGAATCTGCTTTTAAAGAATTCTTATATTTCATTTTATTTTTAAATATGTATATAGTAAATTCATTTTCAATTTAATTAAGTGTACCAATTAACACTTCATTAAATTGAAAATGACTTTACTATATACATATTTAAAAATAAAATGAAAAATAAGAATTCTTTAAAAGCAGATTCATTAAAAATTCTTAGCTTCTGAGTTTTTATTAGTATTTAAAATTACTTTTCGTGCAATAAAACTCCAAAATGTCTTTGAGGATGTAATATTTGGAATTAGTAAGAGTGTTCTGGTTTGCTTCAGAAATATTTTTTACCCAATTTGTGAGATTTGAGTATATTCGACACTTAAGGCTCATTTAGCCATACGTAACGTGACCAATCAGCTGATTCAGTCTAAAATAATGAGTAAAAAAGAAATAGACTGTCAGCTATGCTCTTTTAATTCATTAGATTTTCCATAAGGAGACTCGTCACGTTACGTCCACGTATAGCTAATTCTACCATTATATGAAAAATATGTTTTTTATGTGTTCGTCAAGTTCGCGGCTTGTTTAGAAGTCTCATATCTTCTCCTAGGAAAAATTTAGGCCGAATAATCTGGAAAATATTCTTTAGCTTTTACTATTTTTTTAAATGAAATCTATAATATTTTGGAAAATTTATTTTTAAAAAAATTTTTTATGAATAAAGCCACATTCACAATGATGGATTACTCCACTTTGCAGAGTGGAGTGTACTAAAATAGAGATGGCATGATACAAAAAATATGTAAGTGCGAAAAAGAACGGAACAAAATCCACTCTGCAGAGTGGAGTACTCTATCATTGTGAATGTGGCTTAAGACTTCACTATATTCAAAATAATATGTCTGTCCGCTCAATACAGAAATTATTTAAATTCAGCAAAATGTATTTCTGTTTTTTGGCTTCGAACGGATTTGCTAATTTTAACAAAATTTCTATTAAATTTAACAAATTTGAATTCAAGAACAAAATAAGTCAAACTACAGTTTTATTTGGATTTTTTTTCTAACAAATTGAATTTATTCAGATTATGAAGATTTAAGAATCTCTGGTCCTTTCTCGTACCAGGTCCATATTTAAATAGGACATATTTTGCTCTATCTCACTCAGTTTTTGAGATAATGGTCATCTTTAATAGGAAAATGCTACATTTTAAGAATAAATGGTGTAAATCTTAACAAATGGGGTCTTAAAAATTAGTTATAATTAATATTGAAGATTAACACCCATATTTATACCCTACACCACTATGTGGTCAGGGTATTATAAGTTTGTGCTGATGTTTGTAACACCAAAAAATATTGGTCGTAGACCCACCTTATAGTATACCGATCGGTTCAGAATTTTTTTTTATTTCGATTTAACGATGTCCGTCTGTCCGTCCGTCCGTCTGTCTGTCTGTCCATGCAATCTTGTGCGCACTCTACAGGTCGCAGCTATTAAGATATTTTGATGAAATTTGGTACGCAGACCTATGTTGGCGCAAGGACGAACAAGTTTGATTTTTTGAACATCGGTCCATGTTTAGACCTAGTGCCCATATAAGGGTCCTACCAAAATTATATTGTTTATACGCTGCAGGTCGTAAATATTAAGATATTTTGACGAAATTTGGTACACAGACCTATGTTAGCCCAATAACGCAGCCTATTGATTTTGGTGAACATCGGTCCATGTTTAGACCTAGTGCCCATATAAGGGTCCTACCAAAATTATACTGTTTATACGCTGCAGGTCGTAAATATTAAGATATTTTGATGAAATTTGGTACACAGCCCTACATTGGCCCAATAACGCAGCCTATTGATTTTGGTGAACATCGGTCCATGTTTAGACCTAGTGCCCATATAAGGGTCCTACCAAAATTATACTGTTTATACGCTGCAGGTCGTAAATATTAAGATATTTTGATGAAATTTGGTACACAGACCTATATTGGCCCAGTAACGCAGCCTATTGATTTTGGTGAACATGGGTCCATGTTTAGACCTAGTGCCCATATAAGGGTCCTACCAAAATTATACTATTTATACGCTGCAGGTCGTAAATATTAAGATATTTTGATGAAATTTGGTACACATACCTATATTGGCCCAGTAACGCAGCCTATTGATTTTGGTGAACATCGGTCCATGTTTAGACCTAGTGCCCATATAAGGGTCCTACCAAAATTATATTGTTTATACGCTGCAGGTCGCAAATATTAAGATATTTTGATGAAATTTGGTACACAGACCTATGTTGGCCCAATAACGCAGCCTATTGATTTTGGTGAACATCGGTCCATGTTTAGACCTAGTGCCCATATAAGGGTCCCACCAAAATTATATTGTTTATACGCTGCAGGTCGCAAATATTAAGATATTTTGATGAAATTTGGTACATAGACCTATGTTGGCCCAAGGACGAAGCCTATTAATTTTGGTGAACATCGGTCCATGTTTAGAACTAGTGCCCATATAAGGGTCCCCCCAAAATTGGCTTGGTTACAAACTGCAGGTCGCAAATATTAAGATATTTTAATGAAATTTGGTGAGCTGACTCACATTATAGAAAATTTTGACACAAGCCCCATTTTAACCCATTCGAATTTCGGATCCAAACAATACACCAGACTGGTGTAGGGTATTGTATAGTCGGCATGCCCGACTTTAACCTTTTTACTCGTTTTAGTATGTACATATGTGCTAAATGAAGATAACTAAAATATTTGTTTAAATCAGCGGTCCAACTAAAAATTTGTTAAAAGATAGTCAAATCGATTTGAAACCCGTTTGACAGATTTTTTGGCACAATTGTAGTCATCGCGATTTGGCACATTGTAGTCATCGACTAGGCACCAAACCAAAATTTTCAAATAACATCACCGATTCACACTAACAAATAATCACACTAACAAACAATCACAAATTGTGTAAAATACGCAACGCATAATTTAGATTTCTTCAGCATAAAAAAAAGTTTTTTTTTTACTTTTTAAAAATGTATATTAAGCCCCTGTTTATGTACTACGAAAATGGTCTAAACGAAAGCAAAGTAACGAAAATTTGTTTTTGTTTCCCATATATTTTTGACGAAAGCGATTGTCAATTGCTATCGTTTAGAGTATTTTCGTAATAGATAAACAGGCCCTAAGGTTGTTCACAAGGGTTATGCTATTTGTTGTATCGTGCTAACAAAAAATAGAGTTGTTAAAATTTAAATTGAAAAAATGCAACATTTGAGAATAGCACGATACAACATTTTTAAGTATATTTATTGTCCTATGTTTGAGTGTGCTAATAGAAAATCGTTGATAAAATCAAATAAAAATTTTAACAACTGTGTTTTTTGTTAGGACGATACAACAGATAACACACCCCTTGTGAACTACCTAATTAATTAATAATTAATTTAACACTTTCCATAATCTTTCTTTTATTTTTCAATAAATTTCGCCGAGATGTTATAAATTCAGATACGCTCCATCTAGCCTAGTGTATACAAACGGAATAAAATGAGGAAAGAATTTTGAAAATAACACACAAAGCTCACGTACTGTTACGCGCTCTGCCACTGGCTCTGGCTGAGATTCCAAGAAGTTAAATTGCATTTTACGGGTTTAGTTTTTTATTACATTTTTTTATGTTATGCATATCTATTGAAACAATTTGTAATATATATTAAAATTTAACCATAAAACTTAACCTATCACCTTCTACTAAAATTTCTTCAAATGTCGGTCAGAGCGAGTTAACAGAAGAAGAGACGCGTGCATCCTCTTGCGATTCTATGCGAGTGGCCTTTTTATAAAATACTGAAATTTTTGTAAACCATATACTGGCAAACACTTCTCAGATTTTAGTCTAAAGGTACATCTACACGAGATAGAAAATTGCTAGAGATAGAGCAAAAAACACCTCTAAATAGCTTAAATCCTTCACAATAAAGCTAATTAGAGGTGTTTTTTGCTCTATCTCTAGAAGTTTTCTCTCTCGTGTAGATGTGCATTAAGGACCTAATAAAATACATAAAATGGAATAATTTGACCAGATTTTTTGGACTTTGGAGTAGAAACGACAAAATCTGAAGTTATCGGCAAAAAAACGTTTTTTCAACACCACATGGACTAAAATATTTTTAACTAAATCACTTTTGAACCGATTTTCAATTTTTGAACTGTATACATATGTTTATACTTTTAAGAAAGCCATGTGAAAATACATATTATCCAAAACATTTCAAATTTTAAATTTTTTCAACTTTCGCGCCTTTATTTTCTAATACTTTATTTAAAATCCTATTTTTTCTTATATTTATTTGAAAGTACATACATTAGTGAATAAAACAAGTCCTTGTTAGAATCAGTTAAAAGTTGTTCAAGTTACAAACAAAATTTTCCAGTTGTACAGGAAATTCTTCCTGGGATATAGAGGGGGTATAGAGAGATGAAAGGTGGCGAAACAGTAAGGGCTTCGAATATGGCAGACTGTAATTGCGCTAGATGTTTGATCTTAGAACATTGGCGATCTTAGTAGAAGCTTTTTAGTTCACAGCCCTGTTATGATATTATACTTCGACGGGGTTAAGTGCTATGAGAACACCGAAGGAGGAAGCTGCTCTGCTATATGTATGAGGGATAGAAAACTCATACATATGGGTGATATCAAAAAATGTGATAAAAATCGTGTAACTAGGTAATTTCTAATGCATGGATTACATTTGAGTTATATATTGGGATATATATCAGCGCATTGTTACCTGTTTTACAAAATTTATAACAATCTGACCAATTTTTGATTAATACATAAAATTTGTGACCAATTTTATAGGACAAATGTAAACTCCGTAACCAGTAACTCATTAGGTTTTTTAACTTTAATAGCTTATATTTTAATAACCAATGAAGCTAAATACTAACTGTAAGAATTTTTATGAAGAGGAAAAATTACGTTTTTAATAAAAATTAATACATTTCATAAACTTTTTCGTATATCTTTGCTAACACGACTTCAACTTTGTAACGATATTTCGTCATAATTTTTGATAAAAATGCCTACACCAGAATATTGCAGTTATTTATTAATTATATTGGGAAAAGTATAATGTTATTTATACTCAATTGATCGTTGGACTGTAAATAATCATCTAGTATAACAGACTTGAAGTTTTTATGCAGTATGTAACATTCTCGAGATGAAAAAGGATGTCTTTAATAAGATTTGAAAAAATGTTGTAATCTCCGTTCCTAATTTTTACAGCAAACCATTTAATGAGTAAGAAAAACAGTGGCATATTTGGATTCACCTTGTAGGAATGAAAACGATTTTGTTTCGGAAAGAAAATTCTGACAAAGCGTTGCTGAAAGAAAACGAAAAAAGTAACCAAATGTAAACTCCGGTACTGTAAACTCCGTGACCAAAATTGTTTGCATCAGATTGCATTCAAAAAAATGTAGGTAAATGTTTAAAATATTTTAAAATAACCATAAACAGAGGTGATTCAACTAATATTTATGCGTCAAAAGATGATCCAAATCATAATTTTGCGTCAAATAAAAAAACGTTATCAGTTTTTACCTTAAACTGCTGGAGCGAAAAACGATTGATTTTGCATTTCATTGGTTGGGAATCGATATTTCGAGCCATTACTGACATTAGTTTGACAAATTAAATTTGTTTCACACAATTTAAGAATTTTTTGATCGTGAAATGTTATGTTTTTAATGATTAAAACAAAATCAAATGATCGCATTTAAAAAATGATGGTATTTGGGGTTTTAGAATCGGAAAAATACATACCGAAATTTGATTCATATGCATGAGGTAGGCATACTTCAATTAATGGTATTCTTAATCCGTTACTTAGTTTCAGAAGCACAGCCATTACTTAAAACTAAAAGTATTAACTCCCCAAGCCCATATTCGATAAAAAAGCATTTTGGGGGGAAAAAATTAACAAATATTTATATTCATGACAAGCATTTTCACAGCAATATATTTCTCTCTTTTTAGAGCACCAAAAATTTCTCTAGAAGATACCAAGGGTATCTCTGATCAACATATCGAGGAATTGCATCAACAACTACAACAACAATCAAATGAATTACGTGGTGAAGTAATGATTTATGAATTGGCCCAAACTGTCCAGGCTTTTCTACTCAAGCATAATAAACCACCGCGCGGTTCATTCTATGACGAAATGTTACAACAAAAACAACAACGGGAACAAATAAAAAAACAGCGAGAACACCAAGAACGGCAAAATCTTATAGATGAGGTAGAAAAACGTAAAGAAATGTTTAAATCTGAAGCAAAACGTCGTGAACCCAGAAGAAGTATGAGTGAATCAAATCGTCATGCTAGTTCATCGGAAAGTTCAGAAAGCTCATCCCCTTATTATCGAGGTCACATTTATCCCTCTAAATGTGTGGAACATAAAAATAGTGAGACGTTATATTTTCACAAAGTGGGAAGACAAATTAGGAGGGGTTGCTGTATGGGTCATTCCCAAAAGGGCTGTATTGCTTATACTGGCATAGATATGGATACGGGACAATTGTTATATATCTCCGAATGGAATATAAAATATTCACAAATTGAACAACATTGCGGAAATGGTTCGGGTAAATGTTTTTGGTTGTCATCCGAACCAAAATGTTCTGGAAATCATCGTTTGGATGATATTATTGCCTCTATTGAAAAACAGGTTGCCACTTTATCACAATTACATCACAAGAATCTCATACAATATGAATGTGTGTTGTGTATAAAACGTAAGGAAGGTCTATTGGTTCATTTAGTACAAGATTTTGTATTGGGTACCAGTGTCTTTAGCATTTCCTCTACATTGGGTTGGTGTATGGATGGTGCACGGGGAGTTGCTAAGGGGGTCTTAGATGCTTTGGTATTTTTACATAATAAAGGAGTTTCCCATAGTCATCTGTTAGATTCTACTGTATTTATGGATAATACTGGTACTATTCGAGTAACCGATTTTTCTATAGTTCCTAATTTATTGGAATTAATCGGAGGATCGGGACAAAGATCATCACAAGGAGATTTACCAGCTCTGGGTGCTTTAGTGGAGAGCTTAATGAGTACTCATACATTTGAAATGAGGGATTTTGTCGATAAGTAAGTAAAGTGTGGGAAAATATGTATGAACTATAAAATAAATGTTAAAAGTCTTGAGGTTTTGGACAAAACGTATCTAATTCTGATACGGGAATTGCTTAGATTATAAGGTATTTTCCATAGCGAAAGTCCTCAGTAACTCAGTAAATTGCTTATATAGAAAGATGTCATATTTGTTATTGAAAATGTTCTTCAAAGTGCTTAAATTTACCATCAGATTGTAATTTTTCCAAAAAGCGTATAAAAGCTAAGATGTTTTCTTCGGAAAAAAGGTCCTCAGAATGAGTTTTAGATATTAAATGTAATACAGATCTTGAAAGGAATTAATCTTCCAATTTCCTTTTTTGAACGGAATTTATACTTTGGGAAAGAATTCTCTGATCAAACTTAAGGTATTGAATGAATATCTTGAAGGAATTCATTAATTTTTTTCTAATTCCTTCATAAAATTTAATGCTTTCATGCATTAAGGAATTCATTTAATTCTAATTCAACTTTTTGTTAAGGAATTCATTCCCTATGGAATTAGAAGAAAAAGTTAATACCTTCATAGAATTAAACAAAAAGTTAATTCTTTCGGAGAATTAAACGAAAAAGTTAATTTCTTCAAGGAATTAAACGAAAAAGTAAATTTCTTCAGGAAATCAATTCCAAATTGAATAAATTCCAAAAATTGAATTAACTCGATTTGAATGAATTCGTTAGTGAATGAATTCTTTAATTTAGTGCTTAATGTTTTGGCCAGGAAATTCATTCGCTAAATTTAAATTCTTCTAATTTATTCAGCGCAATTAATTTCTGTTTTTTTTCTTATTATGAATTTATTCCTTGATTAAAAACAATTTAATTATTTTGGAAAAGATTATTAATACCCAGGTAGAAATTGCCGACGTTACAAAAAAAATTGTACTGGGAGAGCACTGTTTTTTACGAAATGCCGGTACTACTTAAAACGTGCTTTGCCAGTTCCTTGTGAAGTTGCGAAGGAATACAATAAAAATCTGTGATGTACATTAAAAGGACAGTAAATTACTAGCAAACTACTAAATTTGTTATTAAATGTACTGGGCTAATACCAAAAAAATAAAATACCACGCTTGCGCCAATGTTGAGAAATAACTACGGCCAAGCCTTTATTGGTGTTATCATTTCGACAACATGCCAGTACAGTGAAAGTTGAAAATCCGACGCATTATTAGCACATGTACTACCGTCTCCAGTACCGGGCCGACATTGTGCCGTTTTTATTTTTCTACCTGGGTAGTCTCGTCTCTTTTCTGCAAATAAAAACCTCAGAATCAGAGTATATTGAAGAAAAAAATCCTTATGCATTTACAAATTCCCAACCTCGAGGTTTGTCCTCTACATACAATAACAGCGGTAGTCAAAATGAAAATTTAGCATAGAGTTAACATGAGTTTTATTCATAATACTGTTGTTAAACTCATTCTAGTATTGTTGCTAAATTCCTTCCAATGTACTGTTATCAAACGCCAAAAAAAAACAAAAATTCCATTCACAATTATAAAAAAGCCTTGTATTTTTTAAACACAGGGTTGCTCTTAATCGGTGTGCTAAGAAATCATTTTGAATAAACTCTATTCTAACAAGCTGCTAGGCCTAAGCAACATTCTAGTTAACAGCTCGTTGTGTGCGATGTTCAAGAAGCTACTAACTTTTCATTTTGAATACGAGGGTAAATGTTTATCCTTTATACTTTAATAAATTTATACTTTTATTAATTTTATATTTTCAGATGCAATTCTGATCGCACCCTATCAGCTTCTGAACTTTTAGAACATCCCTTCCTTCGTAGCTCTTTAGTTACCACTGAAGATAAAGAAAATTATCATTTTTCTGCTGCTTTAACCTGCCATCCTACCCAACGTAAACTCTCCTCAGCTATAGCACCTCCAAATTTTAAGCAGCGAGCTTTAGCTGTACCTTCAACACCACAAATAAAAGCACCTTTTACCGTTCCATCCCTGCCGTCCTCACAATCTCGTTTACGAACAGAATTTGAAGTTTTAATGTATTTGGGAAAGGGTGCATTTGGAGATGTTTTAAAAGTTCGTAATATTTTAGATAATCGAGAATATGCCATAAAACGCATTCCGTTGCCGGCACGCAGTAGGCAGTTATATAAGAAAATGACTCGAGAAGTGGAATTGTTATCACGTTTAAATCATGAAAATGTTGTTAGATATTTCAATAGTTGGATTGAAAGTTGTAATGATGATGATATAAAAGAAATGGACAAATTAAATTCGGGTGATTGGTCATTGAGTCACGAGAGTATTAAACCTTCAATATCGCCACAAGTTGGTTTAAATGTGACAGGAACAGAAACCGATTCTTCTAGCCTATGGAATAGTTATCTACCACACTCGGATGATTCTGATTCAGATGGTATAGAATTTGTTGATTCCAAGGGTGAAGTAGCTGTCTATGATGATGACGATGACGAGGATGATAATGACAATGAATCAGAGCTATCAACCGCTAAAGTTATCTCACCGAAACCTCTAATGCAAATTATGTATATACAAATGGAATTTTGTGAAAAATGTACTTTACGTACAGCTATAGATGATAATCTATATCAAAATTCCGATCGTCTATGGAGATTATTTCGAGAAATTGCTGAAGGTCTATCACACATACACCAACAGGGTATAATACATCGAGATCTGAAGCCGGTTAATATTTTCTTAGATTCTCACGATCAAATAAAAATAGGAGATTTCGGTTTAGCCACAACTAGTTTTTTGGCTCTTCAAAATAATACCGAACATCAGCATAATTCACATATAACGTCTACGGAAGATGGTAACGGTACTGGTATAGTTGGTACTACTTTATATGTGGCACCAGAGCTAACAGGAAATGCTTCAAAATCTACATACAATCAAAAGGTTGACATGTATACTTTGGGTGTAATATTATTTGAAATGTGTTATCCTCCTTTTGAAACCGGTATGGAAAGAGCTGAAACAATTTTAAATTTAAGAAGTGCAGATATAATTGTTCCTGATCAAATGTTGGAAAATATTAAATATGAAAAGACTGTAAAGGTAAGTAAAAAATATAAAAAAATTAATTAAGTGAAGAAAGCTTATGGACATTAGATTTTTCCTTCGTTGTATGCGCGATTTTAAAGTTGCTCCTAAACCCTCTCCCCGGGGCTTATTTTGTGAGGTTACTGGAAAAACTAATCCAGAATTTCAGATCGATCGAAGAATTTTGAGCTATCTCTGGCCCTTCAAAGTTTTAAAATACGATTTCCAAGGAAAAATAGGCTTCTTTGAAAATACTGGCTCTTAAAAAACTGTATTACGGTTGGAAAATATTTAAGTAATTGGAATTGGCCCACACCATTGTAGGATTAAAATGGGATAAATTATGAAAATCGTGAAAAAATTATTTTTTTTCCAAGAACTTACAAATTTATGCTCTAGTTTTATTTCTAAGATCTATAAATATTCAGATTAAATTTTTGCCTCTCTTAGGTTATGTCCCTTGTCCCAGGTATGGCCAAATACATGATTTTTTTAAATTGGCAAAACTAATTTTAAATTTTTTTAAAATTTTGTTCAACAAAATATAATAAAAATTGGTCAGCGCATGGAGTTTTTTTAAATACACCTCAGACAAAAATTTTACTGAAAATTGACTCAGTAGTGATGGCGTTTTAAATTTGAAAATTTTAGAGAAAAGTCTGATTTTGGCCAATAATGCCAATAATTTAGATAATAGTATTAATTTTTGTTTCTTTAGCTAGCTATAACAAAATCGCTTCCGATTTTTTTTTAACTCAGATAAAAGAGATTGTTTTCCGACAATTTTGTAAAACTTCGACAACGTTAATCCTTTCTTTACTAAGGTCAAAGGTGAAATTTTTAAAAGCCAGTATTTTCAAGAAAGCCAAAAAAGTAATTTTTTCCCCATTTTCCGTATTTTAAAAATTCTTCGATTGAGCAGAAATTTTTTCTCACAAAATAAGCTCTGGGTAGCGGGATTCGGAGAAACTTTTCAAATAAGGGCAGTTTAATGCGCATTTTTGAGAAAACAGCTTGAATCAGTTAATGTTACCTTATAAACATTTTTTTACTAGAACAAACATTTTTACATGGACTTTTTAAGAGATCTTAAGTTGATGACCCCAACTTCCTAGATCTTCGTACACAAAAAATCTCTTGTTTTTTTTAACATTAGTTTTTTCATGATTGGTAACCGAAAAAATGCGGTTATCGGTAACGGTAGACTATTTCGGTATAGTTATTTCAATTATTTCGGTATCGGTGTTTTAGGGATAAAGGGTATTTCAGTTCGTAACGAAATTTTTTTCATAATACAGAATTTACTTTCTTCAGATTACATATGGGTAACGTTATATTAAGGGTAGGGGTAGTAAGTTTAAAGGGTTGTGAATGGATAACAATATTCTTCAAAAGTCATCTGTTAGACATAAATTCTATTTATAATTATCTGCTATAATTTATATATAAAAGTATAATTTTTTAATTCTTATTTTTAGTTTATAATTTTAACATTTAATATATTTTGAGGTATTATTCAAGACGAATTATATATATTTTTTTTGCAGCTTATACGTTGGCTTTTAAATCATGATCCCGCACAAAGACCTACAGCAGAAGAACTTCTTGCTTCTGATCTTGTACCACCAGCTCAATTGGAAGCTAGTGAATTACAAGAAATGCTTAAAAATGCTTTAGCTAATCCACAAAGTAAAGCTTACAAACATATTGTATCCCGATGTCTACAACAAGAAAGTGATGAAATATTAAAACACACCTATCATATGGGTGGTAGCCGTGCCATGAAGGCTTGGAGTACGCCCAAAATACTAGATAGTTTCACTACTCTCAATCCATTAAGAGAATTCGTTAAAGGAAAAGTAGTATCTCTATTTCGTAACCATGGAGCCATTGAGGTGGACACACCACTATTGTCTCCCTTGACGAGACATACGAATAATTGGGTTAATAAAGTAAGGCTTATGACACGTTCGGGATGTGTGGTGGTATTACCAAGTGATTTGAGGACAGAATTCGCAAGACACATTGCAATGAGTGGTGTTAATATGATAAGACGTTATTGTGTTGATCGTGTGTATCGAGAGGAACAACTTTTCAATATCCATCCTAAACAAAATTATGAATGTGCTTTTGATATCATATCTCCTCACTCTGCAAGTCATTTAGTTGACGCTGAGTTGTTATCATTGGCTTATGAAATTGCTTCGGAAATTCCAAATCCAAGGGAGAAAAATGTAATAATACGCATGAATCATACAAATCTATTAAGAGCAATTTTGTTGTACTGCAATGTTCCCAAAGCTATGTATGGTGAATTGTTTGGCAAGATCTTGGATTATATAGAAGGTCGTATATCAAAATTTCAATTTCATTCAGGTGTTAATCTTATAATGGAAAAAACAAGAACTTCCGCCTCAGCTTTAATAGATCTCTTATTGGCTAACTTTCAAGTGAGTGGTAAAAATAGTGCAGATGACTCTTCATTGAAATCTTTGGTCAGAGGAAAAGGTGAATCAGCTTCATTGGCTAAAGGGGCTTTAAGGGAAATGGAATCTATTGTGTTGTTAGCTCAAAGTCTGGGTGTTAAGTGTCCTATATATATATTTGCTGGTTTGCCTATTAGTTTTGAAAGGGCTACATCAGGTGGTATAGTTTGGCAAATGATAGCAGATTTAAAACCCAACAGTACATCCCGACCTTCAGTTTTAGCCGTGGGAGAACGTTACGATAGCATGCTAATGGAGTTTCGAAAACAGGCCCAGGGGCTTAATTCCAAACTACCAAATACTGGTATCAGTGGAGCTGGTTTATCATTTTCTTTGGATAAACTTGTGGCAGCTATGTTTTCGGAAGATTCTCAAAAATGGCATACCATAGATGTAGGTGTATGTGTCAGCGGTTCGCGACCACCTCTTAAAGATATTACCTACATTATGAGTTTGCTATGGTCGGCGGGTATACGCTGTAGTTTTCTTGAATCCATTACAAGTAGCGGCTATGAAGCTCAAGATCTTGCTAAACTAGGAGCTACATATGTTATCTTAGTAGCCGAAAATGGTGCTCTACGTATACGTTCTTGGGAACGTGAACGTTTTCAAGAGCGTTGTGTTACTCGTACCGAGTTAGTCGATTTTATACAAAAAATTACCAGATCAGCCGAGGTGTTGTTAAGTTCTTTCTCGGATTCTACTTCACAAATTCACACAAATTCAAGTTTTTATAGCGGCAGCTATGGTGGTGGAGGTAGTGGTGGAAGCAGCGGTGGTGGCAGTGGTCGTGGTGATAACGGTCTTAGTACATCGGCTTCGGGGACAAGTATTAAAAACATTTGCAACTCGAGTAGTTTGAGTAATTTACCTAACGTACAAGTGGTATTTTTGATGCATGATAAAATGACGGCCAACTATCGAAGGCGTTTAGAAAATCAGGTAGGTTAATTACTGTTTAAAATGTAGTTGTGCCAAGAGTTTTAAGCTGTTTCAGTGATATTTTATAAATTTACAAATTAAAATACATTTTTTTTTATTCGCAAATTAATCAAACACGAGCTATACGAGAATCAAATTATATATAATTAAGGCCGAATTGAATCATACAAATTTATTTCTCAAATTTAATTATAAAGGCAATTTATTTATATTGTATAATTGAATTAAATCGTATATTATTTTATTCGTTAGTAATTTTATTCATTTAAGTAATTATGAATCAAATAACTTATTTTTACAATGAATGAATTTTTCAAGGTCTGCCAACTGTTTTCAGCAATTTCTATTAAGACATATTTTTGAAAAATTCATATTTTGATTTTGTCTCACAATTTCGAAATTCTTTGAAGCAAGTTTATTTTATGACCACATCTCGAATCGAGTCCATATTTATACCGCAAGTTTAATTTGGTATTGTGAGTCCAAAAATAAAAATTTTGGAGAAACTTATAATTTCTGAGATATCGTTCTTCGGAGTTCCAAAATTCAGAATTTCTTTTTTTTAAGCTTATTTATTTACCTCTCATATTACATATCGCTATCTAAATTGCAAATTTTTTGTTGTAGAATAAAGTTATTTTAGATTTAAAGGACATATTTTCTTCTCTTGCTTAAAACACTACTACAGTAGACGCTCGCAAATTAGAACCACTTTGTTTTTGAGGCAATTCTAATTTCTGAATTATTCTAATTTTTTGACGTTTTTTTTCGAAAAAAAAATTGAGTAAATTTACTTCCAACTTTACTTTTTTAATTCAATTTTATTTGATAAAAACAAGAAAACAAAACACAACAATTCAGTCCAATACATCAAATGTATTTTTTTAAATTAAAAATATGAATATAAAAAAAAAACGAATGGCAACAAAACATAGCAATGCAGTCCAATTACATCACATGTATTTTTTTTAATTAAAAACTAAAAAACGGTATTTAAAAAAAATTAAACAATTAAAATTAAACAATGGCCAAGTTAACAACTAATCTTTGTTTGACATATAATCAGTTATATTTGTTTGTTTTTTTGGTTTCTTTAAATCCGAAATATCATTACGGAGAGCCAAAAGATAACTTATGTGCTTAGTTGAAAACAATTCACTGTTATTGCACCATTTTATTAAATTATTTACGCTTTCAATGGCTGTAGTATTAGAGACAACTGATGATACTGCAACAACGTCGTCTTCGCTGCTATCTGAAGACTCACCATCTCTACTGAGAACATAAACAGATCCGTCATCAAACATATCTTCATTCCATCTGTCGATGTCTTCTATACCGATGCAATCGTTGGGAGCTATTTCTTTTAAAAGAGCTTGAGTTATCTGAATAACTTCGTTGCAGTCCTGATCTATTTGCAACAATTGTGCTATTGGCACGTCATCGTCGCTGTCGTATTGGTTAGGGTCCCAATTGGACAACTTTGACCAAGATTTCTTCATAACACTTTGTGGTACCGCATCCCAAGCTTGTTTCAGTAATAATATATCATTGCGGATCGAATGGGATTTCAAATGATTCTTCAGTTCACCACCTTCAACAATTAACTGAGAAAGAAACATACTTCTGTAATTGAGCTTTGTTAACTTAATAGGGTTTTGATCCATTGGTTGTAAAGCTGCTGTCACATTTGGTGGAAAGAATAATGCAACTATGTTTCCATCGTCACTTTTAAGTTTCTCAATGGGTGTATGAGCGGAGCAATTATCTATAAGCAAAATGGCTTTCGGAGGCAAATTATTTTCCTGAGAAAAGCGGATCACCTGTGAATTGAAAAAAATTTTAAAATTATGTACTGAACCTGAAATCAATATTTTTGTTTACCTCTTTAATAAATATTCCGTGAAACCATTCGTGAAAAATCCGAGGAGTCATCCAAGCATTTTTTGAGAAGTTGTAATGCAGAGGATTATTGAAATTTTTAAAACACCTGGGTTTTTTTGCTTTTCCAATTACCAATGGAACTAATTTGTGTGATCCATCAGAGTTTGCACCAAGTAGGACTGAAATTCTGTCTTTTTGAATTTTATGTCCAGGGGCGTTTTTTTCAAAAGCAGAGACATAGGTTTCGTCGACATTATATATTTGTGACTCCATTAAACCCATCTCAGCGATCTTTGCACGATATCGATGAATAAAAGGAGTGACTGAAGCAACATCACTGGAAAGAATCTCGCCACAAATTTTTAAAAAACGGATACCGTGTCGCTTCTTAAATTTGGTAAACCATCCATCACTTGCCCGGGATGCATTTTCATCTTTATCGGGATATTCCTCTCTAAATATTTGTTTAGCTTTCTCTTTTAATATTGGCCCAGTCAATGTACACTTTTTTTCTCGTTGATTTAAAAACCACTCATACAGACGACTTTCCATTTTTGGATATTCAGCGCTGTGCAAAGATTTATTGTTTGCCTCCTGATATGTGTTTGAAATATCATTTAATATTGCTGTTCTATGTGATTTGATGTAGCTGATTGAAGATGTTGTCACATTAAAATCTAGGGCTAACCGGTTCCCTTGAACGCCTTTGTCAAGCTTTTCTAATATTTTGACTTTAGTTTCCAATGATAAAGTGTTTTTTTTTACGTTTATTTAACATTTTAAATGACACTTTCACTATTTAATAGAGACTGCCAAATAATATGTACACGCGTATCAAATTTCACAAATAAACTAGCCAAAAATGTACATAAATGCGACAAAAAAAAAACAAATAGGGAAAAACATATATAATTTGGTGATTCCCCTTTTTAGTTTTACTTTATTCGAACAGAATAAAAATAAATTGGGGATTTCCTGTGTATTCAAATAACCAAACAAAAAAAAAAACGCTCAGAAATTAGAATTTTAAATTCGAATTTCAGAGCGTTTAATGTATTGCAAACATTGATTCTAATTTCTGGACGTTCGAATTACTAAAAGCTCTAATTTGCGAGCGTCTACTGTATAGACTTATTTTTTTATACTATCAGGCATGTCACAGACTTCAATTTCACTTGAAAGTGAACTTGAAAACGCAAATTGCTTCTCCAGAAGTAAATGGTATTTTTGCATATTTATACCAAATATAACAGGTAAAAATAATTAATTATAAGTTAAGAATGTTGTTTTTAACAATTTCACTTAAAAAAGTTTTCGTTAGAAAGTATATATAAAGTTTTAACACATATTTCGCATAAAATTAATATAATTTCGATGTACAATTTCGTAACGTTTTACTTTTGCTTCTTCAGGTTTTTTGCGTTTTTGTAAATTCTAAAATGTTGAAAAAAGACTTTTTGTGGTAAATTCGTGTTCCTGCAAAATTTTTTTTTGATATAAGTTGCCATTTGTAGTTAAAAAAGGGAAGATCCTGATCAAAATTAAAAATTTTAATTTTTCAGAAAAAATTATGTTTTGCTAATCAATAAGAAAATTGTTGAATTTACCAACAAAAAGCGCTTTAAATGTAAATTTTTTTAAATGAAATAGTTAATGACACTTTAGGGAATACAAACCAAGCACTATTGAAAAGCTTTTATGAGTTTAACTGCTCTAAATACCAATTCCACTTTGGTTTTTGAAAGTGGAATGAAAACGATTCCTTTTTTCGTTTTACGTTTTTTGGAGAAACTTTTAACGTTTGAAGTACCATTATAAAGCCTGTAGCATACTCGATACTTACCAGAATGTTTTATTTTCAACACAAAATTATCTGTAGCACCCTAAACTGCAAACTCAGAACGAAAAAATTGTTTTCGATCACTTTAGGAAAAAAATTGCGGAAGTTAAATTGCGAAATCAAATCAATTCCGAAAAAAACCTGTGACATGCCTGTATATGTAAGTTTAAGTTGTAGGAACATGTAATTTAGTCTAGTGCATTATCTATACTAATATAATAAAGAAGTAATGTGTATATATTTGTTTGTTTGTAGGAGGTAATCTCCGTTACTACTCATCTGATTTCAAGTATTTAGAATAGTCCTTAGGGATGGACATAGGCTTTATATCATCCCATTAAAATAATTAATAAAAAAGTTATGAGCAATAATGTAAAAATATCCCAAAAACTAGGCGTAAGGCATGCTAACAACGTAGCGGGCTTTGCCCGCTATAATTAATTAACAAAAACTCGATTTTAGTTTTTTTACGCCCATTTGCATTTTAGGTGAGGATATATACATACCACCCATTAACGACTATTAACATATTTTGCAACAAAAAAAATTTACGTGAATACCAGCATTTTAAAAAATTACATAAAATATGTGCGTGCCGGTACAAACAACAACAACAATTTACAAACAATTTTGAGTACGGGAAAGTTTTTGGGCTAGTTTGGGAAACCGCAGTATAGTACGGGAACAGCTACGACATGAATTATTTTTGTGAAATAAAATTGATCTGAGCAGCGAAGTCGATTTCTGGCCTACACCAGAGGCGAAACCTCTAAGCTCGGCCGAATACCATTCTCGAGGGAAGGTTGTTTGAACAAATATGGTTTGCTGAAATGGTTCCAAACTTGATAAACGTTTATGCATCGACTAAAGTGACCACTCTGAGTTAAATGGTGAAATTATATTTTTTATGTTTTTGAATGTTCGCCCACTTTAGAAGGGGCATGGCCGGAAAAAATTTACGCCATTCAACTCAGGTTGGGCATTTTAGTCGATGGACACAGTTTTCCGAATTTCTTAACCATTTCGTTAAACTTTATTTAAAACAGGCATTTTGAAGAAAATTTTTACTACGACACGCCCACTTTAAAGGGACGTAGCCCACAAAAAATTGCACCTTTAACCTTTGCCACTTTAGTCGATGCATAAACTTTTATCAATTTTGGAACCATTTTGGTAAACCTTCCAATTAAAAAATCCTTACTTACCTTATTTAGTTGAAATTCTAAATTATTATTAGCCATTTTTTATTTTTCACTGACTATTTTTTTAGAAAAAATTGCACATTTAAATTAATTTTTATTAATTACTGTATTATTTTGTAAAAGACTCGGAAGAAGTGTTGCGCTATTGCAGTACAAATTGTTTTTGTTACAAAAACAAAAACAATTTACATAGAAAGTTTACTCCACCAAAGTATTTTACAAAATAATTATTTTAAAAAACTTTAACTTTAAAATTTTAACACTTATTGCAACATAAAAACCTTTAAAAATGAGATGCTCCACTGGCACTTCTGAAATGACTTACACACACATTCAGGATTGATCGCGATTTTTTTTTGTTAACGACCATTTTTGCAAAATATAACAGACCACTGAAAAAACACATACATATTTTTCTTATTAGAGATGCTCTGAAATTTAAAATTTTTCCCGTACTTGAGCAGATTTTCATAAATTAATACTTAATTTAGCACTTTTCACTATTTTTCTTTCAAATTTCGCGATTTTTTCGACATTTTTAATCATTTTTCTAAAATAACGCAGAGACGTTATAAAGTGAGACACGCAAGTACTAACCGTCTAATAAGAACTGTAGTACGATACTAATTGCATCATACTAATAAGAATGAGAATCAGGGATGGAAAATGGGGTTTCAGATTTGGTACCAAGTAGACAAAGAAAATGTATTTTTACAACTCACGGTACCAACATTTTTTATATACAGAAAATTTGTCCGATTAATTTCAAATTTGCCGAAAATAGAGCTCGTTTCCAATTTATTTTAAATATGAAAGTTTATTCGACGATTTACTCTGTTTATGTTTTAGATAAGGTAGCTTACCTAAGAAAACAGTGTAATTTTGTTTTTATTTTTAAACAACTGCTAATTGGCAATAACAAATGCATATTTAGTTACCCGGTGTCTTCAAATGCAATAAATTATCAGTGTGTTCGATTACTCGAAATTCCTACTACTTTTACTACAATTGGAAAGTTTTGTTTACTTTTTGTATTGAATTTTTCCAGCTGCACAGAACGAATTTACAAAATTCTAATTAAATTTTTAAACATCTTTCTCATACCAAATTTGGTAATACAAAAAAAAAAACTTTTTAAAAAGGCACCAACAAAGAAATTTGTAAATCCAAAAAAAATTTCTTTTATTTTTTGTAACTTTGAATTTATATTTTTAAACAATTTTTATATGAAAGATAACAACTTACAAACTAGTTACAAATATTTCAAACAAAAAAATTGTTGGGAATAAAATTTAAATTTAAAAGAAAATGTGATTGCTTTTACAAATTCCCATTGTTGGTGCCTACTGTTTTTTCTGTGTGGAGTAAAAGTAGTAACTTGTAGTAAGTAAACGAACACGCTTTATATAATATGAAATGTCAAAACCATTGGGGAGAAACGTCAAAATAATATCAATTGCCAAATTTTTTACCAAATTTTCTGTTGTTTTTTTATTACAATATTAAAATTAAAACGAAAAGTGATATTTGATGGCAGGCATCATTGCAAGAGCCGCTTGCATGTCAGCGATATCATAATATTGCAATAAAACTGAAATTGAGTGTCTTCACTTGAAATGAAATCATTTTGACAATTGCTTGCTATCACTTTATGGCATATGAAAACACTAGTTTAAAAAAATGTTAGAAAGTTTACCTACAGATTCGGTAAAAGTTGATGTTTCTTCATTTATATGAAATTGTTTCAGATTTTTGCAGGGTTAGGGATAATGGATATCATATTGTTATTTCGTTAGGTTATTTTAAGTTTCACGGTGTTTGAAGTTATTTCATTGCGGTAAACGGTCTTATTTAATTTTTAATTAGGGTATTTTAAGTTATTTTTTTTTTATAAAAGAGAAGCAACACTCAGGAAATTCTTCCTATTAATTAACGTCTTGCTTCCTTTGGAAAGGGGATAGAGAAGAAGTGAAAGGTGGTGAAAGTTGAAGGACTTTAAATGTGGCAACACTGTAATTGCGCGAGATGTTAAATTTTAGAACAGTTGTTGCGCGCCATCTGTCGGTGAGTTGGCGAACTTTGGATTTAAAAGTTAACGATAGTGCTTTGAAAGGATTTAAAATCTGTAATGTTATAATATTTAATGATATCATCACAAAAATTTTAACTTTGGAAAATTTTGAAATTGTATCTAATTATTCGCGGTAGTGTCACGGAGGTCAAAATGTACCAAAAAAAAAGTACAATTGTACCATGTTTTCCATCCCTGATGAGAATGCGAGTGAGAAAATAATTGTTAGAGTTGCCATTCATTGTGTTTTATGTAACCGTTATTAAAGTAGAAGAACGGATATGCATACATGTTCCTCAAGATCTACAGCCAGGGCTTCGAAGAATGAATTCTATTTTGAATGAATTCCCTAAAAATACCATTCGATTTATTTTTAAAACAAATAAATTCAATTAATGGAGTTAAAATATAAGGAATTCAATGAATCTAATTCAATGATTGATGACATTGAATTCATTCGATTGACAATTTGGAAATTCAATCGGTTATTCGACTTTGTATCACTTGATTGAACAATTTGGGAATGACATTCGATTTTCTTAATTAGAGTAAAGAAATTTTGTAATATTAAAGATTACACAGTACAACAAAATAAGAAAAATTTTATTTTTCTAATTCTGGGCCATATTCGCGTTCTGTGAATTTTAAATTTTGTGATAAATTTTTTGCACAAAAATACAAAATTTAATGCAAGATATGTCCTTTAATTTTATATATTGCACTTTTTGATAGCTGCGCTAATATTCCCTAAATGTGTATTTAAATTTGAAATTTCTCTTTTTTCACGGTTTCGTTAATAAATAACCTACGACAAAAGTAATATTCAATAACTTTATCAAAAATTTCATATTTTCCATTTTAATATTAAGAAAAAATTTACTGAAACTGAAAAATTCTTGTTTTTTAATACCTAAAAATTAAGGAGTATGTGACAAATCTTGAGTTATAAAACTCAGATGAAACGATTCAAATATATAAAACACATATTTTCTAATCAATACCAACTAAGTTTCAGATAATTGTTAACAAATTCCTAAAAATTAATAATTTTAAAATATGCATGCTCAAAAATGTACTTTATTTTCTTTTGATATAGTAAATTCATACAAAATTAATTTGAAATAAAGGTATAAAATTTGTATTTCAGATTGAATTTTCTGAAAATATTAATTCTTTTGAAATGAATTTAGAATTTAACAAATGAAAAAATGGGCATTTTGTGACGAATGTTCCTTTGTGTGTAGGCAGCTTAAGAATGACGTACACATTGGCATTTTCTTCCACAATACCAAAAGTTACACAATAATATTACACTGTTGTGAATGGGGGTCAAGGGAAATTATTTCCAAATGCCAACCTCACCCACAGTCCACCTAGGACATGGTGTCCCCTGTTAACGCTGACGAGGCTCTGACGACCGAGTATGGGCGGTATAACCCGGTTCCCACGGCAATCGGACTATGTGCCGGAACGATTCGGATGTATTCGAATCTTCGAATTTAGGTTAGGGATAATGGATATCATATTGTTATTTCGTTAGGTTATTTTAAGTTTCACGGTGTTTGAAGTTATTTCATTGCGGTAAACGGTCTTATTTAATTTTTAATTAGGGTATTTTAAGTTATTTTTTTTTTATAAAAGAGAAGCAACACTCAGGAAATTCTTCCTATTAATTAACGTCTTGCTTCCTTTGGAAAGGGGATAGAGAAGAAGTGAAAGGTGGTGAAAGTTGAAGGACTTTAAATGTGGCAACACTGTAATTGCGCGAGATGTTAAATTTTAGAACAGTTGTTGCGCGCCATCTGTCGGTGAGTTGGCGAACTTTGGATTTAAAAGTTAACGATAGTGCTTTGAAAGGATTTAAAATCTGTAATGTTATAATATTTAATGATATCATCACAAAAATTTTAACTTTGGAAAATTTTGAAATTGTATCTAATTATTCGCGGTAGTGTCACGGAGGTCAAAATGTACCAAAAAAAAAGTACAATTGTACCATGTTTTCCATCCCTGATGAGAATGCGAGTGAGAAAATAATTGTTAGAGTTGCCATTCATTGTGTTTTATGTAACCGTTATTAAAGTAGAAGAACGGATATGCATACATGTTCCTCAAGATCTACAGCCAGGGCTTCGAAGAATGAATTCTATTTTGAATGAATTCCCTAAAAATACCATTCGATTTATTTTTAAAACAAATAAATTCAATTAATGGAGTTAAAATATAAGGAATTCAATGAATCTAATTCAATGATTGATGACATTGAATTCATTCGATTGACAATTTGGAAATTCAATCGGTTATTCGACTTTGTATCACTTGATTGAACAATTTGGGAATGACATTCGATTTTCTTAATTAGAGTAAAGAAATTTTGTAATATTAAAGATTACACAGTACAACAAAATAAGAAAAATTTTATTTTTCTAATTCTGGGCCATATTCGCGTTCTGTGAATTTTAAATTTTGTGATAAATTTTTTGCACAAAAATACAAAATTTAATGCAAGATATGTCCTTTAATTTTATATATTGCACTTTTTGATAGCTGCGCTAATATTCCCTAAATGTGTATTTAAATTTGAAATTTCTCTTTTTTCACGGTTTCGTTAATAAATAACCTACGACAAAAGTAATATTCAATAACTTTATCAAAAATTTCATATTTTCCATTTTAATATTAAGAAAAAATTTACTGAAACTGAAAAATTCTTGTTTTTTAATACCTAAAAATTAAGGAGTATGTGACAAATCTTGAGTTATAAAACTCAGATGAAACGATTCAAATATATAAAACACATATTTTCTAATCAATACCAACTAAGTTTCAGATAATTGTTAACAAATTCCTAAAAATTAATAATTTTAAAATATGCATGCTCAAAAATGTACTTTATTTTCTTTTGATATAGTAAATTCATACAAAATTAATTTGAAATAAAGGTATAAAATT
This sequence comes from Leucophora obtusa, assembly GCA_949987735.1. Lineage (NCBI taxonomy): Eukaryota > Metazoa > Arthropoda > Insecta > Diptera > Anthomyiidae > Leucophora > Leucophora obtusa. Next base: position 63,264,492 of record OX465295.1, read on the forward strand.
TGTATTTCAGATTGAATTTTCTGAAAATATTAATTCTTTTGAAATGAATTTAGAATTTAACAAATGAAAAAATGGGCATTTTGTGACGAATGTTCCTTTGTGTGTAGGCAGCTTAAGAATGACGTACACATTGGCATTTTCTTCCACAATACCAAAAGTTACACAATAATATTACACTGTTGTGAATGGGGGTCAAGGGAAATTATTTCCAAATGCCAACCTCACCCACAGTCCACCTAGGACATGGTGTCCCCTGTTAACGCTGACGAGGCTCTGACGACCGAGTATGGGCGGTATAACCCGGTTCCCACGGCAATCGGACTATGTGCCGGAACGATTCGGATGTATTCGAATCTTCGAATTTATCCGAGCAAGGATTGCCACTCCGGCTTTAAATGAGAATTATTAACTACAAATTCTCATTTTAAAGCCGTTACAACAACAACAACAACAACTGTTGTGAATGGTCTGTGTTGTCACAATTTTGTCATTGTTATAAAGTTTAGAATAAGGGTGTTAATTCGATTTGTAAAATTGTAGTTTGAAAATACAATAATTCCATAGTTAATCAGACTTTAAAATAGAATGAGAGATTGAAGTCTTTAGAATCTCTGTCTACAGTAGGCATAAATTTGTGCGAACAAGAAACAAAAAGCATGTTAAAAATAAGAAAAGTAAAACTCGCTTAATTGAAAGTATTTTATCATCTGTTCGCACAGATGCAAATTTAGGGTTAGAGGAATTAGATTATATAGAAGATTTTTATATTTAGGAATCCGCAGCGAAAAATAATATGTTATAAACGAGTAAAAAGGTTAAAGTCGGGCATGCCGACTATACAATACCCTACACCAGTTTGGTGTATTGTTTGGATCCGAAATTCGAATGGGTTAAAATGGGGCCTATGTCAAAATTTTCTATAATGTGAGTCAGCGCACCAAATTTCATTAAAATATCTTAATATTTGCGACCTGCAGTTTGTAACCAAGCCAATTTTGGGGGGACCCTTATATGGCCACTAGTTCTAAACATGGACCGATGTTCACCAAAATCAATAGGCTTCGTCCTTGGGCCAACATAGGTCTATGTACCAAATTTCATCAAAATAGCTTAATATTTGCGACCTGCAGCGTATAAACAATATAATTTTGGGGGGACCCTTATATGGGCACTAGTTCTAAACATGGACCGATGTTCACCAAAATCAATAGGCTTCGTCCTTGGGCCAACATAGGTCTATGTACCAAATTTCATCAAAATATCATAATATTTGCGACCTGCAGCGTATAAACAGTATAATTTTGGTAGGACCCTTATATGGGCACTAGGTCTAAACATAGACCGATGTTCACCAAAATCAATAGGCTGCGTTATTGGGCCAATATAGGTCTGTGTATCAAATTTCATCAAAATATCTTAATATTTGCGACCTGCAGCGTATAAACATTATAATTTTGGTAGGACCCTTATATGGGCACTAGGTCTAAACATGGACCGATGTTCACCAAAATCAATAGGCTGCATTATTGGGCCAATATAGGTCTGTGTACCAAATTTCATCAAAATATCTTAATATTTACGACCTGCAGCATATAAACAGTATAATTTTGGTAGGACCCTTATATGGGCACTAGGTCTAAACATGGACCGATGTTCAAAAAAATCAAACTTGTTCGTCCTTGGGCCAACATAGGTCTGCGTACCAAATTTCATCAAAATATCTTAATAGGTGCGACCTGTAGAGTGCGCACAAGATTGCATGGACAGACAGACAGACGGACGGACGGACGGACAGACGGACATCGTTAAATCGAAATAAAAAAAAATTCTGAACCGATCGGTATACTATAAGGTGGGTCTACGACCAATATTTTTTGGTGTTACAAACATCAGCACAAACTTATAATACCCTGACCACATAGTGGTGTAGGGTATAATTAGTTTGATTTTTGCATTTTGAACAATACGAAATTGTTTACTTATTGCAATGGCTATGTAAGTCTCTCACCTTATATTAACAGCTTGTGCCCGCACACAGGAAACGGGCTATTTTTAAGGAAGACCATAGATGAATTAATAAATTTTACGGTTAAATTATAAAAAAATATGACGAAACATATAAGTAGCAACATTAAAAAATATAATTTTTTTATCATTAAAAAGGCACATAGGTACCTAAAATAATAGAAACTGTAAAGTACTTATCATCTTATAATAAAACCATTTTAAATTAAAAACTTCAGTTGAATGGCAAAATCATATAGCACGTTACATATTTTTAGTAACTTAACAAAAATACAATGCCACGTTAAGACTCGTTCACGTTTCATTTATTTATTTTATTTATTCATTAATCTGTAATACAATAAGCCTATTTGGCCAAAGACGTACGAGTAACGAGACTTTTAGACACAAGAAATTAGGCAATTTGATAAGAAATATCTTTTAGCTCCTGAAGGAAATATGAATCAAATAATTTAAAGCGACTTCAAGATAGTACAGGGCATTAAGAAATATAGTGCAAGACATCTTCCCTTTCATGTTTTTTTTTTATTAAGAAAATGGGGTAATTTTAACCCAAAGTTGACAAAAAAAATATTGCTGATTTTTTTTTTTGTAAATACATACATAAGTGTTTATGCATAATCATTTGAAAACCTTTCTTTTTAAATAAATTTTGTATGAAAATTTTGTTTTATAAGCCATTTATTAACTAGTGGTTATGCATGACCCATAATTTAAAATACATATAATTCATATTTTCAGGTCACCCAACAAATGTGTTCAACTTTAGCACAATTTCAAAAAAATGAAACCATTGTTGTTTTAGTAGTTGAATTATCGCCTTCAACCCTGAATGCCATAGTGGGTGCCATTAATCCCCGGTATATTGAAAGAAAAGAAACAGAACAAGAAATCAATACAGTGGTTGATAGGTAAGTTAACGATATCTGTGAATTAAAGAAGAATTTATAGAGTTAATCATATTCTTAATAGGTTTCCTAAACACCGTCGTTATATTACGGAAATATGTGATGAAATAATTGAGTATTTAAGAGATGCTAAAACAACTATAGTGGCCTTATATAGTATAACCGATTCATATTATCGTGTTATTATATGAACAAATCAGGAGAAATAAAATATGATGGGAAGAGATATAAAAATGATAATTGTAATGTTTGTTCATTAATGCTTCCATTTAACCGGTTAATTGCCTACTTGATTGTTGAAAATGTAAATCTATCAAAACTAAGATCGTTTTCAAATAAACAGTGGATATACAAATTTAATAACGCAAACAAGAGTTTAGTTTTACTTAGATGCAAATTCAATTGAAAGATAAATTTTATTTTTTGGAAAATGTCGTTAGTAAGAGTTAACAGGATAATAAATAACGAAAAACTAACCTCAATATAACGATTCCATAATTTGGACTGAAATAATACTTCTAGACAAACCTTTTTCTCATTTTAGTTAATTTGCTTACGTAGAAAACAACTTGACTAATTTGTTGTATCGTGTTAAGTATATAGCATAATCATGTTCGCTTTAAAATTTCAATGTTGGTAAATTTATTTTAAAATCGCGATTTGAATTAAGAAGAATAAACCTTTTTCTCTAAAAATTATAAACATTAATTTTTAAATCAGACCAGATCTAGTTTCTGCCTTTTTCGTATGGACAGGTTTCATCAGTGATTTTCCATTAAATTGTTAATTGTTTATTATATATTAGTCAGATTGTCTCTATATGATAATTTTTTCAACAACCCGACGCGTTTTCTGTGGGATTCGAAAACATGTCCCCACATTACAAACAAAATTTCTTTATTTTTAAGGCACTGTCATTGTAAATCTGGCTACCATTTGTGGATATAAAGAAAGCAAGATTTAAGGAAATTTTATGGTATTTTTTATGTTTTAGTTATAACGAGTTATAAGGTTAAAGTCGGGCATGCCGACTATACAATACCCTACACCAGTCTGGTGTATTGTTTGGATCCGAAATTCGAATGGGTTAAAATGGGGCTTATGTCAAAATTTTCTATAATGTGAGTCAGCGCACCAAATTTCATTAAAATATCTTAATATTTGCGACCTGCAGTTTGTAACCAAGCCAATTTTGGGGGGACCCTTATATGGGCACTAGTTCTAAACATGGACCGATGTTCACCAAAATCAATAGGCTTCGTCCTTGGGCCAACATAGGTCTATGTACCAAATTTCATCAAAATATCTTAATATTTGCGACCTGCAGCGTATAAACATTATAATTTTGGTAGGACCCTTATATGGGCACTAGGTCTAAACATAGACCGATGTTCACCAAAATCAATAGGCTCCGTTATTGGGCCAATGTAGGTCTGTGTACCAAATTTCATCAAAATATCTTAATATTTGCGACCTGCAGCGTATAAACATTATAATTTTGGTAGGACCCTTATATGGGCACTAGGTCTAAACATGGAAGGATGTTCACCAAAATCAATAGGCTCCGTTATTGGGCCAATGTAGGTCTGTGTACCAAATTTCATCAAAATATCTTAATATTTACGACCTGCAGCGTATAAACAGTATAATTTTGGTAGGACCCTTATATGGGCACTAGGTCTAAACATAGACCGATGTTCACCAAAATCAATAGGCTCCGTTATTGGGCCAATGTAGGTCTGTGTATCAAATTTCATCAAAATATCTTAATATTTGCGACCTGCAGCGTATAAACATTATAATTTTGGTAGGACCCTTATATGGGCACTAGGTCTAAACATGGACCGATGTTCACCAAAATCAATAGGCTGCGTTATTGGGCTAACATAGGTCTTTGTACCAAATTTCATCAAAATATCTTAATATTTACGACCTGCAGCGTATAAAAAATATAATTTTGGTAGGACCCTTATATGGGCACTAGGTCTAAACATGGACCGATGTTCACCAAAATCAAACTTGTTCGTCCTTGGGCCAACATAGGTCTGCGTACCAAATTTCATCAAAATATCTTAATAGTTGCGACCTGTAGAGTGCGCACAAGATTGCATGGACAGACTGACGGACGGACAGACGGACATCGTTAAATCGAAATAAAAAAAAATTCTGAACCGATCGGTATACTATAAGGTGGGTCTACGACCAATATTTTTTGGTGTTACAAACATCAGCACAAACTTATAATACCCTGACCACATAGTGGTGTAGGGTATAAAAATAAGCATTTTGTAATGAAGGGGGTAAGCTCCTACTTTTCTATTACAATACAAGACCTATTTTTTTAACAAGGGGCATATCCATCCATGTAACTCCCTACCCGCGGGACCCCAATTTTACCAAAAAGCGTTAGCGTACTCGAAAATTGGGTAAATGAGAGTGGTCCTGAGAGTAATATTCTTCTTCTTCTTGCTCGAAAAAGCCCAGATTTGTTTTTTTAAATTTGGACGTTCTATGAAAATTTAATATATGAGAAGTATGTATCTACTCATATCCAAAAAAAATGTAACAAATTCTGGTTGGATTAGTTGAATCGAAAACAAATTTTGTCGGTCATTTCGAAGTTTATTAACAAAAATTTGCAGGGACAACGTTTATTGAAATTAACCAAAATGCACCACATTTCAAAGGCAGTATTCTAGTTACAATCTGCGTTAAATTAAGCTTGAGGATAATTTGCATTCTAAAAACTCGGTCTAATTAAATGGCAAAGTCAAGTAAAAATTGTATTGTAATTTGGCAAACGTAAACATTTTAGCAAAAAAAAAAAACCAAACTAATTTCAATCGAAATAATTTTGCATATATACTAAAAGTTTAAAGGAGATAAATATGTTTAAAAAAAATAATTAAATTTGATTGATATTTATAAATTTAACATTCTTGGTTTTTCAACTTTTTTGATCTTTTTAGCTTTTATACGTTGTTATTACGAACATTTTTTTTCCCCAATTTACCCCAAAATTTCCTGTTTCGAAAAACCACCAAAAATATCCAACCGAAAAATAAATATATTGTTAATTAGATAGAAAGTTAGACCTTGACCCCAATATTTTTGACGTCCTGATTTCAACTCTACTCAAAATTATGGTAAATAAAAGCTCTTTTTTGTTTGGTTTAAAAGTTGTAATCTTGTTAAGGAACCCAGAAACTTTTTTTAAATTTTCTTACATTTTCTTACAAATTTCTCCCACTTAGTGGTGACTTAAGAAAATATTTTTATTGTCGCCGGAATACCATGACATACATAATAAATATATTATTTGACAAGGACAATATTCACATTTGTTTAGAATAAATTTATGTAGTTTGTTTTTTAAATAAATTTGTCTAATTACAATTACTATGATGTAGTTTTAGGACTATCTATTCGGTTAGTTTCTTCCGTATCCTGTTGTTCTTCAGCTAATTTTGTAACACTTTCAGTACTTGATCTATTAAGACTTCTGATAATGCTAGATGTTGGCTGTAATACCTTACGCGATAAACGCATAAAACCAGAAACTGGATCACGGCCAAAATATTTAACTTGTATTTCTTGACCAACTTCTAAACCTAAAGCGGTGGGATGTGCTACTTTACGCTGATCTAATTGAGAATTATGCAAAAGAGCTGGCGGCATTCCTTGATATAAGATAACCATTACACCGGTGTCACGTACTTCTGTAATGGTGGCTTTGTATATACCACCAAATTCTAATGTGGGTATTTTTTCTTTAGCCACCAAGAAAGAGTCAATCATTTCCCGGGCTTCATGCATGGCCGATTGTGAGGGAGCAAATAGTGTAAATGATGTTTCATCTTCGGTAGTGGCTGTACAACCTGTTTCTAGATAAAGTTTACGTAAATTTATACCACTTGGTCCTATTAACTGTGACCTTTGTTGAGGTTCAATTTCCAAACGTTCTGTAACAGGCCAACAATCTTTTTTCACTTTTCTATGTTCGGCAATAGTTTCGGACATTATATCTAATATTCTAGACTTGGCTTCTGTAGCTTTTTGTAATGATTCCATAACCACTTTTAAGGGTATTCCAGGTATCTTTAAATCAGCTTGTATAGCAGTGAAACCTTTTCGGGTACCCGCAACTTTCATATCCATATCACCCATATAGTCTTCGATACCCAAAATATCGGTTAATATACGATAATCTTGTAAATGCTTTGTATCATTATTTTCGTATTTCGTGACCAGACCAATGGCCACACCGGCTGCTTTAGCTGTTACTGGTACACCGGCATCCATTAAAGCTAAAGAGCCACCACATACAGTAGCCATTGAACTAGAACCATTTGATTCTAAAACTTCGGCGGACAGTCTTATGGTGAAGGGAAAATCGTTGGGCAGTGTAGGTAGTAAAGCTTTTTCCGCTAAGGCACCATGTCCTAGTTCTCGCCGGCCGACACCACCCACACGTCCCACTTCTCCAGTGGCATAAGGAGGGAATTCATAATGTAACATAAAGTTTTTCGCTTTGACGCCACTGCAAAAAATAAAAAGAAGTAGAGATAAAAATATTACATGGGAATTGTTAAAATAAATCGATAATCGAACAGTTTATGAATGCCATGTTCTAAGTTCGGAAAATTTAAATTAGAGTAGAAAATTTTTCGGGCCAAGTGCTTGGAGGTCACCTATTTTAAACGTTGGCAAAGCGTGCGTATTTGATGCTTTGCCAAAGATTTTTTTAAACAACTAAAAATTCAGCAAAACAATTACTGGGAAATATTTGGGACAATAATTGTACTTCATTCTAACTATAAAGCGTCCTCATATTTTCACTCACAAAATTTTAACTACTGCACCGAAATTAATAATTTTTAACCCAAAGCCGCTTGGGGAAATAACAATCAGTTATATACAAATACCTTAATAATAATACCTACGAATTTCGCGAAAAGCGATTATGCGAAAAGGACGCAGAATAGTTTAAAAATAAGCAAATGAATCGTGTTTTATACCTCTCCAAAAAAGTCGTATTTTTGTGGATAGCTGAAGTTTAATATCACGCAACAATATACTAATTGTTGGATAAATATGTTTTGATAATTTTCTTAAAGATTTCGGCATCAAAAAACGAGCACATGCTGGCTACCTTTTCCTACATAAACACGTTAGATAATTTAAAATGTTTTATTGACAATTTGAAGGTTTTTTTCCCCTTTAAATTACATTTTGAAGACTCTACGAAAGATCTTTAGCTTATAATGACGTTTTCTACACCCAGAAAGCAGTTTTAATTTTATTTAACAGAACGGTACAAATTTTATTTTAAATCACTGAGCGGTAAAAAAAAATTTATTCAAATCACTTAAGGAAAAGATTTTATTAGAATCACTGAACGGAAAAATATTTCTTAAATCACTGAACGGCTGAGTGAAATTTTCCCTTCACAGTGAACGGTTTATAAATTGAGCGAGTTCTTTTTTGATTTATTAAAAGTGAAGGCATACGTCAGTGAATAATTTCATTTGATTTTATAAAAAGAACTATGACGATTTAATTAATTCTTAAATAATCATTGCAGTTGGGCCCGTTCAATTAAATGAATGCACCTGATTAGGATAAGATTCATTCGTTCACTTTAGTCAAAACTTTAATTCGACTTAACGGGGATTCAATTGTATTTGTATTTTGATTTTTCTTATCAAAAAAATTTAATATTTTTAAATATTAAAAATCAGTACAAATTTAAAAAAAATCTACAATCAGTACACGATTTTTTCATTAGTACATGTGACTAAACATCAGTACCTACATGTATTGGTAAAATCAGTAAGAATAGTCAGCCTAGTTATTTCTGAACTTATAATAGTGCTGATTAATCATAACCATTATATCTTATTTGTTAGAAAAAATGTTTTTATAAGAAAGTTATCAAAGAATTTTAGAAATTTCAGAATTTAAAAAATTTTTGTATATAAAATATTCGCTGACTTTAAAAATATTCCTTTTTTTAATTTAAGGTTTAAGTTATTTTTATAAAAGTAGACTTTAATGAGAAACTGACATATTTTCTATTTCAAAATGTTTCAACTTACGTTTCCAAAGCCGATAATGTATCCAACTTCATAGCAGATTCCTGCGAATCTAACGCTACTGTAGAAAATACCTGCGTTTGACCTCTTTGAAATAAAGAAGAGCCATGTAAGGGTTTATATAAATCCACCTTAAAATAAAATGGAAAATAAAATTTTAAATCAATGAAATATTAAAAAACTTATTTACCTGACAATTAATTTTTCTTAAACTATCAAAATCTCTACCATCACATCTTAATTCTGTTTCAAATATTAATTCTCTAAATAAGGAACGACATAAACGATTAAATTCGTCGACTATTATTGACGGTTCTGTATCGGGATAACTGGACCATACTTTATCAATAACATTTGAACGTACATCATTTACAGCATGATCACGTGATAGTTTATCGTGACGTTCATCTTGGAATATTTCACGTAAACGCATTTCACTCATACTACGAACAGCATCTGTTACTTGTGAATCGACTTGGGAAAGATTTTGTATACTCTGTTTTTCCTTACCATAGATTTTGCGTAGATTTTCAATTTCATTAACAATATTTTGAGCTTCTTTGGTACCTTGTTTTATCGCTTTAAAAATATCTTGTTGCAGTACTACATTACCTTTTCCCTCTAACATTACTACAAGATTTTGTTTGGTGGCCGTAACCACAAGATCAAGTTGTGACGTTTGTAATTCGCGTCGAGTGGGATTTACAATAATTTCGCCATCACAAAGACCTAATCTGAAAAATAATCCAAATAGTTGATGTAAAATAAATTAAACTACTAGTAAACATTTCAATATAAATTATGTAACACTCCCACATACCTCACAGCCCCAATGGGTCCATTCCAAGGGATATCACTTAAACTCAAAGCCAAAGAGGCGGCATTTATTGCAAGAACATCAGGAGAATAAACTGCGTCCATGGCTAACATATTACATACTAATTGAGTTTCAGTTCTATAGTCATAAGGAAATAGAGGACGTACTGAACGATCAATTAAACGAGCCGATAAAATTTCCTTTTCTGAAGGGCCCATTTCACGACGCATAAAATTGGTGGGTATTCTTCCCGAAGCAGCATTTTTTAATCTATAATCTACCACTAAAGGCATAAAGTTTGTACCGGGAGTGGGCTTAGCCTTTGAAACAGCAGTGACCATAACAGCGGTATCACCCATTTCACAAACAGAGGTGGCATTGGCAAAACGTGCATATTTGCCAGCGGTCATAAGGAGATTACGCCTATACATTAAAAAAATACATAAATTGTTTTGTTTGCATATTTATACTTTCTTACCCATTTGAAAATTTGACTTCCATTTGTGGTGTTTTTGTGCTGTAATTTCTCGCAAATTTGTTGATTATCGCCGAGTTATACATACGAAAGTTTAATAGTTTTAAATAATTGAAGCAATATATCATTTTCTAGCTGATTTTGTACAAAGCTACTCCCGAATTTGTATTAATAAAATGCTACAAATTAAATAAAATATTGAACGCTGGAATATGTTTTACAACCAATTGTCAAAAAATTAAAAATCTAATTGGATCAGCTGTTGGGAGTAGGCACATGTATACAGAGGAGATGTGAGTAGAATATCTTAAACCGGCAAACCCGAGGCGCCGTCAAATTTTAGTAGCCGCCGCCACCGTAAATTGTTCGACTGGCAATCGCTTTCAGCGAAGTATCCACAGGAACTGTGAACCACAAATCTTATTAAAGAGTAGTTTACATTATAGGATTGAATGATATTTTTTTTTTTTTTTTTTTTTTAAAGAGAAGCAACACTCAGGAAATTCTTCCTATTAATTAACGTGTTGCTTCCTTTGGAAAGGGGATAGAGAAGATGTGAAAAGTGGTGAAAGATGAAGGGCTTCAAATATGGCAACACTGTAATTGCGCGAGATATTGAATTTTAGAACAGTTGTTGCGCGCCATCTGACGGTGAGTTGGCGAACTTTGTTGAAGCTTTTTAGTTCATAGCCCTGTTATATTATTTTACTTCGGTGGGGTTAAAGGTTCAATTAGACGTACCATATCGCCATAGCCGTAACCATAACGCCATAGCAGAAAACCAAAATTCAATTGGTATCTACGGTTATGGCGTTATGGCATGTCACCAATAACCGAATACATTGTAGCCCATAAGATTGGTTTGAACAGCTGTTTTATATGGTTATGGTTATGGCACGTCTAATTGAACCTTAAGTGCTATGGGAACACCGAAGGAGGACGCTGTGATATGTATGAGGGATAGAAAAAACTCATACATATTACTATTTTTCATAAATTGATGTTGCCTTGGTTGGGACTCGAACCCGCAACCTCACGTGTAACAGTCCAACGCGCTAACCATTACACCACAGCGCCCACAAAAAACCATGTTCTTAAGATTAGACTTTTTTCAAAAAATCATTCTCTCTCTCATAAGATTTGCACACACAAAGTCATCTCTGTTGAATTAGCTCGCTCACATTTAAAGCCTTTAAGATTTTAATTAGGATTATATTACCGGTGTTATGGTTTCTTGTACTTAAAATCATATAACTCAATCCTATAATGTAAACGGCTCTTAAACTGTGAATTCCCAACAAACAAATCGTTTCGTTTACGGGCTGTTTTCGGTCCGTCATAAACGGAATCGAACTCCGTTTACGTAACGTTTTCCGGATCCCTATACGGACCAGAAAACGGATCTTAAGCTGCGTTTACATCTGCACCGAAATCTCGAGATATCAATATTCATCACTCTGAAAAAGCAATGAAGGAAAACTAATAGATGTTCAATTTTGAATAAAGTACACATATTTAATTCTAATAAATACATTTTCCAAAAAATTAAAGTTTATACGAATATCTTCACAGTTTTTTCAGAGTAGTGGATATCGAAATCTCGGGATTTCGGTGAAGATGTAAACGCAGCTTTAAGGAACATCGAAACTGATTCGAATCCGTTGAAAGTCCATCAATGACGGGCCGGTATGTCGTGTAAAAAACTGACAAGTCCGTTTAAAGCAGGGATCGGCAAGCATTTACAACCTTATTTTGTGATTGTATGCGTGAGTTGCAGCCTCTCACTCTCAATGCACTGACAAAGAACGTTTTTATAATAATTCGAAAATTTTAGATATTTATAATGGGAATATAAAATAAAAATTTAAAAGCAAACAACAACTACGAAAACAAATATCAAAAAACAACAACACAAAAAAAAATAAAAACAAAAAAACTTAAAAATAAATTACCAAAAAAATGTATCAATAAACATTATGCAGAGTGTAAAAAATCTGGCAAACAAGCGATGTGACAACCTACTTCATTGAAATCTTGTATGCGACTGATTATTTTTTTGTTCTATGTGTGAGCTTATGTAGGTGTGAGAGAGCGCCCATGGGCATAGGTGTTGCCGACCTCTGGTTTAAAGTCCGTCATTGACGGACCGTTGCGTCGTGTAAAAAACGGACAAGTCCGTTGAAAGTCCAAAGTGGTGAATATGGAAATCTCGAGATCGGTGCAGATGTAAATGCAGCTTAACGATGATTTACTATTGATTTTTTCTCTGTTAGCATACTTAAACATATGACATTAAACATACGTAAAAATGTTATTCGTGCTATTCTCAAATGCCGTATTTTACAATTTCAATTTTAACAACTCTGTTTTTTTGTTAGGACGATACAACAAATAGCACACCCCTTGTGAACTACCTTAATGTTTTTAGAACAATTTTTAAGCGGGGAATACACTAAGGAACATTCGTGAAAAATTGCCATTTTTTTACGAATGTTGATTTGTGTATGTTAATGTTCGTGTTGACATTCGTGCAATTCGTGTTTACAAAATTTTTTGATATTTTTTGTTCCCTATTCAATGTTTCTTAATGTATTCGCCGCTTTAATATTGGCTATTTTTTAAGGTTTGTTTACAAAAAATATTGGCCGATGGAAATTTTAGCTGCCAAATTTTATAATGCAAACGATATGAATTTCGAACTGGAAACCACACCGATAAAATTCTATAGTTAGATAGTTATTAAAATCTATAGTTGAATTTAAAACAAATTTACATAACATAGGGGTTACACGATCAATTTTTTCCTTTCAAGTTTTAATACACTCACATTTTTTTACTAACACACTCACATTTTAAAAATTGAACAGCAACTTGATATCAATTTTTGCTTTCAAGTTTTGAGAAAACTTGACGGTCAAGCTTTAAACAGCTGATCAAATTTCTTGTAAATTTGTTTTTCTTTTTACAAATATTGTAAAACCCGACTGATAAAATACGGAATGTGAATAACGACGAAATGATTTAAAAATAAAAATAAATAAAAAACCAATTTCTGCTGACATTAAAATGTCTGTGGAATATGTGAAGAAAAAAATAAAGTCTTTTTGAACAGGCTACAGTGCGGAAACAGCCCACAGATGCGAGCATTTTTAGTTCTTTCCTTGACGACGGCATCTTGAAAGCAAAATTGACTATCAAGTTGCATGCAGCCTACGTCACAGCTTCAAGTTCAACTGAATTTGACAAGCAGTATGTGTTATCAACTTGAAAGCAAAATCTTGATCATGTAACCTCACTGTAACTGTCATAATGAAAGAGAACTATTGTTTTTATTGATATAAATTATATTTTGGTTGCCCTGTTAATAAACATTGGTATCATTCGGCAGAGAAACCTTAAACTGATACCGGTGACTTGTAGCGCTTTGTGATTACTTACTCTGTTGAACGATATTTTCTTTGTTTTGTTTTTAATACACTTTTTCTATAGTTTCCTTTTATTTTTTTTAAATTTTTCTTTTCGAATTATATTTATATGTTTTTATTTGTCATTCTTACAAAACAATTGTAAATGAACAACAACAATTGTATCACTTATTGATCAAAAGTAGCAAACATGTTTTACTCTACCAAAATACCTGAGCGCTCAGACTGAGCGGTTAGTGATCAGGTCGTTCAGCAGATAGTTGTACAACAGTTGTAGAACTGTTGAATATTAAATTGTATCTGCCGAACGCACCCATTGCAATCAATTTTAAGTTATCAGAAAAGTTTGTATTTATATTGAAAAACAAAAAAAAGTATAAGAAATATAAATTTGGTAAGATATAATTTTAAAATATTTTTATCCACTTAAAATTAAAATTTTTCTATGTCCTTATGTTATACAGATACCTACAATAGAATTTTGGAAGATAAAAAACGAAATGAACAAGATTAGGAAAAACAAAAAAAAATGGCCTTCAGATTCATTTCTTCAGCCTGCAGATATGCGTTTTAAAGATGGTTTTTTTCAGTTCGCCGTGAGTCGCCGAGGAAGAAGGTCGTCGTTTTATCCGTATTAATTTTTTTTAATAGGAAGCAACGATTGTATTTTTTTGTTTTGCGATACTCTAAAGCGTGTCTCAGCATGCCGTTAGACTGTGGAGTCTAACCATATGCAAACCGTTCGAATTCCGTTGGAGACATCGTTTACGCTTCCATTGCTTACGGCAATGGTTGTTTGTGTGCGCGTGTTCGGCATTCGTTCATTTTTTAAAATTAATGGAAGTATCGCATATAGCGTCTATACAGACGCCACTTTAAATTTCTGAAATATTGGAAGCAAAGCTTCGGAATTGGTGTTGGCCTTTTAAAAGGCCAAATAATTTTCCATTATATATTAATGGAACCTTCATTGGTGGCTTGCTGTCAATGGAGTAACTTAAAATCAAACAAACAAAGATGGTTTTAAAACAAAATGTGATTAGCTGTAACAAATTATGAAAAACTACGTTTAAAATTCTAATTACATAATTGTAAATTGTATTAGTGTTTGGATTTTGAATTTTAATTGTGTCCTTTAAAATTTCTTCAATAAACATTTTTTTAACATCTAAATATTTGTTGACACCACTAAAAATTAAAAGGAAATCGAATCTAAGGAATTTTATGGGTGCAATAAAATTGAAATCCAGTGAACATTTACGTTTCAATATGAGATGGCTCGACAAACTAAAGGCTGAGTTACCCAACCGTAAACGCAACTGTAACGAATTAGCTGTTTCGAAACCACAAGAAGAAGTGTATACGAATGGTTACTAACACGTTAATGTAAACGTACTTGCCGGATCATTCTATTGAAATCTGAATTTTCTTTCCGTCATCGAAACAGCTGAATGATTTTAGTCAGAAAAAATATAAAATGAATAAAGAAAATAGAATAAAATAAAAAAAACACGAAATAGATGCTAAATAGTAATGTCGTTTACGGTGGTTTTTAGCTACGGTACGGTACATTTACATCACATTTACGGTCCCATAATCCGCCCTTAAGGTTCAATTAGACGTGCCATAACGCCATAGCCGTAACCATAACGCCATAGCAGACAACCAAAATTCAATTGGTATCTACGGTTACGGTTATGACATGTCACCTATAATCGAATACATTGTAGCCCATAAGATTGGTTTGAACAGCTGTTTTATATGGTTATGGTTATGGCACGTCTAATTGAGTCTTTAAGCCCGGTATTTTGTTCATACTTTTGTGAAAAACGCTGCACGCAGAAAAAAAAGGTGTAACATTTACAAAAATTAGAGTAAAAGTTTACAAAGTTCCGTGGTAGATATACAACTACATAAAATTAACGACAAATTTGTCAAGACGCTTAGGTAAATTTTCAAAGAGATATATATGTAATTAAATCGAAGCCTTTGGTAATATAACAACACGCGAAGGAAAATAAACTTTTTTCTTTTAGTAAAAAAAACATGGTTTATTTTTTAAATAAATAAAAGAAAAATTGCAACGTCTGTATTTTTATTTTGGTTTAATTTTATTAAATTTTATTTATATTTTTTTAATATTTTTCTTTGTCCTCAATTCCTCTGCTGCCGAACTGTAATTGTGTTTTGTGTTTACCAACCCTTCATTGCTCTATTCGTCATTTCCGTTCAATAACTGCAGGTATAATAATGATATATAAACTATTTGTCTAAAAAACAAATGCGAATTATAAGACACATTTTGCAACCAAAAAAAAAAATTGAGTAAATAAAAGATTACTATGTCTGTAAAAGTGTTGAGTACCGAGTACTCATTTCCGACTTTTTTTTAGGGTACCCAATGCTGAAAAGTAATTACTCAATACTTTTAGGCTTGTATTTTTTCAACAAGTAAGCAATTTCGACATGAAAATTACAATAAAAATATATTATTTTTGTTTTTATTTGCATTAATATTTTTTATATTTGTTTGCATTAATAATATTAAAAGATAAAAACTTGAGAAAATCCAGCATCATTATTCTTTTATATTAGAGATGTACATCCACCATATTGATTTGCATATGTCAAAGGAAACTGTAAGCGCTTTTTGACATTTACCTGTCTTATTAGAAAAATATACTTATTGCTTATTTTATTTTCAAAATTTGATTAATGTAAATTTTACATAGTACGTTTTTAAATAAATTTCACCAATGTAAATTTAACAAAGCACGTACTTAGCCAACTTAACAAAAAAAGCATTCGTAATTTAGCAAAAATGCATATCAATTAATTACCAGGAATTTGGGGCTTGTATTTTTGTATTAGTTCATTACTATGCAAATTTTACATAGCAGGCTTTTTAAAAGATACACCTGTTTTTTTTCTGCGTGTGTTAAACTCCATATAAAAAAATGATTTTTCACTTGCGTGGAATTGTTGCGAAATTGCGGTGGAATTTTTTTCGCATCAATTTAATAGACAGGACCATTTGAAAATGTAGCGAAAAAGTGACATTTAGGTTAATTATGATTGCAACTTTTTATAGACCATAAAAAATTTGTGCATTTTAATGTTTTTATTATAGTTTTTGAGCTCCAAACATAGAGCGAAATTTTTTCGCTCTTTTGAACAAAAAACTGCACGCAGAAAAAAAACAGGTGGAACTTTATCTAAGTGCTTTGTTATTATACAACTACATAAGTTCGAAGTAAGTTTTACAATTTTCTAGCAAAATATATGTAATTTTTCGGATATTTTCCACTACACATGTATATATTTTGCAAGGATTGTATATATTTTACAAAAAAATGTGCATATTTTACTAGAACTTGAAAATTATGTAGTTGTATAATTACATAGCTCTTAGGTAATATTCCCCCTGTTTTTTTCTGCGTGTGGGCTTTAACAAAAATAAGCAGAACCTAGCCGTTTAATTCGGCGGCGGTTCGACTTCTAACCCTTCAAAATATATCTAGCATCACTGATCTTATGCCAACCCTGTGCTCCAATGTTGTATTTTGTACTAAATAACTATCCTCAGAGCAGGGTTGGGAAATTAAATTACACTGCAGTTACACGTTCAAGATTTTGTTTTCAAGTTGATCACACATACTGCTTGTCAAATTCAGTTTAATTTGAAGCTGTGACGTAGGCTGCACGTAACTTTATAGTCAATTTTCTAAAATACTTTTGCTTTTTTCCACTTTAAATTTTTCCGCACTGTAGGCTGTTCGAAGAGACTTTATTTTTTTTCACATCTTCCACAGACATTTTCATGTCAGCAGAAATTGATTCATAGGTCTTTATTTTTAAATCACTTCGTCGATATAGCGAAATATTCATATTCCCAGAAAAACAAATTTATTTACAAGAAATTTGATCAGCTGCTTAAAACTTGACCGTCAAGTTTTCTCACGACTTGAAAGAAAAATTGATATCAAATTGCTGAGTATTTTTCCGACAAGATTACTAAAAAATATTTTTTGCTCCTGTAGAAGAGGTCAGGAATAAGTAAAGTTTAATGAATAACAAAAAAACACATTAAAGCCACTGTCACAATGAGTGTCCACTCTGCAGAGTGGAATGTATTAAAATAGAAATGGCATGATACAAAAAATATGTAAGTGCGAAAAAGAAAGGAACAAAATCCACTCTGCAGAGTGGAGCACTTTAACATTGTGAACCTGGCTTAACTCTCGATATATGCTTGATATCGTAATTTCTATATAACTCGAATAAAGCAGTGAAGGAAATTTCATGCAAATGCATGTTTTTATTTAGCACCCCAAAAAAGATTTTGATCCAATATTATTGTATAACAAAGAAACAATTTTACGACTCTCCGTTAGTTACGGAATCATGAATCCTTTATTAACAGACCGTTTACGGTCCGTAAAAGCGGTATACGTAATAGCCGATACGAAAACGGGCAATCAACGTACCGTTTCATCGGAATTTCGAATACATGTTGCGGCTGAAGTGGCGGATTATGGGGATGAGTGTTGCCAGCTTCGGGATCTTCCAACCGAGTAGTGGACATCCCAGAATGCGGGGAAAGAAATGGAAAGTTAGTAACTATTGAGAGGTTGTTTGTTCTAGAGTTGTAAAAGTATTGAGTATTCCGGTACTGAGTACTCAATACTGACTGTTTTTTTGAGTACTCAATACTAAAACGGTACTACTCAATACTTTTAAAGAAGCAATTTTCCGTAGAAATGTGTATTTTTCGTATAAAAATACAACTCTAAAAATAGTACTCTAAAAATACAGCTCTGAAAATACAACTATTTGTAAAGCAAAGAAATTTGTAACGAATTTTTGGGAAAAATTATTTAATTAATTTATTTAAAATGTTTTAAATTAATTAAAATGTAAATAACAATAGTTATTTAACACGTGTATGTGAATTGTGATAAGTTTTCCTAATAAATACGAATTCATAACATTTTTATTTTTAAATTAGAAAAACCGTTAAAAGTATTGAGTAGTATCGAGTACTCAATTGAAAAGTATTGAGTAGTATTGAGTACTCAAAAAATACCGAAATTTCACAACTCTAGTTTGTTCGGTGGGTTCATGAAACCAAAAGGGGGATTTTAATTTCGTTTTTATTTCATTTAATAAGAAAAGTTCACATCAAATTTTGATTTTAAAGCCGAAAAATTTGAAGATTTAAGAAAACATAAACATTCACACCGGTTTTGTTTTGACCTTTTTTTAGTTTTGATTAAAGTTTAAATTTTTTTTTTGGTGATTTTTCTAAGATTTTTTTTAAATTAGATCCCATAAGTGTTTAAAAAAATAGATTCTCTTGTTAGATTAAGATATATTTTAATAAATAATGGTTTTTAAGTGAAAATTTTAAATAATGTGTTGGTAAATTTGGTATAGGATGAAGTTAACAGTGTGAGGTAAGTGGGGTAAGTGTGTGTGTGGGGTTTTGGGGTCATCATTAAATTTTATTGGACCGGATTGATGACCATGGTTGGGAGGGCATTTGTGGGGGATTTTAACACCTCGTCCTCCCTCTTTGATGTTCAAGTTTTTGGGGATTTAGTTTTTTTGTTTTTTTTGAGATTTTAATTGTTTGTGTCCCTGGGCTGTAGTGGTGGGTTGGAACTCGACCCTAGGTGGATGCTACGCGAGCTAGCTGGCAACACCACTACAAGCCATTGGGGGCACATAACAATATGGCGCCAAAGCAGAAATTAAATTTTTTTTGTAGATTCAGTTTTTTAATTTGTGCCCGAGGAACTGGTAGGCTTTTGGGAATCCTAGAACTTTGTACCTGAAACCTATAAGGCCCAAGTTAAGGCAAAGCCTAAGACTTGTGATCAGGCTCAAAGTGATAGGAAACTCAAAAGGCTTGCCAGTCCAAAGGTGCAAATAAATTTGCGATTTTTAACGTCCGTGGACCGAAGTACTTAAAAATACCCGCTCCGAATGTCGATCCAAAGGCGAGAATATTAGATAGGTCACTTTGGGCTTCCGAAAGCTTATTACTTGGCAGAACCGGAAGTGATAAAGATACGGAAGGACGCGGACGACATAATTTTAAAATTTATGTTTTCTAATTGTCGATTTTTGAACATTTTTAGAGGCCTGAAGATCAGGCACATAAGATTAATTTTTGCTGAGACCACACACACACCCACTTAGTCTCACACCAAGTGTTAACTAGCCCGTATGTTATTGTATTGTGTTTTGATTTTGTGATCTCTTTGTTGTTGTTAAGTGTAGCAGTTTTTTTAATCATTTTTTTTTTATTAAATTTCAATTGATTTTAAAGTTTTTTGTTATTTTTTTTTTTAATTTTTATATTATTTTTGAATCCAATTTTTTCTTTAGTTAAATTAAATTCTAATTTATTTCAAAATTTTTTTATTTTTTATATTTTTTTTTCATATCTTTTGTTGTAATCAATTTTTTTTATTAAACAAAAGTATATATTCTTTCAATTTGTTTCTGAGTTATTTAAATCATATATTGTTTTGCTTATTTTTTTTTAATTTTTAATCCAAATTTCTCTTAAATCTTTTTTTTTGTGTTTTCAATCTAAATCTAAATTTTTTATAGTTTTTTTACCTTTTTTTTAATTTTGTTTTATAATTTTTTTTACTAAATTTTAATTTATTTTAAAGTTTTTTTTTACATTTTTTAATTTTATTTTTTTTTCTTTTTCAAATTTTTTTTATTATTACGTTTTTTGTAAATTAATTTTTTCTTTCTTTTAATTAGTTTTTTTTATTTATAGTTTTATTTTCTTTTTTTTGTTTGTAATCTAATTCGAGTTATTTTATTAATATTATTTATTTATTTTGTTGCATGTTGTTTTATTATGTACGTTTAGTTCTAATTAGAATAATAAAATTTATAAGTATTAGCAATTGAAAGTTTTAAGTAATTAGGTAAAAATTTAGTTTAATTTAGTTTGTTAGTTCTAGTAATTTATTTGTTTTTATATTTTTTTGGTAATTTAATACACCTTGGCGTTTTTTTCGCACAAAGTCGGTTTTAAAATTGGTATTATCTAGGTCTAGTTTTTTTTTGTTGCCTGACGGTATCGATTTACGTTCGCTTTGGAAGAGACGGTATTGGTTTTAGGATTGAGTGATGAGTGCAAAGACTCGATCCCAATCGAATAATAGAAAAAGAGTTTTGCAACAGACATTTGATCTGAATAGGTCACAACAACCTAAGCAACTCAAATACGATAAAGATTCAAAAATGGCTGAGACAAACGGACAACAAAATGACCCAAGTTTTCATGACTATTCTAATAGTATCATGAATCCGTAGGGTGCAGAAGCTCCCATACAACCCGTAGTTATAGGGAATCAGTTGTTAGCTGGGGGTAATGATCAGCAGGGTTTAGACCCTAAGGTTAGGGGAATGGTCTCCGATGAGGCTTTAGCAGTTCGGCGAGAATTAGAGGAAAAAGTTAGGCGAACTGTTCAGGAGAAAATGACAGGCGTGACGAAAACTTTTCAGGATGAAATGATAGGCGTGAAGAAAACCATGGAGAATCTCGCAAAATCATCATCCCAAACATAACAACGTCAAACAGCGCCTGTGTCCATGAATAACCCTGCAAACACTGCACATATAAACCCTGCCAACGGTCTCAATTTAAACAACAATCCAGTCATCGGTAATACATTTAATAATCACCCTAATAACGTGAATTTTATCCCCAGTGGGCAAGTTGCTAACGGCGTGTCATCCCACAACACCGCAAATGCAAATTTTTTTTCAAATGTGCCCACTAGTGGCAATTATTTTTCAAATGCTTACCAGCCTTATAACATTTTTCAAAATAACGGTGCTAGTGACAGAAATCTAGGCCAAAGGGTTCCATTAACCAACTTTTTTGGTAATAATCTACCTCAGATCATACTTGGGATTTTTTCATTGGTATTGAAATTTCATTATCATTAGTCGACTAATGCTAATGGCAAAACATTTTCATTACTATTTAATGGTACTGAAATTTTCTGGCATTAGAATTTGTAATACTAATGCTAATGAAATCGCACTAATGTCTTAAAAACTATTAACAATTGAGTAAAAAAAAGCATTTCTTTACAAACAAAAAGGGGATGGATAGATTGCTTTTTTTCAACTAGCCACCTAACTTTGTTCTATGAAATGGGTGTTATAGTCCCTAGATTATAAATTTTAAAAAATTGCAAAATAACCGCGGAAAGCGAAAAAAGTCTTTATGGTACAAAAATTTAATTAAAAAAGTTAATCATCCGTCAGAAAAAGTTCCGTTTTCTGGTCCATATACGGATCCAGAAAACGGTACGTAAACGGAGTTGGATTCCGTTTATGAAGGAAGTTGGATTCCGTTTATGGTGGAGCTATTCGGTGTGATAGGGGATATATCGGATAGGGAGACGAGGGCAAGGTGGACAACCTTGACCAATAGTAGGATATCTCGGACACTATGGCCACTGCCTGATCCGGGGAGGACAAAGATTCTTCTTGGATTTGGCAAGCGGACGGTCGGAATGCTTGTAGGAGTCCGTTGGGGTTACACCCAGGCGGACTCCTGCAGGGGCTGTGGGGACGAGGAGGAGGAAGAGACAGTGCATCATCTGCTTTGTGAATGTCCAGGACTGAAGGAACGGCGACTCGGATATCTGGGGTGCAGG
This sequence comes from Leucophora obtusa, assembly GCA_949987735.1. Lineage (NCBI taxonomy): Eukaryota > Metazoa > Arthropoda > Insecta > Diptera > Anthomyiidae > Leucophora > Leucophora obtusa. The sequence continues at coordinate 63,286,939 of OX465295.1, forward strand.
TTCTTCCACGACCTGGACAGTCTACGCGTAGTGGAACTTTATCTTAGTGCTATGTAATTATACAACTACATAAGTTCGAAGTAAGTTTTACAAATTTCTAGCAAAACATATATAATTTTTCGGATATTTTCCACTACACATGCATATATTTTGCAAGGATTGTACAGTGGTTGTCAGCTTATTTGATGCAAGCAATGCTAAACAATTCAAATCGTTGTAATTCAAAAACTAAAAAAGATTTTGGAGAAACCTAAAAAGCAATTTAAAGAGCAACATTTTTATTTCAAATTCATTTTTAATTTTATTCATATTTAAAATTTTTCTATAAAAATAATAACAAAAACAAAAAAAATAACGTTTTTCAAATATAACAGCTTATTTGATGCAACATATTAGAAAAGTAAAAAAGAACATAATATTAAGATTTAATGTATTTTTAATATTTTGTGTGATAACCCTTTTGGTCTATAACAGCTTTCAGTCGATTTTGCATGGATCCAACACGTTTTTGTGTGGTTTCTGGAGTTATTTTATTCCACTCCTGCAGCAATTCGTTTTTTAGGGCTTCTTTGCTTGATATGTCGTAGTTTCTGATTTTATTTTCCAGCAAAGCCCATAAATTTTCTATTACGTTTAAGTCTGGAGACTGAGCCGGTGGTTCCATCAAATGAGGGCAGTTCCATATAAGCCAAGTCTGCACAATTCCAGATTTAGTTTTGGGTCGTTATCCTGGTAAAAACGGAATTCGCTTCTTAGACCCAATTTTTCAGCACTTTGAAGTAAGTTGGCTTTTAGAATGTTAAGATACATTATTTTGTCCATGTTTCCCTTTATAAACACCAAATTTCCAACGCCCGTTGCTGCCATACATGCCCACACCATAACGCTACCACCACCATGTTTTACAGTCGCACGCAAATTATTTAATTGGAGTTCTGTATTGGGCTTCCGCCAAACGTAGGACTTTCCATCTGAGCCGAATATATTAAATTTGGACTCATCAGAAAAAATTACTGTATTCCAGAATTCCAAACCCTCCGAAATTTGCGAAGGCTAGTCGGCTGACTTTATTTTTTTTGTTGATAAAAGGCTTTTTTAAAGGTACTCGACCATGAAAGTCATGTGAACGCAACACACGGCGAATTGTTGCTGCACTACATTTTTTGCCAATGCCATTGTGCACTTCATCAGCCAATTTTTGTGCCGATAGCCTGGGGTTTTCATTAATTTTTCTGATGATCCATCGTTCGTCACTTGGGGTTAGAATTTTATTTGGCGCAATTCTGCCCTTGTCTTTCACCCTGTTCTCCCGCAAAAAGCGTTCTATTATGTGTTGGACTGTAGATGATGGTATATTAACAATTTCTGCTATTTTACGCTGAGTTTTTCCAATTTTAAAATGGTGAATGACCAATTCCCGTTGTTCAACCGTAGTGCGTCGACCCATATTTAAAAGTTCTTCGTTATGACTGATAAACTTGCATGATCTTACTAAAATTATGCAAAATGTAATAGAAAAGACAACCATAAAAGAAACTAAAAAAAATTGCATTCTATTTTGAAACATAACGGTATCAATATCGTAGAAAGGTCATTGCATCAAATAAGCTGTTACATTTTACAATGCTGTTTTTTTGTTTTTGTTCATTTTTTTTTAGAAGAATAAAAATATTAAAAGAAATAGAAACATTTTTTTAAAGTAAAAATGTGACTTTTTCAAATTCCTTTTAATTTTTGTGTACATTTTGTCTCATTTGTAAGTTAGATCAGTTTATTGATTTTTATTTTGCTTGCATCAAATAAGCTGACAACCACTGTATATATTTTACAAAAAAAATTGTATATTTTACTAGAACTTTGTAAAACTAACTTGAAAATGATGTAGTTGTATAATTACATAGCTCTTAAGTAATATTCCCCCTGTTTTTTTCTGTGTATATTCCACCTGTTTTTTTCTGTATAAATGAAAAATTCGTAGGTACATAGAATTTTTGTAGGGGAAAACAAATTTAATAGGTTTATTTAGGGAATTTTTTTATACAATTATCTATAAAAATTAATTAAAATAACAAAATAAATTTATGTTTAACTACACACAAAAAAAAAACATGCGGAATATTATCCAAGAGCTATATAATTATACTATAACTATATAATATAAAACTAGCTTTAAAATTATAATAACTATATAATTTTAAAGCTAGTTTTACAAAGTTCTAGTAAAATATGTAAATTTTATTATAAAATATATACAATCCTTGCAAAATATAAAAAAACTTACTTCGAACTTATGTAGTTGTATAATTACATATGACTTAGATAAAGTTCCACCTGCTTTTTTCTGCGTGTACATTTTTGCGACGCATCAACTTTTGCTTGAAACTTAGCGGATAATAGCACATTTGATGAGCAAAAAGCGAACTTGGCAATAGAGGAAAAAAGTAAATACGGAGAAGGGCTCTAACGATCGCGATTTATACATTTGTAGCATGTAGCAAGCTCAGACGTCAAACTAGAATCAGTTACCCGTAACATAACGAAACGAATCAGCTGATACAATCTAAAATAATGAGTAAAAAAGAAATAAACTGCCAGCTATACTCTTTTAACTCAATCGATTTTCCATAAGGAGATACGTTACGTCTACGCCTGGCTAATAGAATCTTTATTTGCATTTTCCAAGCCTTGAATAGTTATGATGATACAATATCAAATTCGACCCGGAAATACTAAAGTTCAAATAGTATCAAAAACAGTACAGACGCAGGGATGCCAACTTAGTGCTTTTCGCGCTAAATCTGGTGCTTTTTTATGTGCCAAAACTCGAAAAATATTAATCTAACGCGTAACTGAAAAAGGTGCTAAATTGGTGTTTTTTAAAAATTTAATTAGCGCGTTTTGCGCTTTTTATACATGTATTGTTTTTACAGCAATATCAAAAAATATATCAACCTTGGCTTTTACTTTAATACATTTAAATATCAAGGAAAAGTTGTAAATTCCAAATAGTGCTTTTAACGCTAAATATAGTCTTTTTTATGTGCCAAACGCGAAAAGTTCCAATTTTGCACGTATGATCTTTAACACAAATTTAGCAAAATATTAGTTATAGAAAAAAATTTGGGGTCAGTTTTTTATAGTCTAAACTAGGAACGAATTTTTTCTAAAATAGCTTTAAGGCAAAAATCCTTCTTTGTTCTGACTATAAAGCAAGACCATAAATTTTTAAAAATCGAATAATTTTTCTTGGATTTTTATTATATGCAATCAGAAAATATTGAAAAAATTTTAAAACTGTTGAGAAAAAAGTAATAGAAATTATTTCTTAAACCGTAAACAGTAAACTGATAAAGTTTTCTTCACAAAAATTTCTTAAATTGGATGAAAAAGCTCGATATATTTTATGAATCCAGTTTTAATGAAAGTTTTTCCTTGAGTGTATGAACTTGAATTAAATTTTTCATAACATTTTATGAAAAATTCCATTAATTCAATGGACGAATTTCAATGAAAGTTTATGCAAAAATTCATGAACATCATGCATATATTTCTCTCGGTGTATGTGAAACACAAAAAATTATCTTTGAAGGCCCTAAAAATTATTTAGCGTTTTTTACCCGTTTTTAAATAGAAATTTACGCGTTTTTACCCCTTTTTTGTAACTTTTTTGTGCTTTTTGCTATGAAGAATTTGGAATCTATGTGCACACGTAACAACTTCCCCATCCCTGCCTCAAAGGAACTTTTCCTCTGCCAGCAGCAAACCGTGGAAACTAACAACTCTGTATTGCATTCAACAACTCTGTTTTTTAAAACAGAGTCGATCTTCGAAAAAATGTGTGGCAATACTATATTTTTCGCTGAACGACCAGATATACAATTCGACGCAAAATAGTAAGCGGCGTCTTTAAAAAAAGTGAATAGCGGCGGCCGCAGTATTTCGGCTTAGACAATTATCGGACGTTATTGTTAAAAAAATAAGTTAACATTTTTTTAAAACCAAAAACGAAGATTTAAAACAAAATTCACGACGATAATTGGTAAATGAAAAAAATTATCTATAAGCTTAACTGCCACTACAAGCTAACGTTAATTTTAGGGGCGGCGCGACTCAAAAAAAAAATCGTCGGCGGCGGCGCATCAACTTTGTCTCACTCAACTTGAATCTCTGTGTTGTAAAAAAAACACTAGTCAATGTCGAATTGTCGACAAGTAAAAATCGGGTTTTTGTTCTTGTTGGTTCATATCGCGCTGTGGTCGAGAAAAATTAAATTTGTAAAAGTATTTTTCAATTGCGGTTGGCTTAAATACGGTGAAAAATTTATGAAAATAATTGTTAAATAATTAAAATTGAATCTATATTGTAATAGAAAATGTATTGCATTTAAAGAATAATGTGCCAATCACCTGTAAAAATATAATTTGTTGTGTGAGAATTTTTTCACTAATGCAAGTGTGGTGACCAGCCACCAGTAAGAAGCCAGCCAGGCAGTCACATAAGAAAAAAATAAATAAGAAATAAAAAAAGGCAGATGACAATAATAGAAAAATTTCAATAAATACAATGATAAATAGAAATAATAGTTGCAATAACAAAATAGAAAACAAAAACGCCGCCAAACGTCAACGGTAACGTTTTTTACAGCAAAATTCATATAAATTTTAAAGAAACATCAGTACCCAACAAAAGTTTGTATAAAACATTAAGCTTAAAATTGATTTTTTGCTTGTGAAAAGTGAAAAAAAATGTGGAATAATCTCATTTAAATACACACCCCTTTTTCAATGTATAAAATTTTGTGTGGAAAGTGTCAATAACACCTATATTTAACAAAAAAGCAACTACGACAATACGATTGCTCGTTTCTACACTGCAGTGTAAATTCGCAGTAGCAAATTTAAAACTTCTTAAGGGCTGCCCCCAAAAAAAAGTTCGCCAAAAAATTGTGTGATTTAAAAAAAAATAACAAAAAAAAAAATTGTTGGGTGCTTCACCTGACCACCACTTAGTGTGTTTCGTGTATTTTTACTTATTTTGCTAATCTTGTCATCCATCAAGAAAAAGAAAAAAACAACAGTATTTATTTTGTTTTTTATCTTTTGCAACTTCTTTGTTGTAAGCTTTGACCAACAAAAAAGTTTGCTAAACTTTTTTAAAGAATCTTAAATTGTTTGAATATTTAAAATAAAAAAGTTTATTAAAAGTGTGTTTTAAAAAAGATTTCTTTCCGGCTATTTTAAGTGGTTATTATCTTAAGTACTGCATTCCATAGTAGTTTAGCAAACAAGTTTTTAAACAAATATTTGAACAAATTCTTCAATGTATGACAATCGCATATTATAAAGGTGAGTTTCTAGAAACGATTAAGTCCCTGTAATGTTAAGAAAAAGACAAAGCTAGGAAATCTATAATGATAAAAATGTTAAAAATATATCTATCCGTTTCAGTACCCTAAAGTGGTGGCACTAGGGTTTTTCAGGGGAATTTCCAGTATGACATTTACTGGGAATTCCATAAATTTCCCAAAAAATACTTCTTGAATTCCCGGATTTTTTTGTAATGCTTTCTTTATCCGTACCCCAAGAGCTACCGGCCAGCGCCTTGAGGACCTTGTTCCTACTCTGCATCTTGTTGCAAATTGTAGTGGTGTGCGCTGAGAATATGAACAGGCTGTCGAATGTAACCCCAAGAATTTTGGGGTGGTTAAGTGTCGGAATTAAGAAAAAATTATGCCAATTGTGAAACTTACATGATTTGCTACTGAGGGGTGGTTAAGTGTCGGAATTAAGAAAAAATTATGCCAATTGTGAAACTTACATGATTTGCTACTGAGGGCACGAAACTGACGTTGAAATTATTTTGCCTTATATAGATATGTAGTTATTGCCTGTCGTCACATGACGACGATAGGAGAATATGTGCACAATTGTTAGTTAAAAAAATCCAAAAAATGTTTGAGAATAACAGGTACAGGTAGCATTATTTTCCAAAATAAATTCAAATATGCATCAATTTCTTTAATAAACTACCACTATTTCATTGAATAGGGACAGAAAATAAAATTTATATACGAGAGTGGCATATATAAAAACAAGATCCAGCATCGCATTTGGAACACTCTGCCCGACCTAACGATTTGATATCGAGGCCTCGACATTGTCTTACCTTAGCGTTGTGGCTTCAATTTCAATTTCTTTATTTATTACAATAACCTAGCCGAAAGGCCATAATCGTTAAAAACACTACTAAAACTGATCAAAGCCAAACATTACAAACACACAATAATTTTTTAAATTTTAACTGTTTAAATCAGACAAATGTAATTTTATGTTGCCGAGATATAAAATCAAATGCTGTTGGTCTTGACAACATTCATCCAAAATTTTTGAAACTAACTTTACCGCAAATTCTGCCTTATATAACGTATATTTTTAATAATATAAACACAAAGAGTGCATACCCCAAAAGCTGGAAGCGCGCTAAAATTATACCGATTTCAAAATCTATAAACGATTATCGTCCAATTGCCATACTACCTTTCTTATCTAAAGTTTTTGAAAGGCTTCTCCATCAGCAAATTACCAAATATATTTGTGAGAATAATTTATTGACAAACAGACAATCGGGGTTCCGGCCTAAACATAGTTGTGTAAAAGCTTTAATAGATGTATCCGAGGAAATACGTGAAAGAATTGATGATGGCAAAATTTCTTTCCTTGTTTTACTTGACCACTCCAAAGCATTTGATATGGTAGATCAAGATGTTCTCTGCTTTAAATTACGTTCAATGTTTAATTTTTCCCATACGTCTATTCGCCTGCTATCATCATATTTGTTAAATCAAAGTCAGACAGTTATTGTTAATACAAAAACATCAAGTGAATTAAAAGTCCTGAAAGGTGTGCCTCAAGGATCAATACTTGGACCTCTTCTTTTTACAATCTACGTAAATGATCTCCCCAACCAATTATTGTATTGCAATATCGACATGTATGCTGATGACGTGCAGCTTTATATCAGTTGTGACATGAGTAATATAAATGAATGTGTAAGAAAACTTAATGCGGACCTACAACATATATATATTTGGGCGACTGCAAACGGTCTATGTCTTAATCCCTCAAAATCTAAGTGCTTGGTAATTAAAAAGAAAACAATGAAGATGCTGCATTTCCAACCGATAATTATGCTTAACAATCAACAAATTGTAATTGTATCAACAACAAAAAATCTAGGTATTATTTTTAATAACAATTTAACGTGGTCTGACCACATAAATGCCACTTCTGGAAAAACTTAGGCAATGCTCAGAACACTATGGAATACACAATACGTTACTCCACTTAATATACGCATTTTACTGGCAAAAACATATCTCATGCCAACTCCACTATACGGATGTGAAGTATATGCAAGCACAGATTCCAAAAGTAGTAAAAAGCTGGTTTCTACATTCAATGCGATCTTACGATATGTTTTTAATGTTCGACGATTTGATCACATCTCCTTATACTCGAAAAAGCTTTATGGAGTTATATTTAATGATCTTTTAAAGATAAGAACCTTGATATTCTTGCATAAGATCATATATACTCAGCAACCCACTTATCTGTTTAATAGACTGGTATTCTCGCGAAACGGAAGAACATACGACATAAGGCCCATATGGTATGAACTTTTGTTCTCTAAATGGCAATTTTATGTGGAATCAATACGTCTTTGGAATTCGCTCCCAACAAACATCCACTCCATAAGCAACGCAATGCATTTTAAGAGGAAATTGTTTGATTTTTTTTTCCTAATATGGTTATTATTATTTTCTATATTATTATTATTATTATATTATATTTTTTTTTGTTTTATATTATTATTATGTTATTATACCCTACACCACTGTGTGGTCAGGGTATTATAAGTTTGTGCTGATGTTTGTAACACCAAAAAATATTGGTCGTAGACCCACCTTATAGTATACCGATCGGTTCAGAATTTTTTTTTATTTCGATTTAACGATGTCCGTCTGTCCGTCCGTCTGTCTGTCTGTCCATGCAATCATGTGCGCACTCTACAGGTCGCACCTATTAAGATATTTTGATGAAATTTGGTACGCAGACCTATGTTGGCCCAAGGACGAACAAGTTTGATTTTTTTGAACATCGGTCCATGTTTAGACCTAGTGCCCATATAAGGGTCCTACCAAAATTATACTGTTTATATGCTGCAGGTCGTAAATATTAAGATATTTTGACGAAATTTGGTACACAGACCTATATTGGCCCAATAACGCAGCCTATTGATTTTGGTGAACATCGGTCCATGTTTAGACCTAGTGCCCATATAAGGGTCCTACCAAAATTATACTGTTTATATGCTGCAGGTCGTAAATATTAAGATATTTTGATGAAATTTGGTACACAGACTTATATTGGCCCAATAATGCAGCCTATTGATTTTGGTAAACATCGGTCCATGTTTAGACCTAGTGCCCATATAAGGGTCCTACGAAAATTATAATGTTTATACGCTGCAGGTCGCAAATATTAAGATATTTTGATGAAATTTGATACACAGACCTATATTGGCCCAATAACGCAGCCTATTGATTTTGGTGAACATCGGTCTATGTTTAGACCTAGTGCCCATATAAGGGTCCTACCAAAATTATACTGTTTATACGCTGCAGGTCGCAAATATTATGATATTTTGATGAAATTTGGTACATAGACCTATGTTGGCCCAAGGACGAAGCCTATTGATTTTGGTGAACATCGGTCCATGTTTAGAACTAGTGCCCATATAAGGGTCCCCCCAAAATTATATTGTTTATACGCTGCAGGTCGCAAATATTAAGCTATTTTGATGAAATTTGGTACATAGACCTATGTTGGCCCAAGGACGAAGCCTATTGATTTTGGTGAACATCGGTCCATGTTTAGAACTAGTGCCCATATAAGGGTCCCCCCAAAATTGGCTTGGTTACAAACTGCAGGTCGCAAATATTAAGATATTTTAATGAAATTTGTTGCGCTGACTCACATTATAGAAAATTTTGACATAAGCCCCATTTTAACCCATTCGAATTTCGGATCCAAACAATACACCACACTGGTGTAGGGTATTGTATAGTCGGCATGCCCGACTTTAACCTTTTTACTCGTTTTTAATATTGTTATTATTATATTATTTTTAATATTATTATTATATTATTTTCTTTTTTATTTCTGAATATTAATTGTTCTATTCTTGTTATTCCCGTTTTGAAAAATTATATTGTTCACATTAATTTATTCTATACATTACATTATATGCTTTATTTCTATATTTTTAACTGTGTGTTTACCATAAATATGTTTTTCCATTAAAAAAGTCCAATACTCTAATTATAAGATTATATATCTTGTTGTATTGGAAATCAATAAAAATAAATAAAATAAAAAATAAAAGTTTGCAAAGCAGACGATAAAATTTAATACAAATAAAATAAAGTGTTAAATAAAATTTAATTTAAATATAATAATCTTAAAAATAAAAGGTAAATTTTTTTAGACATTTATTATTAATACCGTCTAAACCTGGAGTTTTTTTGTTTTTCAATTTTTTTATAATTACACCAACTTTTTCAGTAGTAGTGAATTAACAGTTTTGTGGGATTGGGTTAATATTACGAATAAGGTTTGCAACAACATTAACCTCAGTAATCGTAGTAGTATCACTTCAATTTGATGAAATACAGTGGTTCAAATTAAATTTGTGAGCCAAAATTTCAGCCTTTTCTTGCCGGGTGAAACATACTACATTGTTGTGTTTTAAAATTGGAATATTGCTAGATTTCTTCTTTAACATTTTTGAAACTTTCCAAAAAGGGGAAGATGCTTTGTCCAAATTGGACAACATGTTATTCCAAGTTTGGTTTCTGAAGTGGTTTATTTCATTCGTAATATTTTTATTTAAAAGCTCGACGATCATTAACATCTCTGTAACGCTTCCAGTTCCTTTTAAATGCGTTCCTTAATTGTATCATAATTTTTATGTTGTTTGGTAAGGGTTTAGAGGTTGGTGCAATTCTACGTTTGGGCACACTTTCATCTATTCCCATTTTTACTACATTATTGAAAATATGTATCATGTTGTCAATTTGAGTGCTGTTGTTTATTTCATTAAAGCTATCCGCCACAGGAAGATTCTTGTTTATGAATTTCATAAAATGCGGACAGTTTGCCTTGCTGAAAGCGTAGCATAAATTGTCTACCATTTCATAATTTAAATTAATTGTACTAATGATTGGTAGGTGGTCAGAACTCAAGTCATTTATAACTTTTACTGCGGACATATTTTGAGATATGTTAGTTAGAAAAAATCTAGAGTTCACGGTTGTTTACTTGGATCAGCCGGAATATAAGTATATTCGTGGGGGAATACTATTTGTGCTTGGTTTAGTTGGATTTTCTCATATAATATGTTACCCCAGCCATTACTTCTTTGACATCCCCAATAACTATGTAAGCAGTTAATATCTCCTCCTAATATGTATTTATTTGAGCTCGTTAGTTTACGAATATCTGACGCAAATGTTTGTTTTCTTCTAGGGTCCCTGTTTGTTGACCAACCAGGATAATAGCAAGAATAAATATTTATAAAGTCATTACCAGATTTTACCTTAACACCTATGTTTTCAATCAGTTCTGTGTTAATGTAATATGCGTTTCAGAAACATGGTTTATACCAGAAATATGTGACAACATTTACAAACTAGATGGTTATCGTATCTTTCGATCTGATAGAGTTAACAATGCTGGAGGTGTTGCATTATATATAAGAAATAATATTTCATGTAAACTAGTTTGTTCGTATAATGAACCTAATGATATTGAGTGTGTCTTTATTGATATAAATTATCACGGTGATAAAATGCTGCTTGGGTGTGTTTATAGGCCAAATAGAAATATAAAATTTGATGCTCTCATTGAGAAATTGGAACTTTTTTCAGTAACATACTCTGAAGTAGTTATTACTGGAGATTTTAATTGTAACCTACTCGTAAATGAAAATCTTACCAATATAATGTCGGCTTTTAACTTATCTGCTGTCAATACTTCACGTCCTACACATTTTTCATCCACAAATAGCACATTACTTGATTTATTTTTTGTAAGCAATGGGCAAAAAGTGTTACATTATGAACAGTTAGCTATTCCTTCGTTCTCCAAACATGATTTAATTTTTATTTCTTATAATTTTGCAGTAACAAATCATGTTGAAACGTACAGTTTTCGTGACTTCAATAATATTAATACTTTTGATTTGACGCGAGATCTTGAGAACATCATGTGGAATCAAATCTTTTACTTACCAACGGTTGATGAGCAACTCAATTTTTTAAATACTTCAATATTGGAAACTTATAACAATCATGTTCCAATTAAAAATAGGACAATTAGAAAGAGAAGAATTTTATAAATATTTCTATGCCAACGGTTCACCCTGAGTTTTACGACCATCTTTCACCTTGTGACACTACTGAATTTAATTTCCACTGCCTAAATGTAGTTGATGTTGTTGAAGGTTGTATGGCAGTGAAATCAGATGCAATAGGCCTCGATGATATAAACCCCAAATTTGTCAAAATGATCTTACCATGGATAATTCGATTTGTTACATATCTTTTTAATTCAATAATTACGACCAATATTTTTCCAATGCAGTGGAAACATGCCAAAATTGTTCCGGTGCCAAAGGCAGGAAATGAATATCGTCCGATCGCAATTCTTCCTTATTTTTCTAAAGTTTTTGAACATTTATTGCACAGGCAAATATATAAGTATGTTAATGAAAACAATCTACTAACTGATCGTCAGTCAAGATTTAGACCGCAACGTAGTTGTATTACAGCACTAACCGACGTAATAGAGGATATTCGAAGTAACTTGGATGAGAATAGATTATCGTTTTTGGTATTATTGGACCACTCTAAGGCTTTTGATACAGTGCACCATTCGATCTTGTGCCTGAAACTATCAAAATGTTTCAATTTTTCTTCGTTAGCTGTTAAGTTGATGTCTACGTACCTTTCAAATAGATCTCAATCTGTTATTTGTGGCAAATCTATTTCACGTCCCTTAGAAGTATCAAGAGGTGTTCCGCAGGGTTACATCCTCGGACCGCTGTTGTACTCTTTACATTCTAATGATCTTCCGCAACAACTTAATTATTCAAATATACAAATGTATGCTGATGACGTTCAGCTTTATCTTAGTTGCTCCAAGGAGTTGATAACTTCAAAAACCCAAGAATTAAATCATGATCTGGGAAAAATATTTACATGGGCTTCAGCAAATGGATTGCGTCTCAATCCAAATAAATCAAAATGCTTAATAATAAAGAAAAAACACTTACAAATTGATGGTGAAATAAATATTTTTCTTGGTGGTTCAAAAATTGATATTGTAGACACGGCTAAAAATTTAGGAGTTACATTTAATAACACGTTAACATGGTCAGATCATATTAACCAGGCCAGTGGTAGAACATATAGTATGATGCGAAATCTATGGGCCACTCAACACTTTACCCCCTTGAAAGTTAGAATATTGCTTGCAAAAACATATGTTCTACCAACACTCTTATATTCATCGGAAATTTTCACTGGTTGCAACTCCAATGATATGAGAAAACTTACCATAACCTACAATAACATAATCCGTTACATTTATAGTTTAAAAAGATTTGATCATATATCCCAGTATTCCACCCGTTTATTCAATATGTCTTTTTTCGACTATCTTAAGTTCAGAAACGTTATTTTCATTCATAAAATCATTATTACAAAGGAGCCAAAATATCTTTACGATCGTTTACAATTCTTTATATCTCCAAGAGGCAAGGGCATAACCCAATTTCGTCATCGTGACCATGCTTCCGAATGTCAGTTTTTTATATTCACCATACATCTCTGGAACCAACTTCCAAATAATTTGCAGACCACAGTCAACGCAATAAGATTTCGAAAATTACTTGTCGAATATTTTTCATAAATCTTTTTTTTTATTTCATTTCATTTGATTTTCATTTTCATTTCTTGTATTATTATTATGTAAATCAATTTTTTTTTATTTAATAACTGTTTTTTTATTTTATTATTTTTTTATACATATATTTTTATATTTATTTTTATTTTATATTTTTTAAATTTTTTATTTTTTTTTAATTTTTTATTTTTTAAATTCTTTTAACCACAATCTAATTTATTATTACTGTATAACTTGTCTGATTCTAATGCTGTCATTTATAAGATATTATGTCTTGTTGTATTAGAAAGCCAAAATAAATAAATACAAAATACAAATACAAATAGGATAAATAAGTTGATGCTGAATATGTTTTTTAATTAAAATAGCTACTCCACCTCCTCCACCACATTGTCGATCGTATCTGTAGCAGTAGAAGTTCTGATGTTTTATTGTAATTTTTTTTTATTTAGCCAGGTTTCACAGAGTAAACAAATGTCAATATTGCTTTTTCCAAGAAATGGAATAATTCGTCTTTTTTAGTGCGAATGCTACAAGCATTCCATTGTAATAACGTTATGTTGATGTTCATTGGTACAAAAATTTGCATGCAAGGTTTGTAACAACCTCGAATTGCTCTTCAAGAGATTTGCATTTTTTTTAAATTTGAAATTAATTCAAACGTAAGATTTTTTAATTCTTCTAAAAAGAACAAATTATTATTATCGTTATTTTGGGTGAATGGTTGGCTATAACCCGTTCTAGATGGATTTGGTATTTCGCTCTGATTTAAAGCATTTGGAAAATTAGCGTTGTAATTTGATTGGTTGTTGAATTGTTGGCTTCTTTGTCTGGTACTCTTTGGTTGAGCACGTTGCCTTATTTGCTTATATGTTTCCCTATTAGGGCAGTCAGGGGACATAGCCTTATGGGGGCCTTTACAATTAGCACATTTTACAATGGTTGACTTGCATTCTTCAGTTTGGTGATTCCCGGCGCAATGGGCACAAAATGTTTTAACATTGCATATGCTGGCACCGTGTCCATTAGACCACCCATGAAATGTATGAGATTTTCAAAATTGCTTTTTTTGTTCGCTCCACCGGCAGTTTCCGATAGATTGGGCATAAAAAATAATATGTGTACAAAAATTGTAACTCTCCGGGGCATACAGGCCAGTCAGTTTGAACTTTTGACCCTAAAAATTACCTAAAAACACTTCACATTTTTTTGCGCCATAACTTCTAAATTTGACGTTTTTTGAAAATATACTATATAGGCATTTTTATCTAGAATAAGAAGACAACCACTTCCTTCATACTATACTTCTACCTAAGTATGATGTATAGTGAAGTTTTAAGGAGAAAAAGTCAAAATTTGTGTGAAGACTTCATTTTAAACGACCCTCGTTAAAATTTCGACAGAGACAATTAAGATTGGTTTTCATTATTTTGTGTAGTAATATATCTAGTTTTCATAAAGTAATTACATTTTTAACAAATATCGGTTATTCCGTGACAAATTGACCAAAATTTGACTTTGAAGTATCGGTTTATTATACGTATATGTTGTATGGAAACCCTTAGTAACAAGATTTGGATACGCTAGAACCCCGAATTTGGTGAGGTTTGAAAAAATGCATAAGCAAAAAAAAAAGGTTCAAATGGATCCTCATCGGGGTCAAAGGTGGTGGTGAAGGGTTAAAAATCCACAAAAAGCCCCACAATTTCCCCGGAGTCGCCCCTACAGCGGTAAAATGTAAGACCGACCCCCATTGATTGGTCTTTTTCAGCATTTTTTCCAAACATACCTATCCCCTATTTCCAATCTGTAAGAGGCCTCCCATACAAATGACATTTTTATTAAATTTACTCTCACCGCTTAAACTGTCCTAAGAGTGCCCCTAGAGAAGTCAAATATATGACTGTTCCCAATATTTTTTTAGTTTCAACATTTTCTGGGAACATTTTGCCCTCTATCTTTAACCCTTAAGGCGGTCCCCATACAATTTTTTTATTTTTTTATAATTTTTTTTTATGAAATCAGTCTTACCCGTCCCATGGTGCCTGCTAATGGGGTGGAATGTAAGATCGACCCCCATTAAATTTTCCCCTCAAACATTTTTTCCGACATAGCTAGCCCCTATCTCTAATCCGTAAGAGGGCTGCCATACAAATATGACCTTTTTATAAAATTTCGTCCCACCTCTCTAACAGTCCCAAGAGTGCCCCTAGAGGAGTCAAATGTATGACTGACCCCAATATTTTTTGAACCACAATATTTTCTCGGAATATATCTGCCCTCTATCTTCAACCCTTAAAGCGGTCCCCATACAAATTTTTTATATTTTTATAAATTTTTTTTATGAAATCAGCTCTTAGCGCCCCATGGAGCCTCCTAGAGGGGTGGTATATAAGAACGATCCCCATCATCAGCCTAAGGGCGCTCCCATACAAAAATTAAATTTACTCCCACCGCTCTAACTGTCCTCAGGGTGCCCCTAGAGGAGTCAAATGTATAACTGACCTCCAATATTTCCAACCCTTAAGGTGGTCCCCATACAAATTTTTTATTTTTATAAATTTTTTATGAAATCGAGGAGGGATTTTTTTGCTAGGACTTGTTAAAGTGCCACGCCAGCACGTTTCTGTTTGTATTTTTCTGGCTGGGTATTTACTCCACTGATAAACCAAGAAATATAGAGAATTAATCGAATATGCTGCTCTATAGCACTACATTTGCTTGTGCACAACGTATAATAAATAGGTACTTAAGTCCGATTTTGGTCTTTCTTTCGTGGAATAAGATATCTATGTTGCAAATGTAATTAGTTTTTAAAAACAACATATCTTACTCTACAAAAGAATGATAACCGATCTTTACTGTCTCTTGCCAAATTTTAACGACGGCCGTTTAAAATGAAGTCTTAACCTAAATTTTGCTTTTATCCGCTTAAAACGGCACGAGAAGTAATAGTTAGACCAACGATTAAAATGAAGAGAGTGTTTGTCCTCTCATTCCGCAAAAAAGCTATGAACTGGTTTTAGTTAATTTTTAGGGTCAAAAGTCCAAACTGACTGGCCTATATGCGCCCGAGAGATCCAATTTTTGTACACATATACACAGCGTTTGAGATTAACCCTAGTAGTGTAATTTTTGGATTTAATTTTTTTCCCCAGTTACGTATCAAAGAACCGGCTGGTTATGAAAAGTTTGAATTACCAGTGCCAATTTTATTTTAAGAAATGTGTATTGTTTAATGAAAAATCATAATTGCAATTTTTAACAAAGATTTTGTCATAATTTTGTTAATTTGTTTTTTAAAACTACTTTTATTTTTTGATATCTTTTTATGAGTCACCCTAACCTCCTCACACATGCTCGTCTAACATGTTGTATTCACTACAAATACTCATTTATAATCCTTATCGATTTTCCTCTTGCGAAGCACTTCAAAAGCATCTTTAACAAACAACAAAATGCATGAAAATCTAACGAACTTAAAAAATACTTTCACGCCTTTATGGTGTTTGAGTGATGCATTTCTCTTTCCTTTTATTTTCTTTATCACAAATCACTGCCAGGCCACTTAACATCATCAACAACAATAACATTAAACTAGTGAAAAATATGTAGGGGAAAGCAGTGTGCCATGAGACGAGCGCGTTTTGTCAACTTTAATTTTTTCATATTTGTAGCACTTTCTGACAAAAACTTTTTTCCAAAAAGTGTTCTGCTTAAACAACTGTTTAAATTAAAATAATTTTGAATATATTAAAATATATTTTTTACTTTTTGTATCAGTCATTTAAAAACAAACTATAAAAAATACGTACTTTCAGTAGAAGTTGATATTTTCAGTTAAATGTTGATTTTTTCTTTTGTGTTTCAAAACAAAAAATTCATGTACTTCTACTTGATGTCCTGTCCATCTATGTATATTCAAAAATATATTTAATTTTTATTTTTTTAAGTTTACTGATTTTAATTTTTTTTTTTTTTGGAAAAACATGGTGGTTTTTTACAATTTTTTAAGATTGAAACAAAAATTTAATGTAAAAACCCAGTTTTTTTTTGCAAAATTAAAAAATTAATCCCATACTTCGATTTCGATTAAATTTGGATATATTACAGAGACAAAAATTAGTGAATATTTTTTTTAGCGAACACACTCAAACATTTATGTGGTCCAAACGTGGCTACAAAATGACGATTTTGGCGTTTTAAAATTTTTTTTGACCAATTGGATATCAGCGGACGAAGTATTTAAACCAAAGAGTTTATAAAGTAAAGAGTATGCAATTCGCTTAGTGAGAAAAAATAACAGTTTTATTTTTGCTGTTTTTATCCTACTAATATTTAGCAAAAATAGTCTTATAATTTCAGCAGTTTTTTCTGTAATGTCATTTTTAACTAATTTGAAGTAGTTTTCCAAATTTTTTCAATTTATATATAATCATAACCCATTGGTAATAGTTATTTTAGCTTTTTTTTTTTTTTTTTTTTTTTTTTTTTTTATTAAATCTTCATTTACATTAACCGAGCCCTTAGGGCCTTATATGGCTAATTAAAGCTACTAAAAAATATATAACATAACAGACTTCTATATAAATATATGTTAAGGCTAATGTATACAATAATAATATATAAACGCAAAATTCAAAAAATTAACATTTACACGAGATCAATTAATACAATAATATATTTAAAAATTAATTAGATCTAAAAAAAAATAAATAATAAATGAATGCTGCAAGAATTACAGAACATTTATATATGTCTTTTTGGCGGAGTTACATACGCTTAAAATGTAAGCGTTTCATGGTACACCACTTTCCCCTACATTAACACACTTTGACATTTTACGTATCTCTACCTAAATCTCTGCCCATCAATTAACAGTTTTCTAAAAAGGAAATCATTATAGAAAATGTTTTTGCTGACAAAAAAGGACAATTGAATATTTTTTTTCTTTCAACTGTTAGGAAATTGTTATATCTTTTTTTAGTATACTTAAGTTATTTTGTATGAAAAGACCGCTGCAAATCTACTTAAAAACAAATGAAATTTCACTTGAATACAGGACCACTAAAATTTCATTAAATTCAACTTTTATTTCATTTTGTTTTTGACTGCTAATAAAATTAACCAGAATTTAGGTTTATTTATGTTTTTAACGTAATAAAATGAATGTTACGAGTTATCAGTATTTTATGTTGTTTTTTTTTTAGTGGCCAACGAATATAGTTAAAATTTACATTTCTTTTACAAATGAATCTTACACCCTTATTCTAAACTTTATAACATGGATGGTAACCGAAACGATGCGGTTATCGGTAAGGGTAACGCTATTTCAGATTATTTCGGTAAAGGTATTTTAAGAATAACGGGTTTTTAATTATTTCGGCAACGGTATTTTAAGGATAACGGTTTTTTGATTATTTCGGTAACGGTATGGCACAATTTCTTTTACAAAAAAACAAACGAGATGAAAAACAGAACCAGTTTACCAACTTAAAATACGAAAAATACTCAACCACATGCAATTACCAAAGGAAGAAAATTAAAAATAACGGTAACGGTATTTTAGTGGTAACGGTATTTCATTTATTTCGGTAACGGTATTTTAAGGGTATCGATATTTCATTTATTTCGGTATCGGTATTTTAAGGATAATGGTACTTCAGTTATTTCGGTAACGGTATTTTAAGGATAACGGTGTTTCGGTTATTTCGGTAACGGTATTTTAGGGGTAACGGTAGTCAGTTGAAAGGGTTTTGAATCGATAACGGTATTTTAGCGGTAATGCCTGACATACCTGCTTTATAACAATAACAAAATTGTGACAAAACTGAGGTGAATGGTCTGTGTTGTCACAATTTCGTTATTGTTATAAAGTTTAGAATAACACCCTTATTTTCATTTAAAACAACAAAACGAAAATCCTACATAAAATAAATACTAACAAATTCTAACTGCTGCAGTTCTCTGACTGTACGGTGCTAAATATTAGTAAGATAAGAACAGCAAAAATAAAACTGTTAAATATACAAAATTTTATTCATATTTGGGTTACATTTTAGTTAATAGACATTGACAACTCATTCTGCTAAAATCAGCAAACAGTTTTGCTGAGTCTTATTCAGAAAAATTAAGTTAACAATTTTAAGTTTTCAAAGTTTTTTTTAAATTATTATTATTGACTTTATTATTGATTTTATTGAACTAAATTTTCTACTAAACTAAATTTAACATAAATATAAATAAAATATTGTAGCTAACATAGTTTTTGCCATATTTGTCTACTAATATTTAGGCAAATGTTTTACTGATTTAACAGGGTTACTTGTTATTTTCAATAAAATAATAGTTAACTCAAATATAACTTAAATTGTAGATTTAACAATTTTTTTGCTGTTCTTATGTTGCTGACATTTAGCAAAAAAATTTGCAATGTAACTAAGGCTGACTTCATAAATGCAGTAATGCAAAGCAACACTGCAAACATATGCGTTTATAATGCAAATCGATACTGCATGGAAACACTGCTTTGTCAAATAATACGATGACATTTTGAAACGTTTATGAACGCTAATACTGTTTTTTGTCTGTTTTTCACTATATAAATACAGAAAGTCATATAAAATCATTGAAGAAAGCTAAATGCATTTTATTTGTATAAAAATTATGTTAAATTTTAACTTACGATAATATGTCCCTTAATTCAACCGACGAAAATCACCAAGCATCACAAATAAAAACAGTGCACAAATTTGACAAATATTGCGCATTAAAAAGGTTTATCATGCATTAATGAACTCACGGCATTGTCAAAAAAAGACAATGACGTTTATGAACACTATGCAATGCAATGTTGCTTTGCATACTGCGTTTATGGAGTCAGCCTAATTCATAGTTTTCTTTCCTATACAGCTTTTTGTTGTTTTTACGCAGAAGTGATCAACACAAAACATGCAAATATTCTATTTTTAGATTTTTGTTTATCTTCCAATCTCCTCCAGTATATTTAACCGATTTTCGTTAAAAATTTTGTTTTTGAATTCGATTTCTAGTTATTTAATTTTTTTTCTATTTAAGCTTTTCAATAATTTTTGCCGTTGTTAATTAATTTTGTGGTCAACAGTTGAGTCAAAATAATGTTTTCTAGTGAGTGCTATTAATAGTTAACCACGACTAGCCATACCAGTTTTAATCATAACAGCGGTTAAGCAAAATTGCAATGCTAACTCCACTTTAAAACCACTCGTGTAAAAAAGTTTAGATCTGATCAGATCTTTTTGGATCTAAATAGATCTGATTGAATCTAATTAGATCCTGTACCAGATCTCATCAAATATGATCAGATATGGCATATGTGATAATACCTTATGACAAGATCTGATCAGATCTAGTGCCAAATATGTTCAAATCTAAAGTGATCTGGACAATTGCGCCAGATATGCCTACATCTGATCAGATCTCAAATTTGTCCCCAATTTTGAGATCTAATTAGATCTGGTAAGATCTACTAAGATCTGGCCGGATATGCCTAGATCTGATCAGATCTAATTAGATCTCAAATTTGTCCCCAATTTTGAGATCTAATTAGATATGGTAAGATCTATTGAGATCCGTCCAGATCTGATCTTTTTTACACGGGCATGTTAAAAATTATCTGAAGTTTATTCAGGTAGATGAATAAATAAGAAATTTTAAAGAAAAAACTCTCTCTTTGCTTAAAGGTAAATTTGCGAGTATTTTAAAAAGTAGAGCTAATTTTAAAATTTGGTGTTCACATTCGTGATGGTCATCCTAAAATCTATCAGAATTGATGTGTCGCATCTCCCATGCATTTTTTGTGCTGTACTGTGTTATTGATTAACAGAAATTAATCAAAATTAATGTTTTCCGGTAATTTTATGTATCCAGCAAAAAAAGATGATTATTAATGACTCAGAAATGAGCTCCAAAACATAAATATTTTTCCACTCTTTCCTTTGAAAGTGGTCCGTCCAAAAGAGTCCCATGTGTACTCAGAAATGACTCAGAAAAAAGAACGTATAAAATCGAAATTTTCCTCATAAATTTAAATAATTTTGGAATCTTCTTTGAGTCCGAAAAATGAACCCTCGTTTTGAGACAGCTTTTTAGAATGTAGAGACAACTTTTTGGATTGTTTTCTGAGGGTACATATTTTATACCGAAAAAAGAGTGTTTTCAAAAAAAACAGTAATCATTGCTATGAGCCATTTAAGAATCTTATTTATGACCGCTCCGAAATTGCTGGCTGGGTAGTAAATTTTTTAATGACTTACAAAGGTTGTAGAAAATTTCATTTCTTCTTCAAATGAATTTTTTTTCACTATAGAGTAACAAAAAGTGAAATAAAATTGAAGAAAATATAGGTTTTAGTTTGACTTTAATTTGAAATCACTTCGAAATATAGAACATGGCAGATAGCCCATAGATATCATACAACAAATGCCTTAAAAATTATTTCCTTCTTCCGCTCTGGTTTGCAAATATTGCATATTGTTTAGCTTATTTGAAAGTTTAGATGTTCGTTCAACAATTACTGGAAACTAATTTGAATGCCAATCATCGAACATTTAAAATAGGTCCATAAAATGTGTATAGTGTCATTGTTGTTGTTTTTGTAGCTGCTTTTATTATTATAATCACCTGCATCATTTTATTGATCGTTGTGGTAGGTAAATTATATTTAGTTGCATTATAGTGCATTTGCAATAAAGATAATGATGATGGCGATAAAGTGATAAATTGTATAATTAAAGAAATGTGTGTTCTTTACAAATTGCCACATAAGTAATGTGGGAGATGTTTTTTCATATATATTTACAATAATTATAGTACAGTTATATAGGTGGTGGCTGATGTCTTCATAATTAGCAAACGATAAACAACACTCAAATAAATAAGTCAGTAAAAGTTACAAAACATCTGTAATTGTTACAGAAAAGTTAACTAATTTAAGGCCAGAAGACCGTTTGATTAATAGCAAAATATATCTGTAATTATTAGTAAAGTGAAAGTTGTAGAAATAGCAAACACCACTGACATTTAGTAAAATTTTACTAAACCGTTTTGGAAATTGATTTGTTAAAATCAGCCAATTTTTATACTAAATATTTAGTTTGTATTCGTACTAGGGTTTGGGATTTCCCGGACTTTTTTATTTCCCGGGAAACGGGAATGAAAAAATTTGATTCCCGGGATTCCCGGGAAATATTTTTGAACAAAATTGTTAATGAAAACCACCTATATAAGTAATTTTTGTTAAAAAAAAAAACACTATTCCAGTACAAATGCAGTCTGTGTAGTGAGAATTCAAAGTAAAAATATCAGAATGTTGAACATTTGATTTCACATAAATTACTCGCAGCACTGCCAAATGAATTGCATGATTCCAGCAGAAAGCACCTACTACTGGACTGTCGGAAACAAACCGTTTCATCACACTTGGCCCATTAGATATGGTGGCCACAATGTTATTTTCCAAAGACAAATAAAACTCTTCTATTCTTATTTTTAGAATTCTTCTTATTTAATCAGCATTACATCTTCCTGATATATAAACCAACCTCAGGTTATAAAATGAATTATTTCCGTTTATACATATGTTCAAATATCTCTTTTGTGATATTCTTGTCCATTCATCTAAATCTCCTATTATAGTAAATCTCCTATTGTTAGAAATATTGCTCGATATTTCTTTTATCAGGATATCTTTTACATGCTTGTAGTAATTTAATATAATGTTCTTTACATCGGTTTCATTTTTTTGCAATGCCAGGTTTTTATTATAAAAACTTTCTCGAATAAACGAAGATCTAGTTATGGTGCGGATTGACTGCGGCTAATTTGGATACCATTTCAGGAAATGTTTGCCCTACCATAAAACCTTTAATGCCTATTCAGCTTACACTTTTTTCTTTGGGTACTTTGATAATTTTAGCTGAAACGTTATTCTTGTTGTTGTTTTCTTCAAGAGAAGTTGCATGACCATAAATTTTTTATTTTTTATGAACCAAATTTAGATGTCGGATAACCAAATTTAGATACCACCGTTAACCAGTCTTTTCTTTTCACATTTATTAATGAAAACGTTACTTATAAAATTATTGACCCTTAATATAAAGGAGTATATTAAATTTAAAGTCGACTTTATTTTTAATCAAACGGTTTTGTTCATTTTGTGTATGAAAACCTTACAAAAATATTTATATTTTCAAATATTTTGATTGGTTGAAAATAAATTAACCAATCAGAATGCTCCAAAAATAAAACAAGTCAAGGTATACTGCCACCCAATATTTTAACTAAAGTCGACTATACCTAAATTATACATTTGAAAAATTTAGATAGATAGTAAGGGCGATTATTTGTAAGAAACAAAGCTTTTTTCATATTTCTTTTAAACATTTTACATAGTTTTTAGGTTTTACTACTTAAATTTTGAATAAGTTATGCGAAAAATCTTTATTAGTTGAAATGATCCTAATTACTTGGCAAAGATTTTATTTGTGTGTCAAATAAATGTATTCCCTTTTAAAGGATTTTAACAATGACATTTTTGTTTTGGTATTTAAAATGTTTAAAAAAATTTAATATTTTTAAAATTTCCCGTTTTCCCGGGAAAAATATATTATTTTCCCGGGAATTCCCGGCAAACTTTTCCCGGGATTTCCAGGGAATTCCCGAACCCCAAATCCTAATTCGTACGATATATTTATTTTTTTGAAATTCAAACTGAACATGCCACATCCATATTCATGTGCAGGGCAGCGACTTTCATGCAAATGCATGTTTGTAGTCATTAATCCAAAAATGATTTTGACGAAATATTTTTCCGAATCAAAGAATTTGCAACAAAATGACACCGATTTGTTGTTGCATATTTTTGCATATTTTGTTATAAATGCATATTTTTGCATATTTTGCTTTTAAGTACATATTTTTTTTTGCATATTTTATGATTTTTATTGCATATTTTTCATTAAATTGCCTATTTGTGCATATTTTTTTAAAAACTAAAAATAAGATGTAATGAAAAATAAAGAAAGGGAAAAATTTGTAAATATTAACGCAATACTTAACTAGAAGGAAAACATCAACTTGTCATCTACTTTGACATTTATATTGGATCTAATTTTTAACCAAACACTCTCGAGTAATAAATATGAATTTTAAAAGTCGATGAATTTAAAGTGCCTATTGTGGTTTTAAGCGTTTATTTTAGGATATTTAGTACATATTTTTGTCGTTTTTAGTGCATATTTTATTTAAATGCACATTTAAGTGCATATTTTGCATTTTTGACTGCATATTTTAAACGCATATTTTCAATTTTTAAGTGCACGAAAGTCGCTGCCCTGGTCATGTGTATTCGCACCTTAAAACATGATAGGACAGAAAGTTGAGCATGACTTTTTCTTTATATTTTAGATCATTTGAACAAATTCCATCTAAGTGTCAACGACATTGCCAAAAACAAATAAAACAAATTCTCTCTAAAAAAAGACAAATGAAACAATTCCAAACTTAAAAAATAATTCTCTCCATAATTCTAAAAAATTTCTCAAATGCGCTTAATAAAAAACTATATGAGCCACAATTATAGCCAGGAAGCAATCAGTACTTTTGTATTGATTACTCGTACTATACCAAAAGTACGAGTAATATGAGCTGGTACTTAAATAATATTTATTACCTTTTAAGTATTAAGGTACATATGAAGTACCTCGGTACTTATCAATTACTTGATAGACTCAACCAAAAAAGTCTGTAATGGCTACTGAAAATTTTGCTGTTATTACGGGAAATTTAACTGTTTTGAGCCCAGCGGTATTTTTTTGCTACTTTTAGCAACACATGTCTGCTGATCTGTGGTACAACAAAATTAGTAGAAAAAATTAGTAGCCGCTACTAAATTTTAGCAAAATTGTTGTAAACTGCAATTCAAAATTGATTTGCTAAAATCAGCTACAAAATTTACTAAATATCAATAATTTTATTACAATGAAATTAGTATAAATAATTAGTTGCCGCTACTAAATTTCAGTAAATTGTTGTTAACTGAAATTTAAAATCAATCTGCTGAAATTAGCAAAAAAGTGTACT
This sequence comes from Leucophora obtusa, assembly GCA_949987735.1. NCBI lineage: Eukaryota > Metazoa > Arthropoda > Insecta > Diptera > Anthomyiidae > Leucophora > Leucophora obtusa. The sequence goes on from OX465295.1 coordinate 63,312,084, forward strand.
AAAAATAAAAAAACTGTAAAATCTAGAAATAATTTTACAATTACTTCATCGTACTTGAAGTTTGGAGGCAAATTACAAACAGTTCTCCAGTTATTACCTTTTTATGCATTGGAGATACAATAAAATTTTCTGAGTATTATTTCCAAACTAAGAATATATCAATAGTAACAAATATAAACTAAATAAGAATTGTAAAAAATCAACGAATTCAAAGTTAGTAAATAAAAAAGTTAGTAAAAAAAAAATTTGTAAACAGTTTTCAGTCGCATTCTACTATTTTCATACTGCTTTTTAGTAGAAGTTTTTTTTAGTAATCATTTTTGCTATTGTCTTATTACAAAATACTGTTGTTTTTTACTAATTTTCGCTGCTGATTTCAGCAAAACATTTTATTAATTTTCCAAAACCGAGTACTAAAGTTAGCTGAAAAAATTTACAAATTTAACAAAAAATGGATGAATTATTTATACTAATTTCATGCAAATATTTTAACTTATTTTAGAAAATCAATTTTGAATTGTTGTTTACAACAATTTTGCTAATATTTAATAGCGGCTACTTATTTGTTCTACTAATTTTGATGTACTACAGATCAGCAGACATGTGTTGCTAAAACTAGCAAAAAATACTGCAGGGCTCAAAATAGTTTTCCCGTAATAACAGCAACATTTTCTGTAGGCATTACAGACCTTTTTTGTAGAGTGAAAATGAATAAGGAAAATATCGGCGTTAGCAAAAAATTTGGTGTTAGCACCAACATATTTTTGCTGCAGCTCTTTTAGGTAAATTTTTATCTGACCATGTTAATGTTTTTCGTGTTTTAAAGCGTCGTTATAACAGAACACAGGGTTGCACACAATTAGTAGTATCAATTAGGGATGCCAATCCCGAAATCCCGAGTCCCGAAATCCTGGGATTATTCAATAAAAATGAGTCCCGAATCCCGGGATTGTTAAGCTCGAATCCCGGAATTTTTTCAATTGCAAAAACGTGTGGTAATTTTTCCAAAATTGCATCACTGCTGGTATTTTTAAACCATGTTTGTTAAATATAATTTTATATAAATCCATATTGTGCTGTATTTCTTATTATATTTCGGAAACCATCGATTAACATTCAGAATAAAAAGTTGTATTTCAGAATTTTTCATTTGAATTTCTGCACTATATGTGGAAAACAATTAAAAAATTCTGAAACTAATTGAAAATTCTAAAATTTAATTGAGAATTTTAAACTACAATGATATAAGGATAGTAAATATAAAATTATTATAAACAAAAATAGCACACAACATATCGACAGAGTTAATTCTTGAGTTTTTTCAATTCTTTCGTTCTTTAGAAATAAACAGGAGTATGTAAATGTAAAAAAACGTATAAAACAGTTATATTTTACAATGCTCATGTATAATAATTTGAAAACCTTATAGTATATTTATAAAATGAAATTTGTATGAAAAATTTGTTTTATAAGTTACTTATAAATTTTAAGTGTTTATGCATATAACGCTATATTTTTTTACATAAATTTAAAGTTTTTACACATTTTTTTAAATAAAAAAAATTCCAAAATGGCAAAAAATCACGAAATCCCGAAAAAATTCGGGATCCCGAAAAATCCCGATCCGTGCCGGGACCCCGTTTTTTTAATTTTAAAATCCCGAATCCCGGGATTTTAAAAAACCAATCCCGATTGGCAGCCCTAGTATCAATACAGAGAATAGTAGCCAGATTAATTAATTAAATCGATCGGTATAACTTTTCTGTCTAAATTGGGTGTAACAAATAATGTCTGTTTAAAGAGATAGTGGGTGCGTTCAAACATGAAACTACAACAAAATAAATACAAATACACGATTTCTTCTATTTTTGTGAATGAAAACAAAAATATAAGGGTAAACTAAAATGAATGAACATGACGAACAAACTAATTAGGAAGTGTGCCTGATTGCTAAGTTTAGTGTCTGCCTAAGATTGTGCGAGTTTTTGTTAGTTTATTTGGTATCGACGACGATAACTGAAAAACGAAATGATGAGACAGCAAGTGGTCTTCTATTAAGAAGTGCCGTATTTTTAGTTTGGCACTTTTAACGCATGTACAAATGCAGGGATGGAAGTTTAATGATCTTTTTTTACTTTTTCCTTTATTATTAGTATCTTTCTTTTTTATTAGTATCTTTTTGCATTTTTTAGTGTTCTAGCAAAACAATGGCCTCCTAATGAATTTATTTTTAACTGTCAGAAAGCTACATACCTACACTCATAGAAATAAATCTGTAAAAATATCAGAAAAAGCAACTAAAAATTAGTTAAAAATTATGCTGCAGAAAAAAAATTTTAAATAAGCAAATTTTTTTGCTAAATTCTAATAAAATAAGAACAGCAAAAATAAAGCTGTTAAATTTACAGAATTTTAGTTATATTTAAGTTAACTATTAGTTAATTGAAAATGAAAAATTGTACTGTAAAATCTGCAAAAAAATTTTGCTAAATATTAGTAGACTAAAAATAGCAAAAACAAACTTTTGTATCCCCATGTGAAAACCGAAATATATATGAGCATACATGATCATACATTGGCTCGTATGTGATCATGCATGGGCATACATAGTCATATACGTACATGCATAGTTCAATGTATGACCATTAGGGTTTTTCTTTTCCCGGACTTTTTCATTTCCCGGGACAGCGGGATTTTTTTCTGAATTTCCCGGGATCCCGGGAATTCCCGCTCGTTAGAAAATGAATATATCCGACGTATGTTTACTTAAAAACTCGATATCTTTTAAAAAAAACTTACGACAAAGTTCATCTTTTGGTTGCAGTCATGAGAAAATCTACTTAATATATTCTGAAATAAAGGCTTAATATAAAATATCCATATCTTCCACTTTTTCCAGATCAATTCGTTTAACATTTCAAATAGCGAACTAATATGCAGGTAATATATTTGTATGGAAGGCCGTCTTAATTTTAAAACAACTCTTAAAAATACATTAATTAAATATTAATTCGCGGTGGGTGCAAATTTGTATAGGACCAGCTTTAGAATCAGAACTGAGATCGATTTTTTGATTAAATATGGAATCCAAAAATTTCTATTTCTAGATATTTTGTTTCTATGCAGATTTTCAGAAGTATTCGTCTATTTATATTAAAAAGTTTAAAAATGAGTATTTTTCACACAAATTTTTAGACAAATCGTCTAAATCTTTTTATAAAAATAGACACTAAAATATTATTAAATAGTTTTATAACTTTAATTGGTATTTTTTGAATAGAAATTTTTTATGGCACAACTACTTAAAAAAATTATTTAATTTTCATTGTTGCATTTTTTTAAAATTAACATATAAAAAATCCAAAATAATTTGAAAAAGCATCTGCTGCATTATTTTAAAAATCATAGTAAGTCCTGTTCAAAAATATATTTTTTAATATATTGTATTTTTTAAATATCCCAGAGGATGATTTGCAATGCAAATCGAAATATCGAAAGAAAATTAAAAAATAAAATATTGAAAAATAAAATACAAAACATTTGGATTTTTATTTTTTAAAAATTTATGACCTAAAGCCAAACAATACTGAAAATATAATGACACCAAAGGTCAACAATATTTAATCTAACAAAAACATAAAATTTGAAAAATACAACTGAAATAAAGGAATAGCAATTGAAATTCAAATGAAATTATTTGAAGTAGGTAATAAAAACTCAAAACACTTACATCAATTGAAAATTCGAAAATATTATCATTTTTTTTTTTTAATTTTAATGCCGAGTTTTTTTTTGGAGGTATTTGGAGCTGAAATACTGATGTTGAAATGTTGTTGTGGATTGCTTTATTTGAACAAAGACCATCATTAAAAAATATAAAATTTCCGAGGTGCGAGTATTTTTGTTGGTATTTAAAGTTGATAATGTCTAATAAAATTTTTTTACGCTTTAAATAAACCCAAAAAATTCGACCAAAAATTTTTTTTTTATATTATATATTATATTATTAAATTTTAAAACGCATTTTTTAATTTTAAATATTTTTTATTTAAATTATTTTTAAAACAATCAATGTTTTTAATTGAAATAAAACTTCCAAAATTTTAATATACTAGCTAAAACTTCTATAAAAGAATAAAAAAAATCCCGGGAAATCCCGCACTAAATTCCCGGGATTGCGGGATTGAAAAAAGGGCGGGATTCCCGGGAATCCCGTCCCGGGAATTCCCGGGACATAAACCCTAATGACCATACATGATCTCATATATTTCCATATACCTTTGGATCCGAAATTTGAGGGTATATGGAGGTATATGCCCATATATGATCATATATGAGTATACATGAATCATATGTGAGCATATATGGTCATATATGAACATGTACGGTCATATACCCTCAAATTTCGGATCCAAAGATATATGGAAATATATGAGATCATGTATGGTCATACATTGAACTATGCATGTACGTATATGACAATGTATGACCATGTATGATCATATACAAGTCAATGTATGATCATGTGTGTTCATATATATTTCGATTTTCACATGGGTCTACAAAATTTTTGTTAGTTTTAAGCTACATTCAGTTGAATGCAAATATTAGTCTATCCTGTTAAATTAAGAGAAATATTTGCTAAAAAGATTGTAAACTGCTGTTTTTAAAAGGTTTTATTTTTTTTTTTTTTTTTTTATGGACAACATCTGAGCATCGAATGAGACCGATCCCATGCTCTCCTGACCTTAGGTCCCTTTCTACCCTTAGGTCCCTTTCTATTTTGCGCGTCACATATATTTAATAGTTTTATTTTTGCTGTTCCTATCTGCTTTTTTTTTAAATTTTATTAAAAACTTATTATTTATTAAAAACTATGATTATTAAAATTTATTAAAAATCTCATACCCTCTATGAAAACATTTCCTTAAAAATAGTTTCATTAAAATTATAAAGCTTTTTCAGAAAATTTCAGAAAATTTTCATTCACTTTGTGAAGAAAACTTGATTATTATTTTAATTTTTGCATTAAAAAATACAGAATATGTTTTTTCGGACTTTCTATATTTTCATATATTTATTTAGAATATTGCTCTACCTCAAGTCCAAATCCTAATATGATATTTTTGTATTAGATTTTTTCACTCTAGTTAAATTCTGTTGAAATTTACCCAACTTATATTACATATAGGAAACTGTTCTCCTACTATAAATTGGGTAAATTTACTCTATGTGTGTAAATGAAAAAAAAAAAAATACGCACATTGTGTTTAAGTTGGTGTACTTTGCTTTTATATATCATGCAATACTTAATAAGTAATCGGTAAGTCATTACTTTTTGTTTTGAAATAGTGCAGAAAGTAACGTGTTATCATTAAAAGGTAATGCGTGAGTATGTATATCGCACCCATTACCAAAGTTTTGCTGCGACAGCTTCTTTAGATGAATCATATTTGAAGAAAGATTTGAGATTTTAGTAACATTTGCTAAGCATATTTTTGATTTTTTTTGTCTCCGATTGCTAGCTGGCAAACATCATTTTAAACCAAAAAGAACTATTTCTGTTAAACTACTGACGTTCTATTTAGTGTATATTATTTTTTGATAATTTCACAACGGTTTTTAATGTTAATGCATCCATCTCTGTACCAATTTACTCATACGTCCTTCATTTTTCGTCATAGTATACATTTAGCACATCAATTGTTTGTTTGGTTTCGTTAAGTATTTACTTAAGAAGATTGAAGTTTTATTGCGAAAATTAAGGTAGTGAGTGAGTGAATGTGGTTGTGGTTATTTTGGTAGAGGTTGCTGTCTAGTGTGTCGCAAGTACCGATTGAAAATATTTCCTAAATGTAATATTTTGAGTGCAGGGGTATACGGTTTTTTTGTTTTTAATTTTAGTGTTCTTGCTACATTTCAATGTTCATGCTGCTTCTTAGTGCTATTGTGCCAACACTTTTGGCACTGTTGGTGGTAGTAGAGGTAATGATAGTAGAGTTAGATTCATTCTCGGCCTGTATTAAATTATTTTATTTGTACAGCAAATAAGTGGCTTTATTATATGAACCATACGTACCAAAAAAAAAACATTCAGACTTCTATTTGTACATAAGCACATGTTATTTGTAATACAACATAGTCTTCGCACAGTGGTCTATTTCTACGAAATATCTTGTACAAAAATTTCAAAATTGTATTTAAATTGAAACCAAAACCAACCGGTTTAACTAGGATATGTAGACCTTGCTGATGTTTGTAAAACCAAAAAATATTGGACTTAGACTCCCTTTAGTATACCTAACCCGACTACCATCCTTACCTGACTACCATCCCGCGTTTGGCGGGATTATGCCGCTTTTTGAAGTCTCATCCCGCCTTGAATTTTTATCTCGCTTTTTAAACGAAAATCCCACTTTCAGAAATTTTGGATTTTTTTAATAAAAATGAAGTCATCAAAATATGATCGCCTCGATAAAAAAGCGCAGTTTCGATAACAAAAAACTGTTTTGAATTGAAATTATGTTTTCTTTAACAACAAGGTTTAAAACTTTCACAATTCTCCTATAAAAACTGTACATAAAAAAGTTTTAAAATCAAGCAGAAATAACATTAAATTAAATAGAAAGAATTAAAAAAGCTTTGAAACCAAATTAATTTTGTTTTCTTTTCTTTTTAATTTAAATTTCCACTTTTTTTTAATGCGAAAACCAAATCTAAAATGTTGAAATATTAATTTAAATCCGAAGTAGTTTATTTTAACTAGAATCATATTTTTAGTACAAAAAACGGTTCATGACTAATTTAAAACTGTACATAAAATAATAAGATATTAATTCAGTTAGGTGTTAGTTAATATAATTGCAGTAATTTTTTCTTTGTGTAGTTTTTGGGAATTTTAGGATTTTTCTATAAGAAATATTTCCTCAGAAAAAAATTCTTAGCATTGCAGGAGAATTCTTCACAAAAAATTCTTTAGAATCAAAAGGAATCAATTACTAAAGCGGACTGTTGCTAATTTGTAGTCTAAGACTATATTAAAACATTTTGTGGACGTTTTAAACTAAAATAAATATGCAAATTTGGTGAAATCCGTCATTGAGCCTTCTAACTTTGAATTAAGGTGTTATTCACCCTTGTTCTGAGTTCCGAAATTTTTCAGTTAGAGTGGGTTTGCAAAATCACACGAAATTATTAAAAAATTTTAGAATCTATAGATAAATTTTAAGAGAAATTTTTATATATTAAATTTTGAATTAACTAAAAGTTAACTAAATATAACAAAAATTCTGTAAATTTAACAGTTTTATATTTGCTGTTCTTATTTTACTAGTATTTAGCAAAAAAATCTGCTAATTTCAGCAATTTTTTTCTGCAAGGTCATTTTAAACTAATTTTTAGGCGCTTCTTCTCCTATTTTACAGATATATTTCTATGAGTGTACGAACAGTACTATTTAAGATTGAAAAAAATTATATTCGAACTACTGTGTATTATTTATAAATAATATGAAACAAATCTATACAACTTGGATTAAAATGTAAACTTCCATGGGCATTATGACCAAATACAAAATGTGTATTTATTTGTATCTACCAGCCAAATATTGCGTACATACAGTTATGGTCAAAACAATAGATTTATTGTATTTACGGGCAAGAAAGACAAATTAAAAAATAAGTAAAATTAAAGAAGGGTGCCACAATACGATTTGTGTGATATTCCTGGAAGCCGATTAAATTTCTGGAAACGAATTTGAATTTACGATGCAATAAATAAAGTGAAATATGTATATAATGCGTAATATGTGTAATAAAAGTGGTAGTATTTTTGGTAATAGCAAACATCAGCACAAAGTAATTATATGCTATATATACCACTTACTTTGAAAGTGATATGAGTCCACTGCTTTGTTTTAATCTACTACTAGATGTATTAAATATTTTAATCAAAATTATATATTTATCATATATATTTATATATGCTATCACATAAGGTATGCGCTCCGGGAACTTTTGCAGTCAGAACTTCTTATTGTTTTGCTGTCAGAATTTCCCAGTGTAGAAACGGTAATGACATATCATTATTTTTTGGACTACCAGTAATGACACCCACTTACCTTCTGCATTATTTTAAAACATATAATAATAAGTTACTGATAATGACTTATTTTTATCATTATTTCAAATAGAAAATAATTTTCTAGATTTTTTTCAAAATTTTTTGAAATATATTTTTAGACTCAATATTTTTTAAACCCTGGTAAGGATATATGTAACCACATATTTTTTTGATTTTTTGTATGTTGGCGAGTAAGCTTACTTGTGTGCAGCAGGTCAATTGTGTTTTTATCTATTAAATATTACATGTCGATATAGCTCAGATGGTAGAGCTATTGACTGGCAATCTGTAGACCCAGGTTCGATTCCCGCACCAGCAAATTTTATTTAATAAAAAAAATAAAATAAAAAACATTTTTTTTATATAATTTATTTTTTTGAAAATCTATTTTTAGACTCATTATTTTTGTCAGTACTGGTAATTACATAGGTAACGATATATTTTTTGATTTTTCGTATGCTGGTTTGTTACCATGATAACTTTACAATTTTTGGTCAAAACAAAAAATGCTTTTGACTCAGTGACTAATTTTTTTACTTTTATCAGAAACTGTTAAATTACACTGTATGACAAAATCTTGATTTTTAAAAAAATAAATAGAGCTCTGACCATCAATTCTATGTTTCGGACATGCTGATTACAGTGGCGCACTTTATTTTCCGATCTAAGGTACAGATGTTTCGCTAAATGTCTTTAAAGTTTGGCGATTTTCCATTTAGTTTTTTATATACAAAAGTTTTCAAAATCAACATAAATTGTGGTGAAATGTAGACACAGGACCTGTATTCATATTTAGGCTTAATATTTGATGCATAAAACTTGATATTAAAACCACTGTTCGGGATTTATATGGATTTTTATGGTTTTTTAAGGTTTTAGCCAATTGAATCGCTAAAAGCAAAATCGGCCGTAATAAATGCTATGTCTTAGTAAAGAAGCAATTAAAAGGAAAAAAATAGATTCATCTATAGCGGCCTATAAGTTAAAATCGCAACTTCTCAAAAATTTTATATGGCAGCATAACTTTCCAAATTGTCCCCAAAGTCCAACTTTTAGTATAATGTGGGGTCACCTCAAAAAACCAAGGTTGGTTACCGTTATCGCTAAAATACCGCTATCGCTAAAATACCGTTTCAAATTGAATACCGTTATAATTTTTTTCGAATACCGTTATCGTTACCAATACCGTTATTTTTAATGGTAGTTAACGGTATTTTACCGGTATTTATTAATTTATATAAAAATGCTAATTGTTTGCCCTTTTATACCCTACACCACTACGTGGAGAGGGTAATATAAGTTTGTGCTGATGTTTGTAACACCAAAAAATAATGGTCGTAGACCCACCTTATAGTATACCGATCGGCTCAGAATTTTTTTTATTTCGATTTAACGATGTCCGTCTGTCTGTCCGTCCGTCCGTCCGTCCGTCTGTCTGTCTGTCCATGCATTCTTGTGCGCACTCTACAGGTCGCAAATATTAAGATATTTTGAAGAAACTTGGTACACTTGGAACTTGGAAGCCTATTGATTTTGGTTAAAATCGGTCCATGTTTAGACCTAGTGCCCATATAAGGGTCCCCCCAAAATTATATTGTTTATACACTGCAGGTCGCAAATATTAAGATATTTTGATGAAATTTGGTACACAGACCTATGTTGGCCCAAGGACGAAGCCTATTGATTTTGGTGAGCACCGGTCCATGTTTAGACCTAGTGCCCATATAGGGGTCCCCCCAAAATTGGCTTGGTTACAAACTGCAGGTCGCAAATATTAAGATATTTTAATGAAATTTGGTTCGCTGACTCACATTATAGAAATTTTTGACACATGTCCCATTTTAACCCATTCGAATTGCGGATCCAAACATTAGTTGGCTTTTAACCAGACTGGTGTAGGGTATTGTATAGTCGGCATGCCCGACTTTAACCTTTTTACTCGTTTGTAATAATCTTTAGTTTTTTTTTTCTATTTACAAAAAAATTTATTGATAATAATTTTATTTATTAAAACTACACTAATAAAAAAAATCCCGTACATGTACTATTTCCTGTTATTTTAGTAGAATTTTTACCTATTTTTACGGGCTTTTTTAGAGAAAATAACGGAAAAATTAGTTCAATTTAATCAGAACGCGTCTAACAGACTTTTGAACTAACTTTTTTTTATGAGTGTGCATATGCTAAACATTGAAAAACACTCGTCTTGAGTTAGAAATTATTTTTTTTTATACATATCCCACTCGCATCCCACTAAGCGACCAAAACTACCTTAAAGGAAAAGACCTAAGCTTTCTTTTGAGCCAAAAAAGTACCCATTTAGAAAAAAAATAAAAAAAAGTTTTAATTTAAAAAAATATTGAAAAATTTTTTTTTTTGAAAGATTGCAGTAAAGGCTATATAATTTGTTTGGGACAAATTTTGCTTACACCAATAGGTAATAAGTTACATGGATGAGAAAGAACACCTGTTTGGCTAAAATGTCAAATTTTGACCCCCTCTAACTCAGAAACTTTTTTACCGATCTTGTTGAAAATTTGTGGCCAAACTACTATCCAATAGGAATAACCTTGGTGGAAATTTCATCCAAATCGGAAGACATCGATTTCAAAAGTTGGGTCACCTGACATGAAATCCCCCATATGTTAAGTTTTTACTTGTTTTTATACGTTTTTCACATAATTTATAATATCGGTACGTTCCGGTATTACTGTTTCGATAACGGTATACCGTTACCGAAACAAATGAAATTCAATACCGTTACCGTTACCTTTCCGTTATTCGTTTCGGTACAAAAAACTGTTCTTGCATTATTATTATATGTTATACCAGTGTTTAAAAAATATTGAGTCTAAAAATAGATTTAAAAAAATTTTCAAAAAAATCTATAAAATTATTTTCTATTGGAAGTAATGATAAAAATAAGGCATTATCAGTAACTCATTATTATATGTTTTAAAAGAATGCAGAAGGTAAGTGGGTGTCATTACTGGTAGTCCAAAAAAAAATTTGATATGTCATTACCGTTTCTACACTGGGATGTCGAGATAGGTCAGATGGTAGAGCTGTCGAATAATAATCTGGAGTCCCAGGTTCGAGTCTAAAAATAGATTTAAAACATTTACAAAAAAATCTTGAAAATTATTATCTATTTGAAATAATGATAAAAATAAGTCATTATCAGTAACTCATTATTATATGTTCTAAAATAATGCAGAAGGTAAGTCGGTGTCATTACTGGTAGTCCAAAAAACAATGATATGTCATAACCGTTTCTACACTGGAATATTTTATGATTGTGATTGGAAATTTTTTTTTTTTTGGAGCATATATTTTTTTAATTCTAATTTTTTGTTTATTTAAGGAAGTTTTAAATCAACACTCTCGAATATTAAATATGATTTTTAAAAATCGAAAAATTCTAAGTTAATATTTTTGGCTTTATAGTGCAGATTTTTTTAGTTTTTAGTGCATATTTCCTTTAAAGTGCGTATTTAATCGCATATTTTGTATATTTGACTGCATATTTTAAATTTTTTAGTGCATGCCAGTCGCTGCCCTGCTTAAGTATGACAATTTTTGTAAATGATTAAACGAGCAGACAGTCTGATAGGCATATGGCTTAAATTGTCATATATGAAACGCACTTCATTTTTTTTTTACGCATATTTATGTTGCATTATTTTAACCGTTGTATTTAATCCCTTAAAAACAACATTTTTAATTTCATTTATCTCTTAAAATGCAGTAACCAATATTATTAAATACAATTTATTCCATTTGTATTTTCAAATACATACATATTTTTTGCTTATGGTGAGACCATAAATTAAAACACAACAATTGTATATGGCCATACAGAGCTATGAAATAAGTATTTCCTTATTGAAGCAAATACGAGGTATTCCAAAATCGGATAAATAAATACTGTGTCTGAAACCACATTAGAAATACAACAGAAATACTTCTGAATTCTACCTGTAATAAAATTTGTTGAAATTAACAAATTTTCAGTTATGTTTAAATAAATAGTTTAAATATCAATAGTTTTTATTAGTATTTGTTATAACAAAAATCAGTTCAAATGTTGTAATAAATAGCAACAAAAACAACGTATTGATCTTTAAACTTGAATAATCTTTCTCGCATCATTTGTGATAGAAGTTTGAAAAATAAACTTTAAAATTTTTTTAAAATAAAAGAATATATAAAATATCGCCCTTTTAAGAAGATCAAATATACGTTAGAAATATTGAACCGATAGCAAATATTTGTCCCTCAATGAAATTCTAGCACACTCAACGGATAGTGATAGAACAAATTTGTTACCAAATTACAGGAACACATTGTTTCGTATTTCTTTTAGCCATATGTCCATAAAAAGTAAGCAACAATTTTCATTTAACAACCAGCGGTGGCTTAAATGAAAAACAACAACTAAAATGATATAAAAATTGCTTTTTAATGAAACAGTTGTTATATGATGTGTGATAAGAGTATAAAACAAATAAATGAACAAAATGTGAATAAGCAGAGTGGGAGATAAATGAAAACAAACAAAATGAAAAAAACGTCATAAAACTGCCAACAATGTATCATGATATTAAGATACACAGCCTGTATGCTAGATTCTATACATTATGTTTTCTCTCCATTTAAAAATTATTTCTTTGCAAAACGTCTTATATCGATTTTTTATTTTTTTTTTTAAACATTTAAAGTAAGTAGTTTTTCAAAGAACTGTAATTGTCACCACCATTCTGTTTTGGTGGTGTCGGATCATACACTGTGGCATATAGACTCTTAAAAAATATCCTTCTTATACGGAATACAGTTGAAACAAACGTATTCTGTAGTAATGCTGTTGTTGCGACTAATTCGGTCTTTGTATTTCCATGTGTTTTAATTTAAAACTTTTTCCTTAAAAACTTTAGTTTACAACAAAGTAACCTCAAACTTAAATTCTTCTTTTTCTTTAATAGATTCAATTTTTAAAACAACCAAACTTTAAATCACCTTACAAATGGTTTAACAAAGTTCTAAAGACACGTACAACAATAAATGGAACAAGAAAAAGTTGTGAACAACATAAAAATTATAATATACAGCAGGATTATAAACCTTTTAACAATATTAATACGAAGAGAAAGGATTCTGTTAAGTATTTATTAACAAATAACAAACAGTTCTACTACGCATTTCATTTAGTAAATTATCAAAAAGGTAAGTCAGAACCACATCTTTTTTAATAAAATATTTATATTAATTTTAATAAAAGTAAATAAGTTTTTTTTTTATAAAAAGAATCCCCATATTGAATAAATTTTTGATTTTTGTGTACACTGATAAAAAAAAATATTTTTATATGTATTAATGCTTACTCAATTTTCAATCAATGAAACTTTTCATCTGATTTATAAAACATTTTATCACATTTATGAAACGCTTCCTAATTTTTGTACAAGTACAGTGTTTAATAAATCTTATGAAATGTTTTTTGCGGTTTGGAGTTTTCCTCCTAAATGAATCAAATAACAGCAATAGAAAGTATCCGTAATTTATTAATTTTTTTGCTAAAACTGAAACTATTTACTAAAAATTAGTTAAAAACAAGTAAAACGAAAAAGAAGCCAAGTCGCCGCGAGCCGTTTAAGCCACCGCCGATTTTTTGGTACTTATTTCGGCGGGAAGTATTAATTTGCAAAAGTAAAAAAATTAAAAAACAAATGTCATTTTTAAAACAAATTCGCTTTAAGCTTGAACTTTATTTTTGGGGATGCTTTTGGCATCCTGCCAATATAGGTTAACGATTTATAACTGAGTTATTTATTGTGGTCGAATAGACCCATTTCAGATATAGTAATATTATCTGTTTTTTCTAAAAAATTATTTTAAAACACAAATTATTTTAACAAAAAAAGTGACAACAAATGACAAAATAGCTAAAATGAAATCAAAATGAAATTAAAGTCAAAATTTGTTTTTAACCACTTAAATCACTTTGACTTTAACCACTTAAATCACCATAATGCGTCATTGTGTGCATGAGAAAAATGCTAGCCACATTATCACCTGTAGATATACCCATTTATTATTTTTCTGTAAAACCCTTTACTTTGAGAGTTATAGCGCGAAGAAACTTTAAACTAATTCTAGTTCATTTTTAGGGCTAAAAGCAGCGGGTAACTGGCCTGTTTAAATCCAATTTTTGCGGGGATATTACTTTTTACGTCGAAAATACTTTTTCTAACCTGCTGGCCTTATCGAATTTTTTAAAATTTTTATTCTCTGCAATTTACTTGTATGATCTCAAATCTAAAAAACATTCATTTACCAATTAAAAGATCAACTATACATTACCTTCATACAAATTTCATAATAAGTAAATATTATATACATAATGAAATTCTTCAGTGAATCTAGGAAAAAAATTCTACCAAATTGTATCATTATTTAAGTGTGCGCCAAAATTTATTAGGAAAGATGTATTGGTACCGGAGGTTTTTTAGGCTGTTGTATAGTGTAATCAGAGGTGCACTTGTATAACTTAACCCTCTAATGCTTTTCTTCTGATTACGATAATATTTAAACTATATATTTGGCGTTGAAAATCTACTATGGAACAAATATTAAAATTTTAATTTATCGCATTATTTAGGCGATATATCACAACAAAGTTTGAATACGTATGTATCTAGAAATCCAGTAGTCAAATAATTTCGGTTTTTGCTATAAATAACATTATCAGTAAAATAAAATTACCTACGGAAAATTGTTGATCAATTGTTGTTATTTCAGAAGTTATGGCGATTTTCGTTTTTTGAAAATTACGAAATTTGGCGAATTTGCCACTAAACATCAATAAATTTTGACGAAATTAGTTCTACTTACTACTACCTCTGAGTGTATAATCTGTGTTTAATTAAAAAAAAAAAAAAATCTGTTAAATAGTTTTTGGGTTAAAGAGATATTTGTAAGACGTATCCTGGCGTTATCCTGTGAGGCTTGGAAAAATTTTTTTAACTGATTTTACAATTAGAGACCCTAAACTAGCTTTGTTATTATCGATAATGTACGCCAGATCATAAATGTGTTTTTGGCGATTTTTCAAATATTTTTTTCTTTTTTAAAAAGTTAATTTTTTTAAATTTACTAAATTTTCACTTTACATGCTCCTCGCTTTAAAACCGTTCCTTATACAAAAAAGGTTTTGAAGGCAAAAAAAGTAGGTAGTTAAGTTTTATATGGATATAATTAATTCCCGCGATCCCGGGAATTCCCGCTCGTTAGAAAATATATAAATTCGACATATATTTTACTTGAAAAACTACTTTTTGGTTAAACACCGTTCGACAAAGTTCATCTTTTGGTTGTATCCATGAGAAAATGTTCTGAAAGGAGGGCTAAATATCCATGTCTTCCACTTTTTCCAGGTCAATTCGTTTAACAATTTAAATCGTGAATTAGTATTTATGTAATATATTTATATGGAAGGCCATCCTAATTAAAAAAAAAACTAATATATTAACTAAATATTAATTTCGCGGTTTAAGCTGTTAAACGAATTGATATAGAAAAGTGAAAGACACGGTTATATTTTTTTGATCCCTTTTTTCAGGATATATTGGAATTGTTAATGGGTGCAAACTTGTTTTATAGTCAGAACTAAAATCAGTTTTTTGCTTACATATTTCTTATACACTAAATCCAAAAATTTCTATTTCTGGATATTTTGTTTTTTTCTATGCAGATTTTCAGAAGTATCCGTCTAGAATTAGTTTTATAAAAAAAGTCTAAAAGTGAGCATTTTTCACAGAAATTTTTAGGCAAATTCGCCTAAATTGTTTTATAAAAGTAGACACTAAAATATTAAATAGTTTCATAACTTTAATTAGTTTTCTTGAATAGAAATTTTTTATGCCACAACTCCTTAAAAAGAAATTATTTAATTTTCATATTTAGTTGCATTTTAAATTAGCATATAAAAAATTCAAAATAATTTGAAAAAGCATCTGATGTATTTATTATTTTAAAAATTAATAATATTTAAAAAATATATTTAAAATAAAGGAATATCAATTGAACTTTAAATGAAATTATTTGAAGTAAAAGAAACTCAAAATACTTATATTAATTGAAAATACGAAAAAATTACTATTTTTAACTTTAATCCCTAGTTTATTGGAGGTATCTGGAACTGAAATAATGATGTTGAAATGTTGTATAAGGCGGGTTGACACTATAAGATTTTCGGTACGATTTTACTTCAGTACACGTGCAAAACATATAGGCAAGGTTGCAAAATCTTTCCGAGAATCTTGTAGTTTAAAACAGCATATATAGATATTGATTTATTTGAACAAATATCATTATCTTAAAGAAAAAAAAAAAATTCCCGAAGGACAAGTATTTTAGTTTGTAAATTTGGTAATTGCTAATATAATATTTTTCGGTTTAACTAAACCAAATTCAATTGGCATCCAAACCAAAACAATTTGGCTTAATTCAGTTTATTAAATTTTAAACCGTATTTATACCCTACACCACTATGTGGTCAGGGTATTATAAGTTTGTGCTGATGTTTGTAACACCAAAAAATATTGGTCGTAGACCCACCTTATAGTATACCGATCGGCTCAGAATTTTTTTTTATTTCGATTTAACGATGTGCGTCTGTCCGTCCGCCCGTCCATCCGTCTGTCTGTCTGTCTGTCTGTCTGTCCATGCAATCTTGTGCGCACTCTACAGGTCGCAAATATTAAGATATATTGATAAAATTTGGTACGCAGACCTACGTTGGCCCAAGGACGAACAAGTTTGATTTTGGTGAACATCGGTCCATGTTTAGACCTAGTGCCCATATAAGGGTCCTACCAAAATTATATTGTTTATACGCTGCAGGTCGTAAATATTAAGATATTTTGACGAAATTTGGTACACAGACCTATGTTAGCCCAATAACGTAGCCTATTGATTTTGGTGAATATCGGTCCATGTTTAGACCTAGTGCCCATATAAGGGTCCTACCAAAATTATACTGTTTATACGCTGCAGGTCGTAAATATTAAGATATTTTGATGAAATTTCGTACACAGACCTATATTGGCCCAATAACGCAGCCTATTGACTTTGGTGAACATCGGTCCATGTTTAGACCTAGTGCCCATATAAGGGTCCTACCAAAATTATACTGTTTATACGCTGCAGGTCGTAAATATTAAGATATTTTGATGAAATTTGGTACACAGACCTATATTGGCCCAATAACGCAGCCTATTGATTTTGGTGAACATCGGTCCATGTTTAGACCTAGTGCCCATATAAGGGTCCCCCCAAAATTGGCTTGGTTACAAACTGCAGGTCGCAAATATTAAGATATTTTAATGAAATTTGGTGCGCTGACTCACATTATAGAAAATTTTGACACAAGCCCCATTTTAACCCATTCGAATTTCGGATCCAAACAATACACCAGACTGGTGTAGGGTATTGTATGGTCGGCATGCCCGACTTTAACCTTATTACTCGTTTTTAATTTTAAATATTCTTTATTTAAATTAATTTAAAAAAATCAATGCTTTCAATTTAAATACAAGCTTCTAAAATTGTAATAAAACTAGCTAAAACTACTGTAAAAGACTAAAAAAAAATCCCGGGAAATCCCGCATAAAATTCCCGGGATTGCGGGATTCAAAAAAGGGCGGGATTCCCGGGACATAAACCCTAAATATAATACAACTTGTTTAATAAAATATTTTTATCTGGCCAAATACTATTTAAAATCTGAAGACCGCTTTTTGGCGGCCTTGGGCATAAGAGGGTTAAGCCCCCACCTAAAGAATTTTTCTTTTCTTTATCATGTTTAGCCTACGCTTTTAACTTAAGAAGTTTATAAGAGCCATTCAACATCATCTATTTACAAAAATGTCTGCAGAAGCCTGCTTCAATAAGCAGCATTTTATATTTAATAAAATTAAAAAAAAAACTCCAACAGCTTACTCCTCTACTCGACCAAGGACCACCCATGAGTACTAATGTTGTCGTTTTTGTTGTTTTGGTTGTGTGTTACCTTTATGAATTTGTATCACAACATGGTCTACATCATCTTCTATAAGCTTCGGCTTAACGTAGTTTTCTTTTTTTAAGTCTTTGTCCTTTATTCTGTTAAGTATTTGTTGCAAATATGCTGGTTGGTTGCTTGGTGTTTTGACTTATTTTAATACTAAATGTTCTTATATGACGCTTGTCATACCAACTGTCTCTCTACAGGAAAATGTATACCTTATCAATACAAAAATACAGTATAAGGACGGAATTTTCGAACTTCCCTCGTGGTTAGTTCAAAATTAACACTGCTATTCAATGACTGGGGATCGAAACATCACCTCGTAACGAGATACATTAAAAATTAAAAAATTGTTTAGTTAATTTAAGACTGAAAAGAAAATTTGGAAAATTTACGGACATGGTAGTTTTTTGTTAAATTCATTTATGGCGCAAGGCAAAGTGTAGGGAACATTTTTTTGGATCTAGGGAAAAAAGTGAATTTTTTTTACAAATGTAGGGAATTTTTAAAAAAGCTTCTTGCATCACTAGTCAGAACTAAGAACGACTTATGCCTTAAATATTTCTTAAGTTATAAATTTTATTTAAAAATGTCTGACTTAAGTAATAATAATAATTATAAGTTGGTGCGACATACTTTATTTTAGCTCCGCATTTGGTATGGAGAGCCTCATATACATATCTCAAATTATATATACATACGCTTAATACTCATACACTCACGTCAGCATTCCATTGATCCCATAATGTTAATGATTTGAAACTTTTTTTTATCCTTTATGTGCAGAATAAAAAAAAGTTCATCAAATATGTTCTACATGAGGTACTTGAGAAGCTATATTTATTCTTTTTGGAAATGAATACTTTAGGCCCTTAAATATTTGCTTAAGATTTAGGGTCTATACACAAATCTGGAATACTCAGCTGCTTTTTTCAGACTTTCTATATTTTCATATATTTAGTTCGAATATTGTTCTACGTCAAGCCCAAAATCTAATATGATATTGTCATAATGATTGAAACACACCATCCGAAACATAACTTAACGTACAAAAAATCAACTGAACGAGAATTTTGTACTTTTGTATATGAACTGTCTGATTTGGTAAAAATCCAGTCATAAATAAAAAAATATTTTTATAAATAATGATTAAAAAAAGTCCAATTCATTATGTGAAAGAAGCAATTATGGGTAGTGCATTATATTTATGAACATACATGAAGACGTATTAACATGCATGACCATTCATGCAGATTAAAATCGGTTAAAAAAAAACCAAGTTATTACAATTGCCCCCGGCAACTAATGTGTCACAGAACGCTTAATCAAGAAGTTCGAGCCCAAATTTTGAAATTTGTAGAAATAATGTAATGCAAAAACATTTTCTTATTTTATTAACTCCAAGGTACTCAATTAAAAAGTATTTTTTATCATGTGCTTTGCAAACTCGTTTTAAATTAGTGCCAAAAAGGTCGGAATTCTTAAACACTAATTTCAAATCTACAATTTTACATTTTTAAAAATTTTTTTAAAGAAATTTTAAAAAATCAACGATTGGACTTTAAGGTTTTATTAAGAACATATTGTAGATTAAAAACTCCAAAACTTGTAGGAATTCCTTTTTTCATTTGGCTGGGGCAGAGATTTTATTTTAACGGATTTCGAGAAAACGGCGGTTCTTGGCATTTATTTAGCTTTTAGGCAAGTTTTTCTTTTTTCTACTTTTAATTTCAAATAATTTTGGCCGGAATATAACAACACAAGATCAAATACCTCAATCCTGAAATTTAGGGCAAAATTTTAAATTTTTAAAAAATTAAAAAAAAGTCATATTTTTCCCATGTTACCGTATTTCAAACTTCAGAGCCGTTGAGGCACATGTTCCTATTATCCGATTGTCTTAATTTTTTCGGCGACGTTTTTTTACAGCCAAATACATATTTTAAGGGGGGGGGGGGGCAATCAATAACTTACATTTTTTTTGCTCCATACAAAGTTGGAGCGCCTTAATGCACAAACACACATTAAACCTGTATGGAGCCATATATTTCGATTTTTACCTGGGTAGTTACTTTTATTATCACATTTGTTTTTACTTTTATATGACGTTGCCGCGCAAAATAATGAGTTAAAAAATATGTAGTTACCAATGTGCTTACCAATATTGACAAAAATTATGAGTCTCAAAATAGATTTTCAAAAAATAAATAAAAAAAAAAATATTTTTTTATTGTAAAATTTTTTTTTAATAAAATGTGCACGTGCCGGAAATCAAAACTGGTGCTCCAGATTGCCAGTCGATAGCTCTACCTTCTGAGCTATCTCGACATATTAGAATTGACAGATCAAAACATAATTGACCTGCTGGGCACAAGTCAGCTTACTCGCCCACATACAAAAAATCAAAAAAATATTTGGTTACATATATCCTTACCAGTGTTGAAAAATATTGAGTCTATAAAAAACAATTTACAAAAAAAAAAAATCTAAAACATTTTGATTGAAATAATGGTGAAAATAAGTCGTTATTGGTAACGTATTATTTTTTATTTTGAAATAATGGAAAAAGTAACTAATGCAGAAAGTAAGTCGGTGTCATTACTGGTAGTCCCAAAATTAATGATATGTCATTGCCGTTTCTACACTGGGTATTTAGGAAAAAAGTACTTTTTGACAAAATTTAGTTTTCGACAAAATGTTATTTTTGATAAATATTTTAATTAAAATTCCAAAAAAAAATTCGGTACAAATACTAATAAGGCAACTGTTCACGTAAAGAAATGTTTAAACAATACAGTTTTGTTGCTTATTTCGTGACAAGATTCTAAATAAAGTTGGTTGCACAGCTCTGAGTTAATTCATTGAATATTTTCAGACAACGCATGATTTACGCTGTTTTCATGATTAAACATTTTTGCATAAAAATTAACAAAAAAAAAAAAACATTCTTGTAATTCTGAGATACCACAGAGGACGGATAATCGAAGACAAAAATAATTAATTTTTTTTCTTTTTTTATTTCATATAAGGATTACATGTTTATGACTCACTAGTTTTCTTAAAAGGTGTTATAAAGAAAATCGAAATAAAGCCATACCTGTATCTATATGAAATAAGTCTGATATTATTGTACAATACTATAACCAATGGCCTTTAATCTTTCGAAAGAAGTTTTCATATTTATTATTCTACAATCCGAATTGATTGCAACTTCCTGTATTAGGATTATGCAAATTTTTTTTTTCGCTTATAAGAATTGGGTCTGCAATTTACCACTGTTCGGTATTCTCAGTAAAACCTGTAATTGCCAAGACATAACTTTACCAGCTGACTGTTACGACTTTGGCTTCTTCGGGCGAGGTTCTCCAGTTTCTGCCCACTCAGCTGACTGCCGATTCAACTCTGGAGGGGAGTGGCAGATCCAAGTTTCGTCCATTGTTACATACCGAATCAAAACGTCCTTTTTATCTCGCCGAAACAGCTCCAAAAAACTCTCAGAATCATCGACACGTTCTTGTATTCGGTGCACTGTGATCAAACGCGGCACCCATTTCGAAAACAGCTTTCTCATGGACAAATGTTCATGGAAAATAAAGCAGACACGTTCCTTCGATATCTTTAAAGTATCAGCTATCTCCTGCAACTTCACTTTAGGGTCTTCCAAAACGATTTTTTTTAAACTTTTTTGATGTTTTCCGGTATCACCACCTCTTTTGGGCGATCAGAGCGTTCGGCGTCATCGGTGTTTTGTATGACCACGTTTAAAGTCGGAAAACCACTTTTCTACCATTTGTCTTCATGGAGCAGAGTCCGAATAACACTTATCAAGCCAAGCTTTGGCTTGAACGGTGTTTTTCCTCATTAAAAAGCAATGATAAATCAACACACCGAATTTGCTTTCAATCCACTGTTTTCAAAATCGCAAAAATAGCGTTTCTTGTTTACTAATGAACGAATTGTCATTAAATTTTGACAGGTATCATCTGAAGGTTGGTAGTTCCAAAAAATCATATGGATTTTTCATTATTGGCCCCACCTATGTGTCATCCTACACTCATACAAATAAGTCCGTAAAAATAGCAGAAAAAGTTACTAAAAATTAGTTAAAAATGATGCTGCAGAAAAAACTGCTAATATTAGCAGAATCAGTTTGCTTAATATTAATAAAATGAAAACAGCAAAAAAAAAACTGTTAAGTTTACAGAATTTTAGTAATATTTGAGCTAAATTGTTGTTAATTGCAAATAACAATTTAACCTGCTAAAATTAGCAAAAAAAACTGTTAAATTTACAGAATTTTAGTAATATTTGAGCTAAATTTTTGTTAAGTGCAAATAACAATTTAACTTGCTGAAATCAGCAAAAAAATTTCTAAATAATAATAGAATGAATATAGCAAAAAAAAAATGTTAAATCTACAAAATTTTTGCTAAAATTTTCTGAAATCAACAAAACTTTGGCAGATTACTAGTGGACTGGAAAAAGGTAAAAAAGGAGCAAATGAAATGAAGATTAATGCCTAAATGCCCATTTATAATTGATGAAAGAAGTATTTGTTTTAATGTTCTACTAAAAGAATAAATTAAGAAAAAAAATTAGGGTCATCCCCGTAAACTCCACTTGCTCCCCAGAGATACTTTTAATCACAATTTTCATATTAAAATGGTTCGTCCAAAATAAATCTTGATCTTTGAAAATTAATGTATTACGATAAATAGAAACTTTTCTCATAAATTTTAATAATTTAGATATTTTATGAGTAGGACAAATTTTCAACCATTTCAATTTAGCTTTATTTAAAAACTTTTTGCATTATTTTTGGCGAGTTAAAAATGTACAGTAATTTTTATGAGTCATTTAACATTCTGTTTATAAGCGCTCCAAAATTGGTGGTTTAGTTTACAAAACATTTTTAAAATTAGCAAATCTTCTGTTAAAAATTAGTAACTAAAATTCAGCAAAATACTGTAAAGTTAGCAAGCAAATTTATTGTTAAAAATTAGTCACTAAATTCAGCAAAAAAAAAAGAGCAAAAAAATTTGTAAGTTAGTAATGTGGAGGTAGCTAAAAAATTAACTAAAAATTAAATTTTAACTAAAAATTAGTTAAAAATTTGTTAAGTTCAAGTACTAACAGTTTTACTAACTTTTCCACAAACTTTTTTCTATGAGTGTACGTACTTTTCAGCCGATGTGTTACAGAAAACACTGATAGATTCAAATGCTAGTAGATTTATTTATTATTTACGTTTATGTAATAAAATTCTAATAAATATTTGTATTCAGTATTGGCATGGATGTTTCAAAAAAGTATAATTTCATTTAATATCCAAAAGAAAACAAAATCATTTATTAGCTTTGCCCTTTAAATTCTTGTTAATGTTTTTCTGTCTCATTAATTTCAATTAATAAATTCTACTCGATGTATAACTTGACGCTAAGGAGCTTTTATTCAATAAATATTTCTGCGAATAATTCACTTCAAGAAAATTGATTTTTTTTTTTAATGGTTCAATGAACTATGAACAGTATACATTTTTATGGAATAAAAAAGCCTAGAGTTTTGTTTATTATATTTTTTTGGCAAGTAGTGAGAATTAGGGATACCGATCCCGAAATCCCGATCCCGAAAATCCCGGGATTTTCGGGATTTACGAATCCCGAAATCCCGGGATTGTTCTTGAAAAAATCCCGGGATTTCCGATTTCATTATTTGGCATATTTTATCACTTTTTGTATTTATTTTTATTGTTATATTCGACCTAAATCACTTAAAAGTCTAATATCTTATTAAATTTTATTTAAAAAAAACTAATTTCTACTATTCGTAAATAACATAGGCCGACAAAATTTGATGAAATTTTCTAACCAATAATGAGACTTACTTTTCCGACGGCTTTAGACGTGCTGAATCCGAATCTGACCTAGAAGTGCAAAAACACGTTTTTTGGGTACATTTGAGGTCCTATAACTTCCAGAAATTTATTTTTTTCATAATCGGATTCAGCATGTCTAAAACCTTTGGGAAAGTATAGTCAGATTCTTGGCTAGAAAACCTTGTCACACATTAAATAGATCTGAATATAAACCTAAATAATTTAAAAAATTTGATTCAGCTTTAAAACTATTAAAAACCGTAATTCGGATTTATTCAATCTTTTAACGGACATGTTTTTATTAATTTTATTGATGATTTACTGAAATCTTAACTTCATGCTAAATAATTTTGCCAAATATTAGTGTACCAAAAACAGAAAATTTTTGTTAAAGTATTTAGTAAAACCTAACCATCTACCTTTCTGAAATCAGCAGAGATATGTGCTCAATATTTTATATTAGTACACTTAAAGAATCCAATATAATATCACTTAATATTTTTGATGATTTCAGCAGAGGTTTGTATGGGCCATAGATTACATAGATATCTTACTCTTCTTCTTTTTTTGTCAACAAACACATTTTTTCACATACAATCAAATATTTTTTGTATAGGTATAGAACGTATGTCCAACACATTCTCATGAGTTACGTGCACTGACAGCAAATGTCAAAGAGTAAGAGATCTATGTAATCTATGGTATGGGCATTTAATTAATTTTAGACAAATATAACTAGAAATTTGTAGACATAGCAGTGTTTTTGCTACTTTTAATTAAAAAGTTTTTTCTCAGAAGTTTCAGAGATAAATTGTAATTTGTAATTAATTGAATTAACCTTATAAGTATATTACTTATATTTCGGAAATTTAGCAATTATTTAGCAAACACGTTCTGCTGATTTCGGTAGTTTTTATGGCGAAACTTTTTTGCTAATTACTAGTAACTTTTTCTGCTATTTTTACGTACTTATTTCTATGGGTGTTCTTTCGTTTAAAGCCTGATTCACAATGCTGTAGTACTCCACTCTGAGCTGATTTTGTTTCTTTCTTTTTCCCACATCTATATTTTTTGTATCATGCCATCTGTACTTTAGTCTACTCCACTCTGCGGCGTTGAACACTCCAGCATTGTGAATCCGGATTAATTTGTTTATTTTTTTATACTACAAGAAATAAATAAGTAGATTTGTAATGAATTATTTTAATTTGTAGGGTTTATTTCAGCTATTTATTTTTAAAATTAAAAATATAATGAAGCAGGAAAATCCCGAAACCCCGAAAAATCCCGAAATCCCGAAAAATCCCGGGATCCCGATAAATCCCGGGATCCCGAAAAATCCCGGGATCCCGGGATTTCAATTTTCAAAATCCCGAATCCCGGGATTTGTAAAAACCAGTCCCGTTCGGCATCCCTAGTGAGAATAGAAAAAATAATTGCTGCCAAAAAAAAAAATTAAAAAAACAATAAAGAACAAGATAAATAGCGATTGATATACACTACTAGTTGGTGGCAGCAATGTACAAAAAAGGTAGTAAGTCGATACGTATATATTTTACCTCCTGTAGGCAGATGGAAACTGGCTACAGCAAGTACATTTAGTAATTACAAAAAAATCGATAAAAATTTATAGAGCCCACATAAACAATATGGGTCATATGCATAATCACTTTTTAAATTTATAAACAGCTTATAAAACAAAATTTCTATACAAAATTCATTTTATAATAATTTTTCAAATTATTATGCATAATCACTTAGACATAATAAATACACTGTAATATACTTTGAATAACTGTCATGGGATTAATAAAAAAAAAAGTTTGCTGAAATTTTAATAGGTTTGTTATACCCTCCATTCCATTATATATTGCATTCATTTATATATCGTACTTGAATAAGCACTAACAAGGAATGTATCTCATGTGATAATCTCCGATATTGATGAAATTCGGATATTTAGTAGAGAAAAGAAATCTATGGTTGGAATATCTACGATTATCCACCATCTCGGGATTTAAGGCGGTTAAAAGTGGGATCAAAAACTACACATTTTTCTGTATTTCAAGTCACTTGTCATTTATTTCAGAGGAGCTATGCAAAAATGTTATATTTTCGGATGATGGCCTATCACCGGTATGGACATATATATTAGCACGACTGTCAAAATCACATATGCGTAAGTGTTTTTTTCTTTTTTCAATATTCGTGCTACTTCAGCTCATCGCAGATTTGACCAATACCTCTTTTTGACACTATTAAACAACTAGGCAACCCTGTGCAAAAACATAGGCATTGTACATACCAAACTTCCTCATTTCCAGTATTACTTACACTTACAGAAAAAAGTCTGTAAAACTACTAAAAATTAGTCAAAAATGACTTTGGCGAAAAAACTGCAGAAATTAGCAGATTATTTATGCTAAATATTAGTGAGATAGGAACAGCAAAAATGAATCTGTTAAATATACAGAAATTTTAGTTATATTTGAGTTAATTTTTAGTTAATAGAAAATAACAATTTAATCTGTTAAACTCAGTAAAAAATTTTGCTAACAATAAGTGGACTAAAAAATTTAAAATTTTCGAAGTTTTTTTTAAAAGTTTTTGAATGCTAATAAAAATTTAGCCTTCTGAAATCAGCAGTTTACTGTTCTTGTTATAAATATTTCTGTTGATTTTAGCAGAATAGACTGCAATTTTTTAGTCAGCTACACTAATAAAAAAAAATCCCGTACAAATAGGTCATAATTGTGCTGGCGGAAATACATGTACTATTTCCTATTATTTTAGCATAATTTTTACCTATTTGTACGGGCTGTTCAAGAGAAAATAACAAAAAAATTAATTCTTATTGATTAACAGGCTTTTGTACTAACTTTTTTTATAAGTGTAAATTTAACTTAAAATAACAAAAATTTTCATATATTTAGTTAGAATATTCTTCTACCTCTTCTCGTCCCGTTTATTTTTTGTACCTTATGTAATGTCTCGGTTTGAGTAAGAAAGTTATCATTTTCTTATTGCGGACAACTGAAGAGTAGAGTGATGTCTACGAAACAATTGTATTGTCTATCATGAAAATGATCAACCCCTTTTTGAAACAACAAAAAAATCTAATATGACAATATCATATTAGAATTTGGACTTGAGGTAGAAGAATATTCTAACTAAATATATGAAAATATAGAAAGTCCGAAAAAATAATTTTTGTATTTTTAATGCAAAAATTAAGATAATTGTTGATAACAAAAATTTTGTAGAAATAACTGTTTTTTGTTGTTGCTATTTTTAGTCTACTGATATTTAGCAAAATTTTCAGTAGATTTTACAGTATACGAGTAATTTGCTATTTTCAATTAACTAAAATTTAGCTCAAATATAACTTAAATTCTGTAAATTTAGAATCATTCCAAAGGGAACCGGGACACTTATCGGAAGAAGGTCTCTGGATTTGGACAAAATTCTGTTTGTAGATCCTCATGACTATCACGAAATTTACTGTTTTTAAATTTTTGTAAAATTCGTCTTATGCGATTATCCGATTGTTATAAAATTGTAATGCTTATATAATCTACTTTCAAAATAAATTGCAAAAATAAATTGTTGAATGCAAAAAGGATAATACAATTTGAAAAATATTCTTAATTTGCAAATATCTCAAAAATTCCATATTTAATTTTCTTTAAATTATTGAAGCAGATAACTCAATATTTATGCTACAGACTGTGCAAATTTCAAATTGGAACGCCAATGGGTTCAAAAGAAAAACGCTATTTTTTAACAAAGTTTTACGTTTAACATCGTGACAATTAGTAGAATGTATATACGAAGTTTTGTAAAAATCGAAAGGGGTCATGTCCAAAAACTTCTATTTTTGTATACGTTTAATATGGAATGCTACTATATTACACTGTGAGACAAATGGTAGGGGTCAGTGATCGGGAAGGGTTCAAACTACCGGGAAAAGTTATATCGGTAAAAAAGAAGTTATACGTGTCCCGGCGTTTCGCTGGGTCATCCCTAGGAATCGAGATATATCGATTTGACCTTTGGTGGTCTTTTTTTGACATAACTCGAGAACCACTAGTCCGATTTTGCTCAAACAATTTTAAAAAAATTAAAAATTACAATTCCTTTAATCTGTTCATATAACGTTTTTCTATATACTCAACAGTTTTGCCGGTAAAAATAAATGTATGAAGAAAAAAATATTTTTTGCCTAAAATATTAAAAAAAAAGTAATAAACAAAAGGTTATTGATTTTTATGGTAGCGGTAACAAACATTTATTTTTACCGGCAAAACTGTTGTGTATATAGAAAAACGTTATATGAACAGATCAAAGGAATTGTAATTTTTAATTTTTTTAAAATTGTTTGAGCAAAATCGGACTAGTGGTTCTCGAGTTATGTCAAAAAAAAGATATATCTCGATTCCTAGGGGTGACCCAGCGAAACGCCGGGACACGTATAACTTGTTTTTGACCGATATAACATTTCCCGTTGGTTTCATCCCATCCCGATTTTGACTGTCGCATAGTGTTATTTTTTACTTAACCCTTTGACACGGGAATTTTAATGGCTGGGAATTTTCTGGCCAAACTTCGTGGAAATGTAGATATATGCCCAAGAAATATTGTGTATTACTTTTATGGCTTTGCAGCACCCCCTAGCGGAGATATTTGGAAGTTCAAACATTAACATGCTGCCGACCCCGAGCGGGTTAAAATTTTTTAAAATTTTGATTTCATATTTTTTCTATTACTAATCTCTACATAAAATCCTTGGAGTTTTTGAATTTTATTCATCACAACATTTTTGAGACTAAAATTTAGCATTTTTGTAAATTCTAACTTCTAACACATTCTCTGCAGCGTTGACGATCACAAGACAAAACGCACTCTACTAATCTCATGTTATTTTGAAATTTCACAGCCTGCATAAAATTTTAATAAGAACAAAATAACAAACCGATAACAGTAAATGAATAGCGCTTTGGTTAAAATTCAAATCAATGACGAGTTGAAAAAGTCGACGTACATTATAATGTACGCCACTCGCCAAAGGGTTAAAATATATGTTATTGCAGTATTTTCAAAAAATATTACTTATAGTCTTGACTAGCCATGGATTTGTGCGAACATGAAACGAATTACAGGTTGGTTGAAAAGTTCCTGCGCTCACCAAGAGATGGCACTGCTAGCTCCAAACTTTTTTTTTCTTAAGTTGGTATAACTGTCCTGAGAACACATGCAAAGTTGCAAGTCATTCTGTCAATTCATTCTCTGTTTACAAGCCATTTGAAGTTGACGTGTCATTGATTTTTTTTAATATGGAAAAAAATGAATATCGTGCAGTCATTAGATTCTTTGTTTTGAAGTGTTTAAAAGCAAAGGAAATTTATGAACAATTGTTAGAAGTGTATAAGGAGTCCTCACCATCAAAACGCACCGTTGAATTTTGGGCTGGTGAATTTAAACGTGGTCGTACTAGCCTTGAAGACGATCCACGCCAAGGACGACCAAAAACTGCAACCACAGCAGAAATCATTGAGCAAGTACATAATATGGTTAGTGAAGATTCAAGTTTGACTAAGCGTGAAATTTCTAATGCCATAGGCATCTCAGACGAACGAGTACTCCATATTTTACATGAAGAATTACGTATGAAAAAACTGTTGGAAAGTTAGTGCCGCACACATTAACAATTCAACAAAAACTGGATCGAAAACAAATTTCTCAGCGTAATTTGGAGCGTTTTAAGCAGAATAAAACCGACTTCTTGCATCGTTTTATAACTATGGATGAGACTTGGATCTACCACCCTGATCCTAAATTGAAACAAGAACGTTTACACTGGACTGAAGGTGGTTGTTCAGCTTCAAAGCAGGTGAAGTCACAACGATCAGCAAAGAACGTTATGGCATCAGTTTTTTGGGATGCAAAAGGAATTTTGTTGATTGATTATCTTCAGAAAGTAAAAAAAAACAATCAACTCTGAATATTATTGCAGCCTTTTGGATCAGCTGGATGAAAAAATTCGTGAGAAAAGACCTGGTTTAAAGAAGAAAAATATCATTTTTCATCAAGACAATGCACCTGTTCACAAAAGTGTTTTGACGATGGCTAAATTCAAAGAATTAAAGTACGAATTGCTTGAACATCCACCGTATTCACCAGATTTGGCTCCCAGTGACTACTATCTCTTCAGAAATCTCAAACAATTCCTTCGTGGAAAGCATTTTTCGTCGAATGAAAAGGCCAGAGCAGACGTAGACGGTTATTTTGCAGAGCTTCCGGAAAACCATTATAAGGATGGGATAAAATTATTGGAAGATAATTGGAACAAGTTTATTGAGCTTCTAGGAGATTATATTGAATAAAAAAATATATTTCGTAACAAAAACATTATTCTTTCATTTCGAGCGCAGAAACTTTTCAACCAACCTGTACATGCAAAACAAAAACAACAAATAAAATTTGTTTCACGTGTGATTTGTTTCATGTTCGCACAAATTCATGGCTAGTCAAGACTATAAGTTATTTTTAAATTTCTCCAACCAAAATCGACAGGGTTGCCACTTCATTATTAGACTTTTTTAAAAAAGGCAAAATCGGCTGCCATTGTACAGTAAAGTTTGCCGAACTTTGCCGAATTGCGAATTTCAAAAACGAGGGGTGCGGAAAATTTGCGTATGCATCCAGTAAACAGTAATATTATAATTAATCAAATTTGGGTTGTGACTTTTTAATAAATATAACAGTTATTTTGGGTCTCTGGTTAAAACTACTAAAAATTTGTTAAAAATGATGCTGCACAAAAAACTGCTAAATTAGCAGATTATTTTTGCTATATATATTTAACAGCAAAAATAAAACTGTTAAATATACAGAATTTTAGTTATATTTGAGCTAAATTTTTGTAAAGGGAGAATAGCAAATTAGGCTGCTAAAATCAGCAAACAATTTTGGTAAATAATTTGTAGCCTAAAAAATCACCAAAAAATTAAAAATTTTTTATGTTTTTTTTTAAATGCAAATAAAAATCGAGCATTTTGAAAACAGCAGTTTACAATTTTTTAGCACATATTTCTGCTGATTTTAGCAGAATAAACTGCTATTTGCATTCAACTAAATTTAGCTTAAAAATAGCAAAAATTTTGTAGATTTAACAGTTTATTTTTGCAATTTTTAGCCCACAAATGTTTAGCAAAATTTTCTGCAGATTTTACAGTACAATTTGCTATTTTCAATTAACTAAAAGTTAGCCTAAATATAACTAAAATTCTGTAAATTTAACAGTTTTAATTTTGCTCTTCTCATTTTACTAGTATTTAGTAAAAAAATCTGCTAATTTTAGCAGTTTTTTCTGCAGCATCATTTTTAACTAATTTTTACTAATTTTTTCTGCTATTTTTACAGATTTATTTCTATGAGTGCAGTTATTATAAACATTAGTAGTTCAAAATTTGTTTAAACTTTAATCGCTTTAAAATAGAATTGCCTTTAATATTTTAAGAGCGAAAGTAAAACTAATATCTAATTTAAATTTACCTTAGGCTTTTTTAATATTCAATTGATAGGTGGTATGGTAAGTTAGCAAATCTTAAAAGTGTTTGAATGGTGTAAAACAAGATTGTAAAATAATAAAAAAAAAAAAAAAATGATGAATGGCAAATTAAATTGCTTAGAGCATATTAATAACTACAGCAGTGCTTATGACATAGTCTAGTTTTATTTATCTTATTTAATATTTTCGTTGCAAGAAACATTAAGAGTCTATTTGGCTGTTCATACAACTGACACATTGACTTTATTTTGGTTTATGGCTTTACAAACTCTGGTTTATTAGTTGTTGTATTTCGTTGATTTCTGGTTATTATACAGAAAGTAGCCTTGTTAACATGCCAAGGTCATAAATGTTTATAATCCAATTTTGTTGTGATTAGATTGTCTTTGTATAAAAATGGCAAAATGGTAATTAAATGCGTTTCAAACCAGGTAAAATAATACTCTCAACTATATTTGAAATTTTAAAAAATTACTTATTTCGGGGCTGTACAATTCGGGTTTGTATACCCGGGTAAAAATCTTAATATGGTGTCATACATAATTAAATCTTTTTTGATAAATCCCCATATACAACGACATACAACTTGATCCGAAAAATGGGTCATCTACATGTGTCTAATTATATCAAATTAGATATAATTTGATACAGTTTTATCCGAGATTTGTCCATATCCAGGACATCAAATTATATCTAATTTGATATAAAAATATCTGATTTTATAAAATTTTGTCTGATAGTAGGCATACTTTTTATGCATACCAGCTATTAAATTGACATTGAAATGTCTATGGTTTTAACAATTTTGAAGACTCAAATTTTAAAACTTAAAATAAAAATTTATTTGAATACTTTTGTCTTCTAAATCGTACGCATCATTTTTTAATATGATAATTACATGCAAAAATATCACGTGAAATATATTTGGCTATGGAGTAATTAACTCTGAATTTGCAGATAACTAAATTTAATGTTGAACTATATATTAATTTGTATGGGATTATATAGAAAGTTATATAAAATTAAAATATATTTTTAGTACGACGACCATACAGTGTTATAAAACTTAGTATCAAATCATATATAATCATATCGGTCACTACATATAATTTCATTAGTTTTATAAGGCTTATGTAGTTATATATAGAGTCAGATTTGGGGATATGTAATAATATAAATTACCATACAAAAATTTCGTTGAAAAAATAATATCAGATGTAGTTGTATATTATGATATGTGTCTTAATGTGACTCCATTCATTGTCAGATATAGCCCAATCACATTATATATGATAATATATAACTATTTTTACTCGGGTAGACACAAAAAATTATGACGGTAAAATTAACTAAAATACAATTTAAAACGAACAAAATTTCGGTTTAAAACCAGTCTACTCACATTTTCATTTAATTCAACAATTTCTTTATTTGTTTTTGACTATCAATAATTGACTATAAGAAATCGTAAAATCAACTTAAAGTTTATTTATTTTTACTATAAAAATAACAAACAAAACGGGGCGAAGAACTAAATTTATATTTGATTTTACTAAACAATTTAAAATAAAAACAATTCAAATAATTGTATTGGTGTTTTTTTTTATTTCAAACAACTTTTACTACAAAATACCTTTTTTTGGTTCATTTTTTTAGTTTTACTTTAAAACAATAAAAATTGACTAGAAAATTTGACTGTTACAAAATATCCGTATTTTCATTTAGTTAAATTTTTAAATAACTTGTGAAAAAAGTTACAAATAATTTTTCTTCTACGAACAACTGTTATTACTTTAAAAATAACTCAACGGAAAAACTTCAGAAACAACTAAAAAAAAGTGACTGTGTTTATTTTCTGAGTGTATTTATATATATATCATAAGTATATATCATAAATATTTTAGTATTGATTGCACAGTGCAGGAACTATTTTAGTGCCTCAACTTAAACAAATAGATATAAAAATACTTGTAAATATATGACAGTACCTCATCACAATTCTTGTTTATACCCAGCAAAACTTTCTATTACCTGGTAATAAGGTTTGTAAGAAGAAATTAAGGTATGTAACCTCTTACTTTGCTATTCCAACAGCTATTATTTTAACAATGGCATGTCATTGGAGGTATGTACTTTCCAAAAGAGGGCTAGGTAACAACATAAGAACATGTTACTTTAATGTTACATGTTAGGAGTTACGTAACCACTTACATAACCGATACTGAGCACAATACTACTTACATAACAGCTTAAAGTAAGGCCAAAAAAATGTGTTACAAACAGGTTTGAAATAACACATTAAAATTATGCGCTCACTTACTGTATAAAAATATATACTTACTTCTTACAAAAAAAATTAAAATAAGATGTTATCGTGTTGGTTTTTTATAAATGCTAAAACGAAACATATTCATATTTAATTAATATTTACTCAGATTAATATAAAGTCAACAAAAAACATAAAAAATATTTCAGTCAATATGTATAAAACATATAAATTATTTGTATCGAATATTTTAAATAGAAAATAACACTCATGTATCGCATTACAAATAACTCCGTATTTTGAGGTATTTGAATACACCATCGGCAATAAGTGGCTATTTCTATTAAGTGATCACGTATCACATTAAAAGTAACTCCTTATTTTACGGTTTTAAAATATCCCATCTGTAATAAGTCGCTGCTATTATTTAGAACTCATGTTGTGTATTAGAAGTAACTCTTTTCTTTGAGGTGTTTAAATATATCATTGGTAATAAGTTGCTATTACTACCCAGTGGTTATGCAGCACATTATACGTAAGACATTACATTTTAGTTATGAAATAATGCAATGGTAAGGGGTATGGTATTACCAGGTAATGTGTTCTGTAATACCAACATATTACCAAGGTTTTGCTGGGTAGCTAGAAAAAAATTTATATCATGCTTTACCAACCACAATATACAGTTTGTATAAATCCGATCAGTACTCGCTAAATTTTACTATGTACAATAAATTGATAATAGGTCGATGTCACTAATTTTTCATTTAAAGCCACGCCCACTTAAAATAAAGTGATAAAATATAAAAACAGACATTGTATTATAAATCTGCACTATTTGCTGGACCATGTCCTCGACTTTCGGGGCGAACTTAGCCACTATTTTGATCTTTAAAAATAAAGGCAACGAGAATAAAATTAAAGAAAACTTATTTTTTTATTTTTAAAAGTGTTTTTCTTAAATATGATTTTTTATAAATATGTATTGTGTAGTATTTCTCATTAGAAAATATGCGCTTAAAATATGCGACCAAAAAAGAAGAAAAATATGCATTAAAAATATAATAAGTATGCACTAAAAACTATTAGTTTTGCAAAAATAATGCACTTTAAAACTTTAAAATATATTTAAGTTAGTTATTTTGCAAACAGACACAGAACTCGAAGATTTTCCATAGGCCAACAAGGTTTTTAAGAATGTTTAGTTTGATTGAATCAAAATATGAAAACGTATTAATTTTTTATATTTTTTTACAAAATAAAAAATGCTCCTAAAATGAAAAATATGTACAAATATGCATTAAAAAGCTTAAAATATGCATTAAAAAGGCACCAAATATGCATTTCAAGTCAAAATATGCAAAAACATGCATTTTTGACAAAATATGCAACTACAAATCGATGCCATTTCATTCTAAATTTGATGATTCGGATAAATATTTAGTCCATATTAGTTTCGGACTATCGAAAAAAAAACATGCATTTGCATGAAATTCCTTGCCCTACTCACTACATTTTGGAAATCATCGAATCGAATTCAAAATGAAAAGTAGTATTTCAGAAACTTTCTTTGAAAAATTCTGAAAGTAACTTTCTTAAACTCAATTCACAATTTAAAATTAAAATGATATAGACCTGTTAACTTATCTATAAATAAACTGAGTTTAGTGCTTAACCATAGTTATGAATGTCAAATTTTTATGGAAATATCTGTGGTTAACGTTTAACCTTGGTTATGTTGGAGATAACCCAGCAAAAAACCTGCTTCGCTGGATGCAGCTTTGTAAGGGAATAAATAAAATAAATCCCTTACAAAGCTGCTTACGGAAGGCATGATTTTTCCATACAAAGGGCCCGCTTGGAAGCACGTTGTTTTGTGAGAAAAAGCGCATTATTCGCTGCTGAAAAATTGCAGTAAATTCATGTTTTTCGTAAGTGCATTTAACCGCAAATAAATTCATGCACTTTTTTTTTGGAAAAAGTGCTTTTTTTGCTGCTGAAAAGATGCAGTAAATTCATGATTTTCATTGAGCGCATTTAAACGCGACTTCTTATGAAAATAAATGCATTCATTTGCCGACTTCAAAATGCAAACTGACTCATGCTCATGTGGCGTCTATACATTAAACTTTACTAAAGAAGGGTAAAACACGATTGAGGTGACTCAGATTTCGTGCGCATTAATCTTTGGATAACTTACATTTTATTTTACTCCCTTACAACCTGCTTCGTCGTAAGGGAATAGCGTAGCACTATAATTTTTTAAATAACTTGCTTACGATTTGCTTCGTTTAAGGCAGTTCTGCAGGGTATACAATCAAATTGCAAAATTTTTTATGTATTGTATACGCATAAAGTGGCGCAACTCTATAAAGCAGAATTTGTAGCGCGTTTTTAAGCGCTTCGTATTTTTACTGCTTCCAAAATACTAAAAATTTTTTGCTGGGAAGTTACTCGCCCATAATAATAATGAATATAAAATTATTATAAATAAAAACCTCACACAACATAAAGACGGAGTTAAATTCTTGAATTTTTTAAATTCTTTCGCTCATTAACAAACAGGTGTATGTAACAAACTGTGTAAAACAGTTATGTTTCTTATTTTTTACATAAATTTGAAGTTTCTGCAAAAAAGTTGCCAAAATGGCAAAAAAAATCACGGAATCCCGATCCGTTCCGGGATCCCGTTTTCTAAATTTTGAAATACCGAATACCGGGATTTTAAAAACCAATCACGACTGGCAACCCGTTTCTATATTGGGTATATTTTTTAAAACAAGTGTAGAAAATTTTTTATAAGTAGCATCAATGTAATTCGATTTTTGTTAACTTTTATAAACCCGTTTACAGAATTCAGTTCATTTTCAGTTCAATTCCTGCACGGATTTCACAAAGATCAATATTGTTAATTTTCGGCGCCAAACACATGGCATAAATTTAATTGCGAAAAAACTGGCATATTTGAAATCAGTACATATTCATAATTTCTTGTTAAAACATTAAAAATTCTCTTTGTTTTATAAACAACATGAGTTTTATGATGAATTTCTTGTTTAATCTTCATTTAATTTGTTTTGTGTTTGTTTTTAATGCACAAATATGTTTGTTAATTTTATTTTTATGAAGTCTAGCCAATATATTCATAAAATATAACAGCCGTTAAATAATTAATATACAAAATATGTTACTTAAAATAATAAAAAAATAATTAATTTGAAATAAATACTACTACGCATGTTAAAAAAATATTCCGAAGTCACTAGAAGTTTTTTTTTTTGTTGGAGAAAACAGTATAGCTAAAAAAAATTTTTATAAATTATAATTTTTTAATACAGTCTAGTTCCAACCGCTATTCAGGGGATACTACATTATTGAATATACATATCGTCATATAAAATCAAAAAAGCCGTTACAAAAAATTCAAAATTTTTGACCGATTATGACGCACCGTATCAAAATACACATTCCTGCAAAATTTTACAATCCTACGACTAAACACGACGATTTTATTAACAAAATTCTAAACAGCCCCAAGTGTAAGCGCAAACAATTTTAAAAAGTGTAAAATTTGTTAAATGTTACTTACGACTTCTTGATATCATATGGCGATATGTTTTATTAGCACTATAAGGGGTATACTCTCTTTAGAAATCAATTTAAATAACAGAATTTAAACAATTATAAAAACTACATAATTGCCCAGTGTAGAAAATCATTACCAGATATGTGGCTATGTAACTATATACCTGGTAATGGTAACTAGTTACTTTTGTTATTACATTTCTTATTATGTACCTTTGTTTGGGGATGTCACGAAAAATAATGAACTATGCTTACACACCAGCATACGAAAAATTTACAAATATGTCATTACCTATATGCTTACCAGTACTGACAAAAAGCGTGAGTCTAAAAATAGATTTTCAAAAAAATTATTTAAACAAAAAATTTTTTTTTATTGTAAACAATTTTTTTTATAAAATTTTTTAGTTGGTGAATCGAACCTGGGACTCCAGGTTAGTAGTCAATAGCTCTACCATCTGAGCTATCTCAACATGTAATGTTTGATAGATAAAAACATAATTGAGCTGCTGCACACAAGTCAGCTTACTCGCCAACAGAAAAAATCAAAAAATATGTGGTTACATATATCCTTACCAGTGTTTAAAAAATATTGGCTCTTACTATAAAAGAGTTTTTTAAATTTAAAGTCGACTTTATTTTTAATCATACGGTTTTGTTAATTTTATGAATGAAAACCCTATAAAAATATTTGTATTTTCAAACATTTTGATTGCTTGAAAATAAATGAATCAATCAGAATGCTCCAAAAATAAACCAAGTCAAGGCATACTGCCACCCAATATTTTAACCAGTCGACTTTAACTAAAATATACATTTGAAAAATTTTGATAGTAAGGGTGATTGAAGCTAAAAATAGATTTCAAAAAATTTTAAAAAAATCTACAAAATTACTTTCTATTTGAAATAATGATAAAAATAAGTCATTATCAGTAACTCATTATTATATGTTTTAAAATAATGCAGAAGGTAAGTGGGTGCCATTACTGGTAGTCCGAAAAATAATGATATATCATTATCGTTTCTACACCGGTTGGTTTATTAAATTTTTTTTTTGTGACAGAAAAACTTTTTTAAAATATTATTTAAATTATAATTTAAAATTTTTACTAACTGGCAACCAGGGTGGGTGCCCATTTCATTATATAGTTCTTTAGGGGCAGTCATTAGCAATAATCTGAAAATAACCCAAGAAATTTTTTACAGACAAATTAATTCTTAAGTTTTAAAGTCGCTGGATTTTTAAATTTCTGACTTTCATACACCCATAGAACAAACCCGTAAAAATAGCAGAACTCGCTACTAAAAATTAGTTAAAAATTACCTTGCAGAAGAACTAGCCGAAATTAGCAGATTTTTTTTTCTTCCTAAATACCAGTTAGATACAAACAGCAAAAATAAAACTACAAAATTTAAAAA
The DNA here is from genome assembly GCA_949987735.1 of Leucophora obtusa. Taxonomy (NCBI): domain Eukaryota; kingdom Metazoa; phylum Arthropoda; class Insecta; order Diptera; family Anthomyiidae; genus Leucophora; species Leucophora obtusa. Next base: position 63,350,986 of record OX465295.1, read on the forward strand.
AATATTAAGTTATATTTGCGTAAACTTTTAGTTAATTGAAAATAACAAACTAAACTTTAAACTGCAGAAAATTTTGCGAAATATTAAAAGGATTTAAACTTTTTGAACGCATTTTTATAGAATTGCTATTTTTATTATTATTAATTAAATATTGCTATGAAATGGGATAAGTAAAGTATCAAAAATTCTGGCATTTAACAAGAAAAATATCCCGAGAAATGGAATTTACTAATCCCGTCAATCTGGTAGCACTAGGTTTAATTATAATGTTAAGTGGTTGGGGGCTCTACTGTGACTAAAATATATGTTCTAATTTTTGTACTCTGTAATTTTCTAGCTGATTCTACAACCACGTCCTTTAAACTATTAAAGTGCTGCCACTTGACGTATGCAGTCAGTTGCCCATTAGCGTTTGCATAGTTCAGTTGAGCTCTAGTAAATCGTTGTTGTTATACTGTTGTACGTAAAGTAATAAAGTGTTAAATAAATAAGTGTATAAGAAACAAACGAGCGTGTGATAATTTTGATTGTAATAGAAAAAAACCCTGATTATTTAAAAGAAACAAAACAACGTTTTTAGAAGGTGAAAACGTAACAATATTAAAATATGTAACGCGTTTTCCTATACAGACGGTTAGATGTTAAAATTCAATAAAACAAGTTGCATGCGAGCTATCAACATTGCAAATTATCGCGGCGGCATTGCTAGGTGGCGCGCATCCGAGAGGTCCAATTTTCGATGACTGGAGCATAGATTAAGCTGAGTTTGAGCAATGCCACGGGTTATGTTGACCACAAGAAAAAGTCTAGCGGGTTAAAATTCGCACCCTTCCGGTGGTCAGTGCACGCCCTCTGTGCATAAGATAAAAATGCTCTCAAATAATCGTGCAGAGTGTCTGTTGTGGTATCAGCTGTGTAACGGTGGAATTATAAAGTGGTGTATAATTTCACCATAATTTTTTTTACTTGTTGTTTCATTTGATTAAAATTTCAATTGAATTAAATTTAATACGTATTTACAAATTTTTTAATAGGTCCAAATTTAATCAAGTAACCAAATTTTAATATTGATGTTTGATTTATTTTTTTCTGCATATTAGCAAACCTTAGTAATATTTAAACGATACATTACATAAAATGAGTAGAATTTGTATAATTTTTAAATACGTATTAAATAAAATTGATATACATATGGGCGAAATCAAAAAATGTAATAAATTTTTGGGCGAAATTTGTGAGAAGCAAAAAGTGTTAACATTTCGGTTTTTTCTTAATGGAATCAGTAAGTTTAGTCATTATAAACCTAATTGCAAAAAATCTCTTCTACAAGTTATCGCAATAACTTTTTTTGCACAATTTTAATTTTTTTTGTTGTAACGGAGTTTACATTTCTGCAAGCAAAAGATATAACAAAAAAAATTGCGTACGAATTTTCTTCAATTTATTAGTTTTTTGTATTTGGGTTTTCAATTTACTTTCCAATGATATATAATTTGTGTTTATCAAATTGGCGGTTTCGCAAATAAAAATACAATTCATTCCGCGAAAAAATTATTATTTTTTTTTAATTTTGTATTTTTGGTCCTTTTAAATGCTTTTCAAAAAAATAAAATTTTTTAAAATCCAAACAGCGGTTGCGCAGGTACAAAATAATATATTAAAAACATAACATTTCGCGATCAAAAAATTCTGAAATTGTGTGAAACAAATTTAATTTGTCAAACTAATGTCAGTAACGATTCGAAATATCGATTCAAAACCAATTAAATGCAAAATCAATCGTTTTCCGCTCCAGCAGCTTAGGGTAAAAAACTGATAACTTTTTTTGATTTGACGCAAAATTATTAGTTGAATCGTCTTTTGACGCATAAATATTAGTTGAATCACCTCTGTTTATGGTTATTTTAAAATATTTTAAACATTTATAAACATTTATTTGAATGAAACCTGATGCAAACAATTGTGGTTACGGAGTTTACAGTTACGGAGTTTACATTTGGTTCCTTTTTTCGTTTTCTTTCAGAAACGCTTTGTCAGAATTTTTTTACCGAAACAAAATCGCATGATGCCTACAAAGTGAATTCAAATATGACATTGTTTTTCTTACTCGTTAAACAGTTTGGTGTAAAAATATGGAACGGAGTTTACAACATTTTTTCAAATCTTATTAAAGACATCCTCTTTCATCTCGAGAATGTTACATGCTGCAGAAAAGCTTCAAGTTTGTTATACTGGATGATTACTTACAGTCCAATGATCATTTGAGTATAAATAACATTATACTTTTCGCAATATAAATAATAGATAACTCCAAAATTTTGGTATATGCATTTTTATCAAAATATCATTACAGAGTTGAAGTCGTGATAGCTAAGATATACGAAAAAGTTTGTAAAATGTATTAATTTTTATTAAAAACGGCACTTTTCCTCTTCATAAAAATTCTTACAGTTAGTGTTTAGCTTTATTGGTTATTAAAATATAAGCTATTAAAGTTACAAAACCTTATGAGTTACTTGTTACGGAGTTTACATTTGGCCTATAAAATTGGTCACAAAATTTATGTACTAACCAAAAATTGGTCAGATTGTTATAAATTTTGTAAAACAGGTGACAATGCGCTGATATATATCGAAATATGTAACTCAAATGTAATCCATGCATTAGAAATTAGGTGGTTACACGATTTTTATCAAATTTTTTGATATCACCCATATATAGTTCGAGGTTCCAATTATCAGTATTAATGATTGTTACAGCACTTTGGATATTTAATATTTTAAAATCAGAATGAAGTGTGAGTATAAGATCGATTGTATTTAGTATACATATATATATTTCAATATAATGACGCAAATATTGTGGTAATTAAATGAGGTTTAAAAACTAAAATTATTTATAAATTAATTTCATAGCACACAGCACAATAAGTACAAGAGGCAGGCGGTCAAAGGCAAGCAATATAATATAAATAGAAACATACATACAGTTGCGAGCAAATAAATAGGTTCACTTAGGAGGCACTTATAAATTTACTCCAACAAAAAATATAACAAAGAGAAGAAAAGAGATATTAAAGTTTGTTATTTAAGAACTACTGAAAATTAGTTAAAAATAACCTTGCAGAAAAATCTGCTGAAATTAGCAGATTATTTTTGCTAAATTTTATTAAGATAGGTTAGGTTAGGTTGAATGGGAGCCCGCCAGAACGGCGAGTTCACTCGGAGGCCATAGGGCCCATTGTGATTCCCTTAGTTTTCCCCACATGGAAAGAAATACCACGACCCGAGAAATCTAGAACCATCCCGATCCCCTTAAAAAGTTCGCAAGACCAGACAGAGAAACATCGCGTAGACTGTCCAGGTCGTCGAAGAACCTGCACCCCAGATATCTGAGTCGCCGTTCCTTCAGTCCCGGACATTCACAAAGCAGATGATGCACTGTCTCCTCCTCCTCCTCGTCCCCACAGCCCCTGCAGTAGTCCGCCTGGGCGTAACACCAACGCGCAGCCATTCGGCCTATTGCGCAGTGTCCCGTTAGAACCCCTACAAGCATCCCGACCGTTCGCTTGCCAAATCCAAGAAGAATCTTTGTCCTCCCCGGATCTGGCAGTGGCCATAGGGTCCGAGATATCCTACAATTGGTCAAGGTTGTCCACCTTGCCCTTGTCTCCCTATCCGATATATATTATTAAGATAGGAACAGCAAAAAATAAAACTCTTAAATATACAGAATTTTAGTTATATTTGAGATAAATTTTGGTAATTATCCCGCTAAAATCAGCATCAAATATTGCTAAATAATTATTAGTCCCAAAAATCATAAAACAATGAAAAATTTTTAATGTTTTTTCGTTTTTTTTTAGAGCAGATAAAAATCTAGCTTTATGAAATCAACAGTTTACTATTTTTTCTAGCAAAAATTTTTGTAATTTAACGGTTTCTTTTGTTGCTATTTCAGTCTACTAATATTTAGAAAAATTCTCTGCAGATTTTGCAGTATAATTTGTCATTTTCAATTACCTAAAAGTTAATTCCAACCTAACTAAAATTCTGCAAATTTAACAGTTTTATGTTTGTTGGTCTTATCTTTACCAGTATTTAGCAAAATTTCAGCAGCTTTTAACTAATTTTCATTTTCTTTTTCTGTTATTTTAGCAGGTTTATTTCTATGATTGTATCCTATTTGCTATGCTTTAGTAATACATAATAAATATTAACATATAATTAAGAAAAGGAAATAAATATTAAAAAATATGAAAATTTCAGTAAGCAGCACAAAGTTTTTCATACCCGAGGTAGTTAACTTTTGCCCCCTGTAGCCCCGTCCCTGGATCAGCTACAGACTTAATAAGATGTGATTCTGAAAACTTAACTCCTACCCTATAACCATTTCAATTTTCCGACAAATACGTTCAGTACTTTAGAAGATCCCTAATTATTACCACTTTTTTTAATTTTACACCACTGCACAGTGAACCAGCATCACCGAATTTTGGCCAAAACTAGAATATTGAGTATATCAGACTATAAGATATCACAAAGGGAGGTTTGGTTGTTGCTGATCACAAATCGGAAATAAAAAATATAAAATTCAAAATGGCGGATCCAAGATGAAGGCCATTAATTTTTAGTTTTTAATATATTGGACTTAAAATAATCAATTATATAAGTCTAGGATCCGCTGATTAAAAATCTGAAATTAAAATTTTGAACTTCAAAATGGGGACCTAATTTGGCGACAAACTATTTTTTCATTAAATTTCTTATGTCGTCTGATTTACTTCAAAATTTCCACCAGGGGAAGTTTTTGGGTAGCAGATTACGAATCTAAAATCAAATCTTAAAAATTCAACATGATGGCCATAAATTTAAAATTGTTATATGTTGGAAAATAAATTACACTGTACAAAACAAAACAAAATAAGGTTCTGACAACTGAATCTGGCAGAGGGGACCAAAGAAAAATATACGTTTATCGGCGTTTTAAAAGTTTACGTCTGGCCCTATTTTTTTTGGGGAGTTAAAATTTCCCTCTTTTGAAAATGTTTATTGTGAATCGGCATAGGAAACCATGTGAATCTTCCATTTTAGGTATAGGATATGTTCAGCAAACTTATGTAAAACCCTACGAGGGACGTTTTTGTGGAACATTTTAACCTTCTAACTCTGCAATTAAAGGGTATTTTTTGGCCCTTTTTAAAAAGTGTCAAAAAAGAGCCATAAGTTGAAGAGTTAGAGGGTTAAAATCTTCCGCAAAAATATTTGTCATGAAATTCTACCATAACCCAATAAGCACGTAGGTTTTAAAAATTCAAGTGCTTTAAATTTTGCTTGAAGTAAAGTAGATTTCAAATTCTAGCAATTGTATATTTTACAAAAATATTTCAAACTTGAATTTTTGTTTCCCTTTTGCTGGAGTATGCTATTGAAATAAAATGTAATTAAAGTTGTATTCAAGCCTTGAAACTGGAAAACAGGGCTGGAATTGAACTTGTTTTCAACTTGAATTCCAGTGAAATTGTTTATAGGGAAGTCTCTGAAGACATCTAAGTTGAAAATTTAACTTCAATGCCAGAAATAAGTCAAAACTTAAAATGTGTTTAAGGGTTAATATCGTACTTATTCAGAATTGGCACTCAAATGTCTCACAAATCTGCACTTTAGGGGGTTAGTCTGTGTCAGAAAACCAGAACCTTCATTTAAGATAATTTTTAGTGCTATTTTTTTTAGCACTGGAATGCTGGAAATCAGCGAGATCTGAAGGTACGTTTTCAGTTAAAGTGCAAAATCTCGAAAGTTTATGAACGGTTGCAAACCGTCGCAAAAACCTAGGTAGAAGACATCTTAGGGACCATATTGGCATTCAAGTTTTTCAAATATCTCTTGGAACATTTTGGAGCTTTTTTTTTTTTTTGAAAATTTAGGGTTTTCAAAAAAGCCATATTTTTGAGGTAAAATTAATAATTTTGTTACTTTTTTCGTAAATACTTAACAGGTTTCTATATTTTTTTTTTTTTTTTGATAGCTGGTGTCAGTTTTATAATTCGAGATTGTTTTTGGAACAAATTATTGTTCATTTATGATATTTTTTTACTGTATCATTATAAAATTAAAAACGCCACAAAATTAAAAAAACTTTGAACTCTCGCCAACTAACAACGAGTAACCACAATGATACAATATTTCATTCACAAAATATTCAGTAATCCTAGATTTTGAACATATGAACATATTTTCCCTTTACCTGAATTGTACTTTTGGCCAAAAAACGGTCATCCTGGCCCACAGTGCACTCTGTGACGGCAGTGAGAGGGTTAAAAGTTTGCCTTTTCCTTGTGTAAACAACAGCTATTTATGTCACTTAATCACCAGAAGCTTCTATTTTAATAGTTATAAATCCATGAACATTTTTTAGGGTAATTTTGAGGACATAACTGTAAACGGCCTGGTTGGTTTACATTGCAGAAACCCAATTTTTGCACAGATCTTATTTTTTACTATCCGAAAATGAGCAGGGAACTGGAAAAATAACACTTTTGCACATATGGTTTCTATATTGTGCAGCTATGTCAAAACTACTGTAAATCATGCTTTAAAAAAATTGAATCAGAACTTTCAGTGTATTTCAAAGATAAAAGGATGTTTTTAATTAAAAAAAAATCTAATTCCCAATTCTCTTATTCATTTAGTAATTCTCTAACTAGAAAAAATAAGCTTTTATTAGGTAATACATCTTCTTAAATTTTGCTATAAAAGTCCTAATTAAGTTCTGAATATTATTATTTCTTTTCTGACGTTTCATGTTTTATGCAGAGTTGGGAGTAAAAAAACTTATTAAATATTTTTTCATTGTCAAATTTTGATCTCATGTGCCTATAACCTTGAATTTCTGATTTTTTATTACTATAAGTATATAAAATTTAGTGTTAACAGAATTATTTGAATAACTTTTACCAAATTTCTCAAGAAACAACACAGTGTTCTGATACACTTTCAAGAAAAATCGAAAATTTCCCCTTTGACCTTGATAAAGAAAAGGTTAATAATAAAAAGTAGTCATAAAAAAAGTAACGATCTCTCTTTTAATTTCTTTCAATTAAAAAAAATTTATAAAAATTTATTTTCATTACGTTACATAAAGTAATAGAACTGAAAATCAAGTTTCTCTAAAATTAATCTTTGCAAAGTAATGAAAATAAAACACGCATTACCATTACATAAAATAATGATTTTGGAAATGTAAAGACAATAATTTTGGCCCAACTCTGGTTTTATATAAAATAAAATTGTATTTATTTATACATACATGAATACATGTGTTATATTTAATCATGTATTTGTAGTTCTTGTACGAATATGTCTGTGGTATTTTGTTGCTATACGTGTCGGGTTTCTTTCTGTTGACTGACTAATTTGCTTAATTACATTTTAGGGCAGCTTTCGATTAATATAGATGCTACTTTGATGTCAGTAAAATTTTACCACTGACTTTGAGACCGTCATCAAAATATTACAAAGAACATTCGTTTTTATTCATACATACATATTACGACTTTTTATTTAGACGACATAATGCAAAGGATATGTTGGCTTTTAGTATTTTTTTTTTTAATATTATTATTGACAATTTTACATGCTTTTATCTAATAAACAAAACAATTTGGTAAATGCGAGGGAAGGAATCCTAAGATCATGTCCACTAAAAAAGAGTCTCCAAACATTTTAGCTAAAACTACTTACAGTCAGAGCTTCGAAGAATTAATTCCCTAATTCCCTTTTTTTGAACTGAATTTGTATTTTGGGATTGAATTCCCTGACCAAACTTAAGGAATTGAATGAATTCCTTTTTTTTCATTCGATTTATCTTAAAGGAATTCATTAATTTTTTTCTAATGCCTTCATAAAATCTAATGAATTCATTCAACAAGGAATTCATTCAATTCTAGTTAATTCATCTTTTTATCAAGGAATTCATTCAATTCTAGTTAATTCAACTTTTGGTCAAGCAATTCATTCAACTCTAGTTAATTCAACTTTTGGTCAATGAATTCATTCAATTCTAGTTAATTCAACTTTTGGTCAAGGAATTCATTCAAGTTAATTCATTTTTTGGTCAAGGAATTCATTCAATTCTAGTTAATTCAACTTTTAGTCAAGGAATTCATTCAATTCTAGTTATTTCAACTTTTAGTCAAGGAATTAAATTTATTTCGTTTAATTCCCTTAGGAATTAAATTTTTTTCGTTTAATTCCCTGAATTAAGTTTTCAATTCCTAAGGAATTAAACAAAAAAAATTTAATTCCCTGAATTAAGTTTTCAATTCCTAAGGAATTAAACAAAAAAAATTTAATTCCTAGGGAATTAAACAAATAAAATTTAATTCCTAGGGAATTAAACGAAATAAATTTAATTCTTTGACTAAAAGTTGAATTAACTAGAATTGAATGAATTCCTTGACTAAAAGTTGAATTAACTAGAATTGAATGAATTCCTTGACTAAAAGTTGAATTAACTAGAATTGAATGAATTCCTTGATCAAAAGTTGAATTAAGTGCACAGTTGAATGAATTCCTTAGCCAAAAGTTGAATTAACTAGAATTGAATGAATTCCTTGACTTCAAATTGAATTAACTAGTGTTGACTGAATTCTTTAGTGAATGAATTCTTTAAATCGAATTCTTAGTGTTTTGGTCAGGGAATTCATTCTATAATTTTGAATTCTTTGAATTCATTCACAGGAATTAATTCCTGCTTATGTTTTATTAATAAATTCATTCCTCGAATTAAAGAATTGAATTAAATTTTTGTGAATTCATTCGAAAAAGGAATTAATTTTTTAAAGCTCTGCTAACAGTTAATTAAAAATGAGCTTGCAGAAGAAACTGTTGAAATTAGCAGATTATTTTTGCTATATATTAGTAAGATAGGAACAGCAAAAACAAAACTGTTAAATATACAGAATTTTGGTTCTATCTGAGTTCAGTTTTTGTAAATAGAAAATAACAGCTTAACCTGTTAAAATCAGCAAAAAAATTTGCTAAATAATTAGTGAGCTAAAAAATAAAATAAAAAAAATTAAAATTTTCAGTTTTTTTTTGTAAATTTTTTTAAATGCGAATAAAAATCGGGCCTTCTAAAATCAGCAGTTTACAATTTTTTTTTAAAGTGCCCACCTTAGATTTTTTTAAATCGGTTTTTATCTTTTCACATGAACTACATTCCATACACTCATAGAAATAAATCGGTAAAAATAGCAGAAAAATCTACTACTAAAAATTAGTTAAAAATAACGTTGCAGAAAAAACTGCTGAAATTAGCAGATGTTTTTGCTAAATACTTGTAAAGTAAGAACAGCAAAAGCAAAACTGTTACATTTACAAAATTTTAGTTGTATTTGAGTTAACATTTAGTTAATTAAAAAGTACAAATTATACTATTATTGCTAAACATCCACAGAATTTTTGTTATATTTAATTTTAGTCGAATGCAAGTAGCAGTCTATCCTGTTAAAAATCGACAAGAATATTAGCTAAAATAAATATTAAACTGCAGATTTCAGAAGGCTAGATTTTTATTCGTATTAAAAAAAATCGAAAAAAAGTTTTGAATTTTAATTTTTTTTTGTGATTTTTTTTAGTCTTTTTCAGCAAAGTTTGTGGTAATTTCGCAGGTTAAATTGTTATTTTTGCTAAAATTGAACTAAAATTTTATTGTGCCTAAGCATAATAATTTGATAACCTACCAGCAAAAAAAACAAATAAAAAATTGAAAGTCATGCTTTACATGTCACTTCTTTGATTGCTTCAAAAGTATCCGTTAGTATATTTTACAGCTATTTTAGAAGTGACAACTTCAAAAAAAAAAAAAAAAATCACTTCTTTTAGTGCCTAATTAGAAATTTATTAATTCAGTTCGAGGCCAATTTCCTTATTATGAATTAACATAATAAGTACTTTTTTCAAAAACTGCTATTTTTCTTCATCAGGATATTCTACTAACAAATACTTCACAGAGTTTTTGCTTTCAAAAACCTCTACACTTTCAGGAATGAAAAGACGATCGTTTCGTGGATTTTCCACGTCCCCTTCTTCAGGGGACGTGCCTTCGACGCATCCCTTAGTATATTTTTACAGCTTTTAGTAGTAATTCTAAACAAGATCCAGAAAATCACTTAGGTATTGCTTCTAAAGCGTAATTGCTGAAAAAGTGGTCGTAAAAAGTGATTTTGATGCAATTTATTTACAAGCAGATGATCGCAGGTTCAATTCCTGGAGGGACCAATATTGGTTTTTTTTAAATTTATTTATTTTTTTATATTTAGAATTACTACTAATTTTTAAAAATACCCAGTCAGAAAAATGCAAACGGGAAAGCAGTGGCAAAGCACTTTAACAGGTGGTAAAAGTACTGGCAAAAAGTGCTTTCCCATTCCCAAAATGATAACATCATTAGACAAAAGGACCGACTGTTCAAAAAGCGCCGGAAAAGCACTGGAGGAAAAAAATGTTTAAACGTTGGCAAAACGCTGGCAAAACCAATAAATAGGTGGTCTGGAAATATATTTTCCAAAATAAAATTTAAAAAAAGTTCATATGTATTTTTTTTGGTCCTGCCGTGATTTGAACCCAGGCCGTCAGATTGGCAGACGATTGCTCTACCCACTGAGCTAACGAGACATATAATATTTGATAGCTAAACACATAAATGAGTGATAATAGCTGGACAACTACTGGCTGTGCCAAAATGCTAGTACTGGCAAACAATTTTTTGTAACTCGTTGGGAGGGAAAAAAAAATTTGGTCTTGAAGGAGCTTTCCCACAAACAAAAAAATTGATTTTATAAAACAAAAAAAATTTTAAATTAAAAAAAATCCCAAAATTTTTTTTTGCTTGCAACCGGATTTGAACTCGGAACCTCCTGACTACAAACATTTTTTAACGAAGCGTCAGCATTTTTATAAAATCATTGGTCTACCAGTGAATTGGTTTTAGTACGCCTGGTAGCATTGGCTAGGTAGCACTGGATAACTACTGGTTGCAAACCTTGGCATATCACTCTAAGCCAATTCTTTGCCAGTGGTTTTTTTTATAAACTACCGAAATTTTTGTAAAACAAATACTGGTAAAACGCTTTTTGCAAACGCTGGCAAAGCGTCCCAAATGAGTGTTCTGCCAGTCATTTATTTTTAACACCGTGGTTACCCAGTGGTATGCCAGTGTTTGATTTTTTGTACCACTGGCGATTTCTGACTGGGTATGTTTATAAAATAAATATACTGAAAATAGCTTTTTATGAACTTGTGAAAACAGTAATGAAAAAATATTAAATTGCATTACAACTTTTACACTTGTTTAATAAGTTTATTAAAGAATAAGAAGCAATATCTCTCAATGACAAAGTGGTGCTTTTTTGCCAGTCAACTTTTATGTCAAAGAATAGCTCAGCGGTATAGAGCTAGACTAGCAATCTTGAGGTCGTAAATTCCATAATCGGTGGCGGCAATAAATAAAAAAAAATATGACTCATGTATGTATGGACATGAACGAATGTTTATGAGTATGCACGAACATACATTCAACCTGTATGGATTTATTATATGTCGATTTTTAGCTGGGTTATGAAATTCTTATTAATTTAACATGTTCATAAACGTTATCCTTCTTTCTTTTTTTTCGTAAATAAATAATTACCCAGGTAGAAAAATACAAACGGCAAAACGTTGGCAAATCACTGTATATGGTGGTACAAGCGCTGGCAGAGCGTCCGTTTTTAGAAAATTAAAGTACTGGGTCAACCTTGAAATGATAACGTCGATCTTCGGTTGGCCGTTTATCTTTCCGAACGTTGGCAAAGCGTTGGTAACAATAGTAAAATAAGTGCTCTGCCAATCGGTATTTTGGTTCAACTGTTTTTTATTCAATTCTTCATGAAAAAATCTGTAAACTCCCAATCCCGAAAAAAAGAGAAACGTAGATTTTAGTATAGCAGCACTGTATCTAATAAGCGAATACATCTCTGCTTAAAACTACAAATTCAATAGATTTTCAAACAAATTTTACCATAAGAACAATTTTCCAGTTTTATCAATAGACTTGAAAACTGGTACTTAAATAGGGTGAACATTAAGTTAAGAGTTTATGTATTTTTTACATATAGTCATAAGTTTCGTAAAACAAGTACTGGCAAAATCCTTTTGCAAATGTTGGCAAAGCGCTGCAATCCAATGTTTTGCCAGTAGTATTTTTTCATGTACAGTTGTAAATTTTGTGGTATTTTTTTATATACGGTTGTAAATTTTGTAAAACAGGCACTGGCAAAGTCCTTTTACCTAACGTTGGCAAATCGTTTTGAACCGATGTTTTGCCGGTGGTTTTTTTTCATAAACAGTGGTAAACTTTGTAAAATAAGTATTGGGAAAGCACTCTTTCCAAAGGTTGGCAAAGCGTTCTAAATTAGTGCTTTTGCAATGCTTTTTTTTTTTGTACCATTGTAAAGCAACGCTTTGCCAGTGCTTTGTTTTTTGTACCATCGGCAATTTCTACCTGGGTATCTACATTTTTGTGAATGCTGGCAATCGAAACAAAAACAGTATTGGTACAACTATAGATTTTTGCATGGTTGGCAAGCACCTACCCTGACAAACCTATACCGATTTCAAACCCCTTCAAAGGACTAACCTTGAATTTGGCAAAATATTAAAGATATTTTACTACTATTTTAGCAAAGAGCACAATAATTAATCAAACCTAAGAACTACACAGCAAAAAAAGAGATGCCGTAGCAGTAGAAAAACCACTACAATTGATGATCTAGCTGCACTTCTTTTTTAATATAAAAACTAATGACACTAGAGAGGAGTACTCCCACTTCAACATTTTTTTAGTACTTTTTGAACAAGTGCAAAGGAAACTCTTTTTCACCAATTAAAAGCTAATTCTTCGCAAAAAAAATTCTATTTTTTATTTTCCAAAAGTTTTTTATTGCCGCCACCGGGCTTTGAACTTGCGACCTCATGATTTCTAGTCTAGCTCTCTACCGCTAAACTATTCTTTTATACGAAAGTTGACTGGAATAAAAACAACACTTTGTCATTGCGAGATATTGTACTTTTTAAACAAGTGCAAAAGGTGCACTGCAATTCAGTATTGTTTTCAGTACTATTTTCATAAGCGCATAAAAAGCAATTTTTCATAATTTTTATTTTATATATTTTTAAAAATTGAAAAATTAAAAAATATTGAATTTCAGCAAATTCATTATAAATATTAAAAAAAAAAAACAAATAAAAATAACAAAAAATTAAAGAAATATTGTTTCCTCCAGGAATCGCACCCGCGATCATCTGTTTTAAAATACCAAATAATATCAAAATCACTTTTTAGGATCGATTATGCTTCGGAAGCAATACTTAAGTGATTTTTTGGAAGTTTTTCACAAGTAATTCCAAAAAAGCTGTAAAAATATATTAACGGATACTTTGGAAGCAATGAAAGATGTGATTTTTTGAAGTTGTTCATAATTACTTCTAAAAAAGCAGTAAAAAATACACTAACAGATACTTGTGAAGCAGTGAAAGAAGTAGTTCGTAAAGCATTACTTCCAATTTTTTTTTGCTAGGTATTATAGAAAGTCTAAAAACTTCTAATTTTAGAATACTTAAACTGTTTCATCCACAAGACTCCGAAAATAAATTTTGTATGGGTTCAAAAAGCAGTCGAGGTTTTCATTTAATCTCGTACACTGAGAGAATTATTTGCATGATATTAATGAACTTTTGCATAAAACAAATGAATTATAATTTGGACTCGTCCATTGAAACTTATCAATGAATTTTTCATAAAATGTTGTGAAAACTTTAATTTTATTTATTAAAAATTTTCTACACTCAATGAAAAAGTTTGATTAAAACTATATTCATGAAATAACTGAGGCTTTTTCATGAAATTTAAGAATTTTTTTGTTTACTATGTGAAAAAAAACTGCATTAGTTTATTGTAAAAAGTCACAAAAACTCGTCAAACAATTTTTGAATTTGTTATGCACCATGTGAAAGTCGAAATATATATGAATATACATGATCATTAGTGTCCGACCGAACTCACTTTTTTAAGGCCGAACCAAAGCCGAAGCCGAACTTCGGCCAAAATTACTAAGTTCGGCCGAAACCGAAACCGAAGCCGAATACTTTTGTGTTTGAATAAAAACACAATTTTATGCAACTTTTTCAAATTCAAAAGCGCGGAAACCAATTTCTAAATATTTTTAAATTGCAAAAACATAAAAAAGTTGTATTTTTCACTCTTTAAATAAAATTTAAGTTAAAAATGTGCATATTTATAAGTTACTATACAAAATTAAAGAGCTAAATGTTGCAAAATATTAATTTATAGAAAAGTTCGGTATTCGGCCAAATTTTTGCCGAACACCAAACTTGGCCGAACATCACTTTTTGGCCGAACTCCGAAGCCGAAGCCGAATACTCGGTCGGACACTAATGATCATACATTGACTTGTATATCCAGCAAAAATGTGGAAGCAGTAAAAACGTTTACTGCTTCCTTACTGCTACTTTTACCGCTGCTAAAAATGTATAGCTTCGTAAACAGCACAAATGAAAGGCCTAAGTTGATTAATTTTTTACATCGCTTTTTGCTGTGCTTTTCAAAAAGGCATTAAATGAGCAATACATTTTGATTGCTTAAATATTTTTGCGGTTCTTTTATCAAAATTTTCTAAAATGCGGAAAAAAGTTAGTAGGTTTGAGGTTGAGAAGAAGAATAAACCTTCCTCAAAAGTTATAAACACATTAAATTTGCAAATCAGACTAGATCCTGTTTCTGCCTTTTTATGGACAGGCTTCATCAGTGATCTTCCATTAAATTGTATTATTGTTTATATTTTTATTGTCAGATTGTCTCTATATGAATAATTTCAGAAGTGATCAAACAGACATATACAAACATTCTACTTCAGATTTTCTCTGTTTATCTTCTTATTTCCTCCGTGTCACCTTTTCACAAATATTGCCACATTGACGTATGGTTTGTACGTACAAATGCAGGCAATTTGTGTATATTGGAGACGGACAGCCAACAGGGCATTTTTATTTTTTATAGTAAAGTGTTGTTTTTTCAAACGCGTCGTATAGACCAACTACAATTAATATTGTCATTAATATGTATTTTTATTAATTCTAATTTAGTAGGTTTGAGGTTAAGAAGAAGAATAAACCTTCCTCAAAAGTTATAAACACATTAAATTTGCAAATTATACTAGATCCAGTTTCTGCCTTTTTATGGACAGGCTTCATCAGTGATCTTCCATTAAATTGTATTATTGTTTATATTTTTATTGTCAGATTGTCTCTATATGAATAATTTCAGAAGTGATCAAACAGACATATACAAACATTCTACTTCAGATTTTCTCTGTTTATCTTCTTATTTCCTCCGTGTCACCTTTTCACAAATATTGCCACATTGACGTATGTTTTGTACGTACAAATGCAGGCAATTTGTGTATATTGGAGACGGACAGCCAACAGGGCATTTTTATTTTTTATAGTAAAGTGTTGTTTTTTCAAACGCGTCGTATAGACCAACTACAATTAATATTGTCATTAATACGTATTTTTATTAATTCTAATTTAGTAGGTTTGAGGTTAAGAAGAAGAATAAACCTTCCTCAAAAGTTATAAACACATTAAATTTGCAAATTAGACTAGATCCAGTTTCTGCCTTTTTATGGACAGGCTTCATCAGTGATCTTCCATTAAATTGTATTATTGTTTATCTTTTTATTGTCAGATTGTCTCTATATGAATAATTTCATTATTAACTTTATTATAAAATCGCTAAAAACAATGAAAAATCTGTTCATGTTTAAGGCACTGCCATTTTAAGTCTGGCGACCATTTGTAGAAGAAAATAATGCAAGACTTAAGAAAATTTTATAGGAATTCCAAAAATATACAGTTTTTTCAGAACTGATCAGTACTCGCAAAATTTTACTATGTAATTTGATAGAAGGTCGATATCGCTTATTTTTCATTAAAAGCCACGCCTACTTAAAACAAGTAACAAAATAAATAAAACAGACGTCACGTTAAAATTCTACATAATTTTCTGAACTATCTCCTCGCATTTTTGGGCGAATCTATCCACTATTTTGATCTTTAAAAATAAAGGCAACGAGAATAAAATTAGAAAAAAAACTTGAATGGCTCTATTTTATTGCACATCACTGTAGCTGATAACGAAGCAAACAGACATCAGGGAAAATATATATAAGGTCATAAAACAGTTTGGCCTGAGAACGCCAAACCCTTTAGAGGTTTTACTATACTGGCCCAGTACTTTCACACTGACTTGGATTTTGTTCAACAAAAAAATATAGCAAAAGAAATTGTATTGTGTCAAGTTAGAATAGCAAAATTTTGCAAAAAATTTTGTGGAAAAAAGTTTCGGAATACCGGTTTTTTTTTAAATCAAGTTTAGATAATTGCTGTAAGTTGTAAATGGATTTTGAAACGGATATCGGTATTATCGAGGTATCAGTTTCCAACCTTGATTAATATATATTCCCAGACATGTTTCGTGAAAAAGCCAAAAAACTTTTAATTTATACAATTTTGCAAAAACTTTTTATTTAAGACAACGACAAAGTCTTTTTAATCTGTCACTTTATTTCGTTAAAATTGAATGAGAAAATGAATGAATAGTAGATGGTTGTCTGTTGCTGCCGCAGAAGTAAATGAATGAAACAGGCAGGCAGTCAGGCAGACAGGTAAATTATGATTAAGTAAAATAAAAATAACACACCGTCATTCATTTTTCCAGACAGTATGTTTCACAAAAAGAGACTCACAGAAATTTTACTAAAGGTAAAAAAAGAAACCCACTTAAAAATTTATGACCTCATAAAAGACGAATTTCAAATAAATTTATTATAATACTTCATTAAACATACCCCTAAGTTTAATGAAGAATTGTACAGATTTTTTTGTTTTTGACAGAATCGTAAACAACTAACAACAACAATTTAAGACATGCAAATATTTAACTTAGTTTGACAGCTAGAAAATGACATTTAATACCTACTACACCTTGCTGTTGGGTTTGTTTGTATGTTGACAAACAATATTAATATATTGTAAATAGTTTATAGTTAGTTGACATAACAAAATTGTTTTAAAAGTTTTTTAATTGTTCCACAAAAAGGAACACATTAACATTTACAAACACATTTTAAGTTTTTCGCTTTAAAATAACAGTTTTAAATTAATTAGTTCTTCTACTTCTACTTTTACTTTTCCAATTTCCTTTAAACACATACTTTTCAAATTAAACGAAAAATTTAATTCCTTACACTAATAGAAAAAAGTCTGTAAAAAATTTAGTTAAAACTACTAAAAATTAGTTAAAAATGATGCTGCACAAAAAACTGCTAAAATTAGCTGATTATTTTTGCTATATATTAGTAATATAGGAACACCAAAAATTAAACTGTGAAATGTACAGAATTTTATTTATATTTGAGTTAAATTTAAGTTAAAAGAAAATTAACAAAACATTTTGAAAAATAACACTATGCGACAGTCAAAATCGGGATGGGATGAAACCAACGGGAAATGTTATATCGGTCAAAAACAAGTTATACGTGTCCCGGCGTTTCGCTGGGTCACCCCTAGGAATCGAGATATATCTTTTTTTTGACATAACTCGAGAATAGGAAAACAAACAATTTTAAAAAAATTAAAAATTACAATTCCTTTGATCTGTTCATATAACGTTTTTCTATATACTCAACACTTTTGCCGGTAAAAATAAATGTTTGTTACCGCTACCATAAAAATCAATAACCTTTTGTTTATTACTTTTTTTTTAATATTTTAGGCAAAAAATATTTTTTTCTTCATACATTTATTTTTACCGGCAAAACTGTTGAGTATATAGAAAAATGTTATATGAACAGATTAAAGGAATTGTAATTTTTAATTTTTTTAAAATTGTTTGAGCAAAATCGGACTAGTGGTTCTCGAGTTATGTCAAAAAAAGACCACCAAAGGTCAAATCGATATATCTCGATTCCTAGGGGTGACCCAGCGCAACGCCGGGACACGTATAACTTCTTTTTTACCTATATAACTTTCCCCGGTAGTTTGAACCCTTCCCGATCACTGACCCCTACCATTTGTCTCACAGTGTAATTAGTGGACTAAAAAAAATCACAAAAAATTTGATATTAACAAAAATTTTTTCAGATTTTTTTTACGCATATAAATATCTAGCCTTCTAAAATCAGCAGTTTACTATTTCTTTTTTTAGCAAATATTTCTTTTGATTTTAGCAGGATAGACTGCTACTTGCATACGACTAAATTTAGCTTACATTTTGTAGATATAACAAGCTTGTTCTTGCTATTTTTAGTCTAGCAATATTTAGCTAAATTTTCTGCAGATTTTACAGTATAATTTGTCATTTTCAATTATCTAAAGGTTATCTCAAATAGGTACTACTAAAGTTTTGTAAATTTAACAGTTTTAATTTTGCTGTTCTTATTTTAATAGTATTTAGCAAAAAAATCTGTTAATTTCAACAGTTTTTTCTGCAAGTTAATTTTCAGCTAATTTTTAGTAGAGTTTTCTTCTATTTTTATATTTTTTTTTAATGTGCTTATAACTGATATAATAGATTTTGCATTGTTATTTTTAAAGTATAACATACCAAATCCAGACGCCTATCTTGACCATTGGCGGACTTAGGCTGGTCTGGGGTGGGCAAAGCCCACCCTAGACTGCGTTTTGCCCAACCCAGAATTTTAAAAATATACCTTTAATTCTTGCATCTATGATTTTGATGGCAAAAAGTATCACAATATTATTTTTTTTTTAATATGTCTACTGGTTTCCTAGGAAGATAATTTGTTGGAATCAAAGGGTCAGTTTTATAGTCAGAACTAAGATCGGTTTTTGTATTAAATTTTTCTAAAATAAAAAATGTTATTTGAAAACTTCTTACTTAAGAAATATTTAAGAAACAAATCGATCTTAGTTCTGATTATAAAACTGGCTCTAAGATGTTTTGTTTAAGAAAAATTATTAGACTCACGGAGTTATTCAATAAGCAACTGAAGGCATTTGATTCGAAAATGGAAAATCATTTTTAATAGGAAAATAAAGCAGAATCTTTTTTGGTGAGATAAATATCTTAGATATAATAGTTTTTTAAGGAATAATTAGTTAATATCAAACAAGGGAGTTACTGCAAACTAAACACTACTATTTCAATGAAATTTCTATATGTTGTAGAAAAAAAAATGCTAAGATGAACATCCCATAGTTTTTCATCACCTCGTTAATTTAAGTGGTCAAAATATGGGGTTAGAATGAGTTCGTCAGAGGTGGAAGAAAATATGAGACAGGTTAATCTTAGATTTCTTTTCTCTAACAAATGTTCAAAGTTATGAACTGATCGTATAACATTTCCTGCACGAGGTTTTCGTGAGAAAAATGGATGCATTTTTCCGAGTTTTCTACAAAAACATGGGGCTTTAATGTGGCCCTTGCCCACCCCAGAAAAATGGTCTAGGTACGCCAATGATCTTGACGAACTTTTTGTGTAAAGGGCATTTGTTCATCCGTTTTTAATCATACAAATCCATAAAACAAAAAATAATATTGTTTTCTATTGTCTATAAAAACTATTGGTTTTTCTGTTTTTTGCATATGTTTTTCTAGTTCGTACTGCTACATATTTGTTTAGTAGTTGCTGTTGATATTTAATTAAATTTATAAAAAATATATAAAAAAATTCAAGTACCGATTCAAAAAAAAAAAATACACGTTTTATACATTTGCATGACGTATAAACGTCTCTTCGTATGACGTCAAAAGCCACGAAACTGTTACTTATGTCGTGTTATTCAAATAATCATACAAAATAAAAACGAAAAAAAAATCGGTTAATAACTAGTTAATTTCATCCTCAAGTCATACACCAGGCCAGCAGTCACTCACCCATTCACTAAATTGAGTCGATTTAGACAGATAATTCAACTAAACACAGTAATTTCAATTTATTAAGAATTGAATTACTACCCAATAAGCACATAGGTTTTAAAAATTCAAGTGCTTTAAATTTAGCTTGAAGTAAAGTATATTTCAAATTCTAGCATTTCTATATTTAAAAAAAAATAGATCAAACTTGAATTTTTGTTTCCCTTTTGCTGGAGTATGCTATTGAAATAAAATGTAATTAAAGTTTTATTCAAGCCTTGAAACTGGAAAACAGGGCTGGAATTGGGCTTGTTTTCAACTTGAATTCCAGTGAAATTGTTTATAGGGTACATGTACCTATACAATGACCACAAGAGCAGGCAGCTAGAATATGAAATATTTTTTAAATATTGAATATTTTTCAAATACTGAATATTTTTTGCGTTTGTGTTTGCCCTGTAGGAAAGTGGGCCGGCCACAGGCCAAGTCACATGACTGGTGCTTGGTGATAGTACATGAGTACTATTATAGGGATTCCATACACTAACTTTGACCTAACAAATATTTTATAAATTAACCTCAATGTGCACTGAAAGAATTATCATTCATGATATTTTTTTTTTTCGTACAACCAATGAAGAATTTCATTATGTATATAATATTTAATTAATATTATGAAATTTTTCATAACTTTTCTTTCATAAAATTTCATAACTTCATTAAAAATATTCATTGAATATCATGAATTAGATCTCCATAAATTTAATGAAAATGTTCTTTATATGTATATGAAATTGTTCAATAGTTTTTACTTTTTTAATTTTTGTTTATAAAATATCGTCATTCCCTGAGAGAATCTTTTATAATTTTTATTTTTTTTAAATTATTTTTTTATTATTAATTTTGGACTATGAAAGTTTTTTATAAATCATATTAATTTTTTCGAAACTTTTTTTATGAAACTTTAATTTAATGAATTCTTTGTTTAGATATATTTCGTACCTACATCCGTAAAATATTCTACGATTTTATTACACCTTTTGCATTTGCTAAGTACTTTTTATTTATCCACTCCTGCTTAGCAACGACAGCAACCAACTATAATAAATAATAGTAAATGAAATTGCTTAATAGATTTTATGAAGCTCTTCATTGGACGAGTGGCCTATTAATTTTATGAACTTTTCATAAACATTGACTTTAATGAAACCTGTTTCATAGATTCTATGAAAAGTTTCAGTGACAATTTTTATTGAAACTATGAAGAAATTCATTACAGAAGTGATTATAATTCTCTCAGTGTGTATTTGATATGACAGCGCAGTCAAAGCATCAAATTATATAAAAAAATTAAGATTACCATTACAGCGTTGCCACATATTGTTTTCAAAACCTTAATGTCGGATTTTTTTTAAAAAAAGCCCGAGTAAAAATAGTTTTTATATAACTATTTATGATTTTATAGATTTATATATCGTTGAGTATTGTCATATGTAACACCAAGTATAATTGTATATGATTGTATCAAAATATATTTAGTTATATAAAATCATATTAACCAGATCCACCAGTTTTCGGATCTAATAATATATTTTTAGACATAATTATTTTAAGCCATATATGATTTGATCCGGGAAGTTTTGGATCTGGTTAATATTATTTTATATAAATAAATATCTTTTGATATTATATAAAAATATACTTTTTATAATACTCGACGAGATATATATAATTGTATAAAAACATAAATAATTATATAAAAATCATTTTTACTAGGGAGCTGAATAAAAAAATCGGAAACAAAAATTAAAGAAAATAATCCTAAAAATTGCGTATTCATTTTTCTTTAACAAATCTTGATTACTTAAGTACCTACACTCAAAAAGAGGTCAGTAAAGTGAACAAAAAATGTTTCTGGGTCTGCACATAGTAATCTCAGCAAAAGTTTTGCTAACACTTAATCGATTGCAAATAACAAAAAAAAAAACATTTGAAAGTAAAAAATCCTTACTAAACTCAATAAAACTTTTTTTGTTTTTTTTTTGTTTTTAGTAGATTAAAAGAAAAAAACGCAAAAAATTTGTAGAAAAAATATACGTTAGTTAATTTATTCGCTGAAAAGTTAAACGTATAATATGTATTTTTTTTTAATCTTTTGAAAATTATTTAGAAAACTTTAAGAAATATAAAAATGTCCATTGTCGACATGATTTAATTAAAAATCTAAAATCGTATTCAAATAATTATAAATGAAAGAGGGGTATGTATAATTGATCTTTCATTTTGGTAAATGAATGTTTTTCGTTCGTTGAAATTATTTTTCTAATTAAAGAAAGATGCACAGAGAAAAGAGATTCATTGTTGCAACCGAATTTTGTGCCAACCGATTGGTTTGGTTGGATCTACCGATATATTTGTTTGTGGCAACATAAATTCGATGAATACAATAGAATTTCGGTTGAAACAATATGTGTGTGAAGATACATTCGAATTTAACTAGCAAAGACGCAAACCACATTATTTAGCCAAGATCCGTTTAAGGGTTAACAGAGCATAGGAAACAACAGAAAAACACTATTGTGGACATTTGGAGATAGATGGGTTCACCAAACCAAATAAAATATTTATCATCAAGGCTCTGACTTTCATATTCCACAGTGTCTTACTTCAAATGATTTCCAGAATTCCATAATTTTTGAAATTGAGATTCGAGTATATCTGGCCACTGTGGACATTTGGAGAAAGATGGGCCCACAGAACCAAATACATTATACTTCCACAAGGGTCTAGTTTTCATATTCTATAGTGGCTTAGCCCAAATGATTTTCAGAATTCGTCAATTTTTGATTTTTTATTATAAGTATGTGACGAAATCCTGTCGGGGATTTTTGGCCACTGTGGACATTTGGAGAAAGATGGGCCCACAGAACCAAATACATTATACTTGCACAAGGGTCTAGTTTTCATATTCTATAGTGGCTTAGCCCAAATGATTTTCAGAATTCGTCAATTTTTGATTTTTTATTATAAGTATGTGACGAAATCCTGTCGGGGATTTTTGGCCACTGTGGACATTTGGAGAAAGATGGGCCCACAGAACCAAATACATTATACTTCCACAAGGGTCTAGTTTTCATATTCTATAGTGGCTTAGCCCAAATGATTTTCAGAATTCGTCAATTTTTGATTTTTTATTATAAGTATGTGACGAAATCCTGTCGGGGATTTTTGGCCACTGTGGACATTTGGAGAAAGATGGGCCCACAGAACCAAATACATTATACTTGCACAAGGGTCTAGTTTTCATATTCTATAGTGGCTTAGCCCAAATGATTTTCAGAATTCGTCAATTTTTGATTTTTTATTATAAGTATGTGACGAAATCCTGTCGGGGATTTTTGGCCACTGTGGACATTTGGAGAAAGATGGGCCCACAGAACCAAATACATTATACTTGCAGAAGGGTCTAGTTTTCATATTCTATAGTGGCTTAGCCCAAATGATTTTCAGAATTCGTCAATTTTTGATTTTTTATTATAAGTATGTGACGAAATCCTGTCGGGGATTTTCGGCCACTGTGGACATTTGGAGAAAGATGGGCCCACAGAACCAAATACATAATACTTGCACAAGGGTCTAGTTTTCATATTCTATAGTGGCTTAGCCCAAATGATTTTCAGAATTCGTCAATTTTTGATTTTTTATTATAAGTATGTGACGAAATCCTGTCGGGGATTTTTGGCCACTGTGGACATTTGGAGAAAGATGGGCCCACAGAACCAAATACATTATACTTGCACAAGGGTCTAGTTTTCATATTCTATAGTGGCTTAGCCCAAATGATTTTCAGAATTCGTCAATTTTTGATTTTTTATTATAAGTATGTGACGAAATCCTGTCTGGGATTTTTGGCCACTGTGGACATTTGGAGAAAGATGGGCCCACAGAACCAAATACATTATACTTGCACAAGGGTCTAGTTTTCATATTCTATAGTGGCTTAGCCCAAATGATTTTCAGAATTCGTCAATTTTTGATTTTTTATTATAAGTATGTGACGAAATCCTGTCGGGGATTTTTGGCCACTGTGGACATTTGGAGAAAGATGGGCCCACAGAACCAAATACATTATACTTCCACAAGGGTCTAGTTTTCATATTCTATAGTGGCTTAGCCCAAATGATTTTCAGAATTCGTCAATTTTTGATTTTTTATTATAAGTATGTGACGAAATCCTGTCGGGGATTTTTGGCCACTGTGGACATTTGGAGAAAGATGGGCCCACAGAACCAAATACATTATACTTGTACAAGGGTCTAGTTTTCATATTCTATAGTGGCTTAGCCCAAATGATTTTCAGAATTTGTCAATTTTTGATTTTTTATTATAAGTATGTGACGAAATCCTGTCGGGGATTTTTGGCCACTGTGGACATTTGGAGAAAGATGGGCCCACAGAACCAAATACATTATACTTGCACAAGGGTCTAGTTTTCATATTCTATAGTGGCTTAGCCCAAATGATTTTCAGAATTCGTCAGTTTTTGATTTTTTATTATAAGTATATGATGAAATCCTGTCGAGTATTTTTGGCCAAAAATGTATTTCTACATTATTTTAACACATTGAATTGATTACAGATACGTTTTTTTACTTTACGATTAGACTAATAAAGCCTTAACAGTTTTATTTTAGATTCAAAGCCAGGCTTGCCAGATACTTTTTTTCGTTGTCCCACAGTGGCCAAAAATCCTCGACAGGATTTCATCAAATAGTTATAATAAAAAATCAAAAATTGACAAACTCTGAAAATCATTTGGGCTAAGCCACTATAGAATATGAAAACTAGACACTTGTGGAAGTATAATGTATTTGGTTCTGTGGGCCCATCTTTCTCCAAACGTCCACAGTGGCCAAAAATCCTAGAGAGGATTTCATCACATACTTATAATAAAAAATCAAAAATTGACGAATTCTGAAAATCATTTGGGCTAAGCCACTATAGAATATGAAAACTAGACCCTTGTGCAAGTATAATGTATTTGGTTCTGTGGGCCCATCTTTCGCCAAATGTCCACAGTGGCCAAAAATCCCCGACAGGATTTCGTCACATACTTATAATAAAAAATCAAAAATTGACGAATTCTGAAAATCATTTGGGCTAAGCCACTATAGAATATGAAAACTAGACCCTTGTGGAAGTATAATGTATTTGGTTCTGTGGGCCCATCTTTCTCCAAGCGTCCACAGTCGCCAAAAATCCTTGACAGGATTTCATCACATACTTATAATAAAAAATCAAAAGTTGACGAATTCTGAAAATCATTTGGGCTAAGCCACTATAGAATATGAAAACTAGACCCTTGTGGAAGTATAATGTATTTGGTTCTGTGGGCCCATCTTTCTCCAAATGTCCACAGTGGCCAAAAATCCCCGACAGGATTTCGTCACATACTTATAATAAAAAATCAAAAATTGACGAATTCTGAAAATCATTTGGGTTAAGCCACTATAGAATATGAAAACTAGACACTTGTGGAAGTATAATGTATTTGGTTCTGTGGGCCCATCTTTCTCCAAATGTCCACAGTGGCCAAAAATCCCCGACAGGATTTCGTCACATACTTATAATAAAAAATCAAAAATTGACGAATTCTGAAAATCATTTGGGCTAAGCCACTATAGAATATGAAAACTAGACCCTTGTGGAAGTATAATGTATTTGGTTCTGTGGGCCCATCTTTCTCCAAATGTCCACAGTGGCCAAAAATCCCCGACAGGATTTCGTCACATACTTATAATAAAAAATCAAAAATTGACGAATTCTGAAAATCATTTGGGCTAAGCCACTATAGAATATGAAAACTAGACCCTTGTGGAAGTATAATGTATTTGGTTCTGTGGGCCCATCTTTCTCCAAGCGTCCACAGTCGCCAAAAATCCTTGACAGGATTTCATCACATACTTATAATAAAAAATCAAAAGTTGACGAATTCTGAAAATCATTTGGGCTAAGCCACTATAGAATATGAAAACTAGACCCTTGTGGAAGTATAATGTATTTGGTTCTGTGGGCCCATCTTTCTCCAAATGTCCACAGTGGCCAAAAATCCCCGACAGGATTTCGTCACATACTTATAATAAAAAATCAAAAATTGACGAATTCTGAAAATCATTTGGGTTAAGCCACTATAGAATATGAAAACTAGACACTTGTGGAAGTATAATGTATTTGGTTCTGTGGGCCCATCTTTCTCCAAATGTCCACAGTGGCCAAAAATCCCCGACAGGATTTCGTCACATACTTATAATAAAAAATCAAAAATTGACGAATTCTGAAAATCATTTGGGCTAAGCCACTATAGAATATGAAAACTAGACCCTTGTGGAAGTATAATGTATTTGGTTCTGTGGGCCCATCTTTCTCCAAATGTCCACAGTGGCCAAAAATCCCCGACAGGATTTCGTCACATACTTATAATAAAAAATCAAAAATTGACGAATTCTGAAAATCATTTGGGCTAAGCCACTATAGAATATGAAAACTAGACCCTTGTGGAAGTATAATGTATTTAGTTCTGTGGGCCCATCTTTCTCCAAATGTCCACAGTGGCCAAAAATCCCCGACAGGATTTCGTCACATACTTATAATAAAAAATCAAAAATTGACGAATTCTGAAAATCATTTGGGCTAAGCCACTATAGAATATGAAAACTAGACCCTTGTGCAAGTATAATGTATTTGGTTCTGTGGGCCCATCTTTCTCCAAATGTCCACAGTGGCCAAAAATCCCCGACAGGATTTCGTCACATACTTATAATAAAAAATCAAAAATTGACGAATTCTGAAAATCATTTGGGCTAAGCCACTATAGAATATGAAAACTAGACCCTTGTGGAAGTATAATGTATTTGGTTCTGTGGGCCCATCTTTCTCCAAATGTCCACAGTGGCCAAAAATCCCCGACAGGATTTCGTCACATACTTATAATAAAAAATCAAAAATTGACGAATTCTGAAAATCATTTGGGCTAAGCCACTATAGAATATGAAAACTAGACCCTTGTGCAAGTATAATGTATTTGGTTCTGTGGGCCCATCTTTCTCCAAATGTCCACAGTGGCCAAAAATCCCCGACAGGATTTCGTCACATACTTATAATAAAAAATCAAAAATTGACGAATTCTGAAAATCATTTGGGCTAAGCCACTATAGAATATGAAAACTAGACCCTTGTGGAAGTATAATGTATTTGGTTCTGTGGGCCCATCTTTCTCCAAATGTCCACAGTGGCCAAAAATACTCGACAGGATTTCATCATATACTTATAATAAAAAATCAAAAATTGACGAATTCTGAAAATCATTTGGGCTAAGCCACTATAGAATATGAAAACTAGACCCGTATAATGTATTTGGTTCTGTGGGCCCATCTTTCTCCAAATGTCCACAGTGGCCAAAAATCCCCGACAGGATTTCGTCACATACTTATAATAAAAAATCAAAAATTGACGAATTCTGAAAATCATTTGGGCTAAGCCACTATAGAATATGAAAACTAGACCCTTGTGGAAGTATAATGTATTTGGTTCTGTGGGCCCATCTTTCTCCAAATGTCCACAGTGGCCAAAAATACTCGACAGGATTTCATCATATACTTATAATAAAAAATCAAAAATTGACGAATTCTGAAAATCATTTGGGCTAAGCCACTATAGAATATGAAAACTAGACCCTTGTGGAAGTATAATGTATTTGGTTCTGTGGGCCCATCTTTCTCCAAATGTCCACAGTGGCCAAAAATCCCCGACAGGATTTCGTCACATACTTATAATAAAAAATCAAAAATTGACGAATTCTGAAAATCATTTGGGCTAAGCCACTATAGAATATGAAAACTAGACCCTTGTGGAAGTATAATGTATTTGGTTCTGTGGGCCCATCTTTCTCCAAATGTCCACAGTGGCCAAAAATCCCCGACAGGATTTCATCACATACTTATAATAAAAAATCAAAAATTGAAGAATTCTGAAAATCATTTGGGCTAAGCCACTATAGAATATGAAAACTAGACCCTTGTGGAAGTATAATGTATTTGGTTCTGTGGGCCCATCTTTCTCCAAATGTCCACAGTGGCCAAAAATCCCCGACAGGATTTCGTCACAACTTATAATAAAAAATCAAAAATTGACGAATTCTGAAAATCATTTGGGCTAAGCCACTATAGAATATGAAAACTAGACCCTTGTGGAAGTATAATGTATTTGGTTCTGTGGGCCCATCTTTCTCCAAATGTCCACAGTGGCCAAAAATACTCGACAGGATTTCATCATATACTTATAATAAAAAATCAAAAATTGACGAATTCTGAAAATCATTTGGGCTAAGCCACTATAGAATATGAAAACTAGACCCTTGTGGAAGTATAATGTATTTGGTTCTGTGGGCCCATCTTTCTCCAAATGTCCACAGTGGCCAAAAATCCCCGACAGGATTTCGTCACATACTTATAATAAAAAATCAAAAATTGACGAATTCTGAAAATCATTTGGGCTAAGCCACTATAGAATATGAAAACTAGACCCTTGTGGAAGTATAATGTATTTGGTTCTGTGGGCCCATCTTTCTCCAAATGTCCACAGTGGCCAAAAATCCCCGACAGGATTTCATCACATACTTATAATAAAAAATCAAAAATTGAAGAATTCTGAAAATCATTTGGGCTAAGCCACTATAGAATATGAAAACTAGACCCTTGTGGAAGTATAATGTATTTGGTTCTGTGGGCCCATCTTTCTCCAAATGTCCACAGTGGCCAAAAATCCCCGACAGGATTTCGTCACAACTTATAATAAAAAATCAAAAATTGACGAATTCTGAAAATCATTTGGGCTAAGCCACTATAGAATATGAAAACTAGACCCTTGTGGAAGTATAATGTATTTGGTTCTGTGGGCCCATCTTTCTCCAAATGTCCACAGTGGCCAAAAATACTCGACAGGATTTCATCATATACTTATAATAAAAAATCAAAAATTGACGAATTCTGAAAATCATTTGGGCTAAGCCACTATAGAATATGAAAACTAGACCCTTGTGGAAGTATAATGTATTTGGTTCTGTGGGCCCATCTTTCTCCAAATGTCCACAGTAGCCAAAAATACTCGACAGGATTTCATCATATACTTATAATAAAAAATCAAAAATTGACGAATTCTAAAAATCATTTGGGCTAAGCCACTATAGAATATGAAAACTAGACCCTTGTGGAAGTATAATGTATTTGGTTCTGTGGGCCCATCTTTCTCCAAATGTCCACAGTGGCCAAAAATCCCCGACAGGATTTCGTCACATACTTATAATAAAAAATAAAAAATTGACGAATTCTGAAAATCATTTGGGCTAAGCCACTATAGAATATGAAAACTAGACCCTTGTGCAAGTATAATGTATTTGGGTCTGTGGGCCCATCTTTCTCCAAATGTCCACAGTGGCCAAAAATACTCGACAGGATTTCATCATATACTTATAATAAAAAATCAAAAATTGACGAATTCTGAAAATCATTTGGGCTAAGCCACTATAGAATATGAAAACTAGACCCTTGTGGAAGTATAATGTATTTGGTTCTGTGGGCCCATCTTTCTCCAAATGTCCACAGTGGCCAAAAATCCCCGACAGGATTTCGTCACATACTTATAATAAAAAATCAAAAATTGACGAATTCTGAAAATCATTTGGGCTAAGCCACTATAGAATATGAAAACTAGACCCTTGTGGAAGTATAATGTATTTGGTTCTGTGGGCCCATCTTTCTCCAAATGTCCACAGTGGCCAGATATACTCGAATCTCAATTTCAAAAATTATGGAATTCTGGAAATCATTTGAAGTAAGACACTGTGGAATATGAAAGTCAGAGCCTTGATGATAAATATTTTATTTGGTTTTGTGAACCAATCTATCTCCAAATGTCCACAATAGTGTTTTTCTGTTGTTTCCTATACTCTGTTAACCCTTAAACGGATCTTGGCTAAATAATGTGGTTTGCGTCTTTGCTAGTTAAATTCGAATGTATCTTCATACACATTGAAACAATATATTATAGTTATGTCAAGAATACATTTGATTGCGACAGCCAAATAATTCGATTACTGCCGCCAAACCCTTCAGTTGGCAAGAAATTCGGTTGTCACAATGAATCCGTTTTCCTCTGTGTGATATAATTTTCACATGTAAATTACAAAGAATAAAAAAATTTGAAAGAAGTCGATAATATATTTAATCCTTTAATTCCCAGTGGAACATGGGGCCGAAACAAATGTTCTCCATTGTATTCTATCGGTAGACATCATTTTCATCTCACTCCAGGACACACCATGCTCATGCAACTCATTCTCTATTTGGCGTCTCCAAGTGTTCGCAGGTCTGCCAGGTCTCCTGGATCCTTGGCGGTTATATTCAACGGACTGTCCAGTTAAATCATCCGCTGGCTTTCTCATTGTGTGCCCTAGCCAACTAAATTTACGCAATCGGATATTCATACTTAAAGGAATTTGATTGGTTAAGTTCCACAAATCCCGAGTTGATATCGTGGCAGGCCAGAATATCCTATGTATACGCCTGAGGCAGCGGTTTACAAAAGCTTGCATACAACTCATTTCACAACTCGAAATATTCCAGGTTTAAAGTCCATACAGAAGCACAGATTTCACGTTGCTATTAAAAACCTTGATTTTGGTGTGATTTGAGATATTTTGCGATCTCCAGAATTTTTTAAGCAAGCTGTATGCTTGCTTTGCCTTGCACAGTCTTTTCTGTATATCTTCTTTGCTGCCCCCTCTTTTAGAAATTATACTCCCCAGATAACAGAAGATTTCAACATCATCAATGGGTTGGCCCGAAAGCTGGAAGTTCGTGTCGCATGAAGAATTCATGCGCATTGATTTAGTTTTGTTGATGTTAATTTGTAAGCCCGCTTTGGCCGCACGT
Source organism: Leucophora obtusa (assembly GCA_949987735.1). NCBI lineage: Eukaryota > Metazoa > Arthropoda > Insecta > Diptera > Anthomyiidae > Leucophora > Leucophora obtusa. The sequence continues at coordinate 63,381,974 of OX465295.1, forward strand.
GTAGCAAAGGCTTGAATCTTGGTTTGCATGCTAGAGAAGCGGTGGGATAGAAGACAGACGTCATCAGCATAATCAATATCATCTAACCTATCATGAAGGCCCCACGAAATACCATGATGCATATCCATACAGTGGTTGATAAGTCGATAAGGCCAGCAGAAAATCCGTAGAGTGGATTTATAAAATCCAACAATCGGAAATTTCCATAAGAAAAATGTAGAAAATTTCCTCATTCCTTCGCTTGTAGGTAAATTTTAAACGGAAGTTTTCGATATTGGTGGATCCTATAAATCCTCTCTACGGATTTGATGAGAAAATTTCCAAACCGATTAAAATTAATTCATTAAATTAATTAATTTTAATAAAAAAATTAAATGTTGTATATTTATTATTATTATTTAAAATTTTAAAACATAAATATATTAAAAGTTTTATGAGGTCATTATAATGCCATTTCAGTTAATTTTTATAAGCCAGTTTACAGAGTGCAATCCGATTCCGTTGGGGATTTCATAAAGACCACGATTGTCTTTGTTTATCAGCACAATTTTGTTTATCAGCACAATTAGTAACACATTAGTTCAAAATTAGTTAAATACGTGCTGAAAAAATGTAACTATAACTTTTTCTGTAAACACAATTTCAGCAGAAAAATGGCTGAAAACTACTTTCAAACACAATATGTTTACTCGAGTGGGAGATTTTAATCAAGAGAATACATTAAAAATATAATTTTGAAAAATATTGATCCAGAAAAATTGCCGTTTGTCACAGGACTAACGTAAAAGAAACTATGACAGGCCGAACGCAAAAATCCAGTGAGAGAACTGACGTAAACTGGATTCCTGGGAATCGCTCTCGTACCTACCTCATGCTAATAACAGGAGCGGGAACATACACTGAAACTTGCAAAAATTTTGTCCGTTTTGCTCTATCTCGCTTAGTTTTCGAGATACAGGCCATTTTGTAAAATGGCGATTTTTTAAAATGGGCCATATCGCGAAAACTAAGCAAGATAGTGCAAAACGGACATAATTTTTGCTCCATTGGAGTATTAACACACTCAGATAATAGAAGTAGGTTAGTTCCGGCAAAGATCCCGAGGGATCCATTTTTATAAAACAGCCAATGTAAAGCAATCTAACTATCCCCGGTTTTTAATAAACAAATGCTTTTTTGCTCAATTGTAACTACCCTAGTAAAAATGATTTTTATATAATCATATATGATTTTTATACAATCATTTATGATTTTATACAATTATAACTTGTCGAATATTGTGAAACATATATTTTTATATGATTATATCAAAAGATATTTAATTATATAAAATTATATTAACCAGATCCACCATTTTCCGGATCAAATCATGTATGGGTTAATATAATTATATAAAAAATATATTATTTGATCCGAAAAATGGTGGATTTGGTTAAAATCATAAATGATTGTATAAAAATCATATATGAATATATAAAAATCATTTTTACTAGGCTAGTTTTTAAGGCATTATTGCGATTTCATTAGTATTAGTAGGACAAATTCTAATGCCAGAAAATTTCAGTAGCATTAAATGGTAATTATATTTTTCTGGCATTAGCCAACTTCTGCTAATGAAATGTCAATGCCAATGAAAAATCCCAAGTATGGCCGATACTAAGCCGCTACTAAATAATTGCACAGACAGTATATTACATATTACATCTATACATACTATTGTTTATTTATAGTTTAATTATATCAAATTTTATTAAATAAACATTATATATAACAAGGGTGGGCACTGATTTGTCACCGAGGGCCAAATTATAGTTTTTCACAAATTATAAAGGGCCGCAACCAGGCACCAGAAAACGTTTTTTTTTTTGTTTTTATCAAAAATAAATATCACTAAAGTTCAAAATGTTTTTATTTCTCAATCGAAAACAAAAAATTTCAAATGTACTTTAAAACAAAAATATCCCTCAAGTTGAAATTCGAAAAATATCTTTAGGTATAAATATCAAAGATAAAAAAATTAATAAAAAAATAAAACTTTTTAAAACGTTTTAAAAAAGGTTTTTTTTTGTTTTTCATCTTTGTACTAAGTACAAATATATGAATAGAATTTTGAAATTTTTGTTTTATTTTTATGGTGGAGATACTATTCTGGTTTTTGGTTTCAAATCTGTAGAAAATCATATAATACCCTGGAGAGAACTGTTGAGTGGTATATACATACAAACATATATTGCAAATATTTTTTTTTTTGCTAAAATGTTTGCCAATTGACCAACATTTTGCACTAATATTATTCATTTACGGAATGAAGTATAATTTTTCTAATTAAATTTTTGCACCATGAAACCTTTTTCGCATTCCGCCATTAATTCGCAATTTTTTAAGTGCAGATTTTTAAAATTTATAACCTAGGGACCATAATACCCATATCTCATACCAAAGTTTGGTAATTAGTTCGCAAAAAAAAATTGCCAAAAAAAATTTGCAAAAAAAAATTTTTTCCATTAATGTATTCTCTTGCAGAATATAAATTGCTGATTAGGTTTCTTAACTATTTTTTTGTATCATAAAGGCTGTTTTCGCATTCCGCCAATATTTTGCAAATTTTTGAGTGCGGTTTTTTAAAATTTTTAACCTTAGGACAATAATTCCCATATCTTATGCCGAAGTTTGGTGGTTAGTATGCAAAAAGTTTCGCGAAAAAAAATTTAGCAAAAAGGAAAATTTTTCCATCAACATACTCATTTGAAGAATGTAAATCGCTGACTGAGTTTTTTAATTTATTTTTTGTACCATAAAGCTTTTTTTCGCGTTCCGCCATTATTTTGCAAATTTTTAAGCGCGGTTTTTTTTTAACTCACAACCTAGGGACTATAATACCTATATCCTATACCAAAATTATCTGGTTAGATTGCAAAAACAAAAAAAATTGGGAAAAAAAATTTTTGAAAAAGGAATAGTTTTGCATCAATATACATATGTATATGTATGTAACATATGTATAGCAGAATGTTAATCGCTGATTAAGTTTAAAAAATTTTGGGTGCGGTTTTTTAAAATTCATTAATTTGGGACTATGATACCCATATCTTATGCCAAAGTTTGGTAGTTCTTACGCAAAAAATTTCGCGAAAAATAAATTTTGCAAAAAGGAAAATTTCTGCATCAACATATTCGTTTGCAGAATGTAAATCGCTGACTGAGTTTTTTAATTTATTTTTTGTACCACAAAGCTTTTTTACGCGTTCCGCGATTTTTTTGCCATTTTTTAAGTGCGGATTTTTAAAATTCATAATCTTGGGACTATAAGACCAATATTCTCATATCAAAGTTTGGTGGTTAGTTTGCAAAAAAAAATTCGGGAAAAAAATTTTTCGAAAAGAAAATTTTTTGCATCAGTGTATTTGTTTGCAGAATGTAAATTTCTGATAAGAATTTTTAATTCATTTGTTGTGCCATAAAGTTTTTTTTCGCGTTCCGACATTAGTTTGCAATTTTTTAAGTGGGGTTCTTTAAAATCCATAATCTAGGGACTATAATACATATATCCTATACCAAAATTAGCTAGTTAGATTGCAAAAACAAAAAATCACGACAAAAATTTTTGCAAAAAGGAATAGTTTTGCATCAATATATTTGCTTGCAGAATGTTAATCGCTGATTAAATATCAAAATTAAAATTTTGTACCATAAAGCCTTTTTTTGCATTCCGCCATTATTTTTAAATTTTTTAAGTGCAGTTTTTGTGGTTAGTTGCTCACAAATCCTATGGTTTTAATGACCACAGTTTGTCTTTTGCACAAAATTATTCAGCCTATCATGCTTTGTAGAAGTCTTTTCGGCTGAAATTTTTATTACTTTTTAATAACTATTGGATGCTGAAATGTGTCTGTGAATGTTGTTTTAAGAATTTTTACAAAATTTATATGTAATTGTAATCAGAAAATAATAAAAAAAACGTTTTAAAACGTTTTATTTTGTTTTTTCCTCAATACCAAAAAAACGTTTTTTTTTGTTTTTTCCTCAGTACAAAATAAAAATAATTCTCAACTTTCCTGAAAATATCAGTACGGATATTTTTTAAATTTTGTTTTCGAAAAGAAAACAAAAAATAAAAAAATTGATGAAAACAAAATATCCATCAAGAAAAATAAATTCATTTGTACACAAGTGATTTTTTTTTATTGAGGAAAAAACAAAATAAAACGTTTTAAAAGTATTAATATCGGGTGCCTGGCCGCAACATACATTTAAAAAAAGCAAACTACTAAACTACACGTTTCCCAACTCCATCAGTTCCCAAACTGGTTCCACAAGAACCGATTGTAAATTTAACTTTTTGCAACTTTAACCCTACACCACAACTTATTATTATACCCTACATCACTAGTGGACATGGTACAGTTTTGTGCTGATGTTTGTAACACCAAAAAATATTGGACCCAGACCCACCTTTTAATATACCGATCGACTCAGAATCACTTTTTGTTTCGATTGTCTGTCTGCCCATGTATTCTTGTGCGCGCGCTGCAGATCACAAATAGGAATATCGGTCCATATTTTAACCTATCGCCCATATAGACTATATTTCCGATTTTCTCTTAAATGCACCTAAAATTAGGTAAAACCAAAATTTCTTACCGTTACCCTATTTTTTATCATTTTATGGACAAATTTTGACACAAGTCCATTTCAACCCATTCGAATTTCGACTCCATACCATAGCTTTCTACCCTACCCAGTATTATCATATTTTTCGTTTTAAGTTATGAAAGTTTTTAATTTTAGGAATAGTTTTTAAAGTTTTTCTTCTTTGATCCCCGAAATTTGCCAAACGATAATTTAAAACTCAATAAGTTATAAGAGAATAAGAAATAGCCTCCTTGATTATATTTTTATTTAATAATTTTATTGCGCAGAGCAAAAGAAATTGCAGTTTTTAAAGGGACACCATTCACTAAAGGACTAATTTAAATGGTGATTACCAGGGCATCGACTTTAATGCACTTAAAAATCAAAAATATGCGCTTAAAATACGCGCTTAAAATATGCAGTAAAATATGCAAAATATGCACTTAAATGGAAATATGCACTAAAACCCCAAAAAAATACACTTAAAATCCAAAAATAAACGCTTAAAAACAAAAAAAATGCACTTTAAATTTATCGATTTTTAAAAATCATATTCACCCTTATTCTAGTTGTCGACGTCGACACAAATCGACGTCGTATTTTGTTGTCTTTTTAAAATTGGTATTCCACTTGTTGTTATCGATATGTATCGATGACTTTTGACTAATATTTGGTATTCTCTAAGAAAATTTAACGAAGATATTGTATTGAGACGACTCTGATTTTGTCGTCGCCATTTTTGGTAACGACATTTGAAAGTAAAGTGATTGTTTTTTTCTAATTTTCGATAAACAGTCGTCGTCGTTACAATATTTTTACGGAATACCACATTGGTGTCGATGTCGAAAGAAAGTGATATTGACTTAAAAACGACAACGACGTCGACGTCGACAAATAGAATAAGGGTGATTTATTATTGGAGCGTTTGGTTAAAAATTAAATCTAAATGTCTAAGTAGATGACAACTTCAAGTTTTCCTTCTAGGTAAGTGCTGCGTTAAAGTTTGCAAATTCGCCTTCTTCTTTATTTTTCATTAAATCTTAGCCTTACTTAGTTTAAAAAAATATGAAAAAATACGCAATTTAATGAATAATATGCAAAAATATGAAATAAAAATCATAAAATATGCACTTAAAAGCAAAATATGCAAATATATGCATTTATAATAAATTATTCGGAAAATTATTTGGTTTAAATAATTTTTGGATTAATGACTACAAACATGCAGATGCATGAAAGTCGCTGCCGCAATGATTACAAACTGAAAATTTTCGTGGTTTTTGACGTCATAAAACTTTTAATATATTTAAGTTTTTTTTTTTTTTATTAAAATTAATGGCCCTTACTATAAAAGAGTATTTTAAATTTAAAGTCGACTTTATTTTTAATCATACGGTTTGATTGGTTGAAAATAAATTAACCAATCAGAATGCTCCAAAAATAAACCAAGTCAAGGTATACTGCCACCCAATATTTTAACTAAAGTCGACTTTAACTAAAATATACATTTGAAAAATTTAGATAGTAAGGGCGAATCAATTTAATGAAAACTATTTAAACCGGATTTGAAATTTTCTCATCAAATACGTATACAGGATTTATAGAACACAATAGCGGAAATTTCCGTTTAAAAAATTCCGTACAAAAAAATAATTAGAAAATTTCCTACATTTTTCCTACAGAAATTTCCGATTGTTGAATTCTATAAATCAACTCTACGGATTTAATGAGAAAATTTCAGATCTGAATCAAATTTTTTTCTTAAAATAACATATTTTTTTCATTAAATTTTCTGAAATATAAATATTTAAGAAGATCTATGACGTCATTGTAATGCCATTTCCGTTAATTTTGATAAACCCGTTTAAAAAATCCAATTCATTTCGAATCCAATCCGTTCAAAATCAAATTCCGGTACGGATTTCATAAAGACCACATTGATCAGTAATTTCAGTGCTTTTTGATGAATTAAAACGCTAACTTTTCACACAGTTCTAATTTTACTATCATTATTATTATAGTCGGAACTAATTACGAATTGTTACTAAAACTCAAGTAATCAATTTTCAAACAAAATTCCTAATTAAATAAAATTTGAGTATAAAGTCTTAAGTGCTTAATTCTGACTATGAAACTGGCCCTATAGGTGCTATTTTAACTTTAAATTTAATTTGAATTTATTTTGTAAATAATTAAGAGTCAGTTTAATAGTCACAACTAACATCGATTTGATTCTTGAATATTTCTTAAGTGAGAAATTTTCAAATCAAAATCTTAGTTCTGACTATAAAAGTGGCCCTAAGTTTTTATCTAAAATTTTAGATTTAAAAAATTTTAATGAAAACTGTGAAAAAATACTTTAAAAAAATATAAATTTGAATTTCAGCAAGGGCCGCACTAAAATCAACAAAGGGCCGCATTTGCCCACCGTTGATATATAAAAAAAAATAAGCTAAACAAATATTATTGGTACATTTTGAAGCAATATCAGTTTTCCACCCGCTTGAAATAGCCAGAATATTTCTTTATAAAGAAATAATTATTGGAACACATTTTTACATTCAAATGTGAAATTGTTACAAATAAAGTAATATTAACGGATTTTAAGGTAAACCTTTTCCATATTCCTTTCATTCAAATATAAAGCGTTTTTTGATTGACGATTTCTCACTTAGAAAATGACGATTTTTTCACCAAATATGACGGTTTTTCACCAAAATGGTGTGGCAGCACTGGTTGGAGCTGAATACAACAAACAAAAGAAGGTCATTCCTCGCTGTTGTTGGCGTAGTTGTCGCTGTGTCTGTTATTGTCTAGTACCTTAATATGCAAAATAATTTTTTTACTACAGCTTTTAATGTTGTTGTCATTTTTTGTTGTTGTGGTGCTTTTGTTGTTGGTTTTTATTTATATTAACTGGGTGTCTGCATTGCAATTTGGCGTAATTACAAGCCATTGTAGTTATATTAATTGATTAAAAAAAAATATGTATAAAATCGTACTGTTTTAAAACCAAAAATACAACAACAGACCGGCAGTCATAAAAGCAGTCATACAAAAATGAACCACAAAATACTACAGCTAAAACAACCACACAAACAAGCTTAATTCTTTTTTGCAATTTTTGCTTCTTTTTTTTTAGATATTTATAATGAAAACGTATTAATTTATTGTTTATTATTTTATTTCATACTTTTATTTCTTAAATAACAAAATTTTCATTGTTTTTTGTTACGTTTCTTTTGTGTGTGTTTGTGTTTTTTTTTTTTGTTGGTTTTAGTTTTATTTGGTTTTTGGCACAAGGTTATTTATTGCGCAAAGAAAAAAAATGTATATAAATTAAATTTCTTGTAATTCCAAATCGATATTACGTTTAAATTTATATATTTGCCATAATTAAAAATATTATATTTTTTTTTCTTAGGTATTTGGATACAAAGTATATTGCTTACTTTACAAAGACAACAACCCTAAATAGTTTGGATTTTTTCTAACAACTATTTTGAGATAAATATTTGTGTGGACATTGATTTAAACATAAATTTTACTGTTTTTTTTTTTTTTTTTTTTTTTTTTTTTTTTTTTTTTAAGAGAAGCAACACTCAGGAAATTCTTCCTATTAATTAATGTGTAGCTTCCTTTGGAAAGGGGATAGAGAAGAAGTGAAAGGTGGTGAAAGATGAAGGGCTTCAAATATGGCAACACTGTAATTGCGCGAGATATTGAATTTTAGAACAGTTGTTGCGCGCCATCTGATGGTGAGTTGGCGAACTTTGTTGAAGCTTTTTAGTTCATAGCCCTGTTATATTATTTTACTTCGGTGGGGTTAAGTGCTATGGGAACACCGAAGGAGGACGCCGCGATATGTATGAGGGATAGAAAAAACTCATACATATTATTATTTTTCATAAATTGATGTTGCCTTGGTTGGGGCTCGAACCGGCAACCTCACGTGTAACAGTCCCACGCGCTAACCATTACACCACAGCGCAGGTGGAAAGATTAAAATAACATTCTTTCATGTAGTTGTAATAAAGATTGATTCATTGACTCCGAGATTTAAGATACTTTTATTGTAAATTAGGATTTTTTTTTTAAATATGGTGTATAACTTAAAAATGCGGTATTTTTTGGTATTTATTTTGAAACATTGGTACAATATATATTTATTCAAAGTATTGGCCTTCGTTAGCTATGACCGTTTTCCATCTTTCTTCAAAAACAACGCACATTCCGTGCGTTGAAGGTGAACACCAGAATACTCTTGAACTTTTCCTTACTTCTCCAAGGACAAGTATGAAGTAAGAACACTTGCACCTCTCGGCTGCGGGGTCAACACTACCATCTCCACATATGGGTGATAACGATATTGAGGAATCGGATACTCTTGATGCTCTGGGCATGAAAATTCAGTGTGACGTTCGTTTGAATAGGTAAGCATGTTTTCCAGGTGTCGAAAGAAGCATTCAAGTAACCAGGTTTTTTATGTTTGTGAAAGAAGTACTTCACTCCATCGGATTTACTCACTATTTATACCACCTATATCCGACCGAAGATAGAATACAACTCCCATATATGGGCAGATGCTTCGAAGTCTATTTTTGAGCTTCTGTACCATGGGCAAAGGAGAGCGTCGCCGCATTTCAATGACAGAATCGCATCCAGCTCTATTAACTCGTTGGAGCATTGCCGAAATGTGGGTTGTGTGACTCTATTCTTTCGATATTACAATGGGAAGTGTTTTGCTGAAATAAGTGAACTGGTACCCAGAGCCCGCACATCCGTTTGTAGTCGATGTCCAGCTGATCGCACAGACCATTACAGAGAGAATTCGTTTATTAGTTGAACCAGCCTTATGTGGAATAAACTCGACGCAGAAATCTTCCCTGTTACTTCCAATGTAGAGAAATTCAAAACAAATATTCACAAACACTACTCCCTCTTTCCTCCTCCCCACAACCTATTTTCCTAATACCAACACAATGCACTGCGTTAGTAGGGGGCATCCACTGAGTGTTGGTGTAACATAAAAAAAGAGAAAAAATATGGATTCCGCGCCAAAAGAGGCCAAGGTTTTTAACCGGTCTTGCAATATGATGGAATATTACGGCTTCATGTCTGGCCGCATATTCCGGGCGTTTTTCGGCCAATGCTCGCTTCAAACGAATCAATTATGTTTGGTAGAGGTCCCCTGTGATCGTCTAGCCCGTTTTTAGCAGATCATAATAGCAGATCTTGCGCTTTGGGTTGTCGTAATGGATCCATTTTTCATCGCTAGTAATGATTCAATGCAAAAATTGCTTCTTTTTATGGTGTTCAAGTAGCATTTCGGACATGCAAAATCGTCTTTCAACGTCTCTCGGCTTCAACTCGTATGATACATAATTTCCCTGCAGCTTTCAAACGTTTTGAAATTGCTGCTTTAGTGTATCCCAATGATTGTGCAATTTCTTCTTGAGTTTGACAACAATATTCATCGAGTAATGCCTCCCATTCATCATCTTTGAACTTTTTTGGCTGACCTGGGAGGAGGTCTTTGTGATTCGTGTCAAGATCACCATTTTTTAACCGTGCAAACCATCTCCCGCACGTTAAAATCCATTAAATATATTCAGGATAAGCTTCGGTAAGCAATCGATATGCTTCCCGCAAATGATGCTTTGTTGGCACAAAATTCTACAATTTCGAAGAAGAAAAAATTATACTTTGTTGTTTACACTATTTTGTTTAATGACTAAGTGAGAATAAATGACAGATGTTTATCCACCAAAATGCCATATAAGTTATTAACAAAACATTTCTAAAAGATACTCCATCTCCATGTGTTGTGAGTCCGGCATTTTTAGAAAAGTGAAAACTTTTTCACGTAAACCATCTTTGAATTAGTAAACACTGTAAAGTATTTGTGCATAATAATTTTAAAACCTTATAATACGTTTATAAAATGGAATTTGTATGAAAATTTTGCGTGTGACCCTAAATATTTGAGAGTTTTATTGCACAGTTGTAATTTAATACTCAAAATATAGTTACGTTTTTACCTGCTAAAAACGTTGGTTAATTTCCTTTAATTAAACCGGGTTCTTTTCTTTTGAAATCGAAATAACCACACACACTTTTGTTTGATATTGAGCTTATTTATTTAACACTTTTACATACAACAATATTGCATACACAACTAAATAAAGTCTGTTGTGCAACTCACTATACGAGGCTAATACGCAGTTAACTGCACAAACACTAGAGTGTAATTGAATTCCACAAATGCGCGACTTCCTCTTCCTTCGTTAAGTTCAGCCTTCCAGAGTACTATAATTATAGCACTTATTTTATTTATGGCACTTAACATTATGACATATGCTCAGTGTTGCCACTTTTTGAATAATTATTCAAAAACGGGGCTGTTTTCACATTCGTTGGATAATTTTGGAATAATGACATTTTTGTGTAGTTTTTGTGTAATTTTACAGAAATTTCGGTAAATTTTTAAAAATCCCAGAGCTATTTAATAAATTAATAAAAATTAGTCGATATTTAGACAAAACGAGTTTGTCTGTCAAACATTTGCAACAAATCTCTAGTTTCTGGAATTACTTTTGTTAATTTTTTCAACACTGAACCCAATTTATGAAACAAAAATGATGCTATATATTTTTTTGTTTTGTTTAAAGCACCTTTTGTTGTTTATTTTTTGTTAAAATAATTCTCAAGCATCTTTTAAAAATTCTATTGGTTTGCAAGACCATTTATAAATTCAGCGAAAGAGTGGGAAAGTTTGGGTTTGTTATAATTGTGACTTTCAATTGTAAATTTTTATTTTTTTTTTGTGTAGTTAACATGATACTGGGCGGAATTTTTACAATTTTTACTGTCTTGCCGACATTTAAAGCTAGGATTGAACGTGGCACATGTCATTATAATAGAGACGCCTTGGAGAATCTACTCCAGGTTTTTGTTTTTAAATCCCAGCTTTGCAGTCAGAGAAAAATTGGTTAAATTTAAATAAAAACGGATAAAATTTGAGGGGTATGGGAGAGAATAATTAGCAAGTGGGTATTATTTTTGCATGCAATGCATCTGAATGAAGTATTCTTTCTGGAAAACATAAATACTTTGTTCTGAAAAAAAATTTTAATGTGGATAAAATACCATTTTTTTAATATTAAAATTTAAAAGCACGCCATTTTAAGCCTGAAGAAGATATTGCTTTAAAATTGCAATTAATTAATAGAATACTTTGTTGTAATATTTTCCAAAACTTACAGTGTGAAATTTCATTACAGTAAGTAAGAAATGGCGAAATTATTTCCAAAATATTTTTATTCGTCCCCACTGTGCTCAGGAGAGTTTATTTTGGAATAATATAAACAAATTGTAATTTTTTGTGTAATTTCATATGGTTTTGGATAATTTTTGACCTACTGCTGTGTAATTTTTTGTTTTACTGGTGGCAACACTGCGTATGCTGTGGTGTATACTTAAATGTAGTGTTGCCATATTGACGGGATTTGTAAATCCCATTTCTTGGGATATTTTTCTTCTAAAATTACAGAATTTTCTACACTAGGCTAATCCAATTTCGTAACAATATGTATAAATTATAAAACCAAAAACAACAAAAAAAAAAATCTTAAATTCAACAACATAATTATATTTTTATAAAATGTATGATTTTCTTAATATATTTTTTTAATTTCTTTACAGAATTTCGAGAAAACTCATATTACGATCGAGGTAAGAACATCTATCTAATTTAAATTCATTCATTTTAAAATGATCAATTTAATATGCATGTACAATTAGAGTGGTCTAAAAAAACATGAAAGTAGGAATTCGCGATCTCCACAATGTTGCCCCTATTCCTTAATGTCTAAAAACTCTATGTGCCAAGTTCCAGCTAAATCCGCTTTCATTAAGAGGTAGCGGAAAAAGTTGTTATTTAGGAATTAGTAATTAATACAAAAAGTAGGGTTGACTTTAAATTTAATTATTTCTTTCTTTTGTTTTAATTATAAAAAAAAATACATATTTTAGTCAAATTTTCGAAATTTTCCGAAAAGATGTAATTAAAAATTCAACTTGTTTTTGCCTTGTATGCGCAAATTTCTCAAATATGATCCCTATTTTAACGAAGATTATGAATCAGCAATCGAAATTTAAAAAAAATTTGTGGTTTATAAATTATTCCAGATTTTTGAAAATTCAAAAAAATGTTCCGGTACGGTACGCTATTTGAGTTGCTCCGCAGTTTGATTAGATCGAAAATACACTTGGTTTGAAGCATTGCGAGTTCTGCGACCTAAATTGCTCCTTCTTATTGGCGGCATTACAATGAGGGAGAATTTATTTACTTTGTTCTTACCTTTTAACCGTTTATAACTTCAAACCCCACAGTCTATAGTAGACCTATGGGAAATTTTAACAAACTGTCACCAAACTGGCCCCTTTATATGAAATAGACTGGTAACTTTTACATGGCGTTGTCATAGGAGGGGGAAATTGACCCCTTGTGACATGTCACAAGACAAATCCTAGGACAGGTTACTGAACTCTCATAAAAAACAAAGTTCAGAAACCTGTCCTAAGTTGGACTATGACGAACATTTAAAAATGAAAATTGTCCAAATCGGTCCACCCGTTCTCAACTGATGCAATTACCAACGAACGACATTCGATTTTTATTTATATAATTTTAATTTTATTTATGTATTTTTCTCATTTTTTCCATTATTTTTAATTAATTAAAAATAATAGCACAAGTACAACCTCGAAACTGTGCTGTGCTACCTCTAAACCAAACTTTTTTGGTGATTTTTTTTGTCAGACAACATTTTTTTTCAAAGTGGCATATTTTTAGGGTTGTGGAGCGTGAAAATTCCAACTTTTTTTTTTTTGGACAAGTCTAATGTACATACAAGTAAAACTGGAACAAAATGAATCGTCTTTTGGCTGGTGTAATTTGGGACTGCCATAATTTGGGACATAAATGTGGGACAGTGAATATCTCCTATCCCAAAATGGTACCTTAACCCTCTAACCGGCCTAAGCTTTTTTGCAATGAAATTTATACCATGTCTTCCTCACGAAAAATAAACAATAAGTTCTTCTACAAAAGTTTTTTTCGTTGCCTACTTTAGGCGATATGGGCCAAAATATTTTAAGGGTGAATCTTGAAAACTAGCGCATAAAAATTACTAGGTTTAGGCACAAATTATTTCTCTTACCAAGAAATAATTGCAATAAAATAATTACATTTTTTGTGCTGTAACTTAAGAGGATGTAGCGATTTTCGTTTTTCGAAAAATGCGAAATTGAGCGAAAACGTACCAAAACTTCAATATATATTATTCAAACTTATAAGCTTTGCTACCTATACCAAATATATTCTTTTTACCAAATTTCAAAAAAATCCGTCCATTCGTTTTGAAGTTAAGGCGATGTCCTTTAAAGGTATCCTTATGGAATCCTGTGCGTCTTTGGACCAAAGTAAGGAACTTTTTGAATAGCTTAAGCTCCAATCTTACTTCATGGTAACTATCAATTGTTTTAGTCAATTTAAATATGTTTTTAAGATTTTTGAAACTTTTGGTTGTTTTAAAATATTTAATTTTTGAAATTTTACGAAATTTTATCTTTGACACTTTCTTGCTTCCAAACCGTGCATTGTATACAAAAAAATTCTTCACAAAAAATTTTATAAATTTTGTTTTCTGTTGAAAAAGCATAATTTCTTATTATAAAATACCCCTTTGGCGCATTTCTGGTCAATTTAATATACCCCGCCTGGAGGCGGGCTTGCCGGTTAGAGGGTTAAAGGACCGAAATTGTTAGCAGAAACAATAATTTACAAATGCAATTGAATTTCAAATATCAGGAATATTAGATCTCTATTCTCCTTTATTGGTCCTGTGACAAAATGCCAATTCCCCCTCCTACAAAAACGTCATGTACAACTGCACTCATAAAATAAAGCCTGTTATAACTAAAAACTAACTAAAATTTTTTGTTTTAACATCGCTTGAATCCGAATCTGTGTCACCAAAAAAATTTTTTTGGTGAAACAGATTCGGATTTTGAAACTTTTAAGGCGAAATATGAACGTTTATGTTTTTGAGAATTTTTCCAGATTTTTTGAAGGGAAGTTTGAAACACATTTTTTTAAAAAACCAGATAAATGAATACTCAACTACCTACTTCCAGCTAGGGGGACTACCTGCTCGCTTCTTTTGACTTGAAAATGCTGTTTTCATTTGATGGGCCTTCATAAACATTAAATTATGAATTTAAGATTATATATCAATCCATTAACTAAACTTATTTTTAGTTAATGGAAAATAAAATATAAAAAAGTTGGACTTGTTTGGACATATTTTTCCTTTTAATACCCAATTTATCTATAGTTTTTTAATTATAAGAAATCAATTTAAAAAAAGCTTAAAATTAGATAATTTTTGATCCCGTTTTTAAGACTTAAACATGAGATTGGATCGCTTAACGGTATTTAAAGTTTAGTTACTTTATTTATCGTTTGGTTATTTTAAATTTAAATGTATTTTAAGTTATTTCGTTAGTGGTATTTTAAGGTTAACTATTTCTTTTGAGAGAAAGAAGTACAAATTTAAAATTATATCTAATTTAGTAGGTTTGAGGTTAAGAAGAAGAATAAATATTTTCTTCAAAGTTATAAACCCATTAAATTTGCAAATCAGACTAGATCTAGCTTCTGCCTTTTTCTATGGACAGGCTTCATCAGTGATTTTCCATTCAATTGTATTTTTGTTTATATTTTTATTGTCAGATTGTCTCTATATGAATACTTTCAGAAGTGATCAAAGAGACATATACAAACATTCTACTTTAGATTATTTTGTTTATCTTCTTATTTCCTCCGTGTCACCTTTTCGCAAATGTTATATCGTTAGGGTACTTTAAGGGTAACGGTATTTAAGTTATTAATCTAGTACTTTATCTAGTACTGATTTGCAAAGTCCAAACGTAAGGTTTCACTGTCCCAGAACCAGTTATAAATATAACTAGTTCTAGAGGAAAATAACCTATTGCTTTTGTTTCGAACAGCATTAAAGAAAAACCGGTTGTAGAAAATAAATTAGAAGTTATGCTAATGCAGTACAAGGTGTTCTGAAACCAGTTCTATGAATTTTACCTTGGGTATGTACGTTTTGTTTTTTTGTTAATTTATAATAAACAATTTAAAAAATGTTGGTACTATGATGGGCGAAGAAGTTGATACTATTTTGAAAATCTCATTTATCGTCCTTGATTATGTATACAAAATTTTCTCTTTGAAGAACACATGTTTTTATGCAGTTTTTGTTTCAAAATTTGTAAGTTTTTGTCATGCTCCCGAAAGAAAGTACCAAATATGATCGATTTTCTTCCCCTTTGTTACTTAATCCGCGAGAAGCCCAAAAAAAATTACTGGATTTCTTTTCCCTATCATATCCAAATTCATACAACTCGCAGAGTTTTGCTGTGAATAGCTTCCCTGCTGAGACTTGAACTCAAGTCTATAGTATGCTTGTCCATTTGGTAGATAAATTTATTACTTATCGATCAATGTTTTGTTTTACATCAGACATACAATACTTATGATATTTGTATAGAGATGATCATAATCATACCCATTACCATATCCAACATCATTATTGTTGCCTATTATCGTCATTATATTTAACAAAAAGCGTGATGCTTTTTACTCCACAGTTCTCCCTCTTCCCTTTAAGCACTTTCGTTTTACACAAAAAAAGTTTTTTTTACCCTGTTTATTTTTTATATATTTTTTCTTATTGAATAACAAACGAAATATTTATGATCAACGATGGTGATCATTCATATTATGAGTACTACGTCTTGGTTTTGATTGATATTTTTTTTTTTAATTTTGAATTGTTTTGTATTTATTGTATTCCATGTATGATTAAATGGTTTGGAGGAAAAGCAGCAAAAATTACAAAAAAAAATAAAATATTTTAGCATAATCACTTCTAGTATTTACAAACACTCTGGAATTTTGTATAAGAGATTGACATGATGATAATAATTGTCTAAACACTTATCGTGCTAATGGAATTTGATTAATTATATAAAAATTTAATGGTAAATTTATGAGTTCATATAAAAAGGGTCAATTAATGTTTGGATAATGAATAAGGAAGTGTAACAAGGAAGGTCTGTGTGAGGTTCACTCAGATTTGGATGAAGTTTGGATATGTAATAGAGAAGAGATAAAAATAAGCATCTGTACCTTTTAAGGGGACCATATTTGGTGTTAAAAAAGGGGTCAAAATGGCCCCGATTTTCGTGTTTTGTATTTTTTGTTCATGTTTGTTCCAAAGTTGTTTTGAGGATCTATTAAATGGTGTACTAAAAATATTAAAAACTTTGGAAACAAAAAAGTTGCGAACAGCTTTGCTACACTCATAGAAATAAATCTGTAAATATAGCAGAAAAAGCAACTCAAAATTAGTTAAAAATGATGCTGCAGAAATTACCAGTATTTTTTTTTTTGCTAATACTAGTAAAATAAGAACACCAAAAAAAAAAACTATTAAAGTTCCAGAATTTTAGTTATATTTAAGTTAACTTTTAGTTGTTTTCTTAAATAACTGTCATAACAGTTGTTTTGCATTTTTACATACACTCATAAAAAAAAGCCCGTACAAATATTTAAAACTTCTGCTAAAATAACAGGAAATAGTACCTGAATTTGCGCCAGCAGAAATTTCAATGATGTTGAGAATCATGGTCTGCTAAATTTAGGTGACCTAAATTTTAGGTAAAAAAGTTAGTTCAAATACAATAATTTATAAGAAATGTTGTTTAATGGAAATGAAAATTACTCAGCTGAAATCAGCACATGTTTTCTGCTAAATTTTAGTTGGTTATAAACAGGTAAAAAAATTTAGTTAACATTCAAAAATTTAGAAGAATTTTCGTTAAATAGAAATGAAAGTGGGTCAGTTGAAATCTGCAAAACATGCTGCTATAATTACAATCACTTTTTGTTATTAATTGAATAAAAACAAATTAATGTAAATATTGTTAATTTTATTTTCAAATAAATTACACAATCCAAAAACACTATTTGCACTTTTATTTTCCTGCCAATATGTTAAACTTCCGCTGTAGTTGTATTATTTGGTTCCTTTTTTTTTCGTCTACCTGCGGGTCGAATTTAGATGAAAATGTTAAAGGGCTGAAATAAAAGAAAAAAAATAACATATTTAATAGTATTCCCTTAAATATAGTTTATATTATAAAACAAACCTCTATTATTTTATTTTTTAAATACAATTTTAACTGCGAAATGTTAATGTCCAGTATACCTCCGTTTTCTTTTGCGTTCCTTTGCTGACTAAGAGAAACAAAAGAAAACATGCTTTTATCATATTATTTTATTTACTAGAACTTTCTAAACAAGCGCATATTATTTTTATTTGCATTGGTAAGCGTCATTATTGATGACTCATCACACACATTAAAATACACTTACTAGAAAGTTTCTAATTTGTATTGGTCGGCAAACTCACCAATACACACTTCACCATCAAGCGCCATCAAGCACCATCAATCACTATACACTAGCGCCCCTATCGTTTTCTTTTGAAAACACAAATATTAAAAAGTTGCCAATAAATTTATCTATATTAGCTGATAACATTGTCAAAATCATTTATAAAAAATAACTAAATATCAGGAGGAAAAATTAGTTCAAGTACAGCAGAAATATGTTTTTGTGGTGAAATTTGATAACTAACAATTTTAGCTAAACAACGGATTTAAACGAAAACAACAGGAAAAATTAGTTCAATTGAATTAGAACGAGTTTAACAGACTTTTGTACTAACTGTCAAACTTTTTGGAGTATACTATTGAATAATGAATTTATGTTCTTAGGGTGGCTGCTACTAAATTAAATCTAAACTAAATTGGGACGTACAAGTTTTATTGAAGTTTTAAAAATATTTTGAATCATTTTTAAAGTCCTTTCGTCAATTTTTATATTCAGTTTGGAACAAATTTAGCCGCTTCGCTATGGCCTAGTTTTTACTATAATTTAATTTCTTTTTTTAATTGTTGCCGCTTGTCAAAAATTTTAATTTAAATTAATTTGTAGCAATTTAAAAAATTTCTTAGTTGGTAACCGAACCCCGACTTGTGCACATTTTAAGACAGACATAAATTAAAAATCCTTGTCCTAATGAGTTACTTCTAGTTTGGAGTCCTTTTCCCGGGAATTACAAAAGTCTGGGAAATCCCAAAACCTGGTAAACACATTTTGACATAAACTCTTTGATTGATTTTTTTTTTGCTAACTGAAATAATAGGAGGGACTCAAAATGTAGTTATAAGTAGACCTTCGTCTTCGATTTAAACTAACGAGTTAAAGAAATATATTCAATTTTCAAATTAAGCTAGAAAATCTTTGAATTTCGTAACTTTAAATTCTATAAATATGAAATAATGCCAAGACAATTAAATCATATTTTCTTAATTTCTTTTTAACTCGATTTTCACTCGTAAGAAATAATTTTGTTCTGGTATTTGCTTCAAATATTCAAAAATATAACAGAATTCTTTTTCTCCTCAACACATTCATTAAAGTTTTTTTTTTATAACATTTTAAAACATTCAATAATGTACATTTTTTCGTGTGCGATTTTTTTTCAAAGGCAGCTAACAGAAATTTACATATGAATTGATTTTGCCTTGTACACAGAATATTTGCTACTGCGAATACGACGACATGTGAGTGAGTAGTGAACGTGCTCATGAATGTACTCGCAATCATATTCGTCTGTGGGGGTAAATCGAGTAATTTCTTTTTATGACTGTTGTAATTAAAATTTTAAATATTGACACTGACATTGTAAATACACAAAATAATGTAAAGGAATAAATTATAAAATATTGTTAAATAATAAAATAAAAATATTGTGTTACTTTTGAAAGTTTAACTGTGTAATAATAATAAATAAGTTAAAGTCAGACATGTCGACTATATAATACCCTACAACACAATACGATTTTGGTCATATATAAATATATATGTTAATAGGTGTAATAAAAACTGGGTCTGGATCAAATATTTTAAGCACTTGTTTTCCAAAAACATTGGTTTTGAAAATGAAGCTAACAAAAAAAAAAAAAGAGTGGAAATTTAAATATATTTTGACATCAAAATACAATAACTCCAAGACTCATCTATTTTTAGAGTAATTTAAAACTCTTCAGTAATGAGGGCTCATAACTTGGTGGCAGGGAAACTCTTGATTTTTGTGGTTCTTGGTGCTATCCCAGCACTTTGCAAAGCATTAAAAGCTGTCGAACTTTAGTATAGTTACATTTGTAATGTACACTGCAAATATTATTACAGTAACTGATTGTAGTTTATTTAAAAAATTATCCGTACCCCGACTAAAAAAGATATTATATAATCATATATCACCATATATAAACCCATATATACGTCCATATCTAATTTGATAATATATAATAATATATAATATATAATTATATCAAGCGAGATAAGCATGTTATCTCACCTGATATAATTTGATCCGAAAAATGGGTCTATCTAACTGCATCAAATTATATATAAATACATATAATTTGATGAAGATTTTCAAAGAAAATTTTAGTAAATATTATTGAGATCACTTATTTCATTCATATTAAATCTAATGCTTAATGTTTAGAACAATTTTTGCTAATAAACTTGGAAATAGGTGACAAAATAAAACATTACAAAAATTTGTCGGAACAACTTTTTCTAGGTTAGAGTTTTTATCTTTCTTATAAAATGTGTGTCTTATAAAATAAAAAAAATAACTTTCAGAATTAATTTTTTTTTTTCACGGAAAAAATAACTGAATATGGTTTATATTTATTTCAACATATGTTTTTCTAACCCTATTAAAAAAAATTAATATGGAGCTTTATATGGTAATATATAACATAATGTGATCCATATCCCATTTCATCCGAAAAATGGCCCGATATAATTGTGTCAGTTGGTTATCACATTTTATCTAATTGTATCAGTTTAGATCGTAACTGATTAGATTATATATTAAGCAGATGAAATTTTATCTGATTTTTGACCTGATACAATTTTATGGGTTTATGTCGCATGGTATTAGTTTAGATCCAAATAGATACATTACTATACAGACTTATATAGTTATATCTGAATTTTGACCTGATGCAATTATATCTGCTTTAATACTTTGATACAATTATATAAGGCAAATGTCGGATACAAATATATTTTATTTATATAAAATTGTACCAACTACGATCTAAACAGATACCATTAGATATAAACCGATAAAATTGTATCAGGTCAAAAATTGGATATAATTTCATTTCAATAATGTATAATTTTATTAGTTGAGATGTAAACTAATACAATTAGATAAAAACTAATAAACAACTGATACAATTACATCGGGCCATTTTTCGGATGAAAGAGTATATTTATACAGATATAACTTAATCGCATTTTATACGACTATATGTAACTGTTTTTACTCGGGAATTTTTATTTTTAAATTTAAAAATTGCAATTAAACTTTATAAAATTTTGTATAATTAGATATCATGTCAGATATAATTATATATAAAATTAATACAATTTTCTATTAACTTTGTTAAGTATATATTTTGATATAAGATTGTTTATAAAAGATTATATGCCATTATATATAATTATGTATGCCCGGTGAAAAATGTTCATATACGCTCAAACATGTTCATATATGGTTTATGTATGGACACATATGAACAAATATGGATTTTTTATGAACATATATGGATTTTATATGAACATATATGAAAGTATATGTTATTCCATATATGGAAAAAATTTCATATACAGACATATATGGAAGCATCTGTTATTTCATATATGGAAATGGCACTCATACATATATGGACAAATATGAAAGTATATGTTATTCAATTTATGCAAAAGGGACTTGTATATGAACCTATTTCGAAGAGTACATTTTTCCATATATGTAAAAGGAACTCATATTTGGATAAATATGGAATTATATTTAATGCCATGAATAAAAAAAGGAACATATGTAGCGCCTAATTTGAATGTCATAAATAAATTTATATCTATCGTACAACCTTATAATAAAGGACAGCAACGTTCGCATGTATTCGCATATATTTAATAAATGTACATGTTTATATATGTCCATATATGAACATATACTTAGGTGTTACCTCATTTTTCGGATCCATACATATATGGTTGAACCATAAATGTTCATATATGGACATTTTTCACCGGGTGAACTATATTTGTAGATCTCTTAATATATGGCTGGAGACCAAGTGGCATATGATTATATATAACGTTATATCAAACATATTTATAAAACCAAAGTGTTAATATAAATGTATATGGTTATATAAAGCCACGCATATAAACATTTAAATTTATATCAAATCATATGAGATTATATGAAAACTTTTCTAGTCGGGACATTTATTTTTAAATGATTATACAATTAAAATGAAAACCCGATTAAAAAATATGATATGGTGACATATCTAATTTGATGAAATACAATAACTAATCAGATACAATTTAATCCGAAAAATGGTGAATACAATTGTATCTACGTGGATCAAATTGGATTTAATTACTTTAAATTATATACAATTTAATCCGAATTTTGACCAGACATTATTGTATTAAATAATATCTTAATAGTTAAAATTTGATGCAATTAGGTCTAATTTGATCAAAATTTTGGAATTTTTGTTATTAAATATTGCACTGAAAAACAATGGGGGATTCACGTAAGGTTTCGTGTATCGTGTAAACTAAGCAAATCTAGTAACTTTTAGAGTCTTTATGTGAAACTGCATATATAATAAGTATCTACTTATTAATGAGTACTTATAGGAGCTATAAGCTGTATTTTGTTTCATGCCTATCAACGTTAAATCTTTAAAGCAAATCTACGTTAAACCGATTGTAGTATAAAAATTTTTTAAACAGGTTATGTTTATAAATTTTCCGTTATACGGGAGTGTTCTGGAAAACGAAACCACATAAAATTATTCGTTTTTGTACAACAACAACATATCATTTTATGTGAAACCGAATAATTTTATGTGGTTTCGTTTTTCAGAACACCCCGAATAATCGAACCTACGTCAGCAAAAGTTCCTAGGAAATAACGCGAATAAGTTACGTTAGATGTGAAAATGTATAAACGTTGAGTTTTCAACGTTGATAATTATCCGTGTTGAAAGTTAACCTGAAGGTGAGATTCTTATTTTGAAAGTGAGAAAAGTTCAAATGAAGCTTTAATTTTTGGGCTACTCATTTTAAAATGCGAAAAATACATTAAAATTGTGATAACAAATTTGACTTGAGTTTTTAATAAAATTAAATGTCTTGAAATAATTGTTTAAAAATTTTTTGTTTTAATTTTCATTTGTATTTCATGATATCCTTCAAGCCTATTAATAAATTTGGTGCTACGTTATTCCTAAACCAAAATAATTACTCCGAAGAATTGGCTAACTTTTATTAATATGGCCCAATATTCAGTTTCAAAATAAAATAATCTATTGTTTCGATGTAAATTTATGACATTTTAAATGAAAATGAATTTCAATTTGAATTTACTAAGATATTAAGAGTTCATTTAAAACAAGAATATACCATAGATTATATAGGGAAAATATATGTTTCTTTTTTAAATAAGTAGGCTTGTTTTGTTGCTATACATATCTGGTACGAAATCCTATACATAGTCTGACTGCGTATGTTAAGTATTAACTCTTTTAACATACCCAGCAAAAAAAAAAAACCGAATGCATTCTACAAGAATGCATTTTTCACTGCATATAAATTAGCTATATATGCTGATTTCTTACTTCCAATAAACGTATTTTAAATGACTTCCAAAATGCCATTAATTAAAAACTTTTTTTACTTCCCAGAAAAAAAATATCTGACCAAATGCGTTCAAATTGAGGTGAAAAACGCATTATTTTAACATTGACTTGTCATAGGAGAGAAGATGTTTATGCTACTTTAAGTCTGCTTTGCACGTCATAAAAATGAGTGCTTGGATGTTCTTTTTTATATAGGAAAGCAATTCATTTTTTTTACTATCTAAGGAGAGATGAAAAGTAACTTCTTGGGAATGCATTCAAAAGTCATAAATATCACTTCTTAAATATATATTTGAAGAACATCCAAGCACTCATTTTTATGACGTGCAAAGCAGACTTAAAGTAGCATAAACACCTTCTCTCCTATGACAAGTTAAAAAAATGCCTTTTTCACCTCAATTTGAACGCATTCGTGCCGAACAATATAGGTGATTTTAAGGATCTTGGTCAGGTATTTTTTTGCTGGGTATTTTCAACGTCGATAATGTATGGGTCATCTATCAGATAATATCACTCAGATTCTATTCAATACCGGTTTTTCGTTTTCATGTTATTATTTTTTAAATCCCTTGAACTTTATATCAAAATTTGTTTTTGTAAAATAATATTTTTCAATTACAAATGGATTGTAAGTGATTTCGATAAAATCTTAAATGAAATTTAAATTGAACATGAAACTGGGCTATATTTGGTCTTACAATTTAAATTCCATGGTCGAGATCTGATTAAATATGACAACTTATGTAAAAAGATATATTTAGATATTGGGTCATATAAAATTTTTTCTAGAGACGAAAATTACGTCTTATTATATATACTGCCATACTAAACAATATATAACGAGACATAATTGTATTAAATAATATAAAATAATGTATAACCCGTTTTACTCGGGAAGAAATATATTTTTCAACTTTTTTGTCTTTTATTTAAACATAAATTACATATAAATACGGATTTTCTGTTACAGTTACTATTTTAATTTGAAATGTTTTGTTAAAAAAATAAACCCTTTTAGATTTCAATTAAAAAAAACGAAATAAACTACATATCATTTATTCTTATGGATTTTGTAGTTAATTTTTTGAAAGTTAAAAAAACCAAATAAATGAAAAATCATTATTTCCTTAAGGATTTAGTAGTTAATTTATTAACATTTAAAAATAAATGAAAAGCTCTTTTGATTTAAATGAAAAGTAAGTAGAACGGGTTTTAGTGATTTTTCATTTATTTTAAATTACATTTTCAGTTAATTTAAACTACCAACTATTTTGAGTGTAGGAGTGAATTTTAAAATTTTAAGTTTTATTTTTTAGTGTATTATTTTAAATCATACATATTTAAAAGACTGAATAATTTTTTTTAAGTTTTATTGTATTTTAATACTTTATGTTCCTAGCAATGTGCAAAACTATTTTTTAAATAAAAATTATCAATACAAAACAAAACTTGACAACTTTTTTTTCGTTAAAACATGTTTTGAAAATGTCCAGTTTTTTTTTTGCAAAATCCAGCTTTTTTAACCCGAATGTCCAGCTTTTTGCGAATCTGGATCTGGCAACCCTAATTGAGATGCACATAAAACTGGAAACGTTTGTGTCAATTTTTATCAAAATCGAAGCAAGGACTCTCAGTCCTGCCATATTTCCTTTGTCTTAAAATCTATATAAAACCTGCAAATTAAATTTAGCACCGATTGCGATGAAATTTAACACGTGAATTGATAAAAGGTCAAGCCATATTTGTGCCAAATTGGGGTGAAATCAATTCATTAATAAAAAAACATGCCTTTCACAAAAAATGGGTTTTAAACGCTAAACATGATTTTTCTAAAAAAAAAAAAATAAATAGGATTAATATAGGAAACCATGTTAATCCTCCATTTTAGGCATACGGTATGTTCAGTGAACTTATGTAAAACACTACTAGGAATATTTTTGTGTAACATTTTAACCTTGTATCTCTTCAATTAAAGGGACTTTTTTGGCCCCTTTTTAAAAAGGGACAGAAACGACCCGTAAGTTGAAGAGTTAGAGGGTTAAAATGTTCCGCAAAAATATTTGTCATGAAATTCTACTATAAGTCTCTGAAGACATCAGCATTGGAAATTTAACTTAAAGGCCAGTAATAAGTAAAAACTTAAAATGTGTTTAAGAGTTAATTTCGTACTTATTCAGAATTGGCGCTCAAATGTCCCACAAACCTGGATTTTAGGGAGAAACCATGGGAATCTTCCATTTTAGGTATAGGATGTGTTCAGCGAACTTATGTAAAACACTACGAGGAACAATTTTGTGGAACATTTTAACCCTCTAACTCTCCAACTTATGGGTCTTTTTTGTCCCTTTTTAAAAACTGGCCCAAAAAATTCCCTTTCATTGAAGAGTTAGAGGGTTAGAATGTTCCACAAAAATGTTTCTCGTAGTGTTTTACAAAAGTCCACACAAACACATCCCTTACCTAAAATGGAAGGTTTACATGGTTTGAATACTAAACACTCTTAAATGCGTGGAATTTGTGTAGAAATCATGAAATTAGGCATTTCAAAAAATCCATTTTTTTTTTGTTAATTTGTGGTAAAAAAAAGTAATTAATATTTTAATGATCTATTATATAACAGTATAAACTTACAAAAAAAAAAAGAAAAAAAATATCTAATTTTATATAATTTTTTTTATACTCCATCAAACTTAAGTAATTTTTGAATTTTCAACAAAAAAAAAGTGTTTTTCGGAGCAATAAAAAATAAATGTTTTGTAAACACATACTAAAATCAATATTTTAATTTAACTACAAATATATTGAAGTAATTAAAAACAAATCTTCGAACAAGTTTTTAAAAAAATATATTTTTGAGAATTATTTTAGTGAAACAATTAAAACCCATTTTTCTATTAAGTCATTTTTGCAAAAAATTCTCTGAGTTTAGCGCCCTCTCTTGGCGGCAAAAGCAAGCAATCACACCAAATATTTTTTTTCACAGTTATTTGAGTTACTTTCTAATCTTTAAAAAAATCCTTTTTTAATCACAATTTGAGATAAAATTTTGTTTTGATTTTTGTCCATGGGACAAAGCATTGTGCAATGTTTTAGATTTTCTAGAAATATTTATTAGGTTAAATCACAAACTCAATGAGAATTTCTTGTACTCGTTTAGGAGCGTCATTTAACATTTCAAATATCAAAGAAAAAACAAAAAGAACAAAAAAATTGTTTGGGTAGTTTTTAAGTTAGAGAGATATTTATAAGACGTATCCTGGCGTTAACTTATACTACAAGTAGAGACCCCAAGCTAGCTTTTTAATTATCGATAATGTATGCTAGATTTCGAATGTATTTTCGACGATTTTTCGAAAAGTTTTTTCTCTTTTAAAAAGTTATTTTTTTTTAATTTACGAAAATTTCACATTTTTCTTCTCGTTCCTTATACAAAAAAGTTTGAAGGCAAAAAAAGTAGACAACTATGTTTTCTATCGATGTATTATGATTGGTTTAACAAAAATTATTATTTAGAGAAAAACTTTTTAAGATCAGAAGACCGCTTTTTTGCGGCCTTGGGCATTACAGGGTTAATTGTAGAGCTTTATCTATTGCTTTGGCATTTATGTTTTTGCTGCATAATTATTTTTACTTGTTTTTTTAAGAGAAGTGTATATTACTTGATAATAAGTAAAAATTTCCTTGTAGCCAAATCATTCCCAAATTTCTTAAAATTTGGTTAAACTGACCTAATAGGATTTCAAATATAACAGAAGGAATCTTAATGTAAGAGGAGCAGTTTCAAACGTTTAAAGAAAAAACTGTTTTTAAGCTTCTAAATTGGAATATCGAAAAATAACAAAATGAGCAAATATGAGTAAAAATAGAAAAAATTACAATTTTTCTTCTTATATTTTTTTTTTTTATAGAAAACCATTTTAAAGTCTTGGAATTGCAAAATATTTAATAGATCAGCTCTTGTTTAGAAAATATGCAAAAATATTAAACTATACTCTAAATGTTTTCGAAAAATCTAAATTTTGTTAATAAATCTTTATCATAAAAAAAAACCATATAGTTTTTCTGCTAACTAATCCCATCAAAATAATTGAATTTTTTATTATACTACCATGGAAGCAACAACTAACATACCTTTAACAAGAAACCAGTGCACTTTGAGCAAGTGCAATAAAATTCTTTTAGTAAAAAAAGAAAAAAAAAAAAAACTCGTTATATTAGAACAACTACACCTAAAAATGGCTGTGGTGGTCTTAATGAGAAATGATGACAAAATTTCTAGATTCAACCATAAACTCAACATTTTTGTTTTATACATACTTTTTTTTAATGAAATATTTTGTGGTTGTTATGTAATATAAAAGAAAAACGGCATTTAAAAAAATTCAACACCACTTCATATCCAAAAATTGCATGTTTTGTAAAATCCACTTCAGTCTACATCAAGAAGATAACTGTAGTGCTACTATGTACCTACTACGGTATTTCCCCCATCAGAGTTAGAAGAGCAATAAAGGCCAATGACTTTTTATATGAGCTTTTAGAAAAAATTCTGTTTTTTTTTGTATCCTGCAGTTGCCGTTCTTTTCATTCTCCTACATTATTCAACCCTTAAGAATAGTCGTCGGCATGGAAAATAAAGAATTATTTAAGCTTTTAAAAAAAGGTTGATATATTTTTTTAAGGATTTTTTTTTATTGTGCGCCAACAAATAAAACAAACTTCATTAGTGCAGTGTTATAACATCCATGCTTAGTCTGTAGGGTGATACTTATTGGTGTTGAGTACTTTTTTCTTTTATTTTTTTTGCAAGAAAGTATCAAATTCTATGATGTTTTGCTTTGATTAATTTGATATTAATTTTGTTTAAAAAATCGAAATTTTGCAAAGGAAACTCTGGGCCTCCGAACCGGGTTAAAAAACATGTTTATATGCTATCCTACTGTGTGTATTGCAAATTTTTTCTAGATACATTTTTGCAGTAATTTCAATTTTTATTTTATTGTCTACCACAAGCCATTATGCGGAGTAGGATTTTTTTGTTTGTCAGAACAAAAGACTTTTTTTCATATAATTTTTTTATTATTCTTCATTGTCGTAGTTGTACATTTGAATTTTTTTCATATGCTTTAGACTTGATTTGCAAAGATTTGTTTTCTGGTTTTATGTTTTACTCTTTCTATATTTGTTTTTTTTTTTTTTTTTTTTTTTTTTTTTTTTTTTTTTTTTTTGTAATTTATTAAACCACATTTTCTAGATATTTTAATAATTGTGGCTTAAAGCAATTTTAAACATTAATTTAATTAAAATTCATAATTGAGCAAGGAAGCAAAACCTTTTGAGTCATATTGGGGAAATCGGACCACTTTTGTGGGAAATTCATAAGTACTTTTTTTATACCCTCCACAGCTCTGTGAAACAGGGTATATTGAGTTTGTGCTGGTGTTTGAAACTACCAAAAATAATGATAAATATTTTTGTAAGCTAAATAAAACTATTAAATAGTGTCCGACCGAGTATTCGGCTTCGGAGTTCGGCCAAAAAGTGATGTTTGGCCAAGTTCGGTGTTCGGCTAAATTTTGGCCGAATACCGAACTTTTCTATAAATCAATATTTTGCAACAATTTAGCTCTTTAATTTTGTATAGTAACTTATAAATATGCACATATTTAACTTAATTTTTACTTTAAGAGCGAAAAATACAACTTTTTTAG
Source organism: Leucophora obtusa (assembly GCA_949987735.1). Taxonomy (NCBI): domain Eukaryota; kingdom Metazoa; phylum Arthropoda; class Insecta; order Diptera; family Anthomyiidae; genus Leucophora; species Leucophora obtusa. The sequence goes on from OX465295.1 coordinate 63,411,268, forward strand.
GTTTTTGCAATTTAGAAATATTTAAAAATTGGTTTCCGCATTTTTGAATTTGAAAAAGTTGCATGAAATTGTATTTTTATTCAAACACAAAAGTATTCGGCTTCGATTTCGGCCGAAGTTAGTAATTTTGGCCGAAGTTCGGCTTCGGCTTGGCCTAAAAAAAGTGAGTTCGGTCGGACACTACTATTAAATATACACAATTTTAATTCAGGAAAATGTTAGACCTCTGGAATTAGTAACCCAGCAAAAAAGGGTTGCCGAATCAGTACTAAAAGCACTACAATGATCTAGATGTACTTCTTTTTTAACATAAACACTAATGAAACTCAATTTCATAGGAGAGGAGTACTTCTTGAATGAGTGCAAAGGAAGCTCTTTTTCAACCAATTAAAAGTTAAAAAAGTTCTTCGCAAAGAAAATAAATTTTTTTTTATTTTACAAAAGTTTTTATATTGCCGCCACTGGGTATCGAACTTGCGACCTCATGATTGCTAGACGAGCTCCCTTCCGCTGAGCTATTCTTTGATATGAAAGTTGGCTGGCATAGAAACATCACTTTGTCATTGCGAGATATTGTGCTTTATTCCCTTCAATAAAAGTACTTTATAAACAAGAGCAAAAGCTGCACTGCAATTCAGTATTCTTTTCATTACTATTTTCATAAGCGCATAAAAAGCAATTCTTAATCATTTTTATTTTATATATATATTTAAAAATTGAATAATTAAAAAATATTAAATTTAGGTACACAAATTAATTATAAATATTAAAAAAAAAGCAAAAATTAAAAAAAATATGGCTTCCTCCAGGAATTGAACCCGCAATCATCTGCTTAGAAATAACTTTTGGGTATAACTTTTAGTGCAATTATACTTTAGAAGCAACACTTAAGTAATTTTTTGGATTTTGCTCAGAAGTAATTCTAAAAGAGCTGTAAAAATATACTAACGGATACTTTAGAAGGAATGAAAGAAATAATTTTTTTAAGTTGTTCCGAATTACTTCTAAAAAAATATTAAAATTACACTAACGGATACATGTGAAGCAGTAAAAGAAGTAGTTTGTAAAGCATTACTTCCAATTTTTTTTTTTTGCTGCAATATGATTGTTTTACAAACAGAAAATCTAGTTCGACCATTTTCTACTGTATAGATTTTCACATTTTTTTTTTCAAGAGGATTTCAGAAATGTTTGAATTTTTTTCCTGTTTATCCTTTACATATCGTAGTTTTTGTTGGTATTTATTTTTTTTTTTAATGTTTGTGTTCTTTTTTTTTCATGTTGTCGATTCATTCATCCTACAGACATAAACAATATTTCCATCAACTGAGTTGTACACAAGTCCTTCATATAAACTGGTCAAGAATGTCACGTACATATGGGTGTAAAATGCAGTACATTTCATGTACATGCTGGGCACTATAATTGGACCTGCAAGTCAAGTGTTAACGACAAATGAGGAAAAACAAAATTGTCGAAAAAGTGATTTAAATAAAAAACACGAATTCTTTTTACAAATCAGTGTTGGCGTGTTTATTATGTGGAACACCAGTTGTGATGGCTGTTCACATGTAAAACTGCTAGTCAGATGGCCGCTTAAGGAGTGTATCTACTCCACACTAATAGAAAAGTATTTAAAAAATTTAAATAACCGGTTTCCAAGCAAGCAGTATTTTTTGCTGGGGTCATATATGACACTTTCTAGGGTTAATGTCAATTATTTTTTTAAGATTTTAATATAGTGAAATATGTAATAATAGGTGAATTACAAAGTATGTCTGCGTAAGTATTTTTGGTAGTAGCAAACGTCAGCACAAATTTATTATACTACTCACACTACCAGGCAAAAAATAATCAGTGTGGTTAATTAACTTTATTATAAAATTGCTAAAAACAAAGAAAAATTTTTTTATGTTTAAGGTACTGTCATTTTAATTCTGGCGACTATTTCTAGATAAAAATAATGCAGAAGTTAAGGAAATTTTTTAGGATTTCCAAAAATATACAGCTTGTATAGATCCGATCAGTACTCGCTAAATTTTACTCTGTAATTTGATAACAGGTCGATATCGCTAATTTTTCATTGAAAGCCACGCCCACTTAAAACAAGTGACAAAATAAAAAAACAGACATTATTTTAAAATTCTGCACAATATTCTAAACCACATATTTGCCTCCCGGGGCGAATTTAGCCACTATTTTGATTTTTAAAAATAAAGGCAACGAAAAAAAAATTAGAAAAAACTTGAATCGTTCCTATTAAATTTGTCACCACTGTAAGTATCCGTAGGCGTATTTTTACTGCTTTTTTTACAAGTTATTCTTAAAAATTAAAAACACTTCTTTCGTTTCATCTAATGTATATGTTAATATATTTTTACAACTTTTTAAGAAGTAATTCTGAACAACATTCAAAACATCACTTAAGTGTTGCTTATAAAACATTATTGCTTTGAAAGTGGTCCTAAAAAGTGATTCCGATACAGTTCATTTATAAACAGATGATTGCATGTTCGATTCCTGGCGGGACCAATATTTTATTTTTTATTGTTATTTTTTTAATTAATTTTTTTTTTATTTTTTTTTTAATTTTTATTTTTTTTTATTTTTTTTTTTATTAATTTTTATTTTTTATTAATTTTTATTTTTTTTTATTCATTTTTATTTTGTTTTTTAATTTTTATTTTTTTTTATTTTTATTTAATTTTTAAAAATATGTAATTTTTAAAAATATATATTTTTTAAAAATATATAAAATAAAAATGATGAAAAATTGATTGTTATGCACCTATGAAAATAGTAATGGCAAAAATTACCTTTTGCACTTGTTTAATAAGTTCTTTTATTGAAAGGATTAAGACAGAGGGGTGTTTTTATGTCAGTCAACTTTCCTATCGAAGAATAGCTCAGCGGTAGAAAGCTAGACAACACTTAAAATAACACGTCAGTAAAAAATCTGCCAAATGGGTTTCAAATCGATTTGTTTAATTTTTAACAAATTTTTAGTTGAAACACTAATTTCAGCAATGATTTTAGATATCTCGATTTAACACAATACTAAAAATCCTCGGTATTTTAACTAATTTTGTGTATTAATTTACAAAATTATTTGTAAGTAAGTTTTAAGAACCCAATTATTAAATTTTACACAATTTATTGTTAAAATATAATATTGTTACGAAATTAGATTAGTCTAGTATAGAAAACTCTGGAATTTTCGTGAAGAAAATATCCCTGGAAACGGGATTTACTAATATCGTCAATCTGGCAGCACTACATTTAAGTATAATGTTAGTACTCTGCACAGAACACAGAAGAAATTAAAATCGAGTTTCAATTAAAGTATTTGTAAATACAAATAAAAATTTAATTGAATTCGGACCAATTAAGAAAATCCCCAGGTAGAAAAATACAAACGGCACAATTTCGGCCCGGTATTGGAGATGGTAGTATATGTACTGGCAATGCGTCGGATTTCCAAATTTCACTATACTGGCATGTTGTCGAAATGATAACACCAATTAACGTTTGGCCGTAGTTATTTCCCAATGTTGGCGCAGGCTTGGGATTTTATTTTTTTGGTATTATCCCAGTACATTTAATAACAAATTTAGTAGTTTGTTAGTACTTTACTGTCCTTTTAGTGTACATCACAGATTTTTAATGTATTCTTTCGAAACTTCACAAGAAAAGAATGGCTATGTCTCTCTTACATAAATAATTGTGTAATAGATGCAAAAATAGATAAAATTGTTAATTTTAATTAATTAAGAAAAGGTCGTTACTTTTCAGAAAACAGTACTGGTAAAGCACGTTTTAAGTAGTGCCGGCATTTCGTAAAAAACAGTGCTCTCCCAGTACAATTTTTGTTGCAACGTCGGCAATTTCTACCTGGGTATTCTCTCAGGAAATGACGATATTTTATAAAACAATTAAAAAAAAGTAAATACTATTGAACAATTTCATATATATATAGAATATTTTCATTAAATTTATGGAGATCTAATTTATGAAATTCAATGAAATTATATCATTAATATCATGAAGCATAATTCTCTCAGTGTACAAAGAAACATTTCTAGGGGGAGCAACGGTCGAAATTCGCAAGCTGACAGAATAAGTACCCCTCTATTGTAAGCTACAGATCAAAATTTCGTATGTTGGAGCCAAGGATAGCGTTTATTATTTTTAGATAGAATTGGACTTAGAGCCCACATCTACGATACATTGCATTTTCTCTAAATACACTTACGATTAGGCAAATTCAAAATTTCTTACTGATTTTCTAATTTTTTTATCACTAATTGATAAATTATGACAGCATCTCAAGCCATCTAAATTTCGGCTTCAAACATTAGTTGCTCTCAACGAGACTGGTATAGGGTATCATACGGCATGTCTAATTTTAACTTTTTTACTCCTTATTTTTTATATTAAAACTAATCATAATTTTGATGCTGAGTTTAATACAAAATTTGAATTAAATAAAGTTCCTTCGTGTTTGTTCTTTTAAGTTTAAGGAGACATCGCTTTTTCGCAACTCGCGTATGAATTAAAAAATATATAAAAATAGGAAATGTTTGATGTTGTTGGAGAATTATGGAGCAACAAAGAAATGTAGAAATATTTTAATAACAATTACTTGTTTTCAAGTTGACAACAGTATTATACAGCTGAAGTTACTAATGTTGATGTAACTATAATTGTTGCTGCTGCTGTCAAAGTCATAGTCGTTGTTGTATGTTTGCTGCCTGCTGCTACATGTTTTTCTTAAGGGTACTTCTTTGTATTTTTACATGGTTAAATATTTTTAAATCAAAGATAATCGTAAAGTATTATACAAGAAATGTCTGTAAATCTTCTTTACATTTTTATATTTTAAAACACATTTTCTTTTAAAGTGGGTTGTTAGTACCCACATATTTTGTGTAAAAATAAAAATGAATAAAAAGTCTGTAGAATTTTTGTTGCTGTAATTTTACAAAAATAAAGAAAAAGTTTAACAAGAAGAGCTCTTAAATATTCAAGAGTTGTTTCGTTTTCTTTTCTTAGATGATCTCAAAAAACCGCTTGAAAGCAAAGTTAATGAGTTAAAAACTAGCTGAAGTAGAAATTCTTTTTGAAGTTTTATCCTGTATTACATTTTCGAAACCAAAAATTATGCTTGCTAAAATATAAAATGATATTTAGGCCCTGTGCGAGGTGGCTAAATTTATTTTTAACTAAATACAAATAGACAAAAGGCTTTAAATTTTCTTTGAAAATTGTTTTAAAAAATTTTATAATTTTAAAGAAACTTGTAAACCTAAATTTAGTTTAGAATTAGTTTAGCCAGTTCGCACCCACTCTTAAGTAGATGAATATAATTTATTTACAGCAGCCAAAAAAATAAGTTAGTAGAAAAATTAGTAAAACGTTTTGTATATCAAATGTACTTCTTTTTATGAATTTTGTTGAAATTGTTTTCAGCAAAAGTTTTAGTTATTTTTTTTCAGCACTAACCTAATTTTGAACTAATGCAATTATGAATTATTTTTTCTTATAAATAAAAGTATTTATTAATGTCTTAAATATTGCCACAGAATTTTTTTTCAATATCGTCACCAATTCCCCAAAATCGTAAAATAGTAGGGTGTATGTAGACTTTAGTTCTTAACTGTATTCTGGATAAGCTTCGGTGAGCAATCAATGTACTTCAGCTACATTTTTTTTCAAAAAAGTTGAATTAAATAAATTGAAGAAGTAAAGCAAAACTTCCCACACAAAATTCGACATTTTCGAAGCAAAAAAAAATTTGTTCTTTACTCTATTTCGTTCAATGACTTAGTGAGAATAAATAACAGATGTTTACCCTCCAAAAGGCCATATAAGTTATTAAAGACACAAACCATGTGCAAAAGATACGCCATCTGTTGTGAATACCGCACTTTTAAGTTATACACTCAATAAAATATTAAAGAATTCAACAATGTATTCATTATTTGGCCCAAGCACTGAAAGCACGCCAATACAAAACTGGCACACAGTAAAAATAACAGGGAAGTCCCAGTTTCTTTTTTTACTTGTAATATTAAAAATATTTAAACAAAAAAAATTGTCATGTTTACTTTCAGTTAAATTAACTAAAATTAAACATAAAGAAATAAGCAAATTTTCTTATTTTGTTCACCATATGTGTACATATCGCAACACCCTACTATGGCGCACTGTGGGCTAGCGTCAAAGAATTTTGTCCAAAACTAGAATATTGAGTACATAAGACTAAAAAGTGTTACAAAGGGCGGTTTGCAAGTTACTGATCACGAATCTAAAATAAAAAATTCTAAATGGCGGATCGTAGATGGCGGCCATAAATTTTTAGATTTTAAGATATTAGACTTAAAATAATCAATTATATAGGTCTAGGGGCCACTGATTACAAATCTGAAATTAAAAATTTTAAACTCAAAATGGCGGCTAAAATATGGCGACAAACAATTTTTTCATTAAATATCTTATGTCGTCTGATTTACTTAAAATTTCCACCGGGGGAAGTTTTTGGGTAGCAAAAATGGTGGATACAATATGGCGGCCATAAATTTAAAATCGTAATGTATTGGAAAATAAATTACACTTTACAACAAAATCAAATTTTTTCTCAAATAACAAGTTTCTGACAATTGATTCTGGCAGAGGGTATAAAAAGATATACAGTTGTGGCCAAGCATTTAAGTCAATTCAAGTTTTTTTCTAATTTTATTGTTGTTGCCTTTATTTTTAAAGATCAAAATAGTGGCTAAATTCGCCACGAAAGGCAAGGAGATAGTTCAGAAAATTGTACAGAATTTTAACGTAATATTTGTTATTTCATTTTGTCTCTTGTTTTAAGTGGGCGTGGCTTTTAACGAAAAATTAGCAATATAAACCTTTTATCAAATTACATAGTAAAATTTAGGCAGTACCGATCGGTTCCATACAAATTTCCCTAAGTCTTAAATTATTTTTATCTATAAATAGTCGCCAGACTTAAAAGTGCAGCACTTTAAACGTGACCAAATTTTTCTTTGTTTTTAGCGATTTTTAATAAAGTTAATAGCACTGAAATTTTAAAGTGAATAGTTTTATGCTTTGCTTACCACAATAAAACAAATCAGTCAAGATTTTTTTTACGTTATAGTAAAATGCATTTCATGTTAAAATTTCAGTGTTGTTAACTTTCTTTTAAAATCGCTAAAAACAAAAAAAAATTTGGTCATGTTTAAAATGCTGCAATTTTAAGTCTGGTGACTATTTGTAAATAAATATAATGCAAGACTTAAGGAAATTTTATAGGATTTCCAAAAATATACAGTTTGTACAGAACCGATCAGTACTGCCTTAATTTTACTATGTAATTTGATAAGAGGTTTATATCGCTAATTTTTCGTTAAAAGCCACTCCCACTTAAAACAAGAGACAAAATGAAATAACAAATATTACGTTAAAATTCTGTACAATTTTCTGAACTATCTCCTTGCCTTTCGTGGCGAATTTAGCCACTTTTTTGATCTTTAAAAATAAAAGCAACAACTATAAAATTAGAAAAAAACTTGAATTGACTTAAATGCTTGGCCACAACTGTACGTGTATCAGCATTTTAAATGTTTACATCGGGCCCTATGTTTTGACATATTTAAATGCCAGAAATAAGTCAAAACTTAAAACTAACCCCCTAAAATCCAGATTTGTGAGACATTTGAGTGCCAGTCCTGAACAAGTACGAAATTAATTCTAAGTTGTGACTTATTTCTGGTACTGAAATTGAATTTGCAATTTTGATGTCTTCAGAGATTTATAGCAAAATTCCATGACAAATATTTCTGGGGATATTTTAACCCTCTTTCTCTTCAACTTACGGGTCTTTTTTGCCCCTTTTTAAAAGGGGGCCAAAAAACTCCCTTTAATTGAAGAGTTAGACGATTAAAATGTTCGACAAAAATGTTCCTCGTAGTGTTTTATATAAGGTTGCTGAACATATCCTATACCTAAAATGGAAGATTGACATGATTTTCTATGCCGATTTATAATAAATATTTACAAAAGGGGGTTAGTCTAACCACAGAGTCAATAACAAACATTTTCAAATAAAAATGGCTTTATTGTTTTTCAAAATATTCCCCTTGATGATCAATATACTTTTGCATTTGTTCAAACCATTTGTCATATCAGTTTTCCATTCCTATTGAGACACCTCCAAAACATGGTTTTTGAACGCTTCGACTGCTTCTTCGGCGCTCGTAAATCGTTGACCATGCAGTTTACCTCTGATATTCTGGAACAAGAAGAGGTCATTGGGTGCCAAGCAGGACTGTACGGAGGATGAGTCATCAGTTCGATGTTTTGACTGCTCAAAAATTCACCTGTTTGACGAGATGTGTGAGAGCTCGCATTGTCATGATTGAGAATCATTCGTCTTTGGGGGTTAGTTTTACGAATTTCTCCGAAGATTTCCGGCAAACAAATAGTCCTGTACCACTCAGAATAGACCGCCATACGTTGCTCAAGTGGAACAGTGGCCACATGACCACATGGCCGTAGAAATAGGCGACCATTTGCTTCGCTGTGCTTCTTCCACGAACAACTTTTGTTGGATTTCGCTCGTCTTGGAATACCCACACGGTCGATTGCTGTTTTATTTCCATGATTCGTCACCTGTCACGATTTTATACACGTCTTTTGAAGCACCACGGTCGAACTTTTTAATCATTCCCTTACACCAATCGACGCGAGCCTTTTTCTTTTGAGCGATTGATAAATTATGGGATATCTAACGAGAGCAAATTTTTTTTACAACAAAGTGTTCATACAAAATCGGATGTATTGAAGTGGAACTAATGTGCAAGGATGCCTCTATCTCACGATATGTCACATGACGATCTTGCATTATCAGTTCACGCACTGCATCGATGTATTGTGGCACAACAACCGATTTTGGACGACCTTCACGGAATTCGTCGGCGACCGAACTAAGACCACGATTGAATTCACTATACCAGCGATATACTGTGGTTTTTGATGGTGATTTATTGCCATACAAAGAACTGAGTTCACCGACACATTCTTGTTGAGTTAATCCACGTCGAAAGTTGTGAAAAATTATCCAACGAAAACTTTCTCTTGAAATTTCCATTTTTTGGCCAAATTGATTTTCTTAAATCACTTTAAACAAAACAAATAGCACTTGTACATCAAAACCTTGTGAGTACGTTTATGCTAAAAAATGTCAAATGTTATTATGGTGTTGCCAGATTTTAGCTATTGACATTAGTGGTGCCAGTTCCAGAAATATAAATAGTAACCCTCGTATTACTTTGCCCCACCGAAATAAAATAAAACACCTCGGCTATAAAAAAAATAACTACACCAACTCTACATTAGATCCCAGTGTTGAAACGGTAATGACATATCATTATTTTTTGGACTACCAGTAATGACACCCACTTACGTTCTGCATTATTTTAAAACATATAATAATGAGTTACTGGTAATGACTTACTTTTATCATTATTTCAAATAGAAAATAATTTTTTAGATTTTTATGAACATTTTTTGAAATCTATTTTTAGACTCAATATTTTTTAAACACTGGTAAGGATATATGTAACCACATATTTTTTGATTTTTTGTATGTTGGCGAGTAAGCTTACTTGTGTGCAGTAGGTCAATTATGTTTTTATTTATTAAATATTACATGTCGATATAGCTCAGATGCTGGAGCTGTTGACTGGCAATCTGTAGATCCAGGTTCGATTCCCGCACCAGCAAATTTTATTAAAAAAAAAAAATACATTAAAAAATATTTTTTTTTTATATAATTTCTTTTTTTGAAAATCTATTTTTAGACTCATTATTTTTGTCAGTACTGGTAAGCACATAGGTAACGATATATTTTTTGATTTTTCGTATGCTGGTGTGTAACGACAACTCATTATTTTTCGCGACATCGCCATATAAAGGTAATAAGAAATGTAATAACAAAAGTAACTAGTTACCATTACCAAGTATGTAGTTACATAACCACATATCTGGTAATGATTTTCTACACTGGGATGGCACACAATAACTCTTCTAAAATTTAATATCTCTTGCAATTAGAGTGTTGTCATATTCGAAGCCCTTCATCTTTCACCGCCTTAAATCTCCTCCTCCTCTATACCCATCGCAAAGAAAACAGCACTTGAAATAATAGGAAGAATTTCCTGAGTGTTGCTTCTCTTTAAAAAAAAAAAGTTTTTCTTTTCATGTTATCCTCCTATTTGAATTTCTATAACTATAGACATCAAAAATTGCTCATTCACCGAATAAACACAAAATCTTTACGCACAATTTTATTTAAGACAAAAATCTTAATATTACATAGACTTGTAAAATCATTAAGGACAACTCAAGTAGAATTGATTAAAAAAGATTTTTTACTCAAACTTTAAAGATATCCTTAACACGCCCAAATATTTAATGAAATTCTTTTTAAAAAAAAATTTAAAATATTGTTATAAAAATTTTATCTTTCAACAAACAAAAATTATTACGGTTTATAATATTCATTCTTTTTTTTTATAGCAACCATAAATTGATGTTATGATGTCCTTGCTCTAATTTTGTAGTTTTTTTTTCTTCCACATTTTTGTTACACCAAATCTTCTTAGTTATGAATTTTATATCTATATTATTAAACTGGTGGTTTTGGGTGAGTGAATATATGGATGCTTGTGTGGTTGGTAATATTTTTGAAATAGAAATATTTATACTTACACTTAAAACCCATTGTCAGTTTTTGCTGAAATCCCTACAATATACACAAATTTATATGTTACACTAATGCATTTACTAGTTGACATGTTTTTCTGTACACCGAAATTTAAATTTACATTTTCGTAGAATTAACCCTTTGGCAACCAACCATACATTTTCTACGGAACGGATTTATAATTTTCACCAATTTTAATTATAGAGAACAATTTTGCCAATTCCCAACTGAAATCCGTTTACTTCGAAAATTGGTTGGCACGACTAAATATTAATGTTTAAAACAAAATTCAGTTAATGCAAATAAATTTAAGTTGCAATACCCAAGTATTCAGAAATCACATTTGAATATAATTATGCTAACCGAATTTATTGATTTTAGCAACCAAAATAAAATCCAATGTAAAATCCACACTGTTGTATGGATGCGAGACGTGGAATGTTGCACCTCGCGACATACATTCCATACAAGTTTTTATAAATAAATGCTTGAGGAAGATTCAACATATATTCTGGCCTAGAACAATTTCAAATTGCCAACTCTGGTCAGAAACTGCCCAGTCAGAAATCGCCAGTGGTACAAAAAATCAAGCACTGGCATACCACTGGGTAACCACGGTATTAAAAATAAATGACTGGCAGAACACTCATTTGGGACGCTTTGCCAACGTTTGCGAAAAGCGTTTTACCAGTATTTTTTTACAAAAATTTCGGTGGTTTATAAAAAAAACCACTGGCAAAGAATTGGCTTAGAGTGATATGCCAAGGTTTGCAACCAGTGGTTATCCAGTGCTACCTAGCCAATGCTACCAGGCGTACAAAAATCAATTCACTGGAAAACCAATGATTTTATAAAAATGCTGACGCTTCGTTAAAATATGTTTGTAGTCGGAAGGTTCCGAGTTCAAATCCGGTTGCAATCAAAACATTTTTTTTGGATTTTTTTTAATTTAAAATTTTTTTGTTTTATAAAATCAATTTTTGTGTTTGTGGGAAAGCTCCTTCAAGACCAACTTTTTTTTTGCCCTCCCAACACTGGCATACTAGTTACTAAAAATTTTTTGCCAGTACTAGCATTTTGGCACATCCAGTTGTTGTCCAGCTATTATCACTCATTTATGTGTTTACCCAGTCAGAAATCGCCAGTGGTACAAAAAATCGAGCACTGGCATACCACTGGGTAACCACGGTATTAAAAATAAATGACTGGCAGAACACTCATTTGGGACGCTTTGCCAGCGTTTACAAAAAGCGTTTAACCAGTATTTTTTTTACAAAAATTTCGGTGGTTTATAAAAAAACCACTGGCAAAGAATTGGCTTAGAGTGATATGCCAAGGTTTGCAACCAGTGGTTATCCAGTGCTACCTAGCCAATGCTACCAGGAGTACAAAAATCAATTCACTGGAAAACCAATGATTTTATAAAAATGCTGATGCTTCGTTAAAAAATGTTTGTAGTCGGAAGGTTCCGAGTTCAAATCCGGTTGCAAGCAAAAATTTTTTTTTGGATTTTTTTTAATTTAAAATTTTTTTTTTTTTATAAAATCAATTTTTTTGTTTGTGGGAAAGCTCCTTCAAGACCAACTTTTTTTTTTGCCCTCCCAACACTGGCATACTAGTTACTAAAAATTGTTTGCCAGTACTAGCATTTTGGCACAGCCAGTAGTTGTCCAGCTATTATCACTCATTTATGTGTTTAGCCATTAAATATTATATGTCTCGTTAGCTCAGTGGGTAGAGCAATCGTCCGCCAATCTGACGGCCTGGGTTCAAATCACGGCAGGACCAAAAAAAATACATATGAACTTTTTTTAAATTTTATTTTGGAAAATATATTTCCAGACCACCTATTTATTAGTTTTGCCAGAGTTTTGCCAACGTTTAAAAATTGTGTTCCTCCAGTGCTTTTCCGGCGCTTTTTGAACAGCCGGTACTTTTGTTTAATGATGTTATCATTTTGGGAGTGGGAAAGCACTTTTTGCCAGTACTTGTACCACCTGTTAAGTGCTTTGCCACCGCTTTCCCGTTTGTATTTTTCTGACTGGGTGGTGAACAACCCAAATGGAATTGGATTGGAGATATGTTAGGTAAACAACCCAATGATATTGCTAAACAAGCTGTAGACTGGAACCCGCAAGGCAGTCGACGTATAGGAAGACCATCGCACACCTGTAAACGGCAAATTGAAATCGAAATGTCCAACTTACACCTGTGTTGGAATGAAGTTAAATATCGTGCATCAGATCGAACGTATTGGAATAATCTTGTTGCGGCCCTATGCTTCAGAGGTAACCAGTTCAAAAAAATTTTGCTGGGTAGGAGTACAGTTTCCTACTATAAGTTAAGTAAAAGGAACGAATATATATATATATATATATATATATAGCAACCAAAATACAATGCGTTTGGCATTTTATTTTTCTATGTGTAGTTACCCAGGAAAATTTTTTACAATCGGTAGCCAACCACACCCATTCTACAACTGGTTCCACTGCAACCGATTCCATGGAACTGGTTCCGGAACCAGTTCCTGGGATCCTATATGGAAGGTGTGGGTGACGTAGAATCAGTTCCAGAACTAGTTCCAGAACTGATTCTAGAGCAACCGGTTCCACTTTGGAGCTATAGAAGGGGTTGCTTTTGGGACAATTTCAAACAAAAAGAATCGGTGTTAGAATCGACAGTAGAAGGGGTTGTGAATGAAAAGTAGCTATTGTACAACCGATTCTTTGGAACAGAAAATTTTCCTGGGATGCTATTAATAAATTTTTATATTAATTCAATGAAGTTTCGCTGGAACTCGTCTATTGATTAAATTGATGCAATTTTTCATGAAATTTTATGAAAAATTTCGTATTATTTATTAAAAATTGCATACGCTCGATGAAAAAAATTTCATTGAAAATAGTTGCATTAAAATCCTTGTTAAATTTTTTTAATAAACTTTGATGGTGCCGGGAATCGAACTTGGGACTCCAGCTCTCGACATGTTATAATTTGATACATAAAACCATGATTAACCTACTGCGCACAAGTATGCTTACGTACCCACATACAAAAAAATCAAAAAATAAATATACGCATTTTTGGGAAATTTTTACGCATTTGTTTTGTGGATCTTTATGTATTTTATGCGTACATTTACAAGTGAAATACGCCCTTTTTATGCACAAATTTAATATTAACGCACTGATTTTAAAATTTCATTTGATTTTTACGCCCCTTCAATGTAAAATTACACATTATTTGTGCACTTTATAAACCAAATGTGCGTATTTTTTTTTTTTTTATTGCACACATAATGTTAAATTACCCTTATAGTAGCCCAGCGAAATTCTCGGATGCAAAGAACAGGTTGTACTTGCATACAACCTGTTCCACTGTATTATTATTTTTTTTTTAGAGAGAAGCAACACTCAGGAAATTCTTCCTATTAATTAACGTGTTACTTCCTTTGGAAAGGGGATAGAGAAGAAGTGAAAGGTGGTGAAAGATGAAGAGCTTCAAATATGGCAACACTGTAATTGCGCGAGATGTTGAATTTTAGAACAGTTGTTGCGCGCCATCTGATGGTGAGTTGGCAAACTTTGTTGAAGCTTTTTAGTTCATAGCCCTGTTATATTATTTTACTTCGGTGGGGTTAAGTGCTATGGGAACACCGAAGGAGGACGCTGCGATATGTATGAGGGATAGAAAAAACTCATACATATTACTATTTTTCATAAATTGATGTTGCCGTGGTTGGGGCTCGAACCCGCAACCTCACGTGTAACAGTCCAACGCGCTAACCATTACACCACAGTGCCCATAGTGTTCTTCGGTGATTTTTGTTTGAGTTTGTCCAAAAAGTTCTTTTCCTCCAAACTAGAACAGGTTGCTTTGGAACCGGTTCTAGAACCAGTTATAGAACTGGTTCTGCGAAAGCGAAACCTTACATTTTGACTCCCAGGAATTAGTTCTAGAACCTGTTCCATGGAACCCCTGGTAAAATGACCTGTTCTAGAACAGATTCGGAGGTAACCAATTCATAAAAATTTTGCTAGGTAGGAGTACAGTTTCGTACTATAAGTTGGCTAAATTTTAACAGAATTTAATTAAAGTGGACATTATACATAGTAATATAAAATTAGAAATTAGCCCTTATATGAACACGGGGTCTCAATGGTCCCAAATTTGTAAAATGTAAACAAAGTGTCATTTGATATGAAAATCCACTTAATAAACTTGAATTGAGTATTTTCTAGCAAAAAAAACAACAAAATTTCAAAAAATGGATTTTCTAAAATAAAATTAAAAAAGTTTATATGTATTTTTTGGTCATGCCGTGATTCGAACTCAGGCCGTCAGATAATTGGTACAGTTATAGAAATAAATCAATGCTCTACGAGTGTATTGGTTTTCTACCGTTGGCAATTTATGACTGGACGTTGGCATAGCACTCCAAACCAATTTTTGCGAGTGTTTTTTTTTTTTTTTGTTATAAACCACTGAATTTGTTATAAAACGAAAACTGGAAAAACGCTTTTCGCAAACGATGACAAATCGCCCCCAGATAAGTTTTCTGCCAGTCATTTATTTTAACTCCTTGGTTACCCAGTGGTATGCCAGTGCTTGATTTTTTGTATCACTGTCATATTCTGACTGGGTACTGTTATATTTCAACATTCCACTTCGATTTCGAATACGTATGTATGTATGCATGATGTGAGAATAATAGTAAAAAGGAATAGTAGAATTGACGCCAACATAAATTCTAGAATTTATTTATTAATATTTGCATAAAACCAGCATCAGTATACAAAGAAATTGTTAAAACAATATGGCTGCATTTACATACATACAACAAATGTAACTTATATATGGACCTTTCCCTACCAACTGTTTAGATAAAAGAATGACATCCGATCAATATGAAACGTACAGTATTAATCTCCCATAAGATGCGAATACAAATTGGAACTATGTTTTCAATTTAACCAGCGAAGCAGGCGCGATTAAATATTCACCAATTTAGCGTTTATTTTTATATTATTATTATAATTTAATGGAATAAATAAAAATGCTAGAAATTGCATTTAAACAAAAATTATTTGTTAAATAAATTCAGAACTATAGTTCTGTAAATTTTTTGTGTAATAGATAATTTTTCTGAAAATTGGCCAATTTCTTATTTACATAAATATATTTAGTTTAGATGGTTTCATATCAATTCTTCACCGTGTTACTCGGTGTCGTTTTAGAGAAAATATTAGTTGAATACCGTCTATCTCAAATATTCAATAACAATTCAAATATTTGTTCTATTGTCAGTTAGTATACATGTACGTATAATCAACATTATATTTATAAAAATTAACAATGCCAACTGTAACACTGTGAGACAAATGGTAGGGGTCAGTGATCGGGAAGGGTTCAAACTACCGGGGAAAGTTATATCGGTAAAAAAGAAGTTATACGTGTCCCGGCGTTTCGCTGGGTCACCCCTAGGAATCGAGATATATCGATTTGACCTTTGGTGGTCTTTTTTTTGACATAACTCAAGAACCACTAGTCCGATTTTGCTCAAACAATTTTAAAAAAATTAAAAATTACAATTCCTTTAATTTGTTCATATAACGTTTTTCTATATACTCAACAGTTTTGCCGGTAAAAATAAATGTATGAAGAAAAAAATATTTTTTGCCTAAAATATTAAAAAAAAAGTAATAAACAAAAGGTTATTGATTTTTATGGTAGCGGTAACAAACATTTATTTTTACCGGCGAAACTGTTGAGTATATAGAAAAACGTTATATGAACAGATTAAAGGAATTGTAATTTTTAATTTTTTTAAAATTGTTTGAGCAAAATCGGACTAGTGGTTCTCGAGTTATGTCAAAAAAAAGATATATCTCGATTCCTAGGGGTGACCCAGCAAAACGCCGGGACACGTATAACTTGTTTTTGACCGATATAACATTTCCCGTTGGTTTCATCCCATCCCGATTTTGACTGTCGCATAGTGTAATCAGCCCGATGCATTAAAAATAAACTAAATTGGTCAATATGTAAACACACCTACTTCGGAAATTTTTTGGAAAAATTTAGAAAGTTGTTCCATTTTTTATTCGCAATAAATTTTTTAGACATAAATGCGATATACTTTTTTCTGCAGCGGGACAATTGATATGGAAAGCCTTATATCACATGTGTATGAAATGTGGTCAAAATGTAATATGTAGTTGTAATTAACACTGGCTGCTAAACAAATATTGTAACAAATAATGTAACAAATTCTTAACAACTTTATACACAACAGAGAATTTAGGTAGAATATTAAATAATAAATTTATCAATTTGTTTTGGATGTTTTTAAATTTCTATTTTTTTTTTACTATTAATATTTATTGTATTTGTACCCGGTCTTGCCCGGGATTCAAAGTCGTCTGCCTTAAAAACATTAAACATTAATAATGTAGGTGAAAACCCCTTGTTGGGTATCTTAAGATTCGAAAAGGATTCAATACATAACTGATTGTAGGTGTTATTTTCTATGCATGCTTTGGAGCCAGTGATGCTGCTACACCTGATGCAACCACGCCCGTCACTACCACACTCGCCACTACCGTCCCCATTGCTGCATGCAACCCAGCCAGTGTGTTGTCAAATATCAACAAAAGAAAACATAATGATTTGAACTCAACTACTGAAGTGATTTTACAAATTATTATGAGAATTGTTCACATTCTGTGTAAAATTTCAGCAAAATTTGGAAAGAAAACATCAAAATGAAGAGGATTATAACAAACATACGGGCCTAGTTCATATCATCTAAGGGCATGTAAGGGTACACCCAAGGAGCAAACATTTTGTCCGTTTTGCTCTATCTCGCTTAGCTTTCGAGATATGGGTCATTTTATGAAGTAGAAATTTTTATCGAAAATTTCCGAGGATCCAGTGTCCCCCCAAGGTCTACACTCACAATAACTTTACCGTAAAAGTTCAACAGTTGTTCAAAAAGAAAATCAGTAAAGTTGTTTTAATTGAATAAGTAGTTAAATTGCAAAGAAATATATTTTTTAACTTTTTCTATCAGTCATTCAATAAATAAAATACACAAAATACGGACTTTCGGTAGAAGTTAAAATATTCAATTAAAATTTTCTGTTAAAAACAATCAGTTTTTAGAATACAATTAATTTTAAAATGAACGATAAATCTATTATTTTTACCGACTTTGCCAGTTAATAAAATAACAATTAAAAATAAACGACAAAATACAATTGTTTTAAACGAAAAGTGGGTAGTCCATTTTTTTAACTTATTTTCTATTGTTTTAATGTATATATTCGGTTGATTTTAAGGAAAAACGAGTAAAAAGGTTAAAGTCGGGCATGCCGACTATAGAATACCCTACACCAGTCTGGGTAAAAACCAACTAATGTTTGGATCCGAAATTCGAATGGGTTAAAATGGGGCTTGTGTCAAAATTTTCTATAATGTGAGTCAGCGCACCAAATTTCATTAAAATATCTTAATATTTGCGATCTGCAGTTTGTAACCAAGCCAATTTTGGGGGGGTCGGTTACAAACTGCTTCGTCCTTGGGCCAAAATAGGTCTGTGTACCAAATTTCATCAAAATATCTTAATATTTGCGACCTGCAGCGTATAAACAATATAATTTTGGTAGGACCCTTATATGGGCACTAGGTCTAAACATGGACCGCTGTTCACCAAGATCAATAGGCGTCGTCCTTGGGCCGACATAAGTCGGTGTACCAAGTTTCATCAAAATATCTTAATATTTGCGACCTGTAGAGTGCGCACAAGAATGCATGGACAGACAGACAGACGGACGGACGGACAGACGGACATCGTTAAAACGAAATAAAAAAAAAAATTCTAAGCCGATCGGTATACTATAAGGTGGGTCTAGGACCAATATTTTTTGGTGTTACAAACATCAGCACAAACTTATAATACCCTGACCACATAGTGGTGTAGGGTATAAATATTGTGAGTGTATTTTTTTTTGGATAGAGATAACTTTTTCTCAAGGGTGTAGTCGAAATTGTCGTCAAATTTGTTAAAAATCAGAATTTATTTTTCAACAAATAGAGAAAAAACTTATGAAAAAAACTTTCCTAGAACCAATGGTTGACAATGCATTTTCAAGTGCAACCAAGCACTTTCATCAGATTGTCTTTATGGGGTTCTCTTTAGGTTATAATGTAGATTTTAGTTTTTGCCTATATATTAACTTTCAAAGTGAAAAATATTTGAAGATTTAGTTTAAAATTTGTTTCGATACTGCAACAACAACAAAATCGATACCATTACCCTTACCTTCAGCATTATTCGTTTCGCTAACCAACTTTGATAAAGTAAGCTATTTGTTATACGGAATGTATTGTAACTTATCTATTCATTTATTTTTCATGTTTCCAAGCAGTTTTTAACTTTTTTGAGACAAAAAATAATACTTTTTTCAAAAAATTACCCTCATACTTTTAATTTATACTTTTTGCCATTTCTAAACTTATTTGGACAATTTTTGGTTTATACGTTATACCCTCCAGCAAAAATGTAAAATTCAAAAGAAACAAGAGCATGTGGTTTATGAAATTCTACTCAGTTGAACATAGTAAATATACTTTTATTTAGTTGTTTGTATAGAAATGAAAAAAAAAAAAATCATATATCTTTGGCTAAAATTCTAAAGCTTGTAATATTGTTTTGTAAAAATATTTGTTAACAATGTTTTATTTCTTAAAAAAAAAACTCATATTGGCCATAAAAAATGGTCCTTCTAACTGAACTGAAGTAACTGTTATTATTCTTTTAAAATATGTCATTTCCGCCAACTATATATTTCTATTTACTTAAAAAGTTTTTTTAAGTATTTTCCTTTTTTTATATATTTTTTATTTCATTATAAAAACAACATTGAAATATTTGATTCTTCTGTTGCAGATATTAAAAGATTAATCAAGTGAACCACAAAATAATACATTTTAGTTCTTTAAAGGACAAAATAATAAAGTCCTTTTTTTTATTAAATTGTTGAAACAAATAAAACTTTTTATTATTAAATTAATCGTTTTATTAGTAACTTTATGATAAAGTTACAAGGAAGGCATCCCAATGGCTTCCCTCCGATCTTAATGAGATTCGGATATGTTGTAGAGGACAAAAACGTTTTATTAATCAATCGCATCCCAGGAAAATTTTTTACAATCGGTAGCCAACCACACCTATTCTGCAACTGGTTGCACTGCAACCGATTCCATGGAACTGGTTCCGGAAATAGTTCCTGGGATCCTATATGGAAGGTATGACTGCCGTAGAATCAGTTCTAGAACTAGTTCCAGAACTGATTCCAAACTTATTATATTAAGGACACTTACCTTTAGACTTAGACCGATACACGAGCTGCAGTTCGCGTATCAACTGGGTAAGTCTACCGAGACCGCTGTGCCCATCATGTTGTCACATGATATGATTTTTGCATATGATTTTTCTAAATTGATGTCGCGTGGCTGGGAATCGAACCTGCAACCTTATGTGTAACAGTCCAACGCGCCAATCATTACACCATAAGGTCCACCTTTCTATTTCGTAATAGAAAAGTATAATTTATCATTTTCAATTAACTAAAAGTTAACTTGAATATACCTAAAATTTTGTAAATGTAATAGTTTTATTTTTGTTGTTATTCTACTAGTATTTAGTAAAAAAATCTGCAAATTTCAGCAGTTTTTTCTGTAAGGTAATTTTGAACTAATTTTTAGTAGCTTTTTCGCTATTTTTACATATTTATTTCTATGAGTGTACATAAGAGCGTACCATCTTACAGGCAAAAAAAAAAGTGCACCGTGCACCCTCCAATATGAAGTATTTTTGCAAGGAGGTTTCAAAAAAAATTAAAATTTTAATTTTTTTTTGAGAACGTAGGGGTCACCATTTTACATTTTTCGTTATATCTTTGGTATTTACAGTCGGATCTTAAAGTATGATACATCGATGTTTTTCTCTCGAGGAGACCAGTGTTTTGCTCTAAGGACATTTTGACATCAAGTATCCCGTTCTAGTAGTTACCCACCAGATCTCAGTTGTTACCACCCTAATGTACCACCCTAATATCAGAAAATTAAAGCTCGCAAAAAATCATTAAACTTTTGCTAAGGAAGTTTTTCGCTAAACCCAGTAGACATTTTTTTTTATATATTGGTTGCCGAACGTAGGGGTCGCATTTTTAAATTTTTTTAATTGGATTTTTACTATATGTGACAGCGCATAGAGAAAGGGACCTAAGGGTAAAAAAATCATTTTTTTTTTTTTTTTTTTTTTTGTGGACAACATCTGAGCATCGAATGAGACCGATCCCATGCCCCAAAAGTGTTCCCTCCCAGAGATATGCGCGTTTTATGAAAGTGAAGTCGACGATTATAAGCGCAAATAGAAAGGGATTCGTCCACCATGTCATCCTAAAACAAACAGTAAGAATGTTATCAGTTTTAAATTATTTTCGCGAATAACATAATAATATTATGTGAAAAAATTTTCGTACTAACAGAGTGATATTCACGATTTAAAAGAATTATAAATGAGTATTTATTATAATTCACAATTAATAATTTCAGAAAATAAAGCTGGATTCGAAAAACCGCGAGCAAAATTGATATCAAACTCATGGAAACAGCGCGCTAGGTAGAAAACAGTAAAAACCAACTACACAAAACAAGAGGTAGGGACGACCTACGCGCGTTTTCAAGGTTGACCAACACGTTCCTGACGTCATAAGATGTGTCGCTTTCAAATGAGACCAATACCAACACGCTCAATGATGGTACACCAAAGATACACGTATTTAAATCTTTAAAATGGCTCTCCTGAACAAAACCGGTTTTTACCCTTAGGTCCCTTTCTATTTTGCGCGCCATATATAGCAAAACACTGGTCTCCTCGAGGCAAAAAAATCGATATATCACACTTTATAATCCGAGTTTAAATGCCAAAGCTATAACAAAAAATTAAAAAACGCGACCCCTACGGTAGGCAAAAAAAAATTTTTTTTTGAAATCGCCTTCCAAACGGCGAACTTTTTTTTGAGGTACGGTCTGGTAGACAACATACCCGAAGTTCAATAAGATTTGCGGTCCGCATCGGGAGACTTCCCTTATAAGTCGCGGCGGCTATTTTTAGCCTCTTAAAAATTGTTACAGAAAAATTCTCTCAGAACTTGAAATTTCATTTATGTATTTCTAACTTTAACACAAATATTCATTCATAATTCAATGTTAAGACCGGCACAATAATCCAGGTAATAATGAAAATAAACAAATACTACAAAGAAAACCACATAAAATGAAAAAAAAAAAACAGGAAAAGCTGTACACCATTCATTTCATTTTGAAATAAATCGACAAAAACATTCAAAGGTAACTTTAACGATGGGAATTAAAAAAAATCCACAAAATACATGAATGACATTTGAGACATTTCAAATATTTAACCTTCTATACAAATCCACAATAATGATGGGGAGCAAATGCGTTCATGCTGACATTAAACATGGCTCCCAAAATGAAATGTTTATTTGGTTTAGGAGATGGGTGGAATAGGATGGAAAATGGAAATGTCTGTAA
Source organism: Leucophora obtusa (assembly GCA_949987735.1). Lineage (NCBI taxonomy): Eukaryota > Metazoa > Arthropoda > Insecta > Diptera > Anthomyiidae > Leucophora > Leucophora obtusa. The sequence continues at coordinate 63,433,661 of OX465295.1, forward strand.
TTGTGCTGTATGTACTTTCACTGATTAAACTGCAATTTCTATAAATGCCACAGTTACCACCAACATAAGCTACCCATACATACTCATACTTACTCCTAGCATCATCCATGGTAGTATGTACTTTAATTCAGTTTCAACAATTCGATTTTGCAAAGCGAAAATATTTCAATGATCTAACTAAATTTGAGTCGAGTTGTATACACAGGAAAAAATTACAGTCAAATTGCATAAGTTGTTACAAAAGTTAAATCGTTTTCCGAACTAAATATTCAAACATTCAGTGTTATAGACCTGAACTGAAATTACACTATGCGACAGTCAAAATCGGGATGGGATGAAACCAACGGGAAATGTTATATCGATCAAAAACAAGTTATACGTGTCCCGGCGTTTCGCTGGGTCATCCCTAGGAATCGAGATATATCTTTTTTTTGACATAACTCGAGAACCACTAGTCCGATTTTGCTCAAACAATTTTAAAAAAATTAAAAATTACAATTCCTTTAATCTGTTCATATAACGTTTTTCTATATACTCAACAGTTTTGCCGGTAAAAATAAATGTTTGTTACCGCTACCATAAAAATCAATAACCTTTTGTTTATTACTTTTTTTTTAATATTTTAGGCAAAAAATATTTTTTTCTTCATACATTTATTTTTACCGGCAAAACTGTTGAGTATATAGAAAAACGTTATATGAACATATTAAAGGAATTGTAATTTTTAATTTTTTTAAAATTGTTTGAGCAAAATCGGACTAGTGGTTCTTGAGTTATGTCAAAAAAAAGACCACCAAAGGTCAAATCGATATATCTCGATTCCTAGGGGTGACCCAGCGAAACGCCGGGACACGTATAACTTCTTTTTTACCGATATAACTTTCCCCGGTAGTTTGAACCCTTCCCGATCACTGACCCCTACCATTTGTCTCACAGTGTTATCAGAGATGTATAAAATAGAGATGTGATGTCGATAACTTTTTAAACAAACTTTAAAGATCGCTAAAATGAAAGAAATTTTGTCAAGGGAAGATTTTATTTTCATAATTTCCTCAAGTGAGTTTGTCGGGTAAGTCGATTTGGGCCGAAATTATTGATTTCGACTTCGGTTTGGCAACAGATTTTTGAGGAGAAGGATTTGAGTATTTAACAAAATATATGGGATTTTAATGCTATTTTTAAGTATTTTTGGGGATTTTTTTTTCATTTTTGAAAATTACTAATTTGTAACTGAGAAAGTGTAAATTTTAAAAGATTTAGTGTTAGGCCGAAAATCAGAATTTTTGAATAAATTATACTCGTATTATTTTAAATTAAAGTCGATCAAATTGGGTCTTTTAAAGTATTTCAGAATTTCTCCAAAATATTTGAATTATTAAAGAAATGGTGTCTGAATATTTATAAACTCTGGTTAACAATGGTTAATCAAAAAATCTTCTGTTTTCAGAATACTGAAATTGCTATACGCAAGATACCCAGAAAAAAATAATTTTGTGTAGGTTCAAAAAGTACTAGGGGGGTCACCGGTTTCTCTTGTACTTATCAAATTCGGGACCCGCAATTGATTATATCATTTCAGTTGTCAATTAGTTGATATCTTTCTTTTTTGTTTAACGTGTGTAAATAATGTTTCCAGTTGAAAACATAGAAGCAGAATTTACAAAGAAAAAATTATTTAAAAATACAACAGAATATTACAAACACGTATAATTTTTCCCCGCAATACAGAAATAAGCTTTTGGATTCGTTATAAAATTTTTGTTTTGACAAATAAATTGGAATTATCAATATGATATTTTTAGAATTTCAACGATTGATATTTTAGTATCCTGTGAGTCATTGTGTCAAATTTAAGACATATTTCAAAAGCTACAGTCATAGAAATAAACCTGTAAAAATCGGAAAAAAGCTATTAAAAATATTTAAAATTTAGTTTGCAGAACAAACTGCTGAAATTTGCAGAGTTTTTTTTTTTTTGATTAATACTAACTAGTAATATAATAAGAACAGCAAAAATAAAACTGTTAAATTTACAGAATATTTGAGTTAATTTTTAGTTAATTGAAAATGACAAATTTTACTGTAAAATCTTCAAAAAAATTTGCTAAATATTTGTAGATTAAAAAATGGCAAAAGCAATGGAGATATTACAGATCTACAAAATTTTTGTTATTATTAAATTAAATTTAGTTGAATACACATATACATAAGTCTATCCTGTAAAAATCAACAGAAATATTTGCTAAAAAATGGTAAACACCCGGGTAAAAAATCTTAATACGGTGTCATATATAGCTATATCTTATTTGATAAGTCCCCATATATAACGACATACAACTTGATCCGAAAAATGGGTCATCTACTTGTGTCTAATTATATCAAATTAGATATAATTTGATACAGTTTGATCCGAGATTTGTCCATATCCAGGACATCAAATTACATTTAATTCGATATAAAAATATCTGATTTTGTATAATTTTGTCTAATAGTAGGCAGCTAATTTTAAAATTTGTTGCACTAAAAATAAAAAAAAAAATTTTTTTTGTGATATTTTGGTCTGCCAAATAATTATTTAGCGAAGTTTTTTGCTGATTTTAGCAGGTTATGTTGTTATTTTATATCAACTAAAATTAAACTCAAAACTAAAATTTAACAGTTTTATACTTGCTGCTCCTATCTTACTAATATTTAGCAAAAATAATCTGCTAATTTCAGAAGTTTTCTTTTGCAATGCCACTTTCAACTTAATTTTTACAGACTTTTTTGTTAGTGTAGAACTCTTTCCTATTCAAATTTAGCACTCAGAAGCAATCAATAAAGGCACATATTTTTTTATCCTATTTTTATTTTTTTTTTTGTTTATTTCCTCAGCTACTCCGAGTCTCCTTTTAGGCAAATTTACTTGATTTTTAGTAAATTTTTACTCTTTTTCACCGGTTTTGCAGTGCTCATGTTGCTTTTATGCCTTCGTTTGGAATTGGCAACACTGGCAGATTTAATATTTTTTTTAAATTTTTTTCTTTTCTCAAAGTAATTATGTTTTGAAATTTTTCAATGTGTCGATTTTGACACTTTCTCACTTCTACACGAGAAATTTCGTCACAAAAAATTTCAAGAGTTAAATTTCCAGTTGGGACTTATAATATTGCGCGTTTTGGATAATAAAAAAATTTATTGGATCAATAAAGCATTTATTTGAATCATGCGCGGCTCCAGCAATTAATATAAGAGGAAAAATCATACGCCACAGTGCCCAACTCAATGAGTTTGTCTACGGTGGCGTATGATTTTTCCGTAGCATGATTTGAATAAAAAACATTTTGATATTATTGCTTTAAATGTATTGTTCTTCCACATTAATTAATTTTTTCTTTTCTTATATTTTCAGATAAACTTTTTCAAACTTGATGGTAAGTTTATCTGTATTTACATATTAAGTTATAACATTCTTTCCACACTGATAGAATTTTCGTTCATACTATTAATGACTCGATTTCATTAATCTGAATTCATTGAGTTAATGAAAAATTTTCATTGAATTAATGAAAAATTCATTAATTACATGCATTTTTTCATTATTTATTTTCAACTAACCCGTAAGATATGCTATAATTTTTATAAGGGTTTGGAATTTGCTAATTACTAAAATAGATATATGTTCCAGTAATGAACGCTAGGGTTGCAAACTGAAATTATTTAAATATAAAAGTTCAAATAATTACATCATTTTATTTTGGCTATTTAGATGAATCGGTAACGCGGTAATGTTTACATTCTGGTGATTGCGGGTTCAAGTCGAGTTCAGGGAGATGTCAAAAACGTTATAAAAACAAAAAAGAAATATATGTACAAATAAAAAGAAAAAATTAGTAAAATAAAAATAAACAATAAATAAAAAAGTAACGCAAAAAAATTATATTTTTTTCAATTAGTTTTTATTTAATGAATACGTTTCATTGATTTAATGAACGCGTTCTTTGGGGACTTCTCAATGAAAAAATCATTGGATTAATGAACAAATTCATTAATACTATGCACAAAATTCTGTCAGTGCAGCTAAATTTGAAATTTGTATATTATTGTTATGTTTTTACCCTTTAAATATGTTGGTTTATTTCCTTTAAATAATCCGGGTTCTTTTCCATTGCAATGAAAATAACCAATTCCACTGCTGACACCAATTGCTACGTTTTACCTTTTAAAAACGTTCGTTTATCTCCTTTAGATAAATCAGGTTGGTGCTCTTTGCAATTAAAAATAACACACGCACGCATACTTTTTTGTTTGATATTTAACTTATAGACTTACTTATTTATTTAACACTTTGTTACTTTAAATACAACAATAAAACGATTTACTAGAGCGAACTTACAATACAAACTCTAACACGCCACTAACTGTACTCATCTAACTTAGCGCAACTTAACTCCACAAATGCTGGTGCGCGACTTCGGCTTTCTTTGTTTAGTTTGGTCACATACATATACCAAAATTATAACACTTATTTTATTTATAGCACTTACCATTATAGCATATGCTGTGGTAGAGTTTGCTAAAAACCGAAAAATTTGAAAACCGCGGTTTCGGTTTTTCAAAATTAAAAAACCGCGGTTTCGGTTATTTTTCGGTTTTCTTGTGATATTAATAGAATTGTTTTAAAATAATTTAATATGTATGTATAACAATTAAATATTTTAATACATTCAAGATACCCGAGTAAAAATAGTTATATATTTACACATATAATGCGATTGGGCTATATCTGAAAATGAATGGAGTAACATTAAGACACATATCATTATATACAACTACATCTGATATTATTTTTTCAACGAATTTTTTGTATGGTAATTGATATTATTACATATCCCCAAATCTGACTCCATATATAACTACATAAGCCTTATAAAACTAATGAAATTATATGTAGTGATCGATATGATTATATATGATTTGATACTAAGTTTTATAACACTGTATGTGTCGTTGTACAAAAAATATATTTTTTTAATTTTATATAACTTTCTATATAATCCCATACAAATTAATATATAGTTCAACATCAAATTTAGTTATCTGCAAATTCAGAGTTAATTACTCCATAGCCAAATAATTTTCACGTGATGTTTTTGCATGTAAAATCATATCAAAAAATGATGCGTACGATTTAGAAGACAAAAGTATTCAAATAAATTTTTATTTTATGTTTTAAAATTTGGGTCTTCAAAATTGTTAAAACCATAGACATTTCAATTTAATAGCTGGTATGCATAAAAAGTATGCCTACTATCAGACAAAATTTTATAAAATCAGATATTTTTATATCGAATTAGATATAATTTGATGTCCTGGATATGGACAAATCTCGGATCAAACTTTATCAAATTATATCTAATTTGATATAATTAGACACATCTAGATGACCCATTTTTCGGATCAAGTTGTATGTCGTTGTATATGGGGATTTATCAAAAAAGATATAATTATGTATGACACCATATTAAGTTTTTTACCCGGGTATTTATTAAAATTCGATTGAATTTCTCACTCGAATAAAGGCAATAACACCATTGCCGAGGAAAAAAACGCGGAAACCGTTATAAGTTAAAAATTTTTATTCTTTTTTCGGCAGATTAAACTGTATTTAAAGAGTTTAAATTTGGAATTTAGCAATTTGTTTAAACAATATAAAGTTGAAATTTTATACAATAAGTTTCGCGGACTACGAAATAAAACTTTTTGAAAAATAAGCGGTGAAAATCTGGACTGACTTTTGGTGCACTTTTTTACTAAAATTATAATCCTCAGCTTATATTATCTGTAGTAGTAAAAACAAAAAAAATTTAAAGTAATATTTAATGGAGAAATTGTTCATTATAATTAAATACAGAATTTTGAAAATAAGAGATGAACCCTTTTCGAAATTCTAGGCTCAATAATATGTAATTTAATTATTTTAATTGCTTTAAGTATTTGCTAAAAACCGACTTATTTTTTCGGTTTCGGTTTTGAGGCCTCGAAAACCGCGGTTTCGGTTAAAACCGAACAGCAAACTCTATGCTGTGGTGTATACTTAAATGTACTGTTACCATATTGACGTGTTGGCTAAACTGCAGTTTATGGGGTTTCGTCAAAAAAAATAAGAACGAGTAAAAAGGTTAAAGTCGGGCATGCCGACTATACAATACCCTACACCAGTCTGGTGTATTGTTTGGATCCGAAATTCGAATGGGTTAAAATGGGGCTTATGTCAAAATTTTCTATAATGTGAGTCAGCGCACCAAATTTCATTAAAATATCTTAATATTTGCGACCTGCAGTTTGTAACCAAGCCAATTTTGGGGGGACCCTTATATGGGCACTAGTTCTAAACATAGACCGATGTTCACCAAAATCAATAGGCTTCGTCCTTGGGCCAACATAGGTCTATGTACCAAATTTCATCAAAATATCTTAATATTTGCGACCTGCAGCGTATAAACAGTATAATTTTGGTAGGACCCTTATATGGGCACTAGGTCTAAACATAGACCGATGTTCACCAAAATCAATAGGCTGCGTTATTGGGCCAATGTAGGTCTGTGTACCAAATTTCATCAAAATATCTTAATATTTACAACCTGCAGCGTATAAACAGTATAATTTTGGTAGGACCCTTATATGGGCACTAGGTCTAAACATGGACCGATGTTCACCAAAATCAATAGGCTGCGTTATTGGGCTAACATAGGTCTGTGTACCAAATTTCGTCAAAATATCTTAATATTTACGACCTGCAGCGTATAAACAATATAATTTTGGTAGGACCCTTATATGGGCACTAGGTCTAAACATGGACCGATGTTCACCAAAATCAATAGGCTGCGTTATTGGGTCAATATAGGTCTGTGTACCAAACTTCATCAAAATATCTTAATATTTACGACCTGCAGCGTATAAACAGTATAATTTTGGTAGGACCCTTATATGGGCACTAGGTCTAAACATGGACCGATGTTCACCAAAATCAATAGGCTGCGCTATTGGGCCAATGTAGGGCTGTGTACCAAATTTCATCAAAATATCTTAATATTTACGACCTGCAGCGTATAAACAATATAATTTTGGTAGGACCCTTATATGGGCACTAGGTCTAAACATGGACCGATGTTCACCAAAATCAATAGGCTGCGTTATTGGGCTAACATAGGTCTGTGTACCAAATTTCGTCAAAATATCTTAATATTTACGACCTGCAGCGTATAAACAATATAATTTTGGTAGGACCCTTATATGGGCACTAGGTCTAAACATGGACCGATGTTCAAAAAAATCAAACTTGTTCGTCCTTGGGCCAACATAGGTCTGCGTACCAAATTTCATCAAAATATCTTAATAGTTGCGACCTGTAGAGTGCGCACAAGATTGCATTGACAGACAGACAGACAGACGGACGGACGGACGGACGGACAGACGGACATCGTTAAATCGAAATAAAAAAAAATTCTGAACCGATCGGTATACTATAAGGTGGGTCTACGACCAATATTTTTTGGTGTTACAAACATCAGCACAAACTTATAATACCCTGACCACATAGTGGTGTAGGGTATAAAAATATGAACCCCTCTAGAATTAAAAAAGAAAAAAAATACAGAAATTAATTTTGGGAGGGGCTCGGCCCGGAAGGCCCGTGGGGGGCAAAAAGGGGGAATTGTCGCACGATTTCAAAAATGTTATTTTTTTATCCATAAACCGGTTTCAAATCGATTTGACTAATTTTTAACAAATTTTTAGTTGAAACACTGATGTAAGCAAAGATATTTTTATCTTCATTTAACACTATACTAAAAATCCTCAGTACCTACTTTAACCAGTTTTGAGTGTTAATTTTCAAAACTATTTATAATTAATTTTTAAGAATCCATTCGTTAAATTTTACAAAATTTATTGTTAAAATATAATATTTTCAGGTTTCTGTTCTTACCCGGTAGATGGCGTAACCGGTGTATCCCAAGTTTTAAAGATGGCGCTATTTCTTTCCCTCCCAATTTTTTAAAATGGCCCATATCTCGAAAATTAAACTAAGAGAGATAGATCAAAATTGATGATAATTTCGACTACCCCTATCCGTAAAATACCCCAGCGAAAGGGGTTATCTCTATCCAAAAATGGACCTTGGCGGGGCCTTGGACCCTCGGAAATTTTTAATAAAAATTTTCCACTTAATAAAAAAAAACTAAGCGGGATAGAGCAAAACGGACATTCGAGTGCCCTTATATGCCCTCACATGATATGGACTAGGCCTGGGGAGGGTCCCGAGACTATAAATTTGGATAAATTCGACGAATCAGTATAATTACAGATTAAACTGTAGTTTTACAGATTTTCTACTTAAATTTTGATTTGTTAAATTTAACAAAAGAATTTGTTAAAATCAACAAATTTTGTTTTAAGCTAAAAAACAGGAATAAATTTTGTTAAATTAACGAGTTTTTCTGTCCAGCTAACAGACATATTATTTCGAGTGTAGGAATATAAATCATACCTTCAACTCCAAAGGAATTACAATTGCACCTACTGCTCATATAAACCTATTTTCCCAGTATTTGCTTATTTACTTCACTGCTAATTTTTCCGCCCATATAACAAGGTTTAGCTTACTTCCTGGAATTGGAGCCGCTTCCCGTCATATGATCCACATCGTACTGTGAATGTAGGATGTCTCATAGTCGGACTTGACCGACTAAAAGCTTTTTACTTGTTATGTTATGTAATGTTTTTTTTTTGTTTTGTATTTTTTGTATTAATAACTAAAAAAAATTAATATTTATTGATTTCTAAATCTGACTCTATTGTGAACTAACTGAGAGAAGAAAATAAATATTAAATGAATCTGATATTACTTTTCAACAGTTCAAATGAATACGAATTTTGACAAACCCAAAATGGCGGATGTTTTACTATTTTAAGAAACAATATTTGTTCTTGAGTTATTCGAAAAGTTTAATTTGTTTTCTATTTCAAGTCAGTTTTCCCATCCCAAACTTATATTTTTGTTTCTAAAGGGTGGTCCAACCAAAACGCACGATGTTAATTGTAAATAAAGCAAAAAGTTTCAGAGAATTATCTTAATATTTTTTTATTATGATAAAAGGATCCATGACAATTATGTGTGAAACAAAATATCGGCCAAATGCTCGCCACGGTTTCGGTGGCCTACCTCTATCCGATGGTTCATATTTTCAATGACTCTGAGACATAATTGAGGTTCAATAGTGTTAATGTGCCGAATTATCTCATCCTTTAGCTCTTGAATTTATTCTTGGCTTATTGACGTACACTTTTTCTTTTAAATATCCCCTAAGAAAGAAGTCCAACGGTGTCTAATTACATGATCGTGGCGGCCAATTAACATCGCCATGACGCACAGTGCTTTGTCCCATAGACAAAAATAAAAAAAAAACATTTGTGTCTCCGATTTCGACGAAAATATTTTTTTTGTATATATACTAAAATAACTTAATATTGTAAATATTATCCTTGCAGGTATAACTCATTCTGTCTACACTAGAGGTCGCTAAAGTCACTAAATTTTTAACATAGAATGTAATGAAAAAATATGAATTTCTTGGATCTTACAAAAAAAATTGTTAAAAATTAATTTTTAGAGGTATCTATAAAATTTTTTTTTTTTAATATTTCAATAAATTCGAATCAATAAAAAATAATAAAATTGTTAAAAAATCTATAATTAGCATATCAAATTAATCTTTGAATTTTTACAATATTTTTGCTGGGAGCCTAAAAATATCAAATGTTAAATGGAACTTTAACAAAAAATTATGTTAATTGATTTTAAAATTTTTTGTTATGCTCTTATAATTTTATATAAGAAAAAATTAAGAAAAGAACCAATTTCATAATTTAACTATAAAACCAAAATTTTTTTCTAAGTGTCAAAAAATGTATTTTTGTAATTTCATCTTTTATGGTTACGAAAAAATTTTTTTTTTTGTTAGGAATAGACCTTTTTCTTATTACATTTAAAAGAAATATCTACCAATTTTTTTATACAAATGAAAAAAAAAAAATGTTTTTTTAAGACTCTTTTTTATATCTCATTCACGTAATAAAATCTACATATATTTCATTTTTTAATTAAATTACCAGCTCATAAAAAAACAGCATCTATTTTTGAACTTTGGGAGCAAATTCACTAAAGTATTACGGCTAAAAACACTACGAGGAACATTTTTGTGGGACATTCTAACCCTCTAACTCTTCAATGAAAAGGAATTTGTTGGCCCCATTTTAAAAAGGGACAAAAACGATCCGTAAGTTGCAGAGTTAGAGGGTTAAAATGTTCCACAAAAATGTTCCTCGTAGTGTTTTACATACGTTCGCTGAACACATCCTATACCTAAAATGGAAGATTGCCATAGTTTCTCCCTAAAATCTAGGTTTGTGGGACATTTGAGCGCCAATTCTGAATAAGAACGAAATTAACCCTTAAACACATTTTAAGTTTTTGCTTATTACTGGCACTGAAGTTAAATTTTAATACTGATATTTTAAAAGACTTATAGTAAAACTTCATGACAAATATTTTTGCGCAACATTTTAACCCTCTAACTCTTCAACTTACGGGTCGTTTTTGTCCGTTTTTAAAAGGGGGCCAAAAAAGTCCCTTTAATTGAAGAGTTAGAAGGTTAAAATGGTCCACAAAAATATTCTTCGTAGTGTTTTACATAAGTTCGTTGAACATACCCTATATCTAAAATGGAGGATTCATATGGTTTCATATTTTAATCTTATTTAATTTTTTCTTGTTTTAGAAAAATCATTTTAAGCGTTTAAAATGCATTTTTTATGAGAGGCATTTTTTATGAATCGATTTTACCCAAAATTAGCACAAATACGGCTTGACGTTATATCAATTCACGTGCTAAATTTCATGGCAATCGGATAATTTTTGCAGGTTTTATAAAGATTTTAAGGTAAATGATATATGGCAGGACTAAGAGTCCTTGCTTTGATTTTGATAAAAATTGACACAAACGTTTCCAGTTTTATGTTTATCTCAATGGATACTTTTTGTAATTTTACGTCCATTTATGTAGCTAATATAATATTTTTAAATTTCAGGACATATGGGAGGTGGGTGTGTCCTTGGCCCGATATTTCCAAAAATTAAAATTTTTCTTAACTAAGTGGTTCTATGTCAGTGTACAAAGTTTCAAAACTCTACCTCTGATCCTTCTATTTTTGACCAATCGTTATATGGGATCAATGCACTGTGCGACATGAGATAAAACGGCCATAGAATTTCTCGCGCAAAAGAGCCACTGCCCAGTGTAGAAACGGTAATGAAATATCAATATTTTTTGGACTACCAGTAATGACACCCACTTACCTTCTGTATTATTTTAAAACATATAATAATGAGTTACTGATAATGACTTATTTTTATCATTATTTCAAAAAGAAAATAATTTTTTAGATTTTTTTGAAAATTTTTTGAAATCTATTTTTAGACTCAATATTTTTTAAACACTGGTAAGGATATATGTAACCACATATTTTTTGATTTTTTTGTATGTTGGCGAGTAAGCTTACTTGTGTGCAGCAGGTCAATTGTGTTTTTATCTATTAAATATTATATGTCGATATAGCTCAGATGGTAGAGCTGTTGACTGGCAATCTGTAGACCCAGGTTCGGTTCCCGCATCAGCAAATTTATTAAAAAAAAAAAAAAAAAATACAATTAAAAATATTTTTTTTATATAATTTATTTTTTAGAAAATCTATTTTTAGACTCATTATTTTTGTCAGTACTGGTAAGCACATAGGTAACGATATATTTTTTGATTTTTCGTATGCTGGTGTGTAACGACAACTCATTATTTTTCGCGACATCGCCATATAAAGGTAATAAGAAATGTAATAACAAAAGTAACTAGTTACCATTACCAAGTATGTAGTTACATAACCACATATCTGGTAATGATTTTCTACACTGGGTGTTTTGTTGGCTGTTTGGCAAGTGGCACCATCCTGTTGGAAGCACATATCGTCTAGGTGCATATCCTCAATTTCTGCCCACAAGAAGTCCTTTATCATCTTGCGACAGCCAACACCATTCACGGTAACTGCTTGGCCGAACTCATTTTCGAAGAAGTACGGCCAGATGACGCCGCCAGCCGATGAACCGCACCAGACACTCACTCTTTGTGGATGCATCGAAACAACAATCACTCGTGGATTCTCATTTGCCCAAATGCGGCAATTGTGCTTGTTAACGAATCCACTGAGGTCGATTTTGCTGACCAATGAAATCACGAAGTGCCCGAAATGCATTTTGATTTGAACGCCCATTTTCGTAAAAGGCTTCAACAATCTTAACGCGCTGCTCAATTGTATACATCTCCATGATTGAATTTGTCAAACACTGAAACAAAGAAATGTCAAATTAAGTTGGGCAAAAAACTTGCCGTTAAGGTTGGACCACCCTTTATATAAACGTATGTGTTAAGTAGTTATGTACATGTCTTTGTTTCGATATGTTTCTAACTATTGACTGTTATGCTGTTCTTTTGAAATAGTTTTCATCAATTAGTTTCTACGAATTAATCCATATTTAATGATACTAGGCCAAAACTATTACAAAACATAAAATATGTTTTGTGTTATGACATCTGCTTTAGGTCCTAATTATTGCGAAATAGCTTTGAAATGAAATTAATTTCTTTCTACTTGTGTATTTGCCACAAGAGCTTACATTATCCTTAACATTTTACTGCATGAAACTCCAAATATTGATAAATGTTATATAACGAGGGTTTTTATTCAATAGGGGCTATCTACGAATACACAATTGTTCAGAAAAGCAAAAAAAAAAAAAACGCTTTATTTACATATTAGAAATATTTTAAAAAATTAATCTTTTAAAATAATTATAAAAAATGTCTACATTTATAGAAATAAATTTGTAAAAATAGCAGAAAAAGCTACTAAAAATTAATTCAAAATGAACTTGGAAAAAAAATGCTGAATTTAGCAGATTTTTGCTAAATATTAGTAGACCAAAAATAGCAAAACCTAACTGTTATACCAGGGTAATCCTAATTAATGGGTCATCGAATTAATTACCCTTGCCGTTTTTGAACAAATGCTAATATTTTTCATTAGTTGCATGGTAGCGATATTGAACCCGAAACACGACAATATTGAAAAAAGAAAAAATATGCCAAGAAAAGCGGTTTTATAATTAAATTCGTTTGCTGCAACTTATATTTGGTTGGCAATTTTTTCTCTCTTAAATTGATTTAAAAGTTGCTTTTTATAATTTGCTTTTCTTTTCTTTAATTTAATTTTAATTAATTTTTTCCATTAAACCATAAACATCTATTTTGCAATTAAAAAATGTATATCATTAATAAAAAGTATTAAACAAATTCAAATATTTTTAAACACAAGTATTTGCATATTTTCCATCTAAATTCCACATTTAATAATTTTCACAAACAGAAGAAAAAAGAAAAAAAAATAGCAAATTGTATATTGCAAAAATCTCATATAAACATAAGAAAAAAAAAATCAATGATTATGATTTATGAATGTAGGTCATTGCTGTCAACACCAGCGCCAGCATCAAGCAACAAATTTTGAAATTGAAAAACACCCAATATCAGCTGGTTGGTTATTCTTTTTTTTTTAAATGTTTCAGCTTTTCAATTGCAGAATATGGTTAAATTGCACAGTTGGTTTGGTCGATTCATTCAGCCAAATACCAATTGAAAAAATGACGGAAAATCATGTTTGTATGAAAAAAAAAAAAATAAAAATAACATAAAAATTAAAAAGTCAAAAATTAAGTGCCTTGGGATTACCAAAATACAACTGAAAATCAAATATTAAATATTTATTGATGTTGTTTTTTTCCTATTTCTATGATAAGTTACTTATTGTTTTCATTTTTTATCCATAAAATTTTATAAAAAATATGTACGTTAGACCGTACCACCTTACAGGCAAAAAAAAGTGAAGTAGTTTTGCAAGGCAATTTAAAAAAAAAAATTTTTTTTCCCGAACTTAGGGGTCGCCATTTTACATTTTTCGTTATATATTTGGCATTTTTGGAATTGCCTTGCAAAAATACTTCATATTGGAGGGTGTGCGGCGAACTTTTTTTGCGGTACGGTCTAATATTTCAAAATGAATGATTTATGAATACTGAAGTTAAATTATGTTGTCAGAATAAATAGAAATGCTTTCAATCAATTTTACAAGACAGAATAATAAAAAAAAAAAAATGTTTAACCCTTTATGACAAATAACTGAAGGATACGATTTTTAGACTAAATAAATACATAGAGAGAATTTTAGGCAAATTACTCGTAAATTAAGTAAATTTTTCTATAACTTAATGAAACTCTCGCCACAAAGTTAACGTAAAACTTCATAATATTAATGAAAAGTTTTATAATTTGTATGTAACTTGTTTTGATGTTTTTTTTATCAAGGCCTGATTACGGAATGTCCTGTTAAAACTAAATTCATAAATAATATGTCAGAAAAAAAAAAATCTGTCAAACGGGTTTCAAATCGATTTGACTAAATTTCAACAAATTTTTTGTTGAAACATTGATAGAAACAAAGATTTTGGTTATCTTCATTTAACACAATATAAAAAATCCTCAGTACTTTAATTTAATTTTGAGTATTAATTTTCAAAATTATTTGTACCCAGCCAGCAAACAAGCCCAAAAATGAATTAAAAAAAAAAGCTCAAAAAATATTATTAAAAATTCAAATTTTTGTATGAAGTGGTTCAGCCAAAAGATCCTTCTTTTTTGAATCAAAACGGACTCCAAAAAAATATTTGAAAAAATTCAAAAGGCTCAAAAATTAATCATTTTTTTGAGCCTGACTCATAGAATAGGAACCCTCCAAAAAGTATCCACATTTTGCTAGCTGGGTAACTAATTTTTTAGAAATTTTTTGTTAAATTTTACACAATTTATTCCTAAAGTACAACATTTTCATGTTTCTGCTATTATCCAGTAGATGGCGCCCCCCAGTGTTTCTGAAGTTTTTAGATATGACGCTATTTCTTTTCTTTCCGATTCAATAAAATGGCCCATATCTGGAAAATTAAAAGAGATAGCAAAATTGACGATGGGATGAAACCAACGGGAAATGTTATATCGGTCAAAAACAAGTTATACGTGTCCCGGCGTTTCGCTGGGTCACCCCTAGGAATCGAGATATATCTTTTTTTTGACATAACTCGAGAACCACTAGTCCGATTTTGCTCAAACAATTTTAAAAAAATTAAAAATTACAATTCCTTTAATTTGTTCATATAACGTTTTTCTATATACTCAACAGTTTTGCCGGTAAAAATAAATGTTTGTTACCGCTACCATAAAAATCAATAACCTTTTGTTTATTACTTTTTTTTTAATATTTTAGGCAAAAAATATTTTTTTCTTCATACATTTATTTTTACCGGCAAAACTGTTGAGTATATAGAAAAACGTTATATGAACAGATTAAAGGAATTGTAATTTTTAATTTTTTTAAAATTGTTTGAGCAAAATCGGACTAGTGGTTCTCGAGTTATGTCAAAAAAAAGACCACCAAAGATCAAATCGATATATCTCGATTCCTAGGGGTGACCCAGCGAAACGCCGGGACACGTATAACTTCTTTTTTACCGATATAACTTTTCCCGGTAGTTTGAACCCTTCCCGATCACTGACTCCTACCATTTGTCTCACAGTGTTATATAACAAAAAAAGATTGTTTCTATTAAAAACTGCATTGTTGGTAGGGACTTGGATGCAAGAAAATTTTTAATAAAAATTTTTCATTTCATAAAATGGTGCGTAACTTGAAAACCAAGCGAGACAGAGCAAAACTGGCAAAACTTTTGTTCCTATGGAGTACCGTTAGATAATCTTAGGTGATATTAACGGAGTGAGTTCCGAGACCCTATAATTTAAACAAATTTGACACTTTAGTTGTACTATTTTTTTTTACTTAAATTAAGATTTCTTAAATTTAACAAAAAATGTGTAAAAATCAACAAATGTTATTTTAAGCCAAAAACAGGATTGAATTTTATTTGAGCCGAATTTTTCTGTTGAGCCGACTGACATATTATCTTGAGTGTACCCAGCCAACATATTTCTGAGCGCTCAGAAATTATGACTCATAAAATACTCTAAAATATGATCGATTTTAGAGAGCTCAAATTTTTCAATACTCATACTCAAAACTTAATCATAAGTGACTCATAAACGGCTCAGAAATTGGAAAATTTCCAATAATGCTCATGTTTAGGAGTCTAATATGAGTCATAGTAGAAAGAAAAGCGGCTTCATCGGCATAGAAAAACGTACTCATATAACCATAAAAAAATTGGAAGTCATGCTTAACAAACCATTTATTTCATTGCTGAAAGTAATTTATTTTTTCTGCTTTTTTGAAGAAATTTTGAACCACATTAAAAAAAAATCACTTAATTAGTGCTTCTAAAGCATTCTTGCTCTAAAACTGATCGTAAGAAGTGATTTGACTGCAGTTTCTTTCCAAAATTATGATCGCGGGTTCAAATCCAGCCGGAACCAATACTTTTTGTTATTATAATTTTTTTTTTTTAATATTTATAATTAATTTTTGAAATTCAATATTTGTTTATTTAAAAATTTTTAAAAACAAAAGTGATGTAATATTGCTTTTTATGCGCTTGTGAAAAAAGTACTGAACAAATATTGAATTGCAGTGCAACTTTTCCACTTGTTTAACTATTACTTTTATTAAAGAGAAGAAGACTTAATATCTCGCAATGAAAAAGTGGTGGTTTTCTGCCAATGAAAATTCCTATCAAAGAATAGGGCAGCGGTAGAGGCCTAGACAAGCGATCTTGAGGTTGTAAGTTTGATACCCGGTGGCGGCAATAAAAAACTAATTTTTATTTACTTTTACACATGCTCAAAAGTATTGAAAAAATTGCCAAGTGGAAGTACTACCCTCCAATGACAACTCAATGTTAAAATCATTAGTGTTGCTGTTAAAAAAGAAGTACATCTAGGTCTAGGGACTCTTTTATGAGTCTTTTCGGACCCCAACTGTACACTGGGCAATTAAATTAAAATTTTACATATAAAATAACAAGTGTACACTCATCGAAATAGACCTGTAAAAATAGCTGACAAAGCTACTAAAAATTAACTGAAAATTACCTTGCAAAGAAACTGCTGAAATTAGCATATTTTTCTGCTCAATACTAGTAAGATAAGAACAATAAAAATAAAACTGCAGAATTTTCGTTATAGTTAACTTTTAGTTAATTAAAAATTACAAATTATACCGTAAAATCTGGAGAAAATTTTGCTAAATATTAGTAGACTAAAAATAGCAAAAATAAACTGTTATATATATATATATATATATATATAAAATCTTTCTTATTAAATAAAAACGAGTAAAAAAGTTAAAGTCGGGCATGCCGACTATATAATACCCTACACCAGTCTGATTTAAAGCCAACTAATGTTTGGATCCGAAATTTGAATGGGTTAAAACGGACTTGTGTCAAAATTTTCTATAAAATCATAAAAAAAGAGAAAATCGAAAATATAGCCCATATGGGCGATAGGTCCAAATATGGACCGATCCTATTTAGAATCAATAGGCTTTTTCCTTGGGACAATGTAAGTCAACGAACCAAATTTCATTGAAATATCTTCGTATTTGCGACATGCAGCGTGTAAAAAAGAAAATTTTGGGGCACTAGGTCTAAACATGGACCGATATCAACCAAAATCAATAGGCTTCGTCCTTGGGCCGACGTAGGTCTGTGTACCAAATTTCATTGAAATATCTTCATATTTGCGACCTGCAGCGTGTAAAAAAGACCATTTTGGGGGGTACCCTTATATGGGCACTAGGTCTAAACATGGGCCGATTTCAACCAAAATGAATAGGTGTCGTCCTTGGGCCAGCATAAGTCGGTGTACCAAATTTTATCAAAATATCTTAATATTTGCGACCTGTAGAGTGCGCAGAAGAATGCATGGACAGACAGACAGACAGACGGACGGACGGACAGACAGACAGACATCGCTAAATCGAAATAAAAAAAATTCTGAGCCGATCGGTATACTATAAGGTGGGTCTAGGACCAAGATTTTTTGGTGTTACAAACATCAGCACAAACTTATAATTAAATGACGTTCGTTGGTAAGCGCATAACTTGAGAACGGCTGGACCGATTTGTCAAATTCTTTTTTTTAATATTCTTCGTAGTCCAAATACGGTTTTAGGGAAAGAAAATTTGTTCCCGCCCACTTCTACGCCCATTTTTTCCGATTTATCTAAAATTCCTATTTACACTATTTTTGTTTTTAGTATTAATAATAGTCCGAATAAGGTTTTGAGGAAAAGAAAATTAACGTTGCCCACTTCTACGCCTATTTTTTCCGATATATCTAAAATTCCTACCCAGCAAAAAAAGAGATGCTGAAGCAGTAGAAAAAGCACTACAATTGATGATCTAGATCTACTTCTTTTTTAACATAAACACTAATGATTTTAACATTGAGTTGTCATAGGAGAGGAGTACTCCCCATTCAACATTTTTTCAGCACTTTTTGAACGAATGCAAAGGAAGCTCTTTTTCACCAATTAAAAATTAAAAAAAAAAATTCTTCGCAAAAAAAAATTATATTTTTTTTATTTTACAAAAGTTTTTTTATTGCCGGCACCGGGTATCGAACTTGCGACCTCACGATTGCTAGTCTATCGCTCTACCGCTGAGCTATTCTTTGATATGATGAAAGTTGGCTGGCATAAAAACACCACTTTGTTACTGTGAGATATTGTTCCTTATTCTCTTCAATAAAAGTACATATTAAACAAGTGTAAAAGGTGCCCTCCAATTCTATATTGTTTTCAGTACTATTTTTACAGGTGCATAAAAAGCAATTTCTCATAATTTTTTTTTTTTATATATGTATACATACCCAGCAAAATATTGGTAATGACACCTCATTACTATCAGCATTACCAAAAATGATATATCATTACCTTCTGCATTATTTTATAATATAAAATAATGACTTCCTAATAACGGCATATTGTATTCATTGTTTCTAAATATAAAATAATGACTTACTCGTAATATTTTAAATAAATACTTTTTACACAGTTAAATTTTATACATTTTTATTTATTATATGTAAATATGTTTTATGTTTAAATTTTTATGACGAGTCCTAAAATTACACATTAGAAAAAACTTAAATTTTTCTGAATGTATTTTCTTAAGCTGATAGTATTTGCTTAACTCCTTATTTTTAAGAATCAAGTAAGCAATCGGATAACCACTTATAATTCAACTTTTTGTAAGCATGTGTGTAACCACTTATTATTCAAAATCTCATAACTACTTATTTCTCATTTTTTCGTAAGCGAGCGGGTAAGCGTGACTACTTATAAAAACGACCACGCCAAACAAAAATAATGAGCTTAGACGCCAAAAAATAAGTTGTGCGGAGCTATGAATTTCTATTATATAACCACTTATTTGGTAATGAAAGATTTTGCTGGGTATTTTAAAAATTAAAAAATATTGAATTTAAACAAATTAATTATAAATATTAAAACAAAAATTATTAAAATAAAAAAAATTAAAAAAGAAGTAAAAAAAATCTTGGTCCCACCGGGAATCGAACCAGGGACCCTCCGTTTGGAAATCCCAAATGATACCAAAATCACTTTTTACGATCACTTTTAGAGCAATTACTCTTTAGAATCAATACTTAAGCGATTTTATGGAAGTTGTTCAAAAGTAATTCTAAAAACGCTGAAAAAATATACTAACAGATACTTTGGAAGCAATGAAAGAAGTGATTTTTTTGAAGTTGTGCAGAATTACTTCTAAAAGAGCTATAAAAATACACTAATGGATACTTGTTAAGTAGTGAAAGAAGTAGTTTTTACTCTAAGTTTTTTTCAAACTGTTTTTTAAGTCATGCTCACAATGCTCAGTGTGTCCAGAAGCACTTTTTTTTTGAGAAAATAACATTTTAGACCACAATTATTAACCGATTTTCAAAATTATATTTTTTTGGTTTTTGAATCTACAAAATTCCGCACAAATCTGCCACGGCCGATTTTTGAATTTCAATTTCTAAATATTTTTACTTATCTGTGAATGTCGAAAAAAACTCAATTTTTAATTTTTTATCAGAAAAACCATTTAAATGATATGCACCTTTAATTAAAGCTAATTTAATCCTCTCTCGGCAACACGACCAAAAAAAATTTGTTTTTTATTTATTTTTGTCTCTTACCAATTTTCAAAAATTGGCATTTTAATTTTCTTGTATCTTCCTTATTTGGTACCATATCCCACTCGATCTTATGACAACTAGGGTAGAGGGGGGATCCTTCGCCAGTGGGGCACATACACTAATCCCATTTTCTCCACTATTAAGGGAGATAAAAAATTGGAAAAAATATATTTTGTGCATTTTTCAATTATCTTTCCTTGACATCCACTTTGATGAATTTATACCACATATGGTCGATCCTAAGGTTTCGAAAAATAATAATTTAATTTTAGTAAATGCTTAAAAAGTGTGAAAAAATATTAATATTATGTCAGTGCCTGTCTCTGGGGCACAATCACCAGATGACCCCTGGAGCTACAAAGAGTTGGTGCATCGCTGCCTAAAATGCTCTATAAGACTTTTCTATATGTTTAAAATATGTTTAATAGTAAATTAGAATAATCGTGTTCATTCTTAAATTTATATTAATTATTCAGTTTTTTGTAATTTTGAAGAATCATTATATTATAGTTTTAAATAATAATAATAATGTATTGCACATCTATTGATTAAAAAGAATCACATATCTTAAAGAACTTATTATAAATTATTTATTTCAGTCATTAAAAGATTGACTTTGCTGTATTAACAAATTTTTTTGTTGAAATTCTATCTAGCTCTTTTGGCGAATATACCCCTGGTTTGGGGCAGTTACGCCGAATTGAGTTACTTTAAAAATCATTAAAAAAATAATAGAAAATATGCAAATAATTAGAATAAAAATCATAGAAATTAAAGCCAAGATATGTAGGTTTTCAATTTAAAAGTAATTTTTGAAAAATAATTAGGGGTTAAGAAATGACAGTGCTTTGAAAAAAAAAATGGCGAAGGATCCCCCCTCTACCTTACTACTTATAAAATGTCAAATACTTTAAATATTTTTTGTATTTTTTTTAATTTCTTTTCAAAGACAGGTGCATTATTTTTGTCCTAAAATACTTGTATTTACCTTGACCTTCTCCGCGTGCGAAAATGAAGTTTTGAGAAGAACGCGTTTAAAGTTAAATTAAAAATAAAATTTTACGGTGGGTCTCATACTGTAGGTTTAACTTTAACTTAACTAAAAACAAAATAAAATGTCAAAAAAATATACACAATTACCCGAGTAAAAAAGTTTTGATATAATCATATATTATTTTATGTAATTACATATAGTAACTTATAGTTAGATATGGCCACATATGCTTTTAAATTGAAGCATATAGACTTTTATATAGTCATATATTAAATATTTTTGCCTCAAAGGTTTTAATATTGAGACATATGTGATTTTATATTATTACATACTGGCCTGCATATAAGTGTATGTGCTATATATAAGTACACAAAGTAATATATAAAAGATATAATTACATATACGTTTATATATAATTTAGTATGACACTATACATAATAATATAAAACTATATATGGAGCCATTTAAGAAATATTATATAATAGGTGTTATATATGATTATATATTGACGCATATAAACCCATATATAACTTAGTATGGTTTCATATCTACAATATTTCATGATTTCTTTTATATATAACGATATAACATTCTTTATAAAATCATCTATAATTACACTGTGAGACAAATGGTAGGGGTCAGTGATCGGGAAGGGTTCAAACTACCGGGGAAAGTTATATCGGTAAAAAAGAAGTTATACGTGTCCCGGCATTTCGCTGGGTCACCCCTAGGAATCGAGATATATCGATTTGACCTTTGGTGGTCTTTTTTTTACATAACTCGAGAACCACTAGTCCGATTTTGCTCAAACAATTTTAAAAAAATTAAAAATTACAATTCCTTTAATCTGTTCATATAACGTTTTTCTATATACTCAACAGTTTTGCCGGTAAAAATAAATGTATGAAGAAAAAAATATTTTTTGCCTAAAATATTAAAAAAAAGTAATAAACAAAAGGTTATTGATTTTTATGGTAGCGGTAACAAACATTTATTTTTACCGGCAAAACTGTTGAGTAAAATTGTTTGAGCAAAATCGGACTAGTGGTTCTCGAGTTATGTCAAAAAAAAAAGATATATCTCGAGTCCTAGGGGTGACCTAGCGAAACGCCGGGACACGTATAACTTGTTTTTGACCGATATAACATTTCCCGTTGGTTTCATCCCATCCCGATTTTGACTGTCGCATAGTGTTATATATTATCCCACATTAGCAATTTTTTCAAAGTGATTTTATATAAAAATATATGTATAAGGTCCTTTTAAAACCATATTGTATTAAATGTGGTTCCATATTAAAAATGATTTTGAACTAGTCTTAGATTTTGTAATTACTAGGGATTGGCGCATGACACGATCGTGAGTGAAGTTATTCACAAGTGATCGTGAGTAATAATTACTATACCAAAGTAATTCGCCCGTTAGAGTGAGAATATATAATTCGTACGTGAGCGTGAGTAAGAATATATAACCCGTGCATGATTCGTGTGTGAGTTTATTTTTTGCATCATATGTTTTTTTTAGTAATTTTTACTGTTTTGCGTAAGAATTTTCTGATTGTGAGTAAGTTTTTAATATACTCATGTCTGCGTGAGTAAGACACGAAATGCTCGTGCTTGAGTAATTTGTTTTTGTTTAGGAGCGTGAGTTAAAATGGCTAACGCGCCCATAAAATTAACAATACTGAAGCTTTAATATGGAATTCTCTATACTATAACGCACACTTGACTGATCTCTTATATCTTGGTTGTATATCACAATCCTATTAAGTTAAAAATTTCAGTGTTGTTAACCTTATTTTAAAATTACTAAAAACAAAGAAAAATTTGTTCATGTTTAATGCACTGTAATGGTAAATCTGGATAAAAGTAATGGAAGATTTATCGAAGTTATAGGATATCCAGTAGACCTGGGGGTTAATCATTATATTTTGTAATTAATTACACATTCATTTACACAATTACATGTAATTGTAATTGAAAAAAACTCAATTACAATTACAAATTATTTGTAATTGTAATTCAAAATTTGTAATTCAAAAAAACTCAATTACAATTACAAATTATTTGTAATTGTAATTCAAAAAAGAACAATTACAAGTAATTTGTAATTTGAAAAATGTCAATTACATTTTTTGAGAAAATAAATAATGACAAAAAGCACAAGTTAGGGGTAATCCCAACATGACGTATTCTTTTTATACGCATCCATGCCTATGCAACCTATCCCAGTCAGATTTTTATACAAAATTTTAACAAAAAACACTTTTTAATTCTAAATGTAATTGAAATCACTTTCAATTACAATTACTAGTAATTTGTAATTGAAAATTTTCAATTACAATTGCTTGTAATTTCAATTACAAGTAATTGTAATTGAAATCCCTCAGGTATGATCTCCAGATATTGTATATCTTTTTTTATTTAAAAATATAATTTTGTATATTGTTAGATATGGTCATATATATTATGGTAAAAATATAGGGTTAATATTTAGGTATAATTGTATCAAACTGTGTCCACTTTTATAACATTTTATATAATTTTATACAAAAAGATATAATTTTATGTAATTGGATGAGGACAAAATTCGGATACAATTGTATCATATTGTATCGAATTGTATCAAATTGTACCAAATTGTATACAATTGTATACAATTCGATACAATATGATACAATAAGACGTTCTCATTTTTCGGATATAATTATATCTAATTACATAGAAGATTATATATAATTAAATATAACTTCATATGGCTCCATATCATTTTTTTTTACTTGGGAAAACAACAAAAAATTTTTGGGTTAACTATTAACCTAAATTTAAACCTGCAGTATGAGACCCACCGTTAATGTTTTTCTCATTTTTATCGAACCCCCTAGTGTGTCAGTTCCCTTTTCTCGGAGAAGGTCACATATACTGATATGTACCTTAAATTAAAGCTATTTTAATCCTCTATCAATCCCCTTAACCATTTTTTTTTTTCATTTTTCATTACTTCTCGCACTTTAATATAATACCATATATTTACTAGTACCTACCTTGATATAATACCATCGCCAGAAAAATAATCTTTAAATAAAACTACTATAAATCTGCATTAAAATCTTTAATCTTATTTTATGCATTATTTTGTAAGAATATTAAAAAACTGATATTAAGCAGCAGGTTCTTGTCAGTTTTTTTTTCTATATTCCCTTATCTTTTGGTAGTTTGTTGCTTAACTTTAACGTGGTCTGCATAGAAAATTTTAAAAAAGAAAAACTTAATTTTCTACAACTTTGTTGTATTTGTGTTCATACAGATATGACAAAAACACACGAGATATCTTTGGAATCTTGTTTTTTTTTTTAATTTTGCTATGCTATTCTAAAAGATATCATTAAAGTTTTTCTAGGATTTTTAAATATATTTTTTTGTTAATTTTTCAAATTACGTTTTAGCTATTGACATTAATAAGATATTTTTTCCACTTATATTACTTGCCTTTATTTAAGTTTTTTTTTCTCAAAGAATATTTTATGATCCTTTTTTTTTGCACAAAATTCTATTTTCTTTTTAACAACCCTTGTTAGCTGCTTTTCAAATGCAGGTAGTATTTAGTTAAGACGTGAAACTCGTTAAAATAACCCAGCATATTATTTATTTTCAACATATTAATGGATATTTGGTTAAAAATCAATGAATTGGAAAAATTCAGCCCATAAAACTTTATAGGGTGAAACTAAGATGGAATAAGATCCTAGTCTTATTTCTTATCGGACCAAATATCGGATAGAACAATTATACCGGCATCAGAAAGTAAATTTTCAGAAACTAAAATAAAAATAAAACTTAAAAAAAAATATTAGAATTAAAAAAAAAAAAGATAATAAAATATTCCACAATATTGAAAATAAAACACAAGTAGAAATAAATGTTTAAATTTTAAATATTTCTTTTTTAATTTATGGTCCCGTCAATCTTTTTTCGCCTTGCTGCCCGATACGGATTGCATCTACTAGTCTTATACCCTTCCTGGTGAAACCATATCAACTCCACAACTGTTCGGATTTGACACACCCAATTTTAATGAAATCCACCGTAAATGTCGTGCCCTACACTTAAAATAATACGTCCGTAAAAAAATTTATCAAACGGATTTCTAATCGATTTGCCTAATTTTTAACAAATTTTTAGTTGAAACATTGATTTAAGCAAAGACTTTAGTTATCTTCATTTAAGACAATACTGAAAATCCTCAGTATTTTAATTAATTTTGAGTGTTAATTTTCAAAATTATTTATAACAAATTTTTAAGAACCCATTTTCTAAAGCCTACACAATTATTTGTTAAAATAGAATATCTTCATATTTATGCTAGTACCCGTTAGATGGCGCCGCCAGTGCATCCGAAGTTTTAAAAATGGTGTTATTTCTTTCCGCCCAATTTCTTCAAATGGCCCATATCTCGAAAACTAAGCAATATATAGCAAAACGGCCAACGCAGTTACACCTTTGGACTCTCCCTTCATAGTCTTAGATAACATGGACCTGGTCCAGGGAGGGTCCCGGGCAGAGAAACAAGCCAGCCGCCGTAAGCCGTTTAAGCCGCCGCCGCCGGTCATTTTTGCCTCAGCCGCCGCCGCCGATTTTTTTCGGCTCATTTCGGCTGGAAGTATCAATTTTCCAAATAAAAAAATGAAAAGCAAATGTCATTTTTAAAACAAATTATAATAAGGAAATTGGCCTCGAACTGAATTAATAAATTTCTAATAACTACTTCATCATTTCCTGAACCATCAAGAGTATTTTTTTTTAGTTAAAAAAAAAAAAAAAATAAAAGAACCAATTTTATAGTCAGAGCTAAGAAGGATTTTTGTTATAAATATTTCTTAAGTTGGAAGTTTTGCTTGAAAACTTCTGACAGATTTCGCTGAAATTTGGATATGCAATAGAGGAGAGAATCCAAATGAACACGTCTTTAGCACCCATAGTTTTGGATACAAATTACACAGTGTTACAAAATAAAAAATATGCATATATACTTTTCAAATGACCAAGTGTAGATTGTAGGCAGAGCTTCGAAAGAATTAATTAAATTTTAGCTTAATTCGCACAAAACCGAATTCAGCTTTAGAAATTGAATGTATATCATTCCATCAAACCATTTCTTTATAATTAATTCATAGGTTTCATTCCCAAAGTTTAATATTAAATAGAATGTATTCTTAATTTGAATACATTCCTTATGGAATTACAATCAATTTAAATAATTAATTTTTTCATTAATTCTAATCTTTTACAAAATGGCTTATCAAAATTGTCATTTTATTCATTCAGTAAAAGATCTAAGATATGAATATACTAATGATTCTGACAACACTTTAGTTTATAATTACAAATTAAATATAAATGTGGCTTATTTGAGGGATTTAATATTGATATCATATACAAAACCCATAAAAATAATTAAAAATGCAACATTTGTTTTAATCTTTTACAAACCGAATGAAACGTGAAAGATCATTATAAAAAGAATGAATTCATGAAAGAATTCATTCACTATGCATGAAAATTAAAAGAATGAAGCCAGTGAATGAATTCATAAGGAATGGTATAAACGAATGATATATTAGTAAATTTTAATTAAAAATCGAAAAGTCAATTAAAGAATTAATTCATTCGAATCTATAGTCGTAGGTTTGGTTAAGTAGATCACATCACATTTTTCAGAAATTTCAGTACACCTGGAATTATTATCAAAAGACACATTTTTAAGACATTGCGGACGAAAAAAATGTTAAGTTATTTCTCGGTCGACTTATAAAATTGGGGAGATATTTACATAATCGACGCTGTTCTGAGTACCGAATCCACAAAAAAATTCTAATGTGAAACATTCCGAATTTTTTTGTGATCCATATCCGAGTTATTTTTTTCGTTTTATTTCGTGTAGAAAAAGCTTGATGATAGTGAAACGAATATATATTTTTAACAACAATTATTATATATTTATTTATTTTAAAATTAGTCTATGAATATTAAAATTTGGTAGAAACAAAAAATTTTTCGAAATTTTTAATTCCGTGTGATTTTACAAATCAACTCTAATTAAAAAGTTTCGGAACTAAGAACAGGGGTGAATATCTGAATTTTTTATTTTTTCTTCTAAGTTTTTCAACTTTGACATCTTTTCGAGCATAATTTTTTTGGAACCATATTTTTTTCTATTTTATTCTAAAAACATCATTTTGAGTGAAAATAGAGTTTGTTTATTTCTAAGTTCCGAATCCACATAAAAAATTCTAAAGTGAAACATTCCGAATTTTTTTGCTGTTCTGTGATCCACATCCGAATTATTTTCTTCGTTTTATTTCGTGTTGGAAAAGCTTGGTGAAAGTAACACGAATATTTTGTTGCAAAAATTGATATGTTAAAATTTATTTTAAAATTTTTCAGTATGCTAAAATTTGTTCGAAACAGTCAATTTCCGACATTTTGAATTTTGTGTGATTTTACAAAACTACTCTAATTAAAAAGTTTCGGAATTCAGAACAGGGGTTATAGTGTCAAAACTCTGTTTTTGAGCGACTTCAAGCACTTAACAATTTTAAATTCAGCAATTTTTCAACCGATTTTGAATCTTGGAACGTTTTTGGAAAAACAAAAAAATTAGGTTTCCAAATATATGTATATAGAATTATTTATTTGTAACTGAAATATGTTGAAAGTTTTTTTAAAAAATATTGACGGCTTTTTTAAAGTATTAAAAAATTCTTTACTATTGTAATTTATTCTGAAAGTGGGTTTAGTTTTTAGTAAAATCAGATTCTTTTGTTTAAATTAATTGAAAATTGAAAAAGTTATCGTAATTTTTCTAAACATTTAATTTCAGCTATTATAAGACATCTCGATGTTCTTGTTTGCACACTCATTAAGGTTAACTTTTTCAATTTTCTTATAAATGCAGAGATTCCATGTTTATAAATGTATAACTTTGACAATTTTAAAACGATTAAAGTAGAACTTCATTTTACTCTGAATTAAGAATAACAAATTTTTTAACAAAATATTGTAATTAAATGCCGTCAAAATTAAACAAAATAAGAAAAAATTAAGAAAATCAGTTTTATTTGAAAATATTTCCACACAATTTTGTTGAATATATAAACATATGTATATATTTGGTAAGCCCAACTATCTCTCCTTCTAGCTCCATTCAAAAACTAAAAATCCTAAATTTGTAATTTTTATCGATGAATTTAGCTTAAAATTATTTTTTATTTGATAATTCCAAATTTTTTGCACAATTTTCTACTGCTATATTTTCGAAAAAACCTTAAACATCTTTAAATTACGTGTATAATGTTCTATCAAGCCGATCAAGCCGCCGCCGATTATTTGGTTGCGCCGCCGCCGCCGATTTTTATCCGGCTCAACCTTAATCGCCGCCGCCGCCGCCGATTTTTTGCTTGCGCCGCCGCCGCCGATTATTTTGATCGGCTTGTTTCCCTGTTCCCGGGACCTTACAATTTAAACAGATTTTACGCTAGATAAGTAGTTAAACTAATTTTTTACTTAAATTTAGATTTGTTAAATTTAACAAAAAATTTATTAAAATTAATAAATTTTATTTTAAGAAAAAAAAAATGGAATCAGTTTTGTTAAAGTAACAAATTTTGCTGTTGAGTCAACAGGCATACAAAAATGTAATAGGCAATTTAACAGCACAAAGAATAAATATGTGAAAATAACAGTAAAAGCTACTAAAAATTAGTTAAAAATTACCTTGCAGAAAAAACTTATGAAATTAGCAGATTTTTTTTTCTATATATGTACTAGTAAAATAAGAACATTGATTTTTCTGTTAAACTTACAGAATTTTAGTTATATTTGACTTACATTTTAGTTAATTTAAAATGGCAAAATATACTGTAGAATCTACAGAAATATTTGCTAGATATTAGTAGACTAAGCACCAAAAATCTGTTATAATTATCTAAAAAAAGTTTGTTATTTTTAAGTTAAATTTAGTTGAATGCAAATATCAGTGTATCCTGCTAAAATTAACCGAAATATTTGCTAAAAAACCTAGTAAACTGGTGATTTCAGGGGGCTGTATTTTTATTTCCATTAAAAAAGAAAATCGAAAAAAAAACTTTAAAAATTTTAAATGATTTTTTTTTTTGCTATTTTCTATTAACTAAAATTTTACGCAAATTAAATACAATACTGTATATTTAACAGTTTTATTTTTGCTGTTCCCTTTTTACTAATATTTAGCAAAAATAGACCGCTAAGTTCAGCAGTTTTTTCTGCAAAGTCATTTTTAACTAATTTTTAGTAGCTTTAACTTAAATTTTTACAGACTTTGTTCCATTAGTGTACTAGTAAAACGAAATAAATTTGTTTGAGTGTTAAATAACACGTACACTCAGAAAAAAATGTTAGTAGAAAAATTTGTAAACGATTTTCAATTTCACTTTACTATTTTTATACGAATAGTTAGTAAAAATATGTATTCTTATTTTACAAATCACTAAATTTTTAATATCAAAAATATTTTACAAATTTTTCAAAACGTTGTTGGTGAAATTAGCAAATAACTTCTAATTAAAAAAAAGGAATATTAAAACAATCGCATATCACGTGCTGGACCCTTTTTAAAAAAGCTCTATTTTTTTAGTTTTTGGAAGAATTTTCCTTTTCAGCTAAAGACAACATAGACAATATGGGTATCAGTTGAAAGGCCTTTTCGAGGCGCACACAGTCGGATTTTAAAATGTGATATGTCGATTTGTTTTGTCTCGGAGACTAGTGTTTTGCTATAAAGGAAAAAATTCAATGAAAAAAAATTAAAAAGGCAACCCCTACGTTCGGCAACAAAAAAATAAATGCTGTGGTAGGAACTGAGATCTGGTAGGAACTGAGATACTAGAACGGGATACTTTGCCCTTAGAGCAAAACATTGGTACCTTGAGACAAAAACATCGATGTATCATACTTTAAGATCGGACTTTAAATGCCAGGAATTTTTTTTTTTTTGAAATCTTGCAATAATAATTTAGATTTGTCGGTGTACGGCGAATTTTTTTTTGCGGTACGGTCTAAAGTCCAGACATATCCGATTTTAAATGAAATTCTATAAAAATAAAAGAATTTTTCAGTTTTTTGTGACGAAGAGGTTTGTGACTTAAATATCAAATTAACACATCTTAACCTCTAGACAATTTATGTGAATACGTATTTCAAATGGCGCCCCTCTCCAGAGAAAAGGTTGTCTTTTCTGTCTACATTCATTAATTTGTAGAGCACAAAAAAAAAATCCGAGAATATGGAAATAAAATTTAATAAATATCATTCAGTTAGTATTTATTAGTAATTTTAGGTTGTTGTATGGTATAATAATGCTAACAAAAAGTTTTGCTGGGTTCAAAGTTTATGATTCAGTTTATGTTCTTCATTCACGTACTCATTTCTTCTTTTGCGTTTATTTTTTTTATATATCTCATTTATTTTGTGTTGAATATCCGCTAAGTCTTTTAAATTATCTTGCAGACATTAATTTAAATTTAACATTATTTTACTTTTTTTTGCAAAAAAAAACTACGAGTAAAGTGATGCACAAATTTAGAAAAAAAATTCTCTCCCTGAATTCAAAATACTTGAACTTGAGTGACTTTGGTCTCTTTATTTCAAATCTATTTTCCTACTTTTTACAACGCGTACAACTTTTTTCTTTTTTCACTATTTGGGATTATTTGGAAGTCTACAGCATCTTACGTTTACTTCTTTGAAACATAATTACGCTCGACTTTTGGTATTAGAGTATCTGAATCTTATCAAGCTGTAACAAAAACTTAGTTATCGCGAAAATAAAAAATTAAAGAAAACGAAAATTTTCTTAAATTTGTTGAAAAAGCTTGATATATGTTATGAATCAAGTTTTACTTTTTCATTCTTCTACAAATTTCAATGTAAATTTACACATTTTGTGTGTAATTAACTTACGCATCATGTGTGTAATTTATTCATTTATGCGCGGGGAATAAATTTAGCAACTTTATAGTAGGAGTCCAGTTTCCTACTATAAGTTGGGTAAATTGTAACAAAAATTAATTAGACTGCATATAAATTTTTAATTAAAAATTTCATTGATACGCTTAAACTTTTTTAAATGAAAATAAATTTGTAACCAAATGTTTTAAATGTTTAATAACGCTCCTAGACGTGAACAAAAAATTCTCATTGAGTTTGTAATTTAACTTAACAAATATTTCCAGAAATTCTAAAAACGTCGTCTGTTGACGATTTCTTTAGGCAAGAATGAAATCCGGATAGGGACAGCGGATTATTTTTCACAATTTGTTAAATACGTTTGGGATTTTTAGCATATTTAATTCCTTTGATGCAATTAATGTATATCCCGATAAAATAATATTAAAAAAAACCAAATTTTAATTGAAATTTTATTATAAATTTTTATTTCTGTTTATAATCCGATAACACTATGGAACATTTTTGGGATTATTGTCTGGGGGGTGAGAAATTCCAAGTCAGGGTGATGGTACTAGGTCTGTATAGTAAAACCCTCAAAGGGTTTGGCGTTCGTATTTTTTTGCCTAAAAATTAAAATTTTTTATGAATTTAAAAAAAAAAAATTTTAATTTTTAGGCAAAAAAATATTTTTTATTCTCCACAAATTTATTTTTACCGGCAAAACTGTTGATTATAAAGAAAAATCTTATATAAACGGATTAAAGAAATTGTAATTCTAAATTTTTCTAAATTTGTTTCATCAAAATCGGACAAGTGGTTCTCGAGTTACAACTAAGCGAAAAAACATCAAGATAAGGAAAAAATTTAAAAGGTCATAAAAAAAATGACACATACGAACGCCAAACCCTTTGAGGGTTTTACTATACTGACCTAGTACCATCACCCTGACTTGGAATTTCTCACCCCCCAGATTGGCTGTTGTACTGTGTTATTTTCGCTTGCAAGTAACTTTTCCAATTTTTATTAAGATCCACTGATATTTAAGTATATATATATTATTACTTTTAAGTATATATATATTATCCTAAGGTTCCATTGAGGAGCATAGAGCCACCAGTAGTTTGAGGAAATTTCAACTCTATTTTTTAAACCATCTAAAAATGTTGAAAAATATTTTTTCTATTAAATTCAACTCGTGAATTAGACGGTTAATATTTTTAATTGACCATGTGCTTAACTGACAAATGTCATTAAATAGTGGTAAATACGATAAAACTGTTCCTATTATTTTACAATAAGTTGTGATATAGATTAACTTCAATAAAACCTCATCGTCAAAATAGCTTCTTATTAAGTATATGTTAATTAAGTATCATCTGTTAATTAGCTTATATAAAATTACTATACGAAATAAAACAGTAAATCAAGTGTAAATTTTACATTATCACTGTAATACTACTTCATTAATTTATTGAAAATCAGAATTAATTAAATGCCATATAAAATTCTCAACCGTGCACAAAGGAATTATTCAGGTACCCAGCAAAACTTTGATAACACTGTAGATCAGAAAAAAATAGCAATGTTCTGACAACTGATTCAGTCAGAGGGTACAAAAAAATATACACTTGTGTCGGCGTTTTAAAAGTTTACGTATGTATGGCCTTATGTTTTTTGGTGTGTTAAAGTTTCCCCCCCTTTTGCAAAAGTTTATTGTGAATCGGCACAGGAAACCAGGTGAATCTTCTATTGTAGTTATAGGATGTGTTCAGCGAACTTATCTAAAACATTACGAGGAACATTTTAACTCTCTAACTCTTCAATTAAAGGGATTTTTCGACCCCTTTTTAAAAAGGGTTAAAAAAAGAACCATAAGTTGAAGAGTTAGAGAGTTAAAATGTTCCGCAAAAATATTTGCCATGACATTCTACTATAAGTCACTGAAGACATCAAAGTTGAATATTTGACTTCAGTGACAGAAACAAGTCAAAATTTGAAAATGTGTTTGAGAGTTAATTTCGTACTTATTCAGAATTGGCGCTAAAATGTTCCACAAACCTGAATTTTAGGGGGTTAGTTTGTATGAGAAAAATGTTTTCATTACATTTCACTAAAAAAGTCCCATTAATTGAAGAGTTGGACGGTTAAAATGTTCCACATCCTATACCTAAAATGGTAGATCCACATGGTTTTCTATGCCGACTCATAATGAACATTTGCAAAAGGGGGAATCTTTAACACTCCAAAAAACTTAGGGCCAGAAGAAAACTTTTAAAACGGCGATACACATATATAAATTTTTTTTTGTCCCGCTGTCTTAGAATCAGTTGTCAGAACTATGTTATTTTGGGGAAAAAATTTGATTTGTTGTACAGTTTAATGTGCGATATATTCATGGATTGCCTTGTAGCAATGGCCTTGCAACTCTCTCAATATTTTTTATTTGAAAAAATATTAGGCGGCTTGGAACAGGAACAAACTCCGACTGGTTAATCAGGGATGGAAAAGGCTCACTTAATCGGGCGCTTATACCAAAAAATGTTAGATCGCTCTTACATATTTAAAAATGTAAGTAACTAAAAAATAGCTTTCTCTTTGGCTCGTTAAAAAACATAAAAATTATATATTTAGATATTAGCAAATATTAGCACAAATTGCGAAAAAAAACATTTGCAAAAAGCGAAATTTTTGCAACAATATATTCTTTTGCAGAATGTCGATCGCTGATTACCTATTTTAATTCATTTTCTGTACCATAAAGCCTTTTTCGAATTCCGCCGTTGTTTTGCAACTTTTTAAGTGCGGTTTTTTTAAATATATAACCTAGGGATTAAATTTTCTTTTTTCAAATTCCGCTATTATTTTGCAATTCTTTACGTGCGTTTTTTTTTTAATTTATAATCTAGGGGCTATAATACACATTTCAGACAACAAAGTTTGGTGGCTATAATTTTTTGTATCACAAAGTCTTTTTTCGCGTTCCGCTTTTATTTTGCAATTTTTTAAGTACGTTTCTTTTTAATTTATAATCGAGGGACTATAATACACATTTCATACAACAAAGTTTGGTGGCTAGTTGCAAAAAAAAATCGCGAAAAATAAAATTTGCAAAAATGATAAATTTTTTCATCAATATATTTGTTTGCAGAATGTAAATCACTGATTAAGTTTTTTAATTAATTTTTTGTACCATAAAGCCTTTTTTCGCTTTCCGCGATTATTTTGCAATTTTTAAGTGTGTTTTTTTTTTAATTTATAATCTAGGGTCTATAGTAGCAATTTTATACACAAAAGTTTGGTGCTAAATTTGCGAAAAAAAAAAAATCGCGAAAAAAATATTTGCAAAAAGGAAAATTTTTGCGTCATTGTATTCATTTGCAGACTGTTAATCGCTGATTGAGTTTTTTAATTATTTTTTTCTACCACAAAGTCTTTTTTCGCGTTCATCTATTATTTTGCAATTTTTTAAGTGCGGTTTTTTAAATTTATAATCTACGGAGTATAATGCCCATTTCATAAAACAAAGTTTGGTGGTTAGTTGCAAAAAAAGAAAATTTTGGCATCGTTTGCAGAATGTAAATCTTTTAATTAATTTTTTGAACCCCAAAGCCTTTTATCGCATTCGGATATTATTTTGCAATTTTTTACGTATGGTTTTTTAAAATTCATAATCTAGGGCTATAGTACTGTTGGAATAGTATAATTCCATAGTATAGCTCCATTCTTGATTTTTATAACTAAATTATTATTTTCCATCCCTGGTTACAATCGATGTTTTGAGTCATACAAAGAGCGCACATAATGACCCTGCAAACATTTAAAAGATACCTTCCAAGAAGATATTTCATTCGAATGAAATTAATCAAGTAGTATTTACTTTGAAATTGTCTTCCTTTTATCACTTGGAAGATAATTCGACGATATTTGGAAGAAAGTAATTCAAAAATTTTATCTTTTGTCATAACTTTTTATGACAATATTTCGGCAATATCATCTTTGTATCATTTGGAAGATAAAGCAAATTTGTTTGAAATCTTTTATCAATTTGGAAAAAATTAAAACTAAATTTGTACAAAAACAATCAAAATAAAATAAAATAAAATAGGAAATAAAATCGTGAAAAGTTAAAATTAATTGCGCGGGAAAAATCGGCTAAGATGAAATCAAAATAATTTATAAGTTGGTCAATGGATTATGTATGCAGATCCATTGGCTTAAATTTAATAATGAAAAAATTAAATCGTTTTTTTTATTGTACTGGGAGTTTATTTAGCAATATCCCTTTTATCTTCCATACGAGTTATTGCTTTCATATTGCCTGGAAGTATTGTTTTAGTGTAACAGTTATTTCCGGAATACGAAATTGATATTGCCGGCAATAAATGTTTTCTTCCTGACGATATGTTCGGAGAATCTTCTTCGTATTGCCATGTTTGCTGGGTGATATTGGTTTGAGTATGTTCCTGTTCCAAGGCACATAGTAGAACAAATGCTTTCTCAGTGATAGAGAGTCCCCCAATCTCTTTATTATGTATATTCTTTGCTTGTAGTGATAACTCCTCATCTTCTGCATTGTTTTAAAACAAAAAGTAATGGGATAACGATCACTGATCGCAGATTACATATTATATGACTAGGGCAACCAAAAAAAAGCTCTAATAGCAATGTTTTAAGCTCTTAAAAAAAGCTACAAAAAACAGTAAAATAAGCAGTTAAAATGCAAAAATAAGCCCTTAAACTTCATTATTTCTTCATTAAAATCCTCATAAAATAGAAATTTTTTAATTATTACAGTGCTATATTTCTTGGAACTTCAGGAATCAGACAAAGTTGTCAAATTCTTAAATTTATTTTCATCGGGAAATACATCAATTGC
Organism: Leucophora obtusa; assembly: GCA_949987735.1. Lineage (NCBI taxonomy): Eukaryota > Metazoa > Arthropoda > Insecta > Diptera > Anthomyiidae > Leucophora > Leucophora obtusa. The sequence continues at coordinate 63,469,862 of OX465295.1, forward strand.
ATTAAAGGAATTAAATATGCTAAAATCCCAAACGTATTTAAAAAATTGTGAAAAATAAACTGTTGAAGGCATGTCCCTATCCGGATTTCATTTTTGCCTAAGGAAATCGTCATTGTCATATTTTTACTATTACAATTCAGGCTGGAAAAATTAAAAGTTTATTTTAACAAAAAAAATTTTTAATTTACAATAAATGTTAAAAAACAAATTTTAAATAGAAAAATTTATGTCGACTTAAAATAATTTTTAAAACTACTGATTTTATGAAAAAAGCAAAATATGCTCTATTTTCGCATAGAAAAGCTCAAATCAGCTTAATTTTCAAAGAAAATAGCAAAAATAAGCCAATATGTATCTACAAAATAAGCAAAAACAAGCAAATTTAGATGAAATAAGCAGAAAAAAGCTCTAACAAATATAGCTTAAAATTCTTATATTTTTAAGATCAGAACTTGTATTTAATCTAACTTCCCTACGGGGAATGAGGAGTCAATTGCCCTCCAAGGACCTATCCCGTGACCGGTCAACCAAAGGCATATTACTAAATTAGTACAAATATGAACCAAAGAGAATGAATTAATTTTCTAAGTATTTTCTGTTTTGTTACTTTCACTGTTGCTTTTAAAAAACTTGACCGATAACGAAATAAAAAGCAAAATTCGCGGCATATTTTTTAAAATGTTTTTTTTTATTTATTTTACTCTTTTATTTATTTTGAACTTTTTTTTTTTACAATTGGCTTATTTTAGCTCTTATTTTAAATTTTTATAATTTTTTGCTAAAAAATTTTAAGTTTTGTATTTTCAAGGTTTTTTAATGTTAAAGCTGTTTTAGTTTTAACAATTGGTATTTCATTTAATTTTCTTTTTAATTTAAGGGCAATTTTTAAAATTTTTATTTATATTATCAGAGTTTTTGAGGTAATTTCTAATTTTTAATTGATTTTTTAATTTAATTATGGCCAACGCAAAAAACGAGTCAACTGCCATTAAGGGACCTATACCGTGACCGGTCAATCGGGGGCATACTGAAGGCACTTCCACTATATTTGTGGGTGTGTTAGTGTTGTTTTCTTTTCTATTTTTTTCTTTTTCATTTTTTTATTTGCTTGTACTGTTAGTTTTTTCTTTTTCTTTTTTATTTGAACAGAAACGAAAAATATGTAACTTTACCAACAGCCAGCCATCACTCATAAGCAACATTAGCTCAGACGGTAGAGCGTTTGCCTTACAAGCAGGAGGTTGTGTTATCGAGCCCTACTCCAACGCGAAGTAGATTATTTTTAATTCTTAATTTTTTATTAGTTTATTTGAAAAGCTATTTTTAGACACACCACCTTACTGTCACAAGGTGTCTGAACTGTGGCAATTGGTCATTTCCAATGACAACGCCATGTTAAAGTGATATGTCTCTTTCAAACAAAAAGACCGATCAACGACCGGTCTCCGCCCCCTTGGGACCTATCCTGCGTGTCATCTGGGACCGGTCCCTTTCCCCGTAGGGTTGTTCTATCTTTTCAAATAAAAAACATGCTCTGGCTTCTTTTTGGTTGGCCTATATATGACTATGACAGCGTGACCTCATTAAATATTGAATTTGAGAAATATTTGTAAGGCAATTTTTTAAATAATTTTTTTTTTACAAAAATCTGCTATATTATCTACAAGGTAATGGCTCCATACATTACCTTAGGGCTCATAGCTTGTAAAATTCATCAGTGAATTAAGCACCCCTATTCTGAGCTTTGAAGAATTAATTCGTTTTTGAATGAATTCACTAACAATCGAATTAAATTTTCTTTAGAATTGAATGAATTCCTTTTCTTAAGTAATTCACTGAATTCGTTCAACTGAACGCGTTCAATAAAAAACAAATTCAAAGAATTAATTCAATTCTATAGTTCTTTCTATTAAATCAAGTGAATTAATTCCTTACTGAATTAATTCACCACTGAATTCGTTCAGTTTCATTTTCATTAAGTGATTAAAAAAAAAATTAGGTTCAGTGAATTAAAAAAAAATTACGTTCACTGAAATAAAAACCGAAAAATTACGTTCACTGAATTAAAAAACAAAAAATTACGTTCACTGAAACGAAAAATTATGTTCACTGAATTCAAAAGCTCTTTTCCGCCGTTCAGTACACAGTGGAGTGGTTTCAAAATATTTTGGCAATAATTCAGCCATTTCCTTGCAATAAAGGAGATGCCCAAGCAGTAGAAAAAGCACTACAGTTAATGATCTAGATGTACTTCTTTTTTAACATAAACACTAGAGCGTTTAGAAATTTTTTTTTATATATTGGTTGCCGAACATAGGGGTCGCCTTTTTAAATTTTTTTTCATTGGATTTTTCCTTTATAACAAAACACTGGCCTCCCCCAGGCTAAAAAATCCATATATCACACTTTAAAATCCGACTTTAAAGGCCGAAGCAATAACAAAAAATTGAACGTTCGGCGAAAAAAAATTTTTTTTTTTTTGAAATTGCCTTACAAAAATACTTCATATTGGAGGGTGTACAGCGAACTTTTTTTTTTGAGGTACGGTCTAATAAACACTAATGATTTTAACATTGAGTTGTCACAGGAGAGGAGTACTCCCACTTCAACATTTGTTCACTACTTTTTTGAACGAGTGCAAAGCAAGCTCTTTTTCACCAATTAAAAATTAAAAAAAATTCTTTACAAAAAAAATTATATTTTTTTATTTTACAAACGTTTTTTTATTGCCGCCACCGGGGATCGAACTTGCGACCGCACGATTGCTAGTCTAGCGCTCTACCACTGAGCATTCTTTGATATGAAAGTTGACTGGTATAAAAACATCACTTTCTTAATGCGAGATATTGTTCCTTATTCTCTTCAATAAAAGTACTTATTAAACAAGTGTAAAAGGTGCACTCTAATTCAATATTGTTTTCAGTACTATTTTTACAGGTGCATAAAAAGCAATTTCTCACATTTTCTTAATATATACATATTTTTAAAAATTAAAAAAATATTGAATTTAAACAAATTAATTATAAAAGTTATAAAAAAAATTAATAAAAAAAAAAAAATTAATAGAATAAAAAAATTAAAAAATAAAAAAAATATTGGTCCCGCCCGGAATCGAACCCGGGACCCTCTGTTTGGAAATGCCAAATTATACCAAAATCACTTTTTACGATCACTTTTAGAGCAATTGCCCTTTAGAAGCAATACTTAGTGATTTTTTTGGATGTTGTTCAGAAATAATTCTAAAAAAGCTGTAAAAATATACTAACGGATACTTTGGAAGCAATGAAAGAAGTGATTTTTTGAAGTTAAGAATAAGTTCTAAAAAAGCAGTAAAAATACACTAACGGATACTTGTGAAGCATTACTTGCAATTTTTTTTGCCGGGTTCTTATTTGTTAATATTCTTTATATAAAAATATAAAAAAATTGAGATAAGATGAAAATATCCCACAACTCCCAAAACACTGTGAAAATTTTGTAAAAATGGAATGTTTTACTCGAGTTCGGAATGGTGTGGGGGAAAAAAATTTTCAACTGGAGAATATTTTTTCCATTACCAATATTTTTTCCATCTAAAAGGAGTATGCCTTCAGAAAAATATAAATACTATATGTGTTCTTAAGGAAACTTTTAATCTGGGCGTGTTAAGTTTCATCTCATACTGACCGACAATGTTATGAAAACACTCCACTGTGAACTGAACGGCAGAAAACAGCTTTTTAATTCAATGAACGTAATTTTTTGTTTTTCAATTCAGTGAACGTAATTTCTTTTTTTTAATTCACTGAACGTAATTTTTTTTTTTCAATTTACTGAATGAAAAATTAAATTGAAGTGAATTAATTCAGTAAGGAATTAAGTGAATTAATTCAGTAAGGAATTAGATCACTTTTTATCCGTTCGATTTATGAAATTGAACGTGTTCACCAGTGAATTAATTAATTTGATTTGATAAAAAGAACTATAGCAATTGAATTTGTTCGTAACAAAAGTAATCGAACGAAAACAAATATTAATTAATTCCATTCAATATATAGTCTTTTGTGAATTAGTTCATTGAATTTTTAATCCTGCATTCAAAAACTGAATTAACGAATTAATTCTTCAAAGCTCTAGCCCCTTTGCTAAACATTGCTTTATATATTATTTGATAAAGTGTGATTTAACTGTTGGACCCGGGTTATTTGCCCGGAGTAAGCACTATCTGACGAATAAAATTGTAAAGGTATCGTGCAAGAAATCGCTTTAAAACGCTTTGGTTTGATAATTCCATTTAAGATCAGTATTTTTCATGGCTGCTGGGTCAAAACATGAGCCGATTTTAGCCACTTTTTAATAGGGTGCAAGAAAAAACTTATAGCTACAGCAAATTTCGCCAAATATCTTCATAATTGACACCCGTAGTTTTAATACAGATAGAGGGTACAGGGAGGTACATCGCTAAATCAACTCAGCTACAGATTCTAAGTCGATCGGTACTTTAAGGTTTAAATCTGAAAATTAAACGAATGTAAATTTTTTTTTTAATTGTTAAAAAAGTAGAAAATCAGCAAGAAATTTTGAAAATAAATCAGTAGGCTTTTTCCTTCCGACATACACTCATAGAAATAATCCTATAGAAATAGCAGAAAAAGTTAATAAAAATTAGTTAAAAATTACCTTACAAAAAAATTGCTGAAATTATCAATTTTTTTTTGCTAACTACTACTAAGATAAGAACAACTAAAATAAAACTATAAATTTACAAAATTGTAGTTATATAACCGTTAGTTAACTGAAAATGATAAACCAAACTGTTATAGCTATGAAATTTTTGTTATATTTAACTTAATTTTAAATTCTTGTCGTGCTTTTATTCAACCTTCTTTTTTAATTTTTTACTCCACAATTTCCTTGAGCCTAAGCTTTTTTGCAATGAAATTTATACCATGTGTTTCTCACGAAAAATAAACAATAAGTTCTTCTACAAATTTTTTTTCGTTGCCTACTTTAGGCGATATGGGCCAAAATAGTTTAAGGGTGAATCTCGAAAACTAGCGCATAAAAATTACTAGGTTTAGGCACAAATTATTTCTCTTACCAAGATGTAATTACAATAAAAAAAAATTACATTTTTTGTGCTGTTACTTAAGTTGTAGCGATTTTCGTTTTTCGAAAAATGCGAAATTGAGCGAAAACGCACCAAAACTTCAATATATATTATTCAAACTTATAAGCTTAGCTACCTATACCAAATATATTCTTTTTACCAAATTTTAGAAAAATCCGTCCATTCGTTTTGAAGTTAAGGCGATGTCCTTTAAAGGTATCCTTATGGAATCCTGTGCGTCCTTGGACCAAAGTAAGGAACTTTTTGAATAGCTTAAGCTCCAATCTTACTTCATGGTCACTATCAATTGTTTTAGTCAATTTAAATATGTTTTTAAGATTTTTGAAACTTTTGGTTGTTTTAAAATATTTAATTTTTGAAATTTTACGAAATGTTATCTTTGACACTTTCTCGCTTCCAAACCGTGCATTGTATACAAAAAAATTCTTCACGAAAAATTTTACAAATTTTGTTTTCTGTTGAAAAAGCATAATTTCTTATTATAAAATACCCCTTTGGCGCATTTCTGGTCAATTTAATATACCCCGCCTGGAGGCGGGCTTGCCGGTTAGAGGGTTAAGGTTTGTTTTTTTTTTGTATATAAAAAGTTTTTTATTTTCGATATTTCGCTACTCCATTGTAAAAATACTTTTCAAACTTTCAAATTGTTTATAATTTGTTAATATGTTATTTCCTGAAGATGCTACACAATGGAGTAGCGAAATATCGAAAATAAAAAACTTTTTGTATATAAAAAACAAACCTTAAGCTCAAGGAAATTGTGAAGTTATAACTTAATTTTAGTTAAATGCAAATAGCGGTCTATCCTTCTAAAACCAACAGATATGTATATTGGCTAAAAAAAATTGTAAACTGCCGTTTTCAAAAGCCCCGATTCTTATTTGTATTTATAAAATGCAAAAAAAAAACTTGAAAAATTCATTTTTTTGTGATTTTTAGGCTACTAATTATTTAGCAAAACTTTTTGCTGATTTTAGCAGGTTAATTTGCTATTTTCTAATACCAAAAATTTAACTCAAATATAACTATTATTTTTGCTGTTCCTATCTTAGTAATATATGTATATCAAAAAAATAATCTGCTAATTTTAGCAGTTTTTTCTGCAATATAATTTTTATCTAATTTTTATTAGTTCTAACTAAATTTTTCAACAGACTCTTTTTCTGTTAGTGTACAGTAGCTTCCTTCCTTTTTTTTTATTACAAAACCTATTATTTGTTAATAAGAAGTTTCGCTGGGTATTTAAATCAAACGTGTGTTTTAAAATTTTAATAAACAGCCATAAAATTTTGCGTTTTAGGAAACGAAATTACATACTAATTAATATACATATTAACGGCCGTTGTTGTTCTGCTGCTATGTCTGTCTTTGTTTTGTTAGCGGTTTGTCGATTTAATAGAGTTGTAAATTAAAATATAATTAAAACAAACGCGTGTTATAGAAAATTTATAGATACGGTGCTTAATAAATCGTGAAATTGAATTAAAAATTTTTTGTATGAAAAAATAATATAAATCGAGTTAGGTAAACTTTAACCACAGATATTTCCATACAAATTATAGTTGGTCAGGCTCGACCCAGAGATCAGATCCTTATTATTTATATGGGCGGATAAATTAAGCCTCCGTCACATATGTGTTCCGGTAGTCACATTCGTGACACATGTGGTCTGGCCAGATCCACTATGTATTTAAATATTTTTATATGGATATAAATATATTGCATGTCTTTGCATTTAAAATAAATCGAAAAAAAAAAACTTATAAAACTTAAAATGTTTTCGTGACTTTTAGGCTACTAATTATTTAGTACAATTTTTTTTTGCTGATTTTAGCAGGTTAATTTTTTATTTGCCATTAACAAAAATTTAACTCAAATATAACAAAAATTTTGTATATTTAACAGTTTTATTTTTCCTGTTCCTATCTTACTAATATGTATATAGCAAAAATAATCTGCTAATTTAGCAGTTTTTTTCTAAAGCATAATTTTTAACTAATTTTTAGTAGTTTCAACTAAATTTTTTGCAGGCTTCTTTCTATTAGTGAGGGAGGGTGCAAGGCACCAACAGTATTCATTCGGGAGGTAAAGAAGTAAAGCGATTCTTAAAACTTCCGATACACTGATGGCGCCATCTACCAGGTAATGGCAGAGAGATGAAAATCTTATATTTTAACAATAAATTGTGTAAAATTAAAAAAAAAAAAATTAATGTATAATTTTAACAACGGCGCACAGTGGTCCCCTTTCATATAAAGCCCGGCATTAAATACTTGTAGTTGTCCTAGATCAATGAAATTTGGTGAATTTGTGTTTTTTGATATTAGAAAGCTTTGCTGAAAATATGAACAAAATCCGCCCACAAATACGCCCACTTCCCATACGAAGTGAACTATAAAGTGGAACATTTTCTATAAAAATAGATCTAGAATCATGAAAATTGCATAAGAAGCTTTAAATTAACTTATTCTTTCTAGATATCAAATATGAAAAAAATCTGCCTACAAACACGCCCACTTTCCATACAAGTTCAACGTAGAAATCAGTTATTTCGGCTAATTCCATAGTTATAGAAATCCAAAAACCAACGAATTTAAAATAAAAAAAATTTTAAAATCAATTTTTTATAATTTTTAATCACATAATAAGTTTTTAACATCTTCATGCATTTCTAAATATTTTTTTTTAGGCTTTGAACGTAATTTATTTATGTAAGGATCCGAAGAAGCTAATAAATGATTCATCACGTCTACATTTGTAGACACCCTATCACATTTTCGAGCATGATGCAAGCGGTATTTTTTGTAATCCTTGTTCCGAGCTTCTTGGGCTTCTTCCGATAACATTCCTATAGGCAGGATCGCTGCTGCTATTATTTTACAGCCATGGACTAGCACTTTGTGTACCGAAATTGGCATATAGTACCAGCTGTACAAAGAAATATATAACTGTGCAGTGTCCATACAATAATCATGGAATTTTTTACTATCGATTGGCTCATTACAATTAATTGTAGCCAATATTATTTTAAAACGATGAATTAGGTTTTCATCAACCCCTACAATATCAGCAGTTATGCGCGGATTTTCAAAAAATCGTCTAGATGTATTACCATCATTTGTGCTGCCTACACCTTGTTTCACTACGTCAACATTTATTCCCAAAACAGCTTTCAAATTTCTTTGGATATTTCGCTTTTCTTCTTCCATTGCAGTTCTTGAATTTGCGTTTGTTCGCCAAGCTTTGAAATGCTTTCTATATGCAATATGTAAAATGCATTCCATAAATTTAATTCTCGCGTGAAGTGGAGAAATGCCAAATTTAAGTGCGTCTTCTGACTCAGTCTTTGTTTTTAAAATTTCCAAATCGTTCATTTCCGTAGGCTTAGCATTGCAAATGAAGCATACAGCCATGGATGAAGTCTGTGTTAATGTACTTGCAATTTTTCCATCAATCATGGTCAATAAAAGTGTATGGCTAATACTAAAAATTTTGTTATGAACTTCCACTACAGTGTTTACTAAATTTGCAATTTCATCTTCCACTCTCTTGACTTCCTCATTGATGACAATCGCCGTTTCCTTCACGAATTCAAATTTAATTGGACGGCAAAGTCTGGTGGAAGATGGTCTGGAATTTTCCCAACACACCAACGATGAATCATGTTTTTTAATTAAATTTAACGGCACAAGTGAAGTTAAGAACATACCTGTTAAATAATAATTAGTAATTGTAAGTATTACTGAATACATAATTAAAAAAAAATAAATTTATATGTTTTAAATTACTAATTAAGAACCTGATTATATTTTTCAAAAGTGTAATTCTTTCTAATTATTTTAATAGTTATTAATGAGAAATTGAAAATATATAAATTAATTTTTTTAATCACTAGGATAAAAAACATACTTTTATCTGTTGTATTTTCATCTGTGAATTTTTGTTGATATTCACTATGACCAGAAGAACCATCACATCCCCATTTCGAAATTAATTTCAAGTCATTGGGCATATCACGGATTTCACTTAGCGGTTTTGACTTCAAAATTCTTTCTGCCGTATGATCTAACAAATCTTGAAGATCGACTTGACTTAAATTTTCTTTAACTTTAATGTTCTGTGGATAACATTCTTTTTTTGCAAGTAACACCTGGTGATTAAAACAAGTTTAATAATAATAATAACGCAACTTACTTTGTAAAACAAAACAAGAGAAAACAACACACACAATAAATGTTTTGAACAATACACAGAACATTAGATACTCTACGACGATTTTTAATACAAAACATTAAAACACATTCTATTAAAAGAACCTTTTTATATGACGGAAAAATGTCAATATTAAGCTCCTTCGTTGCATTCCTCACTATTTCGTACTGAAATTTTGACAAATTTGCATCAAGAATAATGCTAAGCGCTTTTTCTGGTGTTAACTTTGTCAACGTGTTATCACCTTTATCAATTTTCTTTGCAGCTGACGTTATCAGCTCCGCAGAGGTATTGGCACACAATTGTTGCACTTTATAACGCTTCGATCTTTCTTGAGAGTCCTCAAAGGTCATAACAGGACGACCACGCTTTACTTTATTGGAACAGCTCGGTTCCTCAATATCCACATAATCTTCACCAAAAGAGTACATACTACAGGACAGCCAATTATCATTTTTCTCCAAAAACCTTGACTTCTTATTTAATACACTTTTCAATTTAGATTTGAATCTAGGCACAAATGTTTTCACTAAAAATCTTTTAAAAGAATCTATTTTATCCCGTGAGATATTGCTGTGATTTGTTGAAATAACATCAACAACAACATCAATATCGCTATCACAATCAAATAAAATGTCAACGATTTCTCGATATGATAATTGTAAACTATTCATATTTTAATATTTATTTTACACTTGATAATATTCAAAACACTTGCACTTGTATATAGAAATAAATTTGCATAATTAATATAAATAGAGAGTCAAGTGCAATAGAGATAACAGAACAGCTGATTAGCTTGCACATCTAATCAACAAAATAAATAAATAAATTTGAATAACTCTTGATAAATTTAAAAACTAAAATATAAAATACAAAAAAAAACAAAATGTACGCATATTGTATTTCTGCATAGAACAAAAACAAAACAAGAAACTAAGCAAGAAACAACAACAACAACTAAGCGAAGAACAAAGCATGTATGCAATCATTGCAATGCTTACTACAAAGTACTACGCATATGCACATTTTTAGCCGCTCATTTTTTGGTTTTTTGTTAATATTTTTAAATGGCCATGCAATGTCTCACTTTTTTTTTTTGCATTGTTTAGGTGAGACTTCAGGCTTTAATTCCATATAGACTTCCAGGGTGCGCTTGCCTGCGCAAGGAACATGCAGTCCAATGAAGTTGATGAATGTTCTTTTTTTTGGACCAAAAATATATCGATAAAAAAAAAATTTTTTTTTTCAATATTTTAAAATTTTTTTTTCATAAATCTTATCTATGACATCTCTTTTAATAAAAAAAAATACTCAAAGTTACATACGTGTCGTACTTTAACAGTATAAACCCTTTAAATATAACATACATAAATATCATATTCCAAACATTTTCGCATTGCTTGACTTTGAGTGGCTCTGGACAGTAAAGTAAACAAAATATCGGCCTAATATTTTAGAAACACGATATTCAAGGTGTATTTTCTTAAATTATGAAAAATCATCAAGATCGGAGAACATTTAAAAATGGAATTATTGCCGCCGCGGCACCATTGTGCGGCGTTGTGAAATTTAAACTCAATTTTTATAATTCCGAAAAACTTCGTATAAAAAAAATTATAAAGTACATTTTTATGTGTATGGAAAATTTTCCTTTTAGCCGACGTTAGCGGATTAGCCGCCGCTAGTTGAATTATTAAGCCAGCCGACGGCGATGCATTTGCGGATCAACTCGAAAAATCAATCACCGCCGATCATTTTAGCCGACCATCGTGAAATCGTATTAAAGAACTACTGTGTAAAAAATCTGTGGAATAAAAAAAAAAAAGAATCGTGTAATTCGAGAGATAAGAGTTATTTGTAACTGTCACAAACATTTAGTGGCATTTAAAATTTAAAATTTTCTATTTTATTTTATTTCACATATTTTGTTTTGTTTTTTTTTTTTAATTTCTAATCACACTTCCAGTTCACAGGCTGGGCAGGCAACATTATCAGCAGTTTTGCATATTTTTCTAAATTTAGTTTGTGGGTGCAGTGGGATGCAGTTTTGTAACGGCTTCGTCATCTATAGCATTTGAATTCACTTAGAATTGTTATGACTTTTTTGTTACCTTGCTATTGACGTCAACTGTTGCTAATAAATTTGTTTTATAACTTAATCATTTTGTATTTAAATATATTAAATTCCCAGCAAAAAAAAATTGCAAGTAATGCTTTGCACACTACTTCTTTCAATGCTTCACAATTATCCGTTAGTGTATTTTTACAGCTTTTTTAGAAGTAATTCTGCACAACTTCAAAAAAATCACTTCTTTCACTGCTTCCAAAGTATCCGTTAGTATATTTTTACAACTGTTTTAGAATTATTTCTGAACAACATCCAAAAAATCACTTCTTTCATTGCTTCTAAAGAGTAATTGCTTTAAAAGTGATCCTAAAAAGTGGTTTTGGTATCATTTGGCATTTCCAAACAGAGGGTCCCGGGTTCAATTCCCGGCGCGACCAATATTTTTTTATTTTTTTTTTAAATTTTTTTTATTCTATTAATTTTTTTTTAATATTTTAAATTAATTTGTTTAAATTTAATATTTTTTTAATTTTAAAATTTTAAAAAATATGTATATGTGACCATCTCCAAGAAAAGGGACCTAGTGTGTCAAAAAACGGGTTTCGATAAAAATGAGAAAAACATAAAAAAATTTTTTTTAATATAACTTTAAATGCGTTCTTCTCAAAACTTCATTTTCACACACTAGGTCCCTTTTCTCGGAGAAGGTCACATATATAAAATAAATAGTGAGAAATTGCTTTTTATGTACCTGTAAAAATAGCACTGAGAACAATATTGAATTGGAGTGCACCTTTTACATTTGTTTAATAAGTACTTTTATTGAAGAGAATAAGGAACAATATCTCGCAATAACAAAGTGGTGTTCTTATGCCAGTCAACTTTCATATCAAAGTATAGCTCAGCGGTAGAGAGCTAGACTAACACCTTAAGGCCGCAAGTTCGACAATAACAAAAATTTCGTGAAATAAAAAAGCATAATTTTTTTTGCGAAGAATTTTTTTTTTTAACTTTTAATCGATAAAAAAAATTTTGTGCACTCGGTTAAAAAGTACTGAAAAAATGTTGAAGTGGGAGTACTCCTCTCCCATGACAACTCAATGTTAAAATCATTAGTGTTTCTGTTAAAAAAGAAGTACATCTAAATCATTAATTGTAAAGGTTTTTCTACTGGGGGCTTTTGTAAATCTTGTATTTGTCCCCATCGCTTTTTCATTGAAGAAAATAAGTCCTTTTTGCTGCACGCCTTGTCGAAATCGACTTAAACATAACAATATGAACACCAGTACCGTTTACTCCCGGTTTACTGAAAGCATTACTTTAAACACTTTACAAATAACTTAAATTTTTGTAAATCCTATAAAAATATTGGGAATGTGTTAAAAACCGGTAACATGAAAATGATACTTTTATGAGTTTTTTTTTCTAATTTTCACACAAAGAAACAGGAAATATAATAAACTTTTCCACGTTATTTTCATCGAAATACATACACATATTTAAGAGTGGGCTGAATATGAAAAATTGTGGACTCTGAACACTTCTCCGATGTGACTATGTTTTTATAAATTAACGAGTAAAAAGAATATTTGCGACCTGCAGCGTATAAACAATATAATTTTGGTGGGACCCTTATATGGGCACTAGGTCTAAACATGGACCGATGTTCACCAAAATCAAACTTGTTCGTCCTTGGGCCAACATAGGTCTGCGTACCAAATTTCATCAAAATATCTTAATATTTGCGACCTGTAGAGTGCGCACAAGATTGCATGGACAGACAGACAGACGGACGGACGGACAGACAGACGGACATCGTTAAATCGAAAAATAAAAAAAAATTCTGAACCGATCGGTATACTATAAGGTGGGTCTACGACCAATATTTTTTGGTGTTACAAACATCAGCACAAACTTATAATACCCTGACCACATAGTGGTGTAGGGTATAACAAACATCAGCACAAACTTATAATACCCTGACCACATAGTGGTGTAGGGTATAATAACACCAAAAGAATTTTTGGTCAAAAAAGTCGCTTTCACTAAAAAGTTAGTAGAGGGTTAAAATGGTCCACAAAAATGTTCCTCGTAGTGTTTTACATAAGTTCGCTGAACACATCCTATACCTAAAATGGAAGATTCACATCGTTTCCTATGCCGATTAACAATAACCATTTGCAAAAGGGGGGAAACTTTAACCCCCCAAAAAAACATAGGGACAGATGTGAACTTTTAAAAAGCCGATACACGTATACTTTTTTTTGGTGCCCCCTACCAGAATCAGTTGTCAGAACCTTGATATTTTTTTGTGTTGTACAGTATTATTCTATTCAGATCAAATTAAAAAAAAAATAGAAAAATTTAAAACTTCATATCTTAAAAAAAACACCCTCACGAAAATTTCAGAATCTTTTAAGATCAGTTAGAGGTTTTATATAAAAAAAATTTTTGCAAAAAAAATATGTTTTTGATTTTTTAAATTATAAATTTTGAAATTTTTTAATTTAGAAATTTTTTTTAATATATATTTTTATATCCCTAAATATCATCTTTAAAACGAGATAGGAACCATTGTTGTAGCTATTATAGTTTTCGAGATATTCGAAAAATAAACTTGTAAGAAAACAAAAAATGCGAAAAATTATGGCATTTTTTGAAATTTTAAATATTGCATAACTTCCCAGTATCATTATTTTTTGGACTACCAGTATTTACTCCGACTTACTTCCTGCATTATTTAAAAAAAAAAAATATAATAATGAATTACTAATAACTAGTTGCTTTTTTAATTATTTCCAAATAAAAAATAATGCATTACCAATAACGACTTATTTTTATCACTATTTCAAACAAAGTATTGTTCTTGATTTTTTTTGTTGAAATTTTTCTGAAATCTATTTTTAGACTTAATATTTTTTCAACACTGATAAGGATATATGTAACCACATATTTTTTTTACTTTTCGTATGTTGGCGAGTAAGCTGACTTGTGTGCGGAGGGTCAATTATGTTTTTATCTATCAAACATAACATGTCGAGATAGCTCAGATGGTAGAGCTATAGCTTGGCAATCTGGAGTCCCAGGTTCGATTCCCGTACGAGAAAATTTTATTAAAAAAAAAATTTACAATAAAAAAATATTTTTTTTATAAAACAAATTTTTTTGAAAATTTATTTTAGAATCATTATTTTTGTCAATACTACACTCAAAAAAATAAGTTAGTAGAAAAATTAGTAAAACGTCTTGTATATCAAGTGTACTAGTTTTCAGCAATTTTTTTTGCTGAAATTCCGTTTTCAGCAAATATTTTAGTTATATTTTTTTAGCACTAAACTAATTTTGAACTAACGTCTTACTAATTTATTTTGCTACAAAAATTGTGCTGATAACCATATGCATAGCGTGGACGACAACCAGATAGACAAGATGTAGATGTCGCAGCTTGTCTGGAAACGGAAATGACAAAAAAAAAAGAAAAGCAACTTACACATATTCTACATTTAAATTTTCAGCAAATAAATTAACTAAAATAAAATTTCGCTACAAGTTTTTTGAGTTTTTTTTCAGTCTACTAGTATTCAGCAAAAAGTTTAGTGATTTTAGCAAGGATTTTTTTCATTTGCAGTCGACTAAGTGTTAGCAAAACTTTTGCTGAAGATTACTATTTTTTCGGTAAAAATCAGCTCCCTGATTTTCAGCAAATCTTTTGCTGAAATTACCAACTTTTTTGCAAGCACGCTCCTGACTAAAAATTTGCTGACACAGCAACATTTTTTGCTGACTTTACTGACTTTTTTTTTTGAGTGTAGTAAGCACATAGGTAGCGACATATTTTTTGATTTTTCGTATGCTGGTGTGTAACTCATTATTTTTCGCGACATCGCCATACAAAGGTAATAAGAAATGTAATAACAAAAGTAACTAGTTACCATTACCAGGTATGTAGTTACATAACCACATATCTGGTAATGATTTTCTACACCCGTACATATTAGTGCATGTTAAATTATATAATTTTCCATAAACCGGGTTCTTTTCTATTGCGAATAAAAGAACACACACTCTTTTGTTTGATATTGAGCTTATACACTTATGTATAAAACATTTTATTACTTCGCATAAAACAGTAAAACACAATCTAATTTCGTAACAATATTTTGTCTAACAGACTGCATGTATCCTGGAACTACGATTTGAAGTTTTTAAACACGCCTTAACAGAACTAAAAACTAAAATTTTCCCCAGATTTACAAAAAATTAGTTTAAAAGAGCCCTGCGAAAAAAATGACTGAAATAAACAAAATCTTCTTGCTGAAGATTAATAAAATAAAAACAGCAAGAAAAATCCATTAAATTTACAAAATTTTAGCTGGATTTTTTAATTAGTTGCAAACAGTAAACCCTACTAAAAAAATTATACGACTTTTGGTATTATATATAATTATATCCGAAAAATGAGAACATCTAATTGTATCAAATTAGATCGTATTATGATCATATTATATCTAATTTGACACAATTAGATCTAGTTTGATGGAATAAGATATGGTATGAAACAATTTTATCCGAATTTTGTCTTCATCCAAATGCATCAAATATAATATAATCATATCCAACTAGATATAATGGTATATAATTCGATACAATTATACATAATTATATGAGGCATATGTAACTATATGTAGGCCTATATATAATTGAATATTGTAATATGTTGCACTATATATTGTGCAACATATAACAAGATATAGTTATACATTTAGGATATAAGTTCGTAAGGCCAAGGACCTCCCATAGGTCCTGAAATTTTAAAATATATTAGCTACATAAATGGACGTAAAATTACAAAAAGTATCCATTGAGATGCACATAAAACTGGAAACGTTTGTGTCAATTTTTATCAAAATCGAACCAAGGACTCTTAGTCCTGCCATATATCCTTTATTTTAAAATCTTTATAAAACCTGCAAAAATTATCCGATTGCGATGAAATTTAGCACGTGAATTGATATAAGGTCATATTTATGCCAAATTTGGGTAAAATCAATTCATTAATAAAAAAAATGCCATTCACAAAAAATGGGGTTTAAACGCTTAAAATAATTTTTCTAAAAAAAAAAAAAAATTAAATAGGATTAATATAGGAAACCATGTGAAGCCTCCATTTTAGGCATATGTTATGTTCAGCGAACTTATGTAAAACACTACGAGGAATATTTTTGTGGAACACTTTAACCTTCTATCTCTTCAATTAAACGGACTCTTTTGGCCCCTTTTTAAAAAGGGACAAAAACGACCCGTAAGTTGAAGAGTTAGAGGGTTAGAATGTTCCGCAAAAATATTTGCATGAAATTCCACTATAAGTCTCTGAAGACATCAGCATTGAAAATTTAACTTAAAGGCCAGTAATAAGTAAAAACTTAAAATGTGTTTAAGGTTTAATTTCGTACTTATTCAGAATTGGCGCTGAAATGTCCCACAAACCTGGATTTTTGGGAGAAACCATGGGAATCTTCCATTTTAGGTATAGGATATGTTCAGCGAACTTATGTAAAACATTACGAAGAACAATTTTGTGGAACATTTAAACCCCCTAACTCTTCAACTTATGGGTCTTTTTTGTCCCTTTTTAAAAATGGCCCCAAAAATTCCCTTTCATTGAAGAGTTAGAGGGTTAGAATGTTCCACAAAAATGTTTCTCGTAGTGTTTTACAAAAGTCCGCTCAACACATCCTATACCTAAAATAGAAGGTTCACATGGTTTGAATACTAAACACTCTTAAATGCGTGGAATTTGTTTAAAAATCATGAATTTAGGCATTACAAAAAATCCATTTTTTTTAAATTTGTGGTAAAAAATAGTAATTCATTTTTTAATGAGCTATTATATAAAACTTACAAAAAAAAGAAAAAAAAATATCTAATTTTGTATAATTTTTTTTATACTCCATCAAACTAAAGTAATTTTTGGATTTTCAACAAAAAAAAAATGTGTTTTTCGGAGCAATAAAAAATAATTGTTTCGTAAATATACTTAAATCCATATTTCAATTTAACTACAAATATATTGAAGTAATTAAAAGAAAAATCTTCGAACAAGTTTTTAAAAAATGTATTTTTGAGAATTATTTTCGTGAAACAATTAAAACACATTTTTCTGTTAAGTAATTTTTGCATAAAATTCTTTTGGCGGCAAAAGCAATCACACCAAATATTTTTTTTCACATTTGTTTGAGTTACTTTCTTATATTTAAAAAATCTTTCTTTAATCACAATTTGAGATAATTTTTTTTTTTTTTTTTTTGATTTTTGTCCATGGGACGAAGCATAGTGCGACAGGCCCCGCTGTACGACAGGCGCCAGCTTTTCTAATAAGTTTATCACATTTTGGTCGAGTAATTTTATTTATTGGCAAGAAGTTTTTTCTTCAAGAAAACAAAATAAATTGTTTGTTTACTTTCCCGGTGAAAAATGTTCATATACGCTCAAACATGTTCATATATGGTTTATATATGGACACATATGAACAAATATGGATTTTTTATGAACATATATGGATTTTTTATGAACATATATGGAAGTATATGTGAATCCATATATGGAAAAAATTTGATATACAGACATATATGGAAGCATCTGTTATTTCATATATGGAAATGGCACTCATATATGGACAAATATGAAAGTATATGTTATTCAATTTATGCAAAAGGGACTTGTATATGAACATGTTTCGAAGAATACATTTTTCCATATATGTAAAAGGAACTCATATTTGGATAAATATGGAATTATATTTAATGCCATGAATAAAAAAAGGAACATATGTAGCGCCTAATTTGAATGTCATACATAAATTTATATCTATCGTACAACCTTATAATAAAGGACAGCAACGTTCGCATGTATTCGCATATATTTAATAAATGTATATGTTCATATATGTCCATATATGAACATGTACTTAGGTGTTACCTCATTTTTCGGATCCATACATATATGGTTGAACCATAAATGTTCATATATGGACATTTTTCACCGGGTTATTTTGAAAACATCTCAGGTGAAATTGGGCTCGTATATGATCATATATGGGTATATTGGATTATATACTTCCATATATAGCTTCAAATACGATCATATACGTATATGTTCGGATCCGAAATTCTGAGGGTAATTGGCCGTATATGCGCATATATGAATAATATGTATGTTCATATATGGCCATATACCCTCGTATATGCGCATATAAGGCCATATACCCTCAAATTCATATGCTGTACTTACTACGTCAGCTATAACCTATGATCATATACGAACCCATTCTTAACTTGTGATTGCCTAATTTTGCTTCGTGTTCGGCAATAATAGTTTTTAGGAATAAAAAGTTTGGACATCAATAAAAAAACAAAAAAATACAAAAACAAATTGCACCCAGAGATTTCGGCGTTTCAAAAATTATTACCTACCCGGGTAAAAATCTTAATACGGTGTCATATAATTATATCTTATTTGATAAGTCCCCATATACAACGACATACAACTTGATCCGAAAAACGGGTCATCTGCTTGTGTCTAATTATATCAAATTAGATGTAATTTGATATAGTTTGATCCGAGATTTGTCCATATCCAGGACATCAAATTATATCTAATTCGATATAAAAATATCTGATTTTATATAATTTTGTTTAATAGTAGGTATACTTTTTATGCATATCGGCTTTAAATTGATATTTAAATTTCTATAGCTTGAACAATTTTAAAGGCCCAAATTTTATAACATAAAATTAAAATCTAATCTAAATCGTTTGCATAATTTTTTAATTTAATTTAATATGGCAAAAAAATCACGTGAGAATTATTTGGCTGTGGAGAAATTAACTCTTAATTTATATTAATTTGTACGAGATCATATAGAAAGTATATAAAATTACAAGAATATATTTTTAGTATGACGATACATACAGTGTTATATAACTTCCCAGTGTAGAAAATCATTACCAGATATGTGGTTATGTAACTCCATACTTGGTAATGGTAAGTAGTTACTTTTGTTATTACATTTCTTATTACCTTTATATGGCGATGTCGCGAAAAATAATGAGTTATGGTTACACATCAGCATACGAAAAATCAAAAAATATATCGTTACCTATGTGCTTACCAGTACTGACAAAAATAATGCGTCTAAAAATAGATTTCCAGAAAAATAAATTATATAAAAAAAAATATTTTTTATTGTATTTTTTTTTAAATAAAATTTGCTGGTGCGGGAATCCAACCTGGGTCTACAGATTGCCATTCAATAGCTCTACCATCTCAGCTATATCGACATGTAATATTTAATAGATAAAAACATAATTGACCTGCTGCACACAAGTAAGCATACTCGCCAACATACAAAAAATCAAAAAATATGTGGTTGCATATACCCTTACCAGTGTTTAAAAAATATTGAGTCTAAAAATAGATTTCAAAAAATTTTCAAAAAAATCTATAAAATTATTTTCTATTTGAAATAATGATTAAAATAAGTCATTATTAGTAACTCATTACTATATGTTTTAAAATAATGCAGAAGGTAAGTGGGTGTCACTACTGGTAGTCCAAAAAATAGTGATATGTCAGTACCGTTTCTCAACTGGGTTAGTATCGAACCATATAATCATATCGGTCACTACATATATTTTGATTAGTTTTATATGGCTTATATAGTTATATATGGAGTCAGATTTGGGAATATGTAATAACATCAATTACCGTACAAAAAATTCATTGAAAAAATAATATCAGATGTTTTTGTATATAATAATATGTGTCTTAATGTGAATCCCTTCACAGTCAAATATAACCCAATCACATTATATATATCAATATATAACTATTTTTACCCGGGTAACGCCAAAATGGACAATTCAAGTGAAACCTTAATATTCATATTGCAAAATTTTGAAAACGCAAAATGTTGGTCATATTGTCAAAGTGTAAAATCTGAAGCGATTAAATAATTATTTATTTTTTTCACAAATTCATAATTTTTAACAACTTTATCGTTATCCAGGGGATGAATTCATTAATTTTAAAAATTATGATAGTCCAAACGAGTCGATTCATCGATATCGTTGTCTGATAGCTTTCTATGCACTCATCACTATCGTATCTTTTCCAACATCATTTCGGAGATGATCAGCTGATGGGCACTGTTGCCAACTTTTTCCTCAAAAATCGCTAAATTAAACTAAAAAATTATTATAAAAAAGCCGCCAATAGCTAAATTATGTTTTATTCTGCTAAATGCATTGAAATATCGCTAGATTTGACGAGAACATAGCTAAATTGGCAACAGTTCTCGCTTGTCATAAATTTTACAAAAAAGGTGTGCAAATAAAAATGTTGAATTACACTATGCGACAGTCAAAATCGGGATGGGATGAAACCAACGGGAAATGTTATATCGGTCAAAAACAAGTTATACGTGTCCCGGCGTTTCGCTGGGTCACCTCTAGGAATCGAGATATATCTTTTTTTTGACATAACTCGAGAACCACTAGTCCGATTTTGCTCAAACAATTTTAAAAAAATTAAAAATTATAATTCCTTTAATCTGTTCATATAACGTTTTTCTATATACTCAACAGTTTTGCCGGTAAAAATAAATGTTTGTTACCGCGACCATAAAAATCAATAACCTTTTGTTTATTACTTTTTTTAATATTTTAGGCAAAAAATATTTTTTTCTTTATACATTTATTTTTACCGGCAAAACTGTTGAGTATATAGAAAAACGTTATATGAACAGATTAAAGGAATTGTAATTTTTAATTTTTTTAAAATTGCTTGAGCAAAATCGGACTAGTGGTTCTCGAGTTATGTCAAAAAAAAGACCACCAAAGGTCAAATCGATATATCTCGATTCCTAGTGGTGACCCAGCGAAACGCCGGGACACGTATAACTTCTTTTTTACCGATATAACTTTCCCCGGTAGTTTGAACCCTTCCCGATCACTGACCTCTACCATTTGTCTCACAGTGTTATATGAATTTTTAAATATTTTTTTTTATGAAGTTATAACTTCAATGATTAACTGGGTGCTTTTGTAAAAAGAATCAGACGAATTCGTTAAAAAATTTGTGTGAAAAAAACTGCTTTTAAAACGTTTTTGATTCAAAATTTTTACGCAAATTTGTTAGAACTTCTATGTAGAACAAATGCGGCTAAAAAAATTTAAAGATAAATGTTTCTAAGTTTGTGTTTTTCACAAAAATGTTTTAACGAATTTGTGTGATTCTTTTTATCAAAACAGGCAATAAGAGTGGAAATAAAGAAAATATTAAAATTTTTTATTTGTTTTAAGAAAGAAAATATGCAAAACGATTGCTGTTTTACTATCGTGCATTTTCAATCGTTTTGACGATTTCGTTTGGATGATTTTGTGCTTATGGAAACCAAATTAACTGTCAAAATAACAATTTCGAAAAAACGATAACAAAAATTTCCGCTACGTGAAGCAACACCATCTTCAAAACGTTATAGTCAGACTAAAAACGTCCTATGGAATCTGGGCACAGTTTTAACAATTTTATGTATTCGGTCCACTCTAACTTGCACATACACGAGCTTTATTTTGTAAACTTATCAAGAACAACAGTTATTTTACACAGGTGGGCTGTTGGTAAAATCAAATATACTGTAGAGAGAAAGTACTATAAAGGAGTATGTACATTAGACTGGCAAGTTTTTTTTTTTTGTTTTTTGTATGAAGAAGAACATTTTTTTTTAAATACCAGAAAATTTACAAATTTGAATTTCAACCTCGAGAAAGCTCAGCTTAGAATTGTTGAATTCGAGCTCGAGATAATAAAATGTAATTTGAATGATACTTGTGATTTTCTGCTTAAAATTTATAAATTTTAAATCGGGTTTGTTGAAAATACTCAAAAAACTCGACTGAAGTTTCATCGATGAATCGTCTTAATTAATCGGATTTTTTTCTTAACCGATTAATTGAATAAAATTTGAAAATAATCGAAAATTTTAATTAATGTAATCAATTTCGTAATTAAAATACATCTAGATCATTAATTGTAGTGAATTTTCTACTACTTTTGCATCTCTTTTTCGTTTTGCTGTGTCTTTTTAAATTGTTAGATTTTTTTTATGAAGTTTTCCGAAAAATACCATAAAAATTAGTATTTTGATTGCTTATTTTCACGATTTAAAGTTCTTCGATTTGGCTTAAATTGTTACCACGTCTTAGTTTTAGGCCTAATGCGTTAATAATTTTATTGATATATTCGTAAAAATCTAGAGCCGAAAGAAACTGCCAGTCTAATATACATATATGTCAACAGTTCAATATAATGTGTAAAAGTATTGAGTATGCCAATAATGTCAAAGTCTATGTATGTGTAAATCTCAGCATATACACACATTTACGCTCTAATACACTTACAAATACAATATAAAATAACGTTTAGTTAATGTTAAAAGGACATAAATGTTATAAAACATGAACGATGCTAATGGTAAGTAAAATGGTTCGATAAGAGGCTTTTAACATTAAAGGAATAACTGTAAGTGCAAGTGTGTGTGTAAGCATTGTTTGAATATATTCGCTTGGTTTGTTGGTATACGTGTGACTGTGTATTTGGAGGTTTATTTTGTTTTCTTTTTTTTTATGGTAATGTATTCAATGTCCTAAGTAAATATTGTATTTAAGTACCTTGAGCTTTATTTTGTTATTATTATTCTTTGTTCATCTTATTTTTTATTTGATCTGAAAATCCCTTTTTTAAGGAAAAATTTTTATGTTGCAAAATTTTGTGGAGATTATTTTCAAATCTATTGGTTTTATTTTAATAACTTTCAAATATTCGAAATATTTAAAAAAAGAAAAAAGAAATCTATTTACAATTCAATGAAGCGATTCATTTATATGCTTTTACAATTTTATACAAATTTATCGCTTGGGCGATTGATAAAAATTATTTAAAAACAGTTTTATGAAATGTCGCTTTCGAACAAATTTTTAAGTGGCAAGATATTAACTTAATTTATTTTTTGTGTGAAACTAATGCCACGCGTCAGCTGGATCACTGCCGAATCAGGGGCGGGCTATAGTCACTTCGTCAGCCTACCAGGACTTAGTCTCAACTTCCGCAATGCCAGGAGAATATCGACATTTCCAAATTTCACAGGAACATAAAAGGTGCTTCCCAGCCCTGCAAGGTCATCAGCTCGGTGCCACGGGACCCAAACGAGTCGAATATCAAACTGCTTAGCCATCTTATTTAAGGAAGATCCGCAATTATAGGCAGTTACCATAGTTAGTAACGTTGATCCCAAGGACCTGACCGTACACAGAGGAAATTTTGTTGAACGAGTTTTAATGAAATTTTTCAGTAAACTATTTTGTGAAGTTTTCTTCACAAAATAAATCAAAAATTTCTTAAATATGATGGAAAAGTTTCATATACGAGTATTTTATGAATCCAGTTTAACGTGGTCTTTATTAAATCCCCACCGGAATTGGATTGGAAACGGAATTGAATTTTGTAAACGGGCTTATAAAAATGAACGGAAACGACATTACAATGACGTCCTAAAACTTTTATTAAAACTAAGTTTTAAAATATTAAATAAAAACATATAATAAATATAAAATACAATTTTTTATTAATTAACTTAACTTCACAATTTCCTTGAGCTTAAAGTTTGATTTTTATATATAAAAAGTTTTTTATTTTCAATATTTCGCTACTCCATTGTGTAGCATCTTCAGGAAATAACCATTTAATTACACTATGGAACATTTTTGGGATTATTGTCTGGGGGGTGAGAAATTCCAAGTCAGGGTGATGGTACTAGGTCAGTATAGTAAAACCCTCAAAGGGTTTGTTGTTCGTATGTGTCATATGAATTTAAAAAAAAAAATTTAAATTTTTAGGCAAAAAAATATTTTTTTTTCTCCACAAATTTATTTTTACCGGCAAAACTGTTGATTATGAAGAAAAATGTTATATGAACGGATTAAAGAAATTGTAATTCTAAATTTTTCTAAATTTGTTTTATCAAAATCGGACAAGTGGTTCTCGAGTTACAACTAAGCGAAAAAACATCAAGATAAGGAAAAAATTTAAAAGGTCATAAAAAAAATGACACATACGAACGCCAAACCCTTTGAGGGTTTTACTATACTGACCTAGTACCATCACCCTGACTTGGAATTTCTCACCCCCCAGATTGGCTGTTGTACTGTGTTAACAAATTATAAACAATTTGAAAGTTTGAAAAAATAAAATAAAAACTTTTTATTTATAAAAAACAAACCTTAAGCTCAAGGAAATTGTGGAGTTAAAAGTAGAAAAAGAAGGTTAAATAAACGACAAAAATTTAGTAATTTACTCATCAGATCCTTAGAAAAGACTTATACAATAGAATCCAATATTGGAAATTCTCGTTTAAAAATTGCCATAAAAAAAAGAATGAGGAAATTTTCTTCTTGTTTTTTACTGAAATTTCCGATTGTTGGATTCTACGGATTTGATGAGGAAATTTTCAATCTGACTAAAATGTTTTTCTTAAAATAATAAATTTTGACGGGCAATTTTTTTAGAGTTAATTATTTGTTACACTTAAAATAATACGTCAGTACAAAAATCTGTCAAACGGGTTTCAAATTGATTTGACTAATTTTTAAAAAATTTTTAGTTGCAACACTGATTTTAACAAAGATTTTAGTTATGTTCATTTAACACAATACTAAAAATCCTCAGTACTTTAAATAGTTTTGAGTGTTAATTTTCAAAACTATTTATAACTAATTTTTAAGAACCCATTCAATAAATTTTACAAAATTTATTGTTAAAATACAATATTTTCACGTTTCTGTTATTACCCGGTAGATGGCGGCACCAGTGTATCCGAAGTTTTAAAGATGGCGCTATTTCTTTCCCTCCCGATTTTTTAAAATGACCCATATCTCGAAAACTAAGAGAGATATAGCAAAATCGACGATAATTTCGACTACCCAGAACCGTACAATAGCTCAGCGAAAGAGGTTATCTCTATCCAAAAATGGACCTTGGCGGGGCCTTGGACCCTCGGAAATTTTTAATAAAAGTTGTCCACATCATTAAATTGCCCATTTCTCGAAAACTAAGCCTCATAGCGCAAAACGGACAAAATGTTTGCTCCACTGGAGTGCCCTTATATGATATGGACTAGGCCCGGGGATCCCGAGACCGTAAATTTGGATAAATTCTACGACTCAGTATAATAAAAGTGTAGTTTTTACAAATTTTTTACTTAAATTAAGATTTGTTAAATTTAACAAAAGAATTTGTTAAAATCAACAAATTTTATTTTAAGACTAAAACCAGGAATAAATTTTGTTAAAGTAACAAATTTTTCCGATCAGCCAACAAACTTATTATTGTCAGTGTACACATATTTATTACATTTTCGGAAACATAAATATTTAAAGTTTTATGACGTCATTGTAATGCCACTTCGGTTAATTTTTATAAACCCGTTTACAGAATCCAATCCGTTCCCAAACCAATTCCGGTGGGGATTTCATAAAGATCACACTCACAAAAGTTTGTCGGTAGAATCTACTGAAAATGACAGTTAAAACAAAGGTACACTTGTGCTCACGAAATTAAGTCAATTCAATTTTTTTTTAAATTTTATTGTTGTTGCCTTTATTTTTAAATTTCAAAATAGTGGCTAAATTCGTCACGAAAGGCAAGGAGATGGTTCAGAAAATTATACAGAATTTTAACGTAATGTTTGTTTTTTCAACTTGTCACTTGTTTTAAGTGGGCGTGGCTTTTAACGAAAAATTAGCGATATCAACCTTTTATCAAATTACACAGTAAAATTTAGGCAGTACTGATCGGTTCTGTACAAACTGTATATTTTTGGAAATCCTATAAAATTTCCGTAAGTCTTGCATTATTCTTATCTACAAATAGTCACCAGACTTAAAATTGCAGCACTTTAAACATGACCAAGTTTTTCTTTGTTTTTAGCGATTTTAAAAGAAAGTTAGCAACACTGAAATTTTAACATGAAATGCGTTTTACTATAACGTAGAAAAAATCTTGACTGATTTGTTATATTTTGGTAAGAAAAGCATAAAACCATTCACTTTAAAATTTCAGTGCTGTTAACTTTATTAAAAACGCTAAAAACAAGGAAAATTTGGTCATGTTTAAAGTGCTGCAATTTTAAGTCTGGCGACTATTTGTAGATAAAAATAATGCAAGACTTAGGGAAATTTTATAGGAATTTCAAAAATATACAGTTTGTACAGAACCGATCAGTACTGCCTAAATTTTACTATGTAATTTGATAAAAAGTTGATATCGCTAATTTTTCGTTAAAAGCCACGCCCACTTAAAACAAGTGACAAAATGAAAAAAAACAAACATTACGTTAAAATTCTGTATAATTTTCTGAACCATCTCCTTGCCTTTAGTTGCGAATTTAGCCACTATTTTGATCTTTAAAAATAAAGGCAACAACAATAAAATTAAAAAAAAAATTGAATTGACTTAATTTCGTGAGCACAAGTGTATATGCAGTTAAAAAGGCGACAAAGGTATTTACCTTTAAAATAACTGAAACTTTTGTCATTTTTATCTGTTGAAAAATAACTAACAAATGCATTAAAAATAACTACCAATGTCGTAAAATTAACTGATAAATTTTTACTACACAAATTTCAAAACAACTGACAAAATCGGTAAAAACTACTGTTTTTTACATTCAATTCTTTTTGTTTATAAAAGTATATTTTAATAAAAAAAATATTTTTTTTTCTTTCGATTACAAAATTATGTATTATTTATAACTTCAGCCTATTTAAAATTCGAAGTAAAAATTCCAAACCGTTCTCCTGTTATTATGCTTTTATGCATAGGAGATACAATACAATTTTCTGATTTTTATCTGCAAACTAAAAATATATCAATAATAACAAATATAAACTAAACAAGAATTTTTAAAATTCAAAAATTCAACGAAATATTTTATTTTTTAAATAACTACCAAAAATAACTGTTTACTGTAAAATTTATGTTTTGGTAGTTGTTTATTATGATATTAAAAATAACTGCTTTAATCAACTGTTACGAAATTACAGTACTTTTCGTTAGTTATTTTCTTAAATAACCGTCATAAATGTTGTTTTGCATTTTTCTATAGAAAAACCACTGTAATTTCTGTTAAAAACAACAACTACTGATTACTACAATAACAACTGTCATGTAGTAACTGTCAAACTTTTTTGAGTGCACGTTCTTGAAACTTTTTCATTGAATGTGGGAATCTTTTAATAAATAAAATGAAATTTTTCACAACATTTTATGTAAAATTCCATTAATTCAATGAAAAGTTTCAATCGACGAGTTCCAGTGAAACTTCATTGATTTTATGCAATAATTCATTAATATCATGCAGATAATTCTCTCAGTGTATCCCGCTATCGCTTGCCGTGTACAGAATATTTCGCCCTCCCCAAACTAGACCCCAAAGCTACTCGGTTCCCAAGCTTTTATGCGTCTGTATAAAAGCTGAAGTCGCGCATTATCACCGGTACGCCACCAGCGGATCCACATTCGGCAGAAAAGCCCCATTCGCCATTATTACACTGTGGCCACACGCAGCTTTTTAGTCGCATCAGCCGCTACCTATCAGAGCATCGACGAATGAATTCCCCAAAAATAATTTTAAATCGAATGAATTCATATTTAAACAATCGCAGGGAATTTATTCCTTGGAATTCATTCGATGGAATTCAAATATATAAGGAATTCAATCAATCTATCAATCGATTTTATCAATCATAGAATTAAATCGTTGGGATTTCATTACACTTCTAACTCGTTCGATTGACAATTTGGGAATTAAATCGATCATTCGATTTTGTATCATTTGATTGGACATTTGGTGAATAACATTCAATTTTCCTCATTTGATTAAAAAAAAAAATTGTGAAATTCTAAAATTATGAAAAAAGTCTATAAAAAATTTAGTTAAAAAACTGCTAAATTAGCAGTTTATTTTTGCTATATGTTAGTAAGATAGGAACAGCAAAAAGGAAACTGTTAAATATACGGATTTGGTCTATACGACGCGTTTGAAAAAACAACACTTTACTATAAAAAATAAAAAATGCCCTGTTGGCAGTCCGTCTCCAATATACACAAATTGCCTGCACTTGTACGTAAAAACCATACGTCAATGTGGCATACGTCTAAAGTACAATGTTTGTATATGTCTGTTTGATCACTTCTGAAAGTATTCATATAGAGACAATCTGACAATAAAAATATAAACAATAATACAATTTAATGGATAACCACTGATGAAGCCTGTCCATTGAAAAAGGCAGAAACTGGATCTAGTCTGATTTGCAAATTTAATGTGTTTATAACTTTTGAAGAAAAGGTTTATTCTTCTTCTTAACCTCAAACCTACTAAATACGGAATTTTAGTTATGTTTGAGTCAAGTCTTTGCTAATTGAAAATAACAAATTAACTTCCTAAAATCAGCAAAAAATTTTGCTAAATAATTAGTAGCCTAGAAAATCTCGAACCAATTTAAAATTTTCGAAGTTTTTTTAAATGCAATTAAAAATCGAGTCCTTTGGAAACAGCAGTTTACAAATTTTTTTACCAAATATTTCTGTTAATTTAACAGGATAAACTGCTATTTGCATTCAACAATTTTAGCTCAAAAAAAAAAAAAACAAAAAATTAGCTTAGATATAAAAGTTTGTTATTGCTGCTCTTCGTCTACTAATATTTAGCAAAATTTTCTGCAGATTTTACAGTACAATTTGTCATTTTTATTTAACTAAAGGTTAACTTAAGTATAACTAAAATTTTGTAAATTTAACAGTTTTAAATTTGCTGTTCTTATTTTACTAGCGTTTAGCAAAAAAATCTACTAATTTCAGCAGCTTTTTCTGCAAGTTCATTTTTAACTAATTTTTAGTTCTTTTTATGCTATTTTTACAGATTTTTTTCTATGAGTGAAAATTAAGCTCTTTCTGGGTGGACTATTTTTACTTTTGCAGAATTTTAATAAATTCATATTAATTGCGTCGTTTTAATCGATACATTAATTAAATTTAACCTTTGGCTATTACATTTTTAATTACAAATCAATCTGTGTATTGATTCCATTTAGCGTCATCTCATTTCGTTCGGTGTTATGAAAGAATATAACCCAGCAAAAAAAAAAAATCATCAAAAGAAGAGAAAAAGAAGCAGTGAATTGGATTTCGATATTGTGAAAATTTGGATCGGAACCAAGGAATTTTACATAGGCTTGTCATAGGGTGGGAGTTTTCTTTTATGATCCTTTTGATGTTCTTTTTAATTGGTGAAAAGGACTTCATTTTTATTCGTAAAAAATTGAAGCAAATCACTTGGAACTGACAACTTGTCTCAAAATAATTAAAGTTAAGTACTTAACCATAGTTATAAATGTTAAATTTATATGGAAATATCTGTAGTTAGATAGATTTGAAAAGACTTAATTTGTGAAAAAGAACTGCTTTAGAAGCGGAAAATCAGAACTTAAGGTGGGGAAATACTGTAACAACAGCATTTTAAAGGGCGCATTTGAAAGGTTGTCAAAAATTCAATTAAGAATATTTTTAATATTTTATTTCTTTATTTAAAAATAATGTTATTGTAGTATTTTTAAAAAATATTAGTTTTATATTTCCCCAGCCAAAATCGCCAGAGTTGCCACTTCATTACTGGCCAAAATCGGCTGCCACTGTGCAGCCTTCATTAATAATCGGAAAATAAAAATATAAAGTGATTCTTAATCCCAGATAAATTCTCTAGTCCTTATCGTAGCCCGATTTTTATTTAAAAAAAATTTATTTTAACAAAGTTGCCACACAAACTTAAAAATTCCAAAAAAAGGCAAGAAAAAACACATTTGCTCGGGGATATAAAATTTATTTGACCAAAATTCAAAAAAAGGGCCACGATAAGGACTACAGTTTTTTGTTGCCTATGAAAGAAAAAAAACTCGGATCGAAATCGGTTAACCCGCCTTGGCTGTATAGTGGCAGCCGATTTTGAACTCAGGGTTGTGGCAAAACGCGTTTAAAGTTTAATATTTATTTTACGCTAAGAAAACAGCAAAATTTCAAAAAACCGTGTATGAACAGAATTTTTTATCTCGCAGTTTTCTACATGTGCACCAAATTTGGGAAGAATCGGGTAAAGGGTGTTTTATATATTAACCTAAATATTCGTAAAAACGATGATAGAGAGTTTATTAGACATTTCATTTCGGTCAAAATCTTTTATTTCGTACATTTTTTAATTTGTTTTGTATTTATTTTTTTATTTTTTATATACATTGATTACTTTTATGGCTTATAGAAAGCCATCAGTACCTGCCTCATATAAAGTGCCTTCGTCCACCATCGAGGAATCGTCATTGGCTTTTCTTTAAAGACTGCGTGCAATTCTTGCATCTTTGGATGTAGTTTTTTTCTTTTTGTTCTGCTATATTATGCGAAATAAGATTTATAATAAAGACAATGATAAAAAACGCTCCCAAAAAATTTTGTGTACAAATTTAATGCATAGAATATTACTTTGAGACTAAAATATATTTTACAAAAAAAACATGTGGAAATTTTATTTCTTCGTATTTTTTATTAATATTTTCTGAGCATATACTGAAGAGTATGCTCTATCCAAATAAAATATAAAAAAAGTTCGATAACAAAATTTTTGCTAGAGTCGATACCCCCCTTAATGATACTTTGGAATCAGTGAAAAATTGATTCCTTAAGATCACTTACACTTTTTTTGCTGGGACAAGTCAATTTAAAAACAATACAAATTTAATCAAGTAGTCCTTTTCATGTTAAACAATACTCTCTACTGACTGAACTTGTGAAATTTCATTTTAATTTCAATCTTTATTAAAGGACAAGTGAGTAAACAACAGGCATCAATGACATTTTTATTAAAAAAAAAAAAGAAAACACCACCTGTACAGTTTTAATAAATAAAGTCACTGATGCATTATGTAAAATTAAATGAAAAATTCGTGTATTACTTTGTGTTATGACTAGCACTTGATTTTTTTTTATTAAAAAAGTTAAAATAAAAAAAATGATGAAAATGAAAAATTTTAGTAAAATTGTAAATATCTATGGCGCTTAATGTAGAAATGCCTTAATTAGATTTTATTCAAAATCACGTTTTGCCCCGTCCTCTAGTTCCATCACGACTGCTTTTGTGGCAGTGTTTAAAAATTTTGTAAAAAAACGCCGTGCAAATGCTGCTTAAATATTTAACGAATGGAAACGCATAGCAATTTACAATATTTTATTACATGTCTGATCACCATCTACTTATTCTGGCTTATATCGTGATTAGAGAATGTTCTTGTACTGCTATATGTGTAAAAAAGAAAATTTAATTAAAAGTCTCACTTTGCTTTAGAAAATTGACTTTTACATATGGTACATTTATCAACTGTATATTCTTGTTCTTTTGATGTTTATCATACTGTTTTTTAATCTATTTTGTTTTTGAACTTTGTTTTTTTTTTTTTACTTTTTCAACTCCAAAATTTTAACTTTTGTAAATTGTTTGCTTTCATTATTAAATTCCGTTGCTGACAATGGTTTTCTGTCGTTCGTTTATTTGAGTTGTTTCCACTGGAATTAAACCACCAGTTTTTACCACTGCTGTGCTTTTGATTTTCAGTATTTAACAAATAAAAAGGATTCGGACGAAAATAAATATTTATTTATTGTTAGTGAATGTATCATGTTTGTTATTTTTGTTGTTGTCAACTTTTTAATTGAGCGGTAACAAAAGTGTAAATATTTATAAATTCTCTACACACAGAAAAAAAATAAAAATAAATTAAACAGCATCAATATAAATAGAAAGAGCTTTGAAATTAAACTAAGTTTAATTTAAATATGTTTCTAATTTTTTAATTTAAATATGTTTCTACATATTTTCAAAATGCGAAGACGTAGATCATTGAAATTTTAATTTAAAAAATGATGTTTATTTTAACTAATATCATATTTACTTTAATAAGATTCATTCTTAATTTAAAAATGTTCATCCAAAAATAGGATGCTTATTCAAATATAATATACAAATAAAAGGTTCTGATAACTGATTCTGGCAGAGGGGATAAAAAAATGTAGGTTTATCGGCGTTTTAAAAGTTTACGTCTGGCCCTATGTTTTTGAGTGGCTAAAGTTTTCCCCCTTTTGCAAATGTTTATTGTGAATCGGCGAACTTACACCGAAAAAATTGTTTCCCAAATATTAGGTCATTTGAACTAAATTTAAAGAAATTTGGGAATGATTTGGCTCCAAGGAAATTTTAACTTCAATCGAGTACACAATTTTCTTAAAAAAAAGTTAAAACAATTAACTTAAATTAAGTACATTTTTTCTGAGATTTAGTAAATACTGTTTTAATTTTTCTGAAATTTTTATTAAAATTTAGTATGTATTTTACTTAAATTCAGTATAAACTTGTTCTTAAATTTAGTATACATGTCTTAAAATCAAGTCAATTGTTCTTAAATTTAAAGATGCTTTGAACTTGTGCTAACGCAGAATAAACTTATTTTTAGTTCATATGTTATGCTCGTATTAAGAATATCCAAAAAAAAAAACCATGCAAAAAATTGCAGGTATTATTTATTAATTTTTAATTCTCATTAGGTATAAATAATCAAATATATAAGTATTTTAGTTTCACTACCAAAAATCTAAGTAATCAATTTCATATATTTTTTTATGAAAGTATTGACGAAAATAATTTTAATATTTTTTTTGGTTAATATAAATTTGTGTGAAATTTATTACTTAAATTTTCTTCACAACACTAAAATACTTATATGTATAATACAAACTACAAACCAAATAAGAATTCCATAGGTTATAAAATATTTTCAGGAATAAGAAAGAAAATCTTTACTAGAATTTAAGAAGTTTACACTTGGTTTAAAGAAGTTAAAATGTTTAAACTAAATTTAAGGAAGTTCATTATTTGAATTTAGTTTTTCATACAATTTTAAATTTCATAATTTTTAGTTCAACCAAATTCTTAACATTTAAGATTTTTAACTAAAAATAAATACATTTTTCAACAGTTTTAAGAAATTTTAACCTAATTCAAGAAAATAAATTTAAGGAAAACGTTTTATTATTTTTGAGTTAATACGAATTTTGGATAAACTAAAATCAAATAAAACTTGCATTATTTGAAAGCAATTTTACTTATTGGAAAGAAATTTAACTCATTTTTATTAATAACTCATATACATTGTTTTAATAAAGTGAAACCTTAATTTTAGTTCATATAATTTTTTGAGTGTATGTAAATCACCACAACGAACATTTTTGTGGAACACTTTAATCCTCTAACTGTTCAATTAACGGTACTGTAACGATTCTTTAACTTGGGTTGATTTATAAAAGGGAACGGCTACCTACTGGTTCGGCTGTGCTCGTCGATGGGGGAGTTTATTATGTTCCCAAAAGAATTTATATTTACTGAATCGTTTACTGTAGATTTTAAATTTAGGTAGCAAGTCAAAAATATAAGGGGCGATACCTTAAAACAAAAAAAAATAATAAACAAATAACAAAAAAAAATATCGAAAATGAACCGAAAAATGTTGATGATAGAAATGTAGCTCATGATGGAATTTGCTACATTATTCCTATGCCCACCCTCCATGCTGACTGTAGGGTAAATTTCAGTCAGCCCAAAAAAAAAAAATAAAAACCTACATACTCACATACCTAGGACTTCACCTTTCGTAATAAAATAAGAAAGTTTAAATTTCCATCTTAGGAATATTAGCAAGAAAATTTATTTATAATAATAATAAGAATTATGGACATATTTTAATAAGTAAATAGTATTCGGATAACAAATAGACAAATAAAAAAACTATAAATGGTCACCTTCTTTAAAGGTTTTTCAATAATAAAAAAAAAATAAAAAAAAAATTTTAATAGTTCAATAAAATGTAAAAAAAAATTTTGTAAACTAGTGTAAAAAAAAATTTTTAAATGTAAGACATGGTAATGGTCAACTTAAGAACCAAATTTTTATAATGGTTGAACAAAATATAAAAAAATATGTTTGTGACCTAGTGTAAAATTTATTTATTTAAAAGAAGTTTAAGGTTTGACCCAAGAAGATGAAATTAATCGTTAATGATATATTAAACATGAATA
The DNA here is from genome assembly GCA_949987735.1 of Leucophora obtusa. Lineage (NCBI taxonomy): Eukaryota > Metazoa > Arthropoda > Insecta > Diptera > Anthomyiidae > Leucophora > Leucophora obtusa. The sequence continues at coordinate 63,504,538 of OX465295.1, forward strand.
AATAGTATAAAACCCAATTATTGGAATTAAATTAATTGTAAAATAACATTTACGGGAATAAAATTAAATAAAGAAAATATTTAATATTTTGTTTTTCTTTAATATGAATTTTAAAAGAAAAAGAAAATTATTTCATTAATTAACAGTTAAAATTTTAAAATATATCAACTAATAGATTGCATTTAAATCAATCCCAAAAAAAAATCTTAATCCCGCAAAAGCTTGAAATTATTGAATTATGGCAACCTTAATTGCATTTACAAATTCAATATTCATCACGTTAAGATACAATCAATCTAATAGTTATTCATATTTATTATTATATTTTTAAAAAGCAAAAAAAATTTGAGTGAAAAAAAAAAAAATGTGTATCAACACATAAACTATAAATTTGAATAAACTTACGGTTTATTATCCCTCGTTGTCATCAAGCGCTTGTAGACGAAGAATATATTTGGCTGTAAGTTTTAATTTAGTTAGTAATTAATATGTATGCTTGGCTGTTATTATTTTAGTTAGATTAAGTGTTACTCATTTAGAATCAAAGTCTCTAATTGAGTGAGTGAGAGAGTTTATTGCATGGAGATGATTGATACGTGTGTGTTGTTGTAATTAGTATTATGTGTGTATGAAAGTTTAGATAATAAATTGTTAATAAGTTTAGATTATTATTATATATATATTTATTTTTTTTTTTAATTAAAATTCAAATTAGGTGACCAGACCAATAAATAACTAAAACAAATTAATTATGGAACTAATAAAATAAAAAAATTAAGAAAGTTGAAATATCAGAACGTTGAGGTCTTACTAAGAGTATGTAAAACTGACTCAGATTATAAGCATATTATAAGATAATATGTATAAATGTATATTATAATTATAAATGGATATATATTTAGAAAAAAAATTATATTGACAATTAACTCTGTCGTAGTTCTTAGACGATAAAGTCAAAGTTTACGCACCCATTTACCTTTTCACTTTCTTTTTTTTTTTTTTTTTTTTTTTTTTTTTTATCAGCCTCAAATCTTATTCTGCATTGGAGTTCCTGGTTGCCTCTTGACGTTTTGAAAATGTTGCAGTTTCCGCCTGAAGATCTAATATAACTGTCCGTATCCACTAATGATTTCTCGGAAGCTTCGCAATCTCTTATTCTCTTAAATTCTTTTACCTTAAATCCTTAGGTAACGGCTTCAATATTTGGAATGGTAATGGGTATTATAGCACGCTTATCAGTTTACCAAAATAGGGTTTAAAAGACATTTTGTTGTTAGCTTCTATTCTATAAAATTATGGTATGATTGATTGTTGTATGGGACTGACTGGCTAAAACCTTTGTCTGTTGCTGGCTTTTATTACAACGACAATCCCGTTCCCCGATTAGACAATTTCCTTTTTTAATTTTGCAAAATTTTGCACACAGAAACACATAAACGCCAGGGCAAACGAAACAATAATTTGTCACAACTTTTCTTTTTACTTTTAAATAAATATTAAAATTTCTCTCCCGTTTTACACAAAAATTTTCAAATAAAATCTTTTTCCAAATTTTACTACACGATCTCCAAATTCTCAAACAATGAATGAATGAAAATTTTACAATTTTTTTGACAACATAAAAAAATGTTTTCAAACAAAATTTTCCAATAAAGTGTTTTCCAAATTTACACTCAAATAAAAATTTAGTTTATCCATAATAAAATGCAATTTTCCCAACATTCGGCCCCCATTAAATGGTCGCCATCACAGTACTTTTTTGGTCCCTTTTTAAAAAGAGATAAAAAAGATCCATAAATTGAAGAGCTAGAGGGTTAAAGTTGTAACGAGGTTTTATTCATTTGCTGAGGTAGTTCAGTCGTGTCCAAGGTCAACTTGAGGACCTCTAACCTTAAGTATTAAAACACAGTTTATTTACTCTTTCGGGAGTTAGCAAATAAATATATTTTATTGTTGTTATTTACTCTTACAACTTCAATTTATATCACACGATGATCAGCAAGCAATCCTTCTTCTCCGGTCGGATTTATCGACTATGTCGTCAGCAGGTAGGGACTCTCGGTACTAGTTGTGACAATCGGCATGATTTCGATAATCGGGTTCATTCGGATAAGTTGTCGATCACTAGCGCTCTCGGCAGGAGTCCTAACAATCGCAGGTAGGAACTATCGGCACTATTGATGATAATCGACAAAAGTACAGGTATCGGTCACCAGTGCTCTCGGCAGGAGTCCTAGCAATCGGCAGGTAGGGACTCCAGGCACTAGCGGTGACGATCGGCAAATATCGGGTGGGATTCGGTGATCGGGTTCGTTCGTCTAAGTTGTCGGTCACAAGTGCTCTCGGCAGGAGTCATAGCAATTGGCAGGTAGGGACTCCAGGCACTAGCGGTCACGATCGGCAAATATACAGGTAATCGGCTGGGATTCGGTGATCGGGTTCGTTCTGTGGCTGGAGTATCATAATCGGCAGGAGTTGTGATGATTGGCATGCACTCGGCAGTTGATATTACGATTAGCAAGTCTTCGGGCTGTCGGCGGGTGGTCGTGCAATCGGCAGGTGCGACATTCGGTGCTAGATAGTTGACCTTCGGCGATATCAGCTAGGCTCGGTGTTCTGTTCGGAGTTGCATGAGAGAGCGGTCAACCGAAGTTGCTGAAGAGCTGTCAACCGAAGTTGCAGAAGAGCAGTCAACCGAAGTTGCGGCGGAATTTATTAATAGTGGGCCGCCTACGTATGTCGGGCAGACCCCAAAAATATGGGTTAAAGATGATGCAGGTAAATCCCCAGCAGCAGGCAGAACTTCGACCCCCTTGGCTTATTAAATTAAATCACTTATGTGATAAATAAAATAAACAGTATGAGAATTGCCAGCATATAATATTTACGTTGTGAAAAAATAGTATAAATGATTATTCATAATGCTGTACCCGTGTATAGGTACAGCAACTTATATTAAATGTATACAAACATACAAACAAGTGTAGTGCATACACTGAACAACTTTCATAGGCTTGTTATATATAGTAGATGTACAACCGCACAAACCAATGTAATAATTAGAGTGATACGTCATTTAGTGTGTTTACACTACATAAAAGTACGTAGTATTTACATCGAAAAAAGAAATTATTTAAATTAAAAATTATAATATGTAGGTAGTAATTTTGCTACGTTACAAAGTGTTCTGCAAAAATATTTGTTATGAAATTTTACTATAAGTCTCTGAAGGCATCAACGTTGAAAATTCAACTTTTATGCCAGAAATAATTCAAAACTTAAAATATTTTTAAGGGTTAACTAAATACCTACATATGTGACGCGCAAAATAGAAAGGGACCTAAGGGTAAAAACCGGTTTTGTTCAGGAGAGCCATTTTAAAGATTTAAATACGTGTATCTTTGGTGTACCATCACTGAGCGTGTTGGTATTGGTCTCATTTGAAAGCGACACATCTCATGACGTCAGGAACGTGTTGGTCAACCTTGAAAACGCGCGTAGGTCGTCCCTACCTCTTGTTTTGTGTAGTTGGTTTTTACTGTTTTCTACCTAGCGCGCTGTTTCCATGAGTTTGATATCAATTTTGCTCGCGGTTTTTCGAATCCAGCTTTATTTTCTGAAATTATTAATTGCCCAGTGTAGAAAATCATTACCAGATATGTGGTTATGTAACTACATACTTGGTAATGGTAACTAGTTACTTTTGTTATTACATTTCTTATTACCTTTATATGGGGATGTCGCGAAAAATAATGAGTTATGCTTACACACCAGCATACGAAAAATCAAAAAATATATCATTACCTATGTGCTTACCAGTACTGACAAAAATAATGAGTCTAAAAATAGATTTCAAAAAATTTAAAAAAAATCTAGAAAATTATTTTCTATTTGAAATAATGATAAAAATAAGTCATTATCAGTAACTCATTATTATATGTTTTAAAATAATGCAGAAGGTAAGTGGGTGTCATTACTGGTAGTCCAAAAAATAATGATATGTCATTACCGTTTCTACACTGGGTGTGAATTATAATAAATACTCATTTATAATTCTATTAAATCGTGAATATCACTCTGTTAGTACGAAAATTTTTTTTAGAATCGTCGACTTCACTTTCATAAAACGCGCATATCTCTGGGAGGGAACACTTTTGGGGCATGGGATCGGTCTCATTCGATGCTCAGATGTTGTCCACATCCAAAAAAAAAAAAAAAAAAATTGATTTTTTACCCTTAGGTCCCTTTCTCTATGCGCTGTCACATATTCAGAATTGGCACTCAAATGTCCCACAAACCTGAGTTTTAAGGGGTTTAACTTTTTAAGGATTTATGGATTTAATATATTTTCTAAAAACTCCTTTTTTTTTATTAAAGTTTAATTTATGTTGAGTTTAAAAATAATTGCTGTTCACATTCTTTTCGTTTCAGATCTTAACATATATATTAAAACGTGTTTAAACAAAACAGCCATAACTTTACGACACGTTTAGTTTTGTTCGCTTTTGGGGGAAAATAGGAAGTAAAACAAAAATAAAGCTCAACAAACTTCCTAAAGTATATTTAAAATAAAAACAACAACGCCCAACTCATATTTTTTTTTGTTAATTTAAACACAATAAATTTCCAACAACGGCAGTAGTAGCAGTAGCAGCTGTAAATGACAAGAAACAATAAAGTTTTGCATAAACAACAGCAAAATAAAAGCTAAGTGACAATTTGTACAAAAAAAAAAAAGCAGGAAAAAAAGGGAAATGCAACTAAAGTAAAAGGGAAATAACACTAAAAGAGAATTTCCAAACAACAAATAAAGAAATAAAGGAAAATAAAAAATATATAGTTAAAGGTGGCCAAAAACACGTACAAAAGCAATGATTTGTATAAACACGCACTAACTATAAAATAAAACTAAAAAAAAACTACAAAAAAATGCACAAATATTTTGAGGAAAAACAACTAAAAGCACATATTTCAAGTTAAAAAAGTGCTGTCCTCCCCCTGGAGTAAGATTAACTAAAAAGAAAAGAAAAACAACGCACAAATATCAAAAAGAAAAAAAGTACCCACTGTTGGCATAAACCTCCAAGAAAAGTTTTGTTAAGAGAAGTACAGGAAACGGAAGTTAAAGTAGCATACAAAAAGGAGCAAAAAAAAAAAATTAAAGGGCGTTCTAACACATAAATATCTTAAAGAGACAAAAGTGTTAAATCTTGTAATATAATAAGATTTTTAAATCCTGTCTTTAAGCTTGCTAAGAAAAATTTTATATTAAACATAGCACGAAAGTTAAAAACAGTACCCCAAAGTAAAAAAAAAGAACAAGCACAAACCTTAGAAATATCCACATTTTTCTATTGAGTTTCTAGTTTTCCAAGAATTTAAAATTTGTTGTTTTTTAAACTAGTTTATTTGAAATATAAACCGGAACTAAAATTTGTCAACTGCTCACACACATACACACACTCAAACTACAATCGCACATCTTGTTATGCTACGCACACTTTACTAAATAACAAACCAACACATACAAAAGAAAGGAAAACGTATTTTTTTTACACAACGCCCAGAAGCAAAACAAACAACCAAACAAACAAACAGAAAAGAAGAACTCATGCATTTAAACAATAAAATAACTTTTTTAACAAGAAAACAACAAAAGTGGAAAACTTAAATAATAATAATAATAACAACAACAACATTCTCGCATACATTTGTAGGAAACGGAAATAAAGTAATCATTGAGTGTGTAAACAACCGAATAAATTCTATCAACAACATAAAAGGACCAGTGTAATTTATCTTACATGTTTCATAGGAAATTCTATGTATTAATAAATCCTTTAGTTTAATATTAAACGAAAAAAAAAAAAAACAGAAGGTCCTTTTAACAACACTCGTCCATTCAACCATCCATTTGGTACACACTCAACTATAGTACTCAAAAGTTTAACCAAAGCCCTAGTTTGCTAGTTGCCATCTATATACAAACAAAACAACTTAAATTAATATTGACAAATTCTACTTTGTTGTCGGTTTTTTTTTTGTTTGTTAGTTTTAACAACAACTACAACCACCATTAAAGTGTATTTAACAGAATTTTTCGAGAGTGGCCTAGGATTAAATAAAAAACCGCCAACCTGGAACTAATGGAATTAGAGAATATTGTGGCCAATACGGTCTACTTAAAAGCCAGAGAAGGTAAGTGAACAAACAATTTATATGTATATTAATTGAAACTTTTAATGAAGTTAAATATGGAATAAACAGAGCAGCGACTTTCAAAATAAGGGTTTAAATATGGACTTAATACTATAATACTTAATACTGGACACTATAAAACCAAAATATGCACTAAATGTGTGTCTTTCTTATAAAATAAAAAATTAACTAATTAGAAATTTATTAATTCCGTTCGAGGCCAATTTCCATATTATGAATTAATATAACAAGTACTTTTTTTCAAAAACTGCTATTTTTCTTCATCAGGATACTCTCCTGACAAATACTTCACAGAGTTTTTACTTTCAAAAAACCTCTACACTTTCAGGAATGGAAAGACGATCGTTTCGGGGATTACGCCACCACTTTCTAAAGAAAACTGATGAAGGGGTTCTGGAAAATCCCCGAAACGATCGTCTTTTCATTCCTGAAAGTGTAGAGGTTTTTTGAAAAGTAAAAATAATTATTTCGACCTTTAATTCCACAATGAAAAAAAAAACGTTTCCCTTATTTATTTCTTTAAAATTATTTTTAGTAGTTTTTTAGAGTATTTCGCCAACTGTTTGAAAAATATATGTTAAATTCAATTATAAACATTTATTTATATATCAAAGTGCAAACTTCAAAACCAGATCCACAATTTCGGAGTTTTTTTTTTTAATTTTAATAGCCCAAGTAAAAAAAATGATATGGAGCCATATAAAGTTATATTTAATTATATATAATCTTCTATGTAATTAGATATAATTATATCCGAAAAATGAGAACGTCTTATTGTATCATATTGTATCGAATTGTACACAATTGTATACAATTTGGTACAATTTGATACAATTCGATACAATATGATACAATTGTATCCGAATTTTGTCCTCATCCAATTACATAAAATTATATCTTTTTGTATAAAATTATATAAAATGTTATAAAAGTGGACATAGTTTGATACAATTATACCTAAATATTAACCCTATATTTTTACCATAATATATGTGACCATATCTAACAATATACAAAATTATATTTTTAAATAAAAAAAGATATACAATATCTGGAGATCAGACCTGAGGGATTTCAATTACAATTACTTGTAATTTGTAATTGAAATTACAAGTAATTGTAATTGAAAATTTTCAATTACAAATTACTAGTAATTGTAATTTTGTAGAAAAATCTGACTGGGATAGGTTGCATAGGCATGGATGCGTAAAAAAAGAATACGTCATGTTGGGCTTACCCTAACTTGTGCTTTTTGTCATTATTTATTTTCCCAAAAAATGTAATTGACATTTTTCAAATTACAAATTACTTGTAATTGTTCTTTTTTGAATTACAATTACAAATAATTTGTAATTGTAATTGAGTTTTTTTCAATTACAATTACATGTAATTGTGTAAATGAATGTGTAATTAATTACAAAATGTAATGATTAACCCCAGGTCTACTGGATATCCTTTAATTTCGATAAATCTTCCATTACTTTTATCCAGATTTACCATGACAGTGCATTAAACATGAACAAATTTTTCTTTGTTTTTAGTAATTTTAAAATAAGGTTAACAACACTGAAATTTTTAACTTAATAGGATAGTGATATACAACCAAGATATAAGAGATCAGTCAAGTGTGCGTTATAGTATAGAGAATTCCATATTAAAGCTTCAGTATTGTTAATTTTATGGGCGCGTTAGCCATTTTAACTCACGCTCCTAAACAAAAACAAATACTCACGCACGAGCATTTCGTGTCTTACTCACGCAGACATGAGTATATTAAAAACTTACTCACAATCAGAAAATTCTCACGCAAAACAGTAAAAATTACTAAAAACATATGATGCAAAAAATAAACTCAGACACGAATCATGCACGGGTTATATATTCTTACTCACGCTCACGTACGAATTATATATTCTCACGCTCACCGGCGAATTACTTTGTTATAGTAATTATTACTCACGATCACTTGTGAATAACTTCACTCACGATCGTGTCATGCGCCAATCCCTAGTAATTACTAAATCTAAAACTAGTTCAAAATCATTTTTAATATGGAACCACATTTAATACAGTACGGTTTTAAAATGACCTTATACATATATTTTTATATAAAATCACTTTGAAAAAATTGCTAATGTGGGATGATATATAATTATAGATGATTTTATAAAGAACGTTATATCGTTATATATAAAAGAAATCATGAAATATTGTAGATATGAAACCATACTAAGTTATATATGGGTTCATATGCGTCAATATATAATCATATATAACACCTATTATATAATATTTCTTAAATGGCTCCATATATAGTTTTATATTATTATGTATAGTGTCATACTAAATTATATATAAACGTATATGTAAATATATCTTTTATATATTACTTTGTGTACTTATATATAGCATATACACATATAAAATCACATATGTCCCAATATTAAAACCTTTGAGGAAAAAATATTTAATATATGACTATATAAAAGTATATATGCTTCAATTTAAAAGCATATGTGGCCTTATCTAACTATAAGTTACTATATGTAATTACATAAAATAATATATGATTATATCAAAACTTTTTTACTCGGGAGTGCAATTAAACTTTATAAAATTTTGAATAATTAGATATCATGTCAGATAAATTTATACATAAAATTAATACAATTTTATTTTAACTTTGTTATATATTTTGATATAAGATTGTTTAGAGAATCTTATACGCCATTATATATAATTATGTATAAACTATATTTGCAGATCTCTTAATATATAGCTGGAGACCAAATCGCATATGATTATATATAACGTCATATCAAACATATTTTAAAACCAAAGTGTTAATATAAATGTATATGGTCATATAAAGGCACACATATAAACATTTATAATTATATCAAATCATATAAGTTGGGAAGGTACTTTTTTTGGAAAAGGTACTTTTTTTTGGAAAAAGGTACTTTTTTTTGGAAAAAGGTACTATTTTGGAAAAAGGTACTTTTTTTGGAAAAAGGTACTATTTTGAAAAAAGGTAGTTTTGTGGAAAAAGGTACTTTTTTTTTTTGGAAAAATGTACTTTTTTTGAAAAAGGTACTTTTTTGTAAAAAGGCACTTTTTTTGGAAAAAGGTACTTTTTTGGAAAAAGGTACTTTTTTGTCCCCTTTTTGCACCTCCCGATAAGAATTTCCAAAAATTCCGTCTCAACGGACGTCTACACCGGTCGAGGAACCTACATACCAAATTTCAACTTCATAGCTCCAGCAGTTTGAGCAGGCTGTCAAAGGGGTGACTTTTTGCCCCTCCCTGTAAAAATTTCGAAAAATCCCGTCTTGGTGGATGTCTACGATAGTGGAGGAACCTTTATACCAAATTTAAACTTCCTACCTCCAGCGGTTTGGGCAGGCCATCAAGGGGGGTTCTTTTCCCCTTTTTAACCCCCATTTTTACAACTTCCCTGTCCTTATTGAAAGTACTTTCTAGAAAAGTTAGTCCCTACTCCAAGGAACACATATCTAAAATTTCAGCTTTCTAGCTTGCCCGTTCCGGTAAGAATTTCCAAAAATCCCGTCTTAGCGGACGTCTACGCCGAAAGAGGAACCTACATACCAAATTTCAACTTCCTAGCTTCAGCGGTTTGGGCTGGGTTATGATGAGTCAGTCAGTCACGTGATTCTTTTATATATAGAGATTTCTTGAAGGTAATTCCAAAAAAAAAAATTTTTTTTGCCGAACGCAGGGGTCGCCATTTTAAATTTTCGTTATAGCTTCGGCATTTAAAGTCGGATTTGACAGTGTGATATATGGTTTTTTTGCTTCGAGGAGACCACTGTTTAAGATCCGACTGTAAATGCCAAAGATATAACGAAAAATGTAAAATAACGACCCCTACGTTCGGCAAAAAAAAATTTTTTTTTTTTGAAACCTCCTTGCAAAAATACTTCATATTGGCGCACTTTTTTTTGCCTGTAAGGTGGTACGCTCTAATGTCCACTGAGGGTGGTTCTGTGAAAAGTTGTCACAATGTTTTTTCGCACTTCCAATTCGCTTGTCATTTTGAATCGAATTAAAGCTTCTAGCAAAATTTTAAGTATGAAATATTCTTATATTCATTTCAAAGCCAACTAAAAAAAAATCAATTTATGTGAGTTTTAAAAAAGTTATTGAAAAAAATGTGATGAATAATTTTTTCAAACGCAGCCTTTATGATGTTTTTTTAGAAAAAAGTGCCCAGAGCCTTCGGTGTCTTACATGATATTAAATGTCAAAACCATCAAAATGATATTAATTGCAAAGTGGTGGAGAGCAATTGACCATTTCATAGCTAAGAAATATCGTAGTTTTTTCTTCAAAAAACACAAACTTTTATCAAAAATTAATTTTTTATCTACAAATAATAAATAATTAGACTCATTCGCATTCAAATTTTCTGTTCTTTTTTTATTGCAAAATAAAAATTAAAACGAAAAGTAACATTTGATGGCAGACATCATTGCAAGAGCCGCTTGCATGTCAGCGGTATCATGATATTGCAATAAAATTGAATTTGAGTGTCTTCACTTGCGATGAAATCATTTTGACAATTGATTGCTATCATTTTATTGCATGTCAAGACACTAGGTTAGGCTTTTCCTACACTCATGGAAATAAATCTGTAAAAATAGCAGAAAAAGTTACTAAAAATTAGCTAAAAATGATGCTACAGGAAAAACTGCTAAAAATAGCAGATTTTTTTTTGCTTAATACTAGTAAAATAAGAACAGCAAAACGAAAACTGTTAAATTGAACTCAAATATAACTAAAAAATTTCTGTACATATAACAGTTTGCTGTTCCTATATTAAATAATCTGCTAATTTTATCAGTTTTTTCTGCAGCATAATTTTTAACTAATTTTTAGTAGTTTTAATTAAATTTTGTACAGACTTTTTCTCTATTAGATTACAGGAAAATGTACTCTAAATCTGAAGCCTTTTCAATTCAAAAAAGGTAATCAGAGTTTAATGTGTTTCAATTTGATAAAAATATACGCACAAAAGAGGTAAAATTGCACACCTTTTTTTTGAAAATTTTTACGCATTTTCAATGTAAATTTTCAAATTTTCTGTGCAATTAACTTATGCATAATGATTATAATTTTTTTCATTTACGCACTTTGAATAAATTTAACATATTTATGACCAATTTCGTATTATAAGTTGGGTAAATTAAAAAAAAAATTAATTAGATTGTAGAAAATGTGAACTCTCAGAAAACGACTCAAAAAGTTCTCTTTTATACGTACTGTTTTCTGTGTACACAGTGGGCTCCTTTGGACGGACCACTTTTATAGGAAAAAATGGAAATTTGTTAATGTTTTCGCAGCTCATATCTAAGCCATTAATCATCAGCTTTGTTTGCTGGGTAGTTAAAAAATATAAAAATAGTTTAAAAATGTTTGGAAGGTAAAATTAAGTCCTTTCATAAAATGAAAAATTCTACATTTAATCGCGACTTAAAAAAAAAAAAAAAAGTTGATTCGCAAATAAAAAAATTAAGAAAATAATTCACAATTACATACCCTATCAGGTTGCCCGTGTTTTCGCTAGAGGGCGCTTTTATTTATGCCTTAAATACAAAATTAAGATAGTTTACAAAAACAGAGTTGTTAAAATTTAAAATGAAAAAGTACAACATTTGAGAATAGCACGATACAGCATTTTTACACATCCCACTGCAACCGATGCCATGGATCTCATATGGAAGGTATGACGGTCGTATAATGAATTCTAGAACTAGTTCCAGAACTGATTCTAGGGCAACCGGTTCTACTTTGGAGCTATAGAAGTGGTTGCTTTTGGGACAATTTCAAACAAAAATAATCGGTGTTAGAATTGACAATAGAAGGGGTTGTAGAGGAAAAGCAGCTATTGTGCAACCGATTCTTTGGAACAGAAAATTTTACTGGGATGTTTAAGTATGCTAACAGTGAGGAAACCCAGTTGGAAATTGTTGTTAAAGTAAAATAAAAATTTTAACAGCTCTGTTTTTTGTTAGGACGATACAACAGATAGTACACCCCTTATGAGTAACCTACTTGTTTAAATTAAATTAAATTTCACAAAATTAATATATGTACTTTGCTAAATTTACAACATTAATATTCCAATTGCTTGTTTAAATTTATATCTTGGTGAAAGGTGACAAAATTTTTAAATGGGCACTGGGTTTTTAGATTCCTTTTCGTTTTCTTTGAGAAAACATCAATTTCACACGTTGGCAAAGTATTTGTATTTAGTGCTTTGCCAGTGCTTTTTCTAATACCAGGTTCAACTTTTGCTTTGCCAGTGTCTTTTTGCCATTATTTCTACCTGGCAAGTTTTAGATGTCATACGTCAATAAAATTGTTAACAAAAGAACAATATCAAAGGATTGAAAAGCAATTTAAAATCCAAATTGAGTTGAACATTGTTTGCGGCACACGCGCGAATATCTTTCGAAATAAACAAAATAATTATGAAAAATTCCAAGGAAAAAAACAAAAGTAATTTCAAAGACAATCGTGCATGAATTTGTATTAAAATATAAATAATATCAAATTGTGTTAAAAAGAATAGTAAAAAGTTTAACTTATTTGATAGCTTTGAAATTGTAAAATTCATTAAAAATTTATAGTAATTTCTGCAAAGAAAAATACACTTTATCCATTTTTGTATAAAGGACTAATTATCCACATTACAGTTGACCCAATTCTAAAAATTATACTTTGTCTTATATTTTCTTATGGTAAAAGACAGTTAATTTAATATGCAAATTATTTTGTTTTTGTCTAGATTTTTTATTTATCATGGCCATGTTAGCTAGAAATTGTTTTCAAAATTCCGTGGAATTATTATGTGACTTAAATTTTTATTTATCAAAGAATAGAAAGCTTTTTAGTAAGGAGTGAGTCAGAAGAAACTTATACACACATAAATTTAAATAAAAATTTAAGAAAAGAAGTTATTCTACACTAATAAAAAAAAAAAAAAATACCGAACATATAGGTCAACATTGTGCTGGCGCAAATACATGTACTATTTCCTGTTATTTTAGCAGAATTTTTACCTATTTGTACGGGCTTTTTTTTAGAGAAAATAACAGAAAAATTAGTTCAATTTAATCAGAACGCGTTTAACAGACTTTTGAACTAACTTTTTTTTATGAGTGTATTGTACAACCGATTCTTTATAACAGAACATCTTGCCCGGGAACATTTAAATTTAGTTTTAAATGTTCCCGGGCAAGATCGGGTACAAACAGCTAGTAGATTTTATGAAACAAATTAATATCATGAAGATAAATTTCGTTGTCATTGAGTGCGTTTATCAGATGCTCAACTGTTGCTAATCCGCTACTCAACAATCTGGTGAAAGATTTGATTAGCTACCGCTAAGTCAACATATTGTGGTAGCGCTACCTTGTTTTGGTAGCGTAAAAATTTTACGCTACTTGTGAGCAGTTAATGGTACATCAGCTGTCGTTTGTTTTTTTTGTATATTTTTTTTAAAGAATAATAAACATATACAAATATAACTATAAAGGAATAAAAAATTTCGAAAAATTCAATGAAACATCTACAAATATTTTTATTTTAAAACAAAAACAAAAGTAGCATCGTTCACCAGATTAAGGTAATCATAAAGCGCTACATATCAATTGTAGCGGTAGCGGGTTTCTCTGGTAAACCTGCCCATTGTGCTGATAACGCAAGAATTGAGCAATAATTAATTAGTTTTAGTTAAAATCTAATTTATATCACTCATCCGCCTAAGGGCAGCATAATAAACATAGCATTATCTTAAAATAAGAAACACAATTTAATCTACAAGGAAGGTCTTATGGGGTGAACACTCAAATCGTCATGAAATTATGTTGAAGAGGAGAACAACTCAGTAACACCTATAAGTTGTTTAGCTACCGAATCTCATGTTTAGAGATTAAAAAGTGGGGTCGAAAGTATTCCCATTTTTGTTTTTGCATTTCATATATTGGTTTAAAAAAAGCAAATGCAATGCGAGACAATTTTGAAGATTGATTGAAAATTTTTTAAAAAGTTTTCAAACAAAAAATGTTTTAAACAAACTTCAAAACCTAAACCGTGGAAATTAGATTGGGCAGCTAACTTTCTTAACGATTTTTTTCTTACCTCTCTCCCCTCTATCACATATATAAGATTTTTTTTTTTTTTAAATATTCAGTGGTCCGCCCAAGGAGACTTCCCATCTTTGTACATTATTTTACTAATGACATTTAATTACTTGTTTATATTAGAATATTTTTATTAATTTTTTTTTTTTAATTAAAATATAAAAGAGAAATATCCACAACACAGAAAAAAAATCTTTGACGTTCAAGTGGGCTCATTATTTTTGGTTGTCTATGGTAATTTTGGATGACTATGATGCTGATGAGCTTGAAATAAGAAACTCTTTGCTTAAAGCTTATTCGTTGCCATGGATATGTTAATGATAAGCAAATTTAGCCACTTTTCATATTTTTAGAAACAACTAAACTGAAAAAAAAAAACTAGGAAACAGAAGTAGGACAAATAAAAAATTAAAAATGTATGCATAAGTAGGCAAAAATATTTTAGCCAGCATAAACATTTAACACTTGTTAAGACTTAAATAAAAATGTTATAAGTGGTAGCAGAATTTTAATCTTTTGTAGTGTTTCTTAAAAAAAAATAATAGTAATAATACACAATATGTATATACAATATAAAACCACCATTATTACTCATACGCCACCTGCATTTTAAAAGTTTCTTAATTAACAAAACCATTATAAATAAAAGAAAAAAGAAAAAAATTTACAAAAGTTGTGACATCTTTTAATTAATTCAGCAGCATTTAAAACTATTTTTGACATAAATTAAATTACAAAAAAAAAAACCTTTGAAAGTCGTAACACTTACAATTTATCAAAAAAAAATAAAACACCAAAGTTTTCACATAAAAATATTTGTATTTTTCATTGCTTTAACAATGTCAACCAAAAAAGTAAAAACAACATTTTTTTTGCAAAGTTGTGTAAACACTAAAACAACCAAATAAAATAGGAAAAAATACATTGTCTCAATGTCAAACTAACAGATTTTATGTCCATTATGATACAAAGAACAACTTTTCAAAATTCCCCAATAATTTAACGGAGCACACTCTCCGAAATGCTTGTAAATTCACTAATATAAAATAAGTAAATTTTTTTTAAGGTAACGCGTAGTGAGTAAATACTCTACGGGAAATTTTAACAAACTGTCACCGAACTGGCCCCTTTACATGAAATAGACTGGTAACTTTTACGTGGCGTTGTCATAGGAGGGGGAAATTGACCCCTTGTGACATGTCACAAGACAAATCCCAGGACAGGTCCCTGAACTTTGTTTTTTATGAGAGTTGAGTAACCTGTCCTAGGATTTGTCTTGTGACATGTCACAAGGGGTCAATTTCCACCTCCTATGACAACTCCATGTAAAAGTGACCAGTCTATTTCATGTAAAGGGGCCAGTTCGGTGACAGTTTGTTAAAATTTCCCGTAGGGTATAAACAAAAAATTCTTAAAATTATTTTGTACACAATAACATAGTCAATAGTACACATTAGACCGTACCTCAAAAAAAAGTTCGCCGTACACCCTCCAATATGATGTATTTTTGGAAGGCGATTTCAAAAAAAATTTTTTTTTTGCCGACCGTAGGGGTCGCCTTTTTTAATTTTTTGTTATAGCTTTGGCATTTAAAATCGGATTTTAAAGTGTGATATATCGATTTTTTTGCCTCGAGGAGACCAGTGTTTTGCTATATAGTAAAAATCCAATAAAAAAAAAATTAAAAAGGCGACCCCTACGTTCGGCAACCAATATATAAAAAAAATTTCTACTGGGTTTAGCGAAAAACTTCCTTAGCAAAAGTTTAATGATTTTTTGCGAGCTTTAATTTTCTGACATTAGGGTTGTACATTAAAGTATGATACATCGATGTTTTTGTCTCGAGGGAACCAATGTTTTGCTCTGAGGACCATTGACATCGAGTATCCCGTTCTAGTATTTACCCACCTGATCTCAGTTCCTACCGCACTAATGTACCACTATAATGTTAGAAAATTAAAGCTCGCAAAAATCATTAAACTTTCGCTAACGAAGTTTTTGGATAAATCCAGCAGATTTTTTTTGTTGCTGAACGTAAATTTTTTTATTGGATTTTTTCCTTTATAGCAAAACACTGGTCTTTTCGAGGCAAAAAATCGATATATTATACTTTAAAATCCGACTGTATATGCCATAGCTTCGGCAGAATTCGGAGAAATTAAAAACAATTTTCGAAATTGCCTTGCAAAAATACTTTATATTCGAAGGTGTACCGCGCACTTTTTTTTGCCTGTAAGGTGATACTGTCTACTAAACATCCTTAGTACTTTAACTAATTTTGGGTATTAATTTGCATAATTATTTATAACTAATTTTTCAGAACCCATTTATTAAATTTTACACAATTTGTTGTTAAAATATAACGTTTTTATGTTTCTGCTATTACCCAGCAGATGACGCCACCAGTGTATGTGAAATTTTAAACATGACGCGATTTCTTTCCCTACCGGTTTTTTAAAATTGCCCATATCTCGAAAATTAGGAGAAAATTTCGACTACACCTACTATAATACGCTTTCAAAAGGCTATATCTATCCAAAAATGGACCTGAGAAAATTTTTATAAATATTTTCTATTGCCTAAAATATCCCATAAACTGAAAGCTAAGCGAGACAGAGCAAAACGTTTGCTCCTGCCGAGTATCCATAAATAGCCTTAGATGATATGGACCAGATCCGAGGAGGGTCCCGAGACCCTATAATTTGAAAAAATCACAAATAAAACTGTAGTTTTATTAATATTTTACTTTGATTTAGATTTATTAAATTTAACAAAAAGTTTTCTAAAATCAACAAATTTTATTTTAAGCTAAAAAAAAACTGAATAAATTTTGTTAAAGTAACAAATTTTTTGTTCAGCCGACAGACTTATTATTTTGAGTGTGTAGAAAGGGGACAAGTTACATCAACGGAATACCCCTGACTGCAGAAAATCTAGCTACAACCAATATAAAGTCGAGAGTTCAGATACTACTTCCAGAGATGCATAAAACATTGTTCTTTCATTGCTTCGTAAGTGTATTTTAATTGATTTTTTTAAAAGTAATTGTGAACAACTTCAAAAAATCACTTCTTTCATTGCATCTAACGTATTCGTTATTATATTTTTACAGCTGTTTTATAAGTAATTCTGAACAACATCCATAAAATCACTTAAGTATTGTTTCTAAAGCAGTATTGTTTTAAATGTGGTTCTAAAATGTGATTTGGACATAGTTTATTTCCAAACAGATGATGGCGGGTTCGATTCCTGGCGGGACCAATATATTTTTATTTTCAAAAAAAAATTTTTTTTTTAAAATATTTTTAATTAATTTGCTAATATTTTTTTAGTTTTTCTATTTTTATTAAAATATATAAAATAAAAATTATGAAAATTTTCTTTTTATGCACCTGTGAAAAAATACTGGAAGAAATACTGAACTGCCGTTTAACTTTTGCACTTTAATAAGTACTTTTATTGAAGAGATCTGGCAGAGTGTTTTTTTATGCTAGTGAACTTTCATATCAAAAAATAGCTCAGCGGTAGAGATCTCGACTAGCAGTCTTGAGGTCGCAAGTTCGATACCCGGTGAATGCAATAAAATTCTTTTTAAAAGTAAAACAAAAATATAATCTTTTTTGCGAAATTTTTTTTAAACTTTAAAGTGATGAAACGAATATTCCTTGCACTAGTTCAAAAAGTACTGAAAAAATGTACACGTGGGAGTACTCCTCTCCTATGTCTACTCAGTGTTAAAAAAGAAGTACATCTAGATCATTGATTGTACTGTTTTTTCTACTGCTTTAGCATCTCTGTCTTTGCTGTTGAGTCCCGGAAAATGATTACTCGAAGATTATACTTACAATGTAGATGATGATACAACTCTGTAAGTCAGCCTTAATTTTGAATAGCAAGCGTTTTCCTGTTGTCATAAAATGGCCCATATATAATAAACAGGGCAAGGGATGTCATATATTGAAATGTGTGTTGTCGTTAGCTTGAGCATACAAAGCTAAACATCTTTGCGGATCAACAAATTTCCAACAAATTGGCATCGATTTTTTGAAAAAAACAATATATTTTTGCATATTTTGCTACAAATGCATTTTTTTTTTGTTATGAATGCATACTTTAATGCATAATGTGGCATATTTTGCCAATAAATACACATTACTAACGCTGAGTTTTTAAAATAAAAATTACTGAATTGGAATTGATAACATTAAAAACGCCGTATAACAAATCAACTCGAAATACTCAACTTTTTAATTTTGAATATATATTTTAAGATTTTTAATATATTTGTTATGTTGACAAAACATGATTTTTAGTGTTTAAACTTCCTTGCCCTAATTTAAACTTTATTAGCAATATCGTCAACAACTACCGGCCATAATAATGGAACAAAACGAAAACAAAAAGCAAAAATAAACATTAAAAGAGCTCTGTTGCCAACCATTAATACCATAAATTACAAAAGCTTTCAAGCTAAAGATCCCTAAAAATATGCAGCATAATAAGACCAAAGGACTTTTCTGCAACTTCTACTACCGCAAGTAAGAGCTACCAACTAAAAAAATTGTCGTCAACAACAGTTCCAAGTACAAACAACAGTTTCGTATAGTAAAATTATGTTGTTGTTTATCTCGTGCTTGTGTTGTTTTTTTTTTTTTTTTTTTTTTTTTCTACAAAAATGTATATTGATTGCTAACAAGCTAAAAATTTTAGAAAATTTCAAAGAAAAGACAGCTTGGTGTAATGACACAACTTTTTATTTCTTCCCTGCCAGGGAAAACATTTAAAAGTTAACAGTGTGTGAAAAAGTTATTAAAGAGTTTTTTTCTTATTTTTTGTTATTATATTTTAAATTAAGAATCAAAAAAGTTTATAAAAAGCTGAAATTAAATTTGTGGGAAAGAATTTTTTTAAATTGTTTGATATTTGAAGAGAAACATTTTTGGCAACTTAAGTTACGCTGTCCTTAAATTCTTAATGTTATTAATTAGTAAAAATTCCTAAAGAAAAAGTTTTCAAGTTGAAAGAATTGTTTAAGGTAAAATAAACTTTGTTGGTAAAAAAATTTTTTTTTAAATAAAAATTACATTTTTAAGGTAAAGAAACTTTTTTTTTAAGGTTAAAAAGTTTAGAAATGAATGTAAAATTTTATTCACCCCTAGGCGTCTGGTGGAAAATAGAGCAAAATGTTTTATTTACCAGACGCTTCAATGGAATTGCACTGAAATGAATTAATTTTTATAACTTTAGAACCCCTCCAGCATTTTTTGTTCATTTTCAATGACAAACTGCTCATAACCTTGACAAACTCCTTCGGTAAACATGAACAAACTAGTACCAAAAAAAAAAAGAAAAAAAAAAAATAAAGACGGGCATGCCGACTTATGATACCCTAAATCCCACAGTACGCTTTATTCCGGGAACACATAAAATTCAAGGAAGATTACACTGTGGGCCAGGAACACCATATTTTGGCAAAAAAAAAAACTCATTTCAGGTAGATCGAAAATTTAATTATATTTTCAGAATATACAAATGTTGAGTATTATGTAAGTAAATAAAATACTACTTTATTCTCTCCAGCAGAATTTTAGTAATAAGAGTTTATAATAAAAATTTCAGATTTTTTTGAATACACATTTTTTTTTAATTAAACAACGATGTTTTTCTGTGTGGAAAGTACGCTTTTTTTCGTGTTGGAAAAGCAATTTTCCTAGATGCCAGCATTGGAACGACCGTGAAACGGTGTTATCATTTGCGCCTTGGCAAAGTACCATTTGCAAGTTCTCTAACCACCGTTTTAGGCATTTTCTTAGCACTTTTGTGGGCAGTGATTTTCCGACTTGGTATTTGCATTCATTTCTTGATAATTATAAAATTCTCATTTCTTAACATATTTTTTTAAAAGGGTCAGTCAATTTTAAAAATGGTTCAATGGTTGGGTTCTTTCATCTCTTCTACTAAACTTTGAAGCTTCAATTGCATTTTACCATAAAATTGTCATATTTATTTCCTTTTCAAATAAAAATGATTTTTATATCTGCGTTCTTTATTCTTTGATGCAACCAGGTCAGTGGGTGTCAAGTAATCTTGAGCAATTTATTTTCTACAAGATTTTGTATTTTTAACAATGATTGTGATTATCAAGCAAATTTGTTTCATCTTGTCAAATGATTGCTCTGTTCTTATAATCACAATTTCTGGTTGTTCATTTTTTTTTTTTTTTTTTTAATGTGAAGACAATATTATGCGCTAAAGACTTCCCCTCTTTACAAAGATTGTTAGTGGTTATATTTTCAAATATATTTTTAGATCGTAAACATTTTTTAGAGAATAACGTAAAAAATGTAATAAAAAGTTTGCATTATGCAAAATAATTTAGGGAGGGAAACTTATAAAACAGAGTAAATCACTAATTCTATTTCCTTACGTAGTTGGCTTTACTAACCAAAGATAAGCGGTTTGTTTCGGTTGTGCTGAAATAACTTACAAGGAAGGTATCCCAATGGGTTCTCTCCAATCTTAAAGAGATTTAGAAATGTGATAGAGGAGAAAAAAAAATAATGTATACCTATATTTTTGTAGCGGCCCAATTAGCAGATTTTCGTGCTAAATACTAGTAAAATAAGAAAATCAAAAATAAATTTATAAATTTATAGAATTTTAGTTAACTTTTAATTCAAAATGACGAATTATACTGTAAAATCCGCTGAAAAATTTGCTAAATATTCTCTTCCTAGGTGCTAAATATTCTCTCCCTAGGATGTAAGCGAAATCACAATTTATGTTAACCCTCTAATGCTCTTTCTTCTGATTACAATAATATTTAAACCATATATTTGGCGTTGAAAATCTACTATGAAACAAATATTAAAATTTTAATTTATCGCTTTATTTAGGCGATATAGCACAACAAAGGTTGAAGACGTATCTTGAAACCCAATGGTCAAATAATTTCGGTTTTTGCTGTAAATAATACTATCAATAAAATAAAATTACGTACCGAAATTTGTTGATCAATTGTTGTTATTTCAAAAGTTATGGCGATTTTCGCTTTTTGAAAATTACGAAATTTGGCGAATTTGGCACTAAACATCAATAAGTTTTGACGAAATTAGTTCCACCTCTAAGTATATAATCTGTGTTTAATTTTAAGAAAATCTGTTGGCTAGTTTTTGAGTTAGAGAGATATTTGTAAAACGTATCCTGGCGTTATCCTGTGAGTCCTGGAGAAAAATTTTTAACTGATTTTACAAATAGAGACTTTAAACTATCTTTGTTATTATCGGTAATGTACGCGAAATCGTAATTGTATTTTTGGCAATTTTTCAATTTTTTTTTTCTGTTTTAAAAAGTTAATTTTTTCAAATTTTATAAATTTTCACTTTACGTGCTTCTCGCTTGAAAACCGTTCCTTATACAAAAGAAGTAGATAGTTAAGTTTTATATGGATATAATACAACTTGTTTAATAAAATATTGTTATTTAGCTAAAAACTATTTAAAATCTGAAGACCGGCTTTAGGCGGCCTTGTGCATTAGAGGGTTAAGTTCTGTGTTAAGTTTGCTAATTCTTCTCTGTCTGATGCAGCTCTTACTAGGTTGCCAATTATTCTAATTTCAGTCCAATTTCGGATGTTCGCAACCAGGACATCTGTTTACGGCCAATACCCCGTCTCCCTTCGATTTTGCTTTGGTGCATAAGTTAAAATTTTGCTCTATGAATATTATTAGCTGTGTTTTCGACTTAACTATATCCCTTAACTCAGAAAAAACTTAAAGTGCACAGAAACGTCTTTGAGACAAAAACTGATACCTAACTTTCAACGCAGATAATTATCAAAGTTGAAATTTCACGGCTGCATATCAGTTTTTTGTATTTAAGAAATGCAGTTCTGGCCATCTCTATTCTGCATTTTATTTCCATATCCGCAGGCCAGTCTTTAGTGAGCCAAGTACCTAAATATTTATGTAAATCTATTGACACATTCAATTGTAGTGTTAACACATCGGCTGAAAAGTCCGTAGGATGCAGTGGCGGCTCCAGCTCAAGTCTCTTGGGGGGGGGGGGGGGGGCGAAATATTTTTTAGTTGGAAAATTATTAAAAAAAAAAAACAAAAATATCGAGTCACACAATTTATTTTTAAACGAGTAAAAAGGTTAAAGTCGGGCATGCCGACTATACAATACCCTACACCACTCTGGTGTATTGTTTGGATCCGAAATTCGAATGGGTTAAAATGGGGCTTGTGTCAAAATTTTCTATAATGTGAGTCAGCGCACCAAATTTCATTAAAATATCTTAATCTTTGCGACCTGCAGTTTGTAACCAAGCCAATTTTGGGGGACCCTTATATGGGCACTAGTTCTAAACATGGACCGATGTTCACCAAAATCAATAGGCTTCGTCCTTGGGCCAACATAGGTCTGTGTACCAAATTTCATCAAAATATCTTAATATTTGCGACCTGCAGCGTATAAACAGTATAATTTTGGTAGGACCCTTATATGGGCACTAGGTCTAAACATGGACCGATGTTCACCGAAATCAATAGGCTGCGTTGTTGGGCCAATGTAGGTCTGCGTACCAAATTTTATCAACATATCTTAATATTTACGACCTGCAGCGTATAAACAGTATAATTTTGGTAGGACCCTTATATGGGCACTAGGTCTAAACATGGACCGATGTTCACCAAAATCAATAGGCTGCGTTATTGGGCCAATATAGGTCTGTGTACCAAATTTCATCAAAATATCTTAATATTTACGAACTGCAGCGTATAAACAGTATAATTTTGGTAGGACCCTTATATGGGCACTAGGTCTAAACATAGACCGATGTTCACCAAAATCAATAGGCTGCGTTATTGGGCTAACATAGGTCTGTGTACCAAATTTCGTCAAAATATCTTAATATTTACGACCTGCAGCGTATAAACAATATAATTTTGGTAGGACCCTTATATGGGCACTAGGTCTAAACATGGACCGATGTTCACCAAAATCAAACTTGTTCGTCCTTGGCCAACATAGGTCTGCGTACCAAATTTCATCAAAATATCTTAATATTTGCGACCTGTAGAGTGCGCACAAGATTGCATGGACAGACAGACAGACGGACGGACGGACAGACGGACATCGTTAAATCGAAATAAAAAAAAATTCTGAACCGATCGGTATACTATAAGGTGGGTCTTCGACCAATATTTTTTGGTGTTACAAACATCAGCACAAACTTATAATACCCTGACCACATAGTGGTGTAGGGTATAATTATCACAAAAAATATTTTTTAACCCCTTTTGGTTGGCCATACACCAAATGTTGGACGTTTTTGGTCTCCGAAGCGCAAGGTTAACGATTTTATGAGCGACGCTTTAGGTATAAAAGACAATATACAGGCATGTCACAGGTCTTTTTTGAATTGATTTGATTTTGCAATTTCACTTTCGCAATTTTTTTCGTAAAATGTTCTGAAACAATTTTTCGCCTTCTGAATTTGCAGTTTAGGGTGCTACTGATAATTTTGTATTGAAAATAAAACGTTTTGGTAAGTATCGAGTATGCTACAGGCTTTATAGTGGTACTTCAAACGTTAAAAACTTCTGCAGAAAATGTAAAATGAAAAAAAAAAAATCGTTCTCATTCCACTTTTAAAAACCAAAGTGGAATTGATATTTAGAGCAGCTTAAACTCATAAGAGCTTTTCAGTAGTGCTTCGTATGTATTCCCTAAAGAGTCTTTAACTACTTCACTTAAAAAAAAAATTACATTTAAAACGATTTTTGTTGGTAAATTCAACAATTTTCTGACTGATTATCAAAACGTAATTTTTGCTGAAAAATTAAAATTTTAAGTTTTGATCGGCGACCTTCTTTTTTTAACTACAAATGGCAGCTTATATTAGACTTTTTGGGTCGTTCGTGAACGAACTAGTTCAATTGAACTAGTCACTCAATTGATCGAAAGACCTAGTTCACTTCTAATCGCTCTTCTAGTTCAATCGTTCATTTTATTACCTTTTTCCGGGGATAATTTTATTTGTTTTTATTTTTTTTAATTAAAAATATTTTCTACACTAACCAATTGTCTTTTTTTCTTAAAATTCTTTATTTGACTAATATTTTATATCTCTGTTAACTAAAACAAATTAGCTACCTATTCAAAATTGCCAAACGAACGATCGGAATTGTTTTGTGAACGAATGATCGAAGTTACCAAAGAGCTATTGAACTAGAAGAGCGAATTAGTTCTTTACAACAAATTGAACTAGAAGTAGCGGTCACCAAAAAGAACTAGAATGCCCTAGTCTAATTTATATCAAAATTTAGCAGTTGGAAAGAAAAATTATCACAAAATTGTATTTCGAAATTATACACTCAAAATAATAAGTCTGTTGGCTGAACAGAAAAATTTGTTACTAAAATTTATTGTTTAACAAAATGTATTTATTTGTTGATTTTAACAAATTCGTTTGTTAAATTTAACAAATCTAAATTTTAGTAAAAAATTTGTAAAACTACAGTTTTATCTGCAATTATACTGAGTCGTAGAATTTACCCAAATTTAAGGTCTCGGGACCCTCCCCGGGCCTAGTCCATATCATGTGAGGGCATTTAAGAGCACTTCGGTGGAGCAAACATTTTGTCCGTTTTGCTCTATCTCGCTTAGTTTTCGAGATATGGGCCATTTTATGAAGTGTAAAATTTTTATTAAAAATTTTCGAGGGTCCAAGGTCCATGATCAAGGTCCATTTTTGGAGAGAGATAACCCCTTTCGATGAGGTTTTACACGGTTAGGGGTAGTCGAAATTTTCATCAATTTTGCTATATCTCTCTTAGTTTTCGAGATATGGGCCATTTTGAAAAATCGAGAGGGAAAGAAATAGCGCCATCTTTAAAACTTCGGATACTTAGGTGGCGCCATCTACCGGGTAATAACAGTAACATGAAAATATTATATTTCAACAATAAATTTTGTAAAATTTAACGAATGGGTTCTTAAAAATTAGTTATAAATATTTTTGAAAATTAACACTCCAAATTAGTTAAAGTACTGAGGATTTTTAGTGTTGTGTTAAATGAAGATAACTAAAATCTTTGCTTAAATGAGTGTTTCAACTAAAAATTTGTTAAAATAAGTCAAATCGATTTGAAGCCGGTTTGACAGATTTTTCTACTGACGTATTATTTTAAGTGAACGATTTTAACCACAAAAACTCCTGTGACTTAATTAAGCCTTTCAAAAGATATAGACAATTTGGGTAAGTCAAAATTTGGATTTGTTTGATTGGTTTTAGCGTACTATGCTCCAGTGGCAGTTCGAGGAATATATATAAATATATAGAACATCACTGCCTTAAGAATATTTATTAAATTTTACGAAAAACATCGCCGGAGTCTGAAAAGGCCTGAAAATTTTATTGAGATGATTACCAGGATTTAAATCACAGATTTTCCTTTTAAAGTCGACATTATATTTAAACATACGGTTGTGTTCATTTTGTCTATGAAAATCCTAAAGAAATATTTAAATTTTCAAACATTTTGATTGGCTGAAAATAAATTAACCAATCAGAATGCTCCAAAAATAAACTGCGTCACAACATACTGCCACCCAAAATTTTAACTAAAGTCAACTTCATATACATTTGGAAAATTTAAATAGTAAGGGCGTCTATTTTTATTTAAAAAATTTTTAATTAAAATCGGAATTTTGTATTAAAAAATGCAAAATTTAAAAATGAAATTTGTTTTTGTCGTATGAAATTTAGAAAAATTTCAAAAAGAAAATTTAATTTGAAATTTAGATCTTTTAACTACATTTTTCCACAAACTTATTTACATTGTTTCATAATCAAAATTATCAGTTTTATAAACGAATTTGTTAAAATGTCTATTGAAATTTTTTTAATTGACGACTCGTTAAATAAAAATAAAGAAAAATTTTTATATTTTATCTAATTATGCATAACAAATTTATATTTTTTTCACTTTATGCTTTTTTCTCTTCTTTTTCTCTCCTTTTTTTCCTTTTTTACCTTTATTTTCTTTTTCGATTTTGCTGAGGGGTCTCTAGCAATAATTTGGCTTTTACAGATTTAAAAAATATCAATTAGTCGCCGAGTTATAGCCAAAAAACCATATAAACAATATGAAAAAATTCGAACTAACATAAGCAAACGCCGCGATACGGGTCTTCTAATTTAGCCTCTATTTTCACCCCGCACTCTCAGAATCGACATAACTTTTGCTAACCTGAATTTGTTCCACAGTGTAATAATAATAATATAAGCTTTTTTTTGATCACCTGGATTTAGAATTTTTCATACAAAAAGTGAATTTATTAAACCCAAAAAAAGCTGGATTTATTTCACGATAAAAGCACAACAATAAAATTAACAATAAAATAATAAGTATATGAAACAGCCTATTAATTTACTGTCAGAAAAAAATACTAATGCAAATTAAAATAGAAACAAAAAAAAAAATTGAAAAACTAACAAATAAAAGGTTTTTATTAAAAAATTTTTTTATGAAATATGTTTAGAAAAAAAAACTACACCTCACCAAATACATATTTTCCATCTTGGACATGGAGAAATAGCTGAAATAGAAATGGCAATTTTTCACTCTACAGTAAGTAATTTAATTAAATCCAATTATTGAATATTAAATATTTCAACGGAATTTTTCAATTGTGTAAAAATATAAATTGAAGTGATAAAACTGAAAAGGCTGACTGTTTATCGCTGTTTTATATAAAATATAATTAAAAATTGAAAGTTAAAGTAAAATCCTTCATCATCGAATTCGGTATTAAAAATTAGGATGTGAAAGAAGTATCGGACAGAAAATTCTTTTTAAAATAGGGAGAATCTAACCCCATCTGTTGAGCACTTTTAGAACTACTTTTTGGATTTATTAAATCCAAGTGATTAGAAAATGCGGCTTTTATCTTAAGCAAATTTTTAATGGAAAATGTTGGACAATATTTTTTTTCGGTCAAAAAATTTGACAAAATGATTTATTTATCAACTGCTACTAATGAAATTGTATTTTGAGATTTTCACTCTTATCTTTTTAATCGCTTCAATAAACTGCTGAAAAGAACAGTAAAAATTTTTAACTCTATGGCATTATGGCCGCAACAGCAAAGAGTTTATAATTTACAATTTTAAATTTTGTTTTATCTTTACAAATAAATATAATTTTCTTTTTTCTTCCATAAACCGCTACCGAATAATAAAATTGCAGAATATTTAATTGCATAAAATATTATACCGCATAAATATATTTTATATGCATGAATTTGTAAACAACATTGTATTGGAACCACACAGGAAATAAGTATGAAATGAAAAAATATAAATGCATTGAAGTGCTAGAATATTAAAATAATATAATGATTACATTTTTGTTTATAATGACGGATAAAATAAATTATCATAAAATTAAACGCAAAAACAAAATAACGCTTGATTAAAAATGTGCATCAACATAAATAAAACTTTAATATTGCATGACATGCCAGACTAATACAGAGTCATGATGTGAATTTTGTATATTCCAAATTTCAAATTAAAAATAAAGCACAAAGTAATAATACATAATGAATCAGTGAATAATTAGTGTATGAAATACATAATAGATAATGAGTTCCATTATATTTGTAATTCATTCTCTTTTGTTACATTATTTGCGAAAGTGATGATGACGATAGGAAAGCTAACATTCTAACCGACAACAGTCTGCTGCATACTATGGGTCAGAAATGAAAACATATATCCGCATTAGTACAAAAACACGCCTTGAGTTTGACCAATTATGAAATTATAAAACGGCCCATGAGAAACATTTCATTGAAATAATTTCTTCATATGTAATTCTTGTCAAATTTCCTTCCTATTATGCATTTTGGTTCATAGTGCTATGTCATCGGAGATGATGAAAAGAGTGAAATAGGCAACTTAAAAAAAGGACTTATCAGAAAAAACTTAAACTAAAAGCAAATAAAAACAAAACAAACAAAAAGTTAAATGCTTTAATGAAGCTATTTTTTGCACAATTAACAATAAAATGCAATTTGTGCAGACAGCTCGCCTGTAAGGCTGGCTGACACTACTTCTGCCTGTCGTCATAGCTATCGTCATAGGCCTGTTTAGATAACCTCATCTACAACTACACATTGAATAAACAACAAGTTGGTATACACAGAATGTATACAAAGGAAAAACAGTTTATGTGTTTAAATAATGAAAAATGAGGGAAAATCATTTTCCATATTATTGTTTGCAAAAAAACAAAAAATTAAAAACAAAGCACAGCACTTACTAGATATGGGCGCGTGAGTTAGTGGTTTTTGACTAATGCTTGCGAACAAAAAAAAAAAAAAAAAAAAAAAAACATGACTAGAGTTTTCAAACCGATTAACCAAAAATACACTAATAAAAAAAAGTTTGTAGAAAAGTTAGTAAAACTGTTAGTACTTCAACTTAACAAATTTTTAACTAATTTTTAGTTAAAATTTAATTTTTAGTTCATTTTTTTGCTACCTCCACATTAATAACTTACAAATTTTTTTGCTATTTTTTTTGCTGAATTTAGTTACTAATTTTTAACAATATATTTGCTAACTTTACAGTATTTTGCTGAATTTTAGTTACTAATTTTTAACAGAAGATTTGCTAATTTTACAAATTTTTTGTAAACTAAACCACCAATTTTGGAGCGCTTATAAACAGAATCTTAAATGACTCATAAAAATTACTGTATATTTTTAACTCGCCAAAAATAATGCAAAAAGTTTTTATATAAAGCTAAATTGAAATGGTTGAAATTTTTCCTACTCATAAAATATCTAAATTATTAAAATTTATGAGAAAAGTTTCTATTTATCGTAATACATTAATTTTCAAAGATCAAGGTTTATTTTGGACGAACCATTTTAATATGAAAATTGTGATTAAAATTATCTCTGGAGAGCAAGTGGAGTTTACGGGGATGTCCCTAATTTGTTTCCCCCAATATTGTAGTTTTTAAGCTTATTTAAAGAATACGATATTTTTAATCGGCCACACCTTTCCTATGGGTGGAGCTTTAGAGGTGAAAATGGAAACTCAAATAAATTCGGAAGTACATATCCGATCAGCAAACAATGAAAATCAAAAGAAGGGTCTCTGAAATACATTTTGTTGTGGTTAACATATTATTGTCTATAAATATTACCACTTTTACAAAAAATCATTCTTGGGAAATTTTCATTGGCAGTGAAATATAATTGGTATTACTTTATCTCAATGTCAATGCCAACAAATTTCATCACCATTCAATGCCATGAAATTTTTTTCAATTTGCATTGATGAAAACAATGGTAATGAAATGTACACATAATTGAAGAAAAAGCATTGTAATTTAAAAAAATATAAGAAATACTCGAATTTTTAATTTTTGTTTTCTTAATTTATTCTTTTATTAAAACACGAAAACAAATACTTCTTTCATCAATTATAAATGGGCATTTAGGCATTGAACAATGCCAATTGAAAAAATTTCAATTAATTGACACATTCAATAAACTGGTCCCAAGTATGTTTTTAAATACACACTTATTTTTTATTTATTTATTAATTTTCATTTCATTTGCTCCTTATTTACCTTTTTCCAGTCCACTAGTAATCTGTTGATTTCAGAAAATTTTAGCAAAAATTTTGTAGATTTAACAGTTTTTTTGCTATTTTCATTCTGATATTATTTAGCATATTTTTTTGCTGATTTCAGCAAGTTAAATTGTTATTTGCAATTAACAAAAATTTAGCTCAAATATTACTAAAATTCTGTATTTGCAATTAACAATAATTTAGCTCAAATATTACTAAAATTCTGTAAATTTAACAGTTTTTTTGCTGTTTTCATTTTATTAATATTTAGCAAACTGATTCTGCCAATATTAGCAGTTTTTTCTGCAGCATCATTTTTAACTAATTTTTAGTAACTTTTTCTGCTATTTTTACGGACTTATTTGTATGAGTGTACCGTATTTCGAAAATGTCATTTTTTTTCCAAAATTCGACTTCATTCATCAACATAGTCTCCTTCAAGAGCGACACAATCACTCCAACGCCTTTCTAACATTTCGGTACCCTTTTTATTGAATAACTTATCTTTGGCCTTAAACTAGGCCCCTGTTTCGAATCACCTCTTCTTTCGAACCAAATCTCTTTCCAGCGAAAATTTTTTTGAAGTCTGAAAACAGGTAAAAATCGCTGGGAGCCAAATTTGGCGAATACGGTAGGTGCGAAAGCAATTGAAAGTGTAATTCTTGCAATTTGGCCAATGTAGCCAACGACTTGTGACACGGCGAATTGTCTTGGTGAAAGAGCACTTTTTCTTCATATGGGGCCGTTTTTTTTTTTTTGCGAAATCCTCCTTAAAATGCACCAGTTGGGCCATATAGCGATCTATATTGATGGTCTGAATTTTTATAAGATAAGCAATGTAAAAAATTCCAGCCGAATCGCAAAATACTGATGCCATAACTTTACCAGCTGACTGTTGCGCCTTTGGCTTCTTCGGGCGAGGTTCGCCAGGTGCTGTCCACTCAGCTGACTGCCGATTCGACTCTGGAGTAAAGTGGGAGATCCAAGTTTCATCCGTCGAAACAGCTCAAAGCAGCTGTCAGAATAATCGACACGTTGTTGTTTTTGGTGCACTGGGAGCAAACGCGGCACCCATTTTGAAAACAGCTTTCTCGAGAATAAATGTTCACGCAAAATAAAACCGACACATTCCTTCGATATCTTTAAGGTAGCAGCTTGCTCCTGCAACTTAAATTTACGGTCTGCCAAAACGGTTTTATGAACTTTTTTGATATTTTCCGGTATCACCACCTCTTTTTGGCGACCAGAGCGTTCGGCGTCATCGGTGTATGTACTACCACGTTTAAAGTCTTCAAACCCCTTTTCTACCATTTGTCTCGATGGAGTAGAGTCCGTGTTTTTCCCCATTAAAAAGCAATGATAAATCAACACACGAAATTGCTTTAAATCCATTGTGTTCAAAATCACAAAAGTAGCGTCACTAAAACAGCTGTAACTTATACCCTAATGAATGAATTGTCATTAAATTTTGACAGGTTTCATCTGAAGGTTGGTATTTATTACTCATGATGCGAATCATGTGACTTGCGAACATTTCGTGTCACGCGCCCATCTCTAGTAGGTACATATAGTAACAGTAATTTATGTACGGTCTACTGCAGTTTTCGTTGAGGATGACTTTTAGTCTTTGTGTAGTATGAGCTGCTTTTGTTCAGTTTATTATTGCAACTGCTGCATAATATTGTCAGTTGTTTGGCGTTAATTTTATTTATTCACTTCAATGTTTAACAGTTTTTTTTTTTATTTTAATTTTCTTTTTTAAATGATAAATGCAAACAAATTTTATATGCATGAAAAATCTTTTTGAAAATTGTTAAATAAAAAAACAAAACAACTAATAAAATAAACAAGTTAGGAACACATTTGATGTATAAAAAAACTGTTTGATTTAACCGATTTTAAAAATATAAATGCGATAAAAAAATGTTTAATATTATATACAAAATTGCTTAACTTCAACAAAAAAGTCCACACAAATAGAAAAACCTCGTTGGGAGGATCATATTTAAAGAGCATCATATATTTTAGAGTTACAATATCGTAGTAGAAGTATAATTTCTCTACACTCATAGAAATAAATCTGTAAAAATAGCAGAAAAAGTTACTAAAAATTAGTTAAAAATGATGCTACAGAAAAAACTGCTAAAATTTGCACTTTTTTTTACTAAATACTAGTAAAATAAGAATAGCAAAATTAAAACTGTTAAATTTACAGAATTTTAGTTATATTTAAGTTAACTTTTAGTTAATTGAAAATAACAAGTTGTACTGTAAAATCTACAGAAAATTTTGCTAAATATTAGTATACTGAAAATAGCAATAATATACTGTTATATCTACAAAATGTGGTGATGTTTATAACACCAAAAAATATTGGTCCTAGACCCTCCTTATAGTATACCGATCGGCTCAGAATTTTTTTTATTTCGATTTAACGATGTCCGTCTGTCCGTCCGTCCGTCTGTCTGTCTGTCCATGCATTCTTGTGCGCACTCTACAAATATTAAGATATTTTGACGAAATTTGGTACACCGACTTCCATCGGCCCAAGGACGACGCATATTGATTTTGGTTGAAATCGGTCCATGTTTAGACCTAGTGCTCATATAAGGGTATCCCCCAAAATTGTCTTTTTTACACGCTGCAGGTCGCAAATACGAAGATGTTTCAATGAAATTTGATACACAGACCTATGTCGGCCCAAGGACGAAGCCTATTGATTTTGGTTAAAATCGGTCCATGTTTAGACCTAGTGCTCATATAAGGGTCCCCCAAAATTGGCTTGTTTACACGCTGCAGGTCGCAAATACGAAGATATTTCAATGAAATTTGGTTCGTTGACTTACATGTTCCCAAGGAAAAAGATTCTAGATAGGATCGGTTTATATTTGGACCTATCGCCCATATGGGCTATATTTTCGATTTTTTCTTCTTTTATGATTTTATAGGAAATTTTGACACAAGTTCGTTTTAACCCATTCAAATTTCTGATCCAAACATTAGTTGGCTTTCAGTCAGACTGGTGTAGGGTATTATATAGTCGGCATGCCCGACTTTAACCTTTTTACTCGTTTTAAGTTGAGTGCAAATAGTAGTCTATTCTGCTAAAATCAGCAGTAATATTTGCTAAAAAATTGTAGACTGGTGTTTACATGTTTTTAGCAAAAAGTACCTTTTATAAAAAAGTACCTTTTATAAAAAAGTACCTTTTATAAAAAAGTACCTTTTATGAAAAAGTACCTTTTATAAAAAAATACCTTTTATAAAAAAGTTCCTTTTATAAAAAAGTACCTTTTATAAAAAAGTACCTTTTATAAAAAAGTACCTTTTATAAAAAAGTACCTTTTATAAAAACGGACCTTTTATAAAAAATTACCTTTTATAAAATGTACCTTTTTTGAAAAATACCTGTTATGAAAAAGTACCTTTTTCAAAGAAGTGTCTTATTAAAAACTCCTTTTTATAAAAAAGTACCTTTATAAAAAAATACCCTTTATAAAAATATAGCTTTTATAAAAAAATCGTTTTTATATACAAGAGTAGCTTTTACAAAAAATACCTTTTATAAAAAATTACCTTCATAACATAGTAGTTTTTATAAAAGGGTACCTTTATTAAAAAATATTTTTTATAAAAAGTAACTTTTCTAAAAAATTAACTACCTTTTACCTTTATTACAATAAAAAAAAAATACTTTTAATAAAATAGTACCTTTCACAAAAAGTACCTATTCAAAAAAAAAAAACGTATCTTTTATTAAATAGTACTCTCAAAAATTATTTTTATACCAAACAAGTTGAATTAAGTCAATAAATTATCTTTTTAGCCGTAATATTGTCACCCTTGTTTTATAAACCTCCAACCACAAATCTTAGAAATGTCATTATTACAACTTAAAGCAATTCATTACTTAATGTAAATTAATTTAATGCATTTAGTTTTTTAAACATGAAAAAAGTTTTTTGCCAAGTTGAAGCACATATAAATTCAAGTATTTAAATGGTCATTGACTTGTAATTACAAACATGATTTACAGACATGACACTAGAAGCTAAAGTTATTCCGTACAAAGTGAAACCAATATCACATTCGCAGTTCTTGTTTCTTTTTTTTATTCATTACAACATAGATTTTTATCTCTAAATAATAAAATTACATTATCTCAATTACACAATAAAATACAAGGAATATTCGAATAGTGTTTGATATCCAGAGCTTTGAAATAATCTAACATTTCCACAGAATAAGAGATTAATCAGAACAGGGACGACAACGACAATTGCTTTTTCATATATTTTGTATGGGAAGCAAAATGTCGCCATGTCGTCTGGCGATTTGTCGTCGTAATATAATCTATTTTATTTTCATGACGGCACACTAACACACACTCAAAATATTTGTCAAATTGTTGCCATATTTTTAACTTATCAACGGTTGCCATTAGAACAGAGTTGTAGAATGTAATGCGAATACAGTTGCAAAAATTCCTACTTTGTTTACAAAAAATTTATTTTTTTGACAGAAGAAATATAATTGAAAATAAAAATACATAATTCACCGCAAAAAAGCAAAATGAAATACAATAAAATGTGAAACAACAAGAATTAATGCACAACCAATTAAATTTATGAAGAATTGTGGCGAAACAAATACAATCATATTATTGTTTTGCTTTCCTTTTTTTCAAAACGTCATAAAATGTCGACGGTCAATTGTCGCTGAATTTAAATTAATCACGACAACTTTTACTGTCGTCGGTCGACAATCGTCCCAGTTGTGATTAAACAAAAATTATCAAAAGTACAGGAACGCACAAAATCACTTTTTTAACCCAAAACTTTATTTATTTAAAAAAAAAAATTAAAATGCGTGTAGTTGTAGTCTGAAAAATCGCACGGATACACATATTTTTAGCATTTGTGTATTTCTTTGCCTAATTAAAATTTTTTTCACAATGGTGTTACTTGTTTATCATTGCACCAGCTGTCTGTCCCTTTTACAATTTTTCGAAGTTAATAGTAAAAAGAAAAAGAGGATTTTGCAGAGTTAGCTCGATTTTTTTTTTTGATTTTTTGGCCTCTTGAAATATCTGTGTGGCGCGAAAGCCCAAAAATGTTGCACATTTTTAGAGTTAGGAACTCTCGCGTTAAATAAGTTAAAATAAGTTAAATTTCGACTGTTCTTTTCGTTCTTTTATTTTATTCGGAATTATCAAACAAACCACTGACATAATATAATCTTATACACTCAAAAAAATAAGTTAGTAGAAAAATTAGTAAAACGTCTTGTATATCAAGTGTACTAGTTTTCAGCAATTTTTTTGCTGAAATTCCGTTTTCAGAAAAAAATTTAGTTATATTTTTTTAGCACTAAACTAATTTTGAACTAATGTTTTACTAATTTATTTTGCTACAAAAATTGTGCTGATATCCGCATTCATAGCGTGGACGACAACCAGATAGACAAGACGTAGATGTCGCAGCTTGTCTGGAAACGGAAATGACAAAAAAAGATAAACAACTCTACACATATTCTATATTTAAATTTTCAGCAAATAAATTAACTAAAGTAAAATTTCGCTACAAGTTTTTTGAGTTTTTTACAGTCTACTAATATTCAGCAAAAAGTTTAGTCATTTTAGCAAGAATTTTTTTCATTTGCAGTCGACTAAGTGTTAGCAAAACTTTTGCTGAAGATTACTATTTTTTTGGTAAAAATCAGCTCGTTGATTTTCAGCAAACCTTTTGCTGAAATTACCAACTTTTTTGCAAGCACGCTCCTGACTAAAAATTTGCTAACACAGCAACATTTTTTGCTGACTTTACTGACTTTTTTTTTTGAGTGTACTAATAGAAAAATCCTGAACAAATAGCAATAAAAAGTACTCAAAATTTGTTAAAAGGGGCCATGCAGAGAAAGCTTTTAAAATTAGTTATTCTATTTTGCTAAATATTAGTAAGATAAGTACATCAAAAATGCAACTGTTAAATATACGAAATTTTAGTAATATTTCAGTTAAATTTCATTTAATTGAATTTTAAATTTACCTTGCTAATATTGGCAAAAAAATATTGCTAAATATTGCAGTAAAGAAATTGTTATATATTCAAAAGTTAATTTATCTTTAAGTTTAATTAAGTTGAATACAAATAACGGTCTGCCCTGCAACAATAAACAGAAATATTTGCTAAAAAATAGTAGACTTCTTTCTACAGTGTAGTGCATTACAGAGCATTAAGAAAAAAAAAAATTAAAAGTTTGTGATGGTTTAGTCGACTAATTTTCAGGAAAATTGTTGCTGATTTTTGCTGAAATTTTGTAAATTTAAGAGATTTTTTGTTGCTGTTTGTATCTTTCTTATGTTTAGCAAAATTGATTGAAATGAACTGTGAACTATAATGCCAAATTATAGTCATTTTTATTCCGATTGTTTGTTTGTACAAAATGTTTTATTTTGTGTTAACATTTCCGGGTGTCTTCAGATTTTTACTGACAATTTCTAAACCGATTTCGACAATTTTTAACACAAAACTGCTAATAACAATTTTAATAAA
Organism: Leucophora obtusa; assembly: GCA_949987735.1. NCBI lineage: Eukaryota > Metazoa > Arthropoda > Insecta > Diptera > Anthomyiidae > Leucophora > Leucophora obtusa. Next base: position 63,541,137 of record OX465295.1, read on the forward strand.
AATAAGCAACTGATAGTGCGTTTTTGTGATGAGAAAGTGATTAAAATAGACACATGTTTCAAGAAGCCATCAAATTAAAATCCGAGCTAGATTTTCAAAACCCTTTGAGGGTTTTGCTTTAGCAACAGTGTACTTTCATTTCGCGTTAGAAACACTGAGACTGACCGCGACGATCATTTTGTAAGATCTTCTAAGTCCGCAGAATCTAATTTGGTTAAATATACTGCAAGTAGCTTATTGGAACAAATCCGAATTTATTTTATTATTTAATTTACATTCAATTGAAGGAATACATTTCGTCTGCTTGCCTGCAAGTAGTGCTATGGGTTTTTAACGCATTTTCAGGGGAGCGAAAAAACTGATTTATATTATCCTTTTAATGTATTTTATTGACATCATATGCCTTAATAATTCACGGCCTCATTTACTAAAATCATCATTAAAGCATATGATGTCAATAAAATATCTTAAAAGGATAATATAAATCAGTGTTTTCGCTTTCCTGGAAATCTGTTAAAAAAAACACATAGCCTACTTGCAGGCAAGCCGACGATTTCTTGTTTCTCCTAAACAACGCTTTTTCATGGCGAGTTAATAATTTTAATCATAAAAAATTATAAAAAGCCAACATTATAATGCTTAACTTAGGGTGGAAACAAAATTGTAATATGTCGAATTTTTTTTTTTTTTATAAAGAGAAGCAACACTCAGGAAATTCTTCCTATTAATTTACGTGTTGCTTCCTTTGGAAGGGGGATGGAGAAGAAGTAAAAGGTGGTGAAAGATAAAGGGCTTCAAATATGGCAACACTGTAATTGCGCGAGATGTTGAATTTTTATAACAGTTGTTGCGCGCCATCTGATGGTGAGGTGGCAAACTTTGTTGAAGCTTTTTATCATAGCCCTGTTATATAATTTTACTTCGGTGGGGTTAAGTGCTATGGGAACACCGAAGGAGGACGCTGCGATATGTATGAGGGATAGAACAAACTCATACATATTTACTATTTTTCATAAGTTGATGTTGCCTTGGTTAAGGCTCGAACCCGCGACCTCACGTGTAACAGCCCAACGCGCTAACCATTACACCACAGCGCCCACAATTATGCCAAATTATCACCCTATAGTAATAGCTTGTGCCTGCAAGCAGGAAACCTGTAATTTTTAAGGACAACCAAATGTAAATTTATCAATTTTATGTTTAAATTATAATAGATATGACAAAAACTATTAGTAGTAAAGCAGGGAAGACACGATACAGCTAGTTGTACAACTTGTTGTCGGAGCGAAAAATAATTTGAAATACACGGTGAGACAAGTTCTCCAACATGCCATTTGAAAAAGTATTTTGAAGGAGACGCATGTGTTTTGGAGCGGAATAAAATAAAAAAACGTGATGTTAACTTTTAAAAAACGTTATAAATAATCAGACCACATAAAACCCCTAAAAGGGGTAAATGGAAATTGTGTAATTAAGGACATTTTTTAACCCATTTGTGCCATCGGGCAACAAAAATGTTTAAAATCAAACTTTACTTTGTATTTTAGTTACCAATTAAATTTTAAAAATTTTGTGCACAAATTTCAAAAAATATTCAATTTTTGTAAACATTTATCACGTAGTATTTTAAAAATTTATTAAACAGTCTTATTTTTTTTTTTTTAACTATCAATTTATAAAAATATTGTATATTTTTAACTCTACTATTTTCTTGAGCTTAAGGTTTGGTTTTTATTTATAAAAAGTTTTTTATTTTCGATATTTCGCTACTCCAATGTGTAGCATCTTCAGGAAATAACAATTATATGAACAAATTATAAACAATTTTAAAGTTTGAAAAAAATTGAAAAGCATTTGTCAAATATAAATTGTATGTATACATTTATACCAAATTGACAAATGCTTTTCAAATTTTTTCAAACTTTAAAATTGTTTATAATTTGTTCATTTAATTGTTATTTCCTGAAGATCCTACACATTGGAGTAGCGAAATATCGAAAATAAAAAACTTTTTATAAATAAAAACCAAACCTTAAGCTCAAGAAAATAGTAGAGTTAAAAATTGAAAAAGAAGGTTAAATAAACGAAAAGAATATTGTATATTTCTTAAAAACCCGCTAACACAAATAGTGCGCTTTTTTAGATATACAAAAATCGCTATATTGACAACACTATTGCAAATGAGAAATTGACAGCATTTTGACAGTTTGTCTGACGGACTTATCAATACACCAGCGGACTTGTATGTCGGACCAACAGAAAAATCAAAAATTTTTTGATTTTTGTTCGACATGTCACGTCGAGCCTCCCCCTACAAATGCATGCAAGGGTTAAGTTAAACAAATCTTTAGTAAAGTTTTTTTTAAGATGCAATTATTTTAAATTCTGTTTTGAATGTACATATGTATGTTTGGTTATCGAATGAAGCAACCATTACCTCTTGGGATTTCACTGTTTTTCTGATTATATTTGCACTTTATAAAGTTTTTAAGCAGATTTTTTTCAGTTGTATTTTACTGCTGCAGCATGACGTTCTAAATTTCTATAGAATCCGGTTGGGTTTTGTGTGTTTTTGTATATTTTTTGTGCAGGTTGTCTGTTGTTGTTTTCCCCTTTTTGATTTAGAAGTTAATTTATTCATGAGTCGTTTTCAATGCATTTTTGCAATTTATCTACTCTTGCGATTAATGTAAAATTTACCAGCAGCAGTGGCACCAACCATCACACCAACAACTGCAACAACGAGATTTAAGATTTGCATTTAAATTTAAAATTAATGCATTTTAATGTTACGTTGTTTTTTTTTTTTTTTAATTTGGTCTATGTTTTAATTCTTGTTGACTCTAGGCGCTTAAATCGATGATAAACAAAATATTTTATGGTCCTGTTAGACATTTTAATTCCCACTAAAAAAACACGTCATAAAAAAAATTTATAAAATTTCGGCTTTGCGGCCTTGTTGCTTTTTAGTTGTGTGTTTTTTTTTTTTTTTTTTTTTGGGAATGTTTTATAATATTTAGCAAAAAGTTTTCAAAAATCATTTAAGATTTTTTCAAAAATATACAACAAAATGTTCTACAATTGTTTTGCTGTATTAAACTTGTTTTAAAGGATTTTTATTAGTTGCAAACAAAAATTTTCATTAAAAACATACAAAGAAAATTCATGTTCATATATAACAAAATTATTAATACAAAATGTAGTTTGTTAAAAAAAAACTAATTTACCATTCTAACATGAGTATAATAAAACAAAATTTAAAAATTATCTGCATAAATAATAAAAAATAAAATAAAACTTTTGTTTTTTTGTTTTTTTTTCTACTTTTTTAAATTTGATATTTGTATATTTTCCAAGAAATTAAATTCCCAAATAAACCATAAACTTGATTTCGTTTTTGTTTTATTTATTTTTTTTTAAATAAATTTACATACAACCCTATAGAAAAACAAAAACACAAAAAAACAAACAATAATAAGAATTATTGTCAACATCAGCATTAGGGTTTCCCGTACCGAATCGGTATTAAGAACCCGATATATGGACTAAAAAATTTTAAATACAGAATTTTCTGTAATTTGAGCGAGCGAGAAAACTTAGACATAATATTTTGCAGAAAAACTTCTAAAATTAGGAGATTATTTTTGCTAAATATTAGTAAGTAAATATTACGTTAGGATTTTAGTTATATTTGAGTTAAATTTTAGTTAATATAAAAAAAAACCTGCTAAAATCAGCAAAAAATATTGCTAAAAAATCAGAAAAATATTTAAATTTTTTAAGGTTTTTTTTCTTAGATTTTTTGATTGGAAATAAAAATAGAGCATTCTGAAATCAGCAGTTTACTATTTCTTTTTTTTTTAGCAAATAATTCTGCTGATTTCAGCAGGATAGACTGCCATTTGCATTAAACTAAATTTAACTTAAAAATAACAACAATTTAATAGAAATAATATATTGATTCTGCTGTTTTTATTCTACTAATGTTTAGCAAAATTTTCTGCAGATTTTGTAGTATAATTTGCCATTTTGAATTAACTAAAAGTTAACGCAAATATAACAAAAAATCTGTAATTTTATCAGTTTTATTTTTACTGTTTTTATCTCACTAGTATTTAGGAAAAAAAATCTGCTAGATTTTAAAACTCTGTGTGAAAAATTTATATTGTGAATTTTCATATCACACGAGTATGTAATTTTATCCAAAAAATTAAAATATCTATGTGCATACAATTAGATGTAATTTAATTGGAATGTGTGTTTATTTTACTTTAAATACAGTTGTGGCCAAGTCTTTAAGTCAATTCAAGTTTTTTTCTAATTTTATTGTTGTTGCCTTTATTTTTAAAGATCAAAATAGTGGCTAAATTCGCCACGAAAAGCAAGGAGATGGTTCAGAAAATTGTACAAAATTTTAACGTAATGTTTGTTTTTTTATTTTGTCACTTGTTTTAAATGGGCGTGGCTTTTAATGAAAAATTAGCGATATCAACATTTTATCAAATTACATAGTAAAATTTAGGCAGTACTGATAGGTTCTGTACAAACTGTATATTTTTGGAAATCCCATAAAATTTTCTTAAGTCTTGCATTATTTTTATCTACAAATAGTCGCCAGACTTAAAAGTGTAGCACTTTAAACATGACCAAATTTTTCTTTGTTTTTAGCGATTTTTAATAAAGTTAAAAGCACTGAAATTTTAAAGTGAATAGTTTTATGCTTTTCTTACCACACTATAACAAATCAGTCAAGATTTTTTTTTAAGTTATAGTAAAAAGCAATTCATGTTAAAATTTCAGTGTTGTTAACTTTCTTTTAAAATCGCTAAAAAATGTTTCACAAAAATGTTCCGCGTAGTGTTTAACATAAGTTCGCTGAACACATCCTAGACCTAAAATTAGAGATGCACATGGTTGCCATCTAAAATCGAGGTTTGTTGGAAATTTTAGCGCTAATTCTAAATAAGTACGAGATTAACCCTTAACACATTTAAAATTTTGACTTATTTCTGGCATTGAAGTTAAATTTTCAACTTTGATGTCTTACAGTAAAATTTCATGACAAATAATTTTGCGAAACATTTGACCCTCTTGCTCTTCAATCAAAGGTACTTTTTTGACCCCTTTTTAGAAAGAGACAAAAAAGCCCCGTTAGGTGAAGAGTCAGGGGGTTAAAATGATTGTCAAAAATATTTGTCATGAAATGCTACTATAAGTCTCTGAATACAGCAAAGTTGACAATTTAACTTCAATGCCAGAAATAAGTCAAAATTAAAATAATCGAACAATTTTGTTCAAAAAACGAATACTTTAATACGATTAATCGAAATTGGTAAAAAACTAAGATAAATAAATTTTTTGTTATTCGAATTATTCTTGATTTAGACATTTTAATTGTGCTAAAATCCCAAAAGTTATTTAAAAAATTGTGGAAAATAATTTGCTGTAGGATTTCATTTTTGCCTAATTAGGGGACAACAAAAAACTGTCACAATTTGCTTCCAAAATAGTACTCTGTTGTTTTGACAGATCTAGCAATGTAGGGCTATCTATTTACATATAACAAATTTTTAAATTTTATAAAACTTTAATTTCAAAACACTTTATTGACCCCTAACTGTAAAATATCCAAACAAGTTTCTCTGATAATAAATAGTAATACTACCAAAACGACAAAATTTATAATTTAACAAGAATTCAAAAAAACAATATTTACTATTTTGTCATATTTCTCATTGAGACTTATTCATTTTTTTATGGAGTTAATCGATTTGGCAAGTGAAGCACTCAAATAGTGACAATTTTTTTTTAACACAATCTGTTTATAAAAATAGTTAAATAATTTATTAAAAATATAAAAAATAACACAAATAAGTGATGCTAAACCATTTGATTTAAAAAAAAAGTTTCGACGCTTTAATAAGCAATATCTCATTATTTCTCTCGAACAAATTCAATTATAAATATTTTTTTACCATAAAGATCAAAAGTTCACATAACTCATTGAATAACAAAAAAAAAATAAATATGAAAATAAATCAAAACTATTATTTCCGATTGTAGACATAAGTAAATAGTAATTTGTTTGCAAAGTATACTTTGTCTTTATACTTTCTTCATTTTCTAATCGTAACAAAATTATTTTGAATTCTGCTTGATGATGATGATGAACTAGGGTAAGGAATTTCATGCAAATGCATGTTTTTTTCGATATTACAAAACTTATATGGAATTATTATTTATCCAAATCACAAAATTTGGAGAAAAAAAATTTTTTTTTTTAAGTTCACAATTTAAGTTTGTTATACCCTACACCACTATGTGGTCAGGGTATTATAAGTTTGTGCTGATGTTTGTAACACCAAAAAATATTGGTCGTAGACCCACCTTATAGTATACCGATCGGTTCAGAATTTTTTTATACCCTACACCACTATGTGGTCAGGGTATTATAAGTTTGTGCTGATGTTTGTAACACCAAAAAATATTGGTCGTAGACCCACCTTATAGTATACCGATCGGTTCAGAATTTTTTTTTATTTCGATTTAACGATGTCCGTCTGTCCGTCCGTCCGTCCGTCTGTCTGTCTGTCCATGCAATCTTGTGCGCACTCTACAGGTCGCACCTATTAAGATATTTTGATGAAATTTGGTACGCAGACCTATGTTGGCCCAAGGACGAACAAGTTTGATTTTTTTGAACATCGGTTAATGTTTAGACCTAGTGCCCATATAAGGGTCCTACCAAACTTATACTGTTTATACGCTGCAGGTCGTAAATATTAAGATATTTTGACGAAATTTGGTACACAGACCTATATTGGCCCAGTAACGCAGCCTATTGATTTTGGTGAACATCGGTCCATGTTTAGACCTAGTGCCCATATAAGGGTCCTACCAAAATGATACTGTTTATACGCTGCCGGTCGTAAATATTAAGATATTTTGATGAAATTTGGTACACAGACCTACATTGGGCCAATAACGCAGCCTATTGATTTTGGTGAACATTGGTCCATGTTTAGACCTAGTGCTCATATAAGGGTCCTACCAAAATTATAATGTTTATACGCTGCAGGTCGCAAATATTAAGATATTTTGATGAAATTTGATACACAGACCTATATTGGCCCAATAACGCAGCCTATTGATTTTGGTGAACATCGGTCTATGTTTAGACCTAGTGCCCATATAAGGGTCCTACCAAAATTATACTGTTTATACGCTGCAGGTCGCAAATATTAAGCTATTTTGATGAAATTTGGTTCATAGACCTATGTTGGCCCAAGGACGAAGCCTATTGATTTTGGTGAACATCGGTCCATGTTTAGAACTAGTGCCCATATAAGGGTCCCCCCAAAATTGGCTTGGTTACAAACTGCAGTGTCGCAAATATTAAGATATTTTAATGAAATTTGGTGCGCTGACTCACATTATAGAAAATTTTGACACGAGCCCCATTTTAACCCATTCGAATTTCGGATCCAAACATTAGTTGGCTTTTACCCAGACTGATGTAGGGTATTGTATAGTCGACATGCCCGACTTTAACCTTTTTACTCGTTTTTTATATACAAAAAGTTTTTTATTTTCAATATTTCGCTACTCCATTGTGTAGCATATTCAGGAAATAACAATTAAGGTGCCTCATTGTGACCGTCTTAAGACTATTTCTAAGACTGAGAGTCATAACTTTTTATACAAAATAACAATAAAATTTAAAAAATTCAAATTTTATTTGTCAATGTTATGATTGTATTTTGCAAAAAAAATTTTTTTTTTGAAATTGCCTATCAAAAATACTTCATATTGGAGGGTCTACGGCGAACTTTTTTTTTGAGGTACGGTATACATATACGATATACATACAAAAATTTATATTTCAAATTTTTTCAAACTTTCAAATTGTTTATAATTTGTTAATTTAATTGTGTTTTCCTGAAGATGCTACACAATGGAATAGCGAAATATTGAAAATTAAAAACTTTATATATAAAAAACATACCTTAAGCTCAAGGAAATTGTAAAGTTAAAAATAGAAAAAGGAGGTTAAATAAACGACAAAAATTTAAAAAAAATTTTAGCAACAAAATTGCATATTTCTGCATATTCTCACCAAAATGCATATTTTTGTATGTTTCTACTTAAAATTTTTAGTGCCTTTTTTAATGCATATTTTGAGCTTTTTAATGTAAATTTGTTCATATTTATAATTCTTAGTAGATTTTTTTTTAACTTGTTGAAAAATATAAAATTGCATACATTTTTATGCAAACAAAATATTTATTTAGTAGGTTTGAGGTTTGTAAGAAGAATAAACCTTTTCTTCAAAAGTTATAAACACATTAAATTTGCAAATCAGACTATATCCAGTTTCTGCCTTTTTCTATGGAAAGTCTTCATCAGTGATTCTCCATTAAATTGAGTTTTTGTTTATATTTTTATTGTCAGATTGTCTCTATATGAATACTTTCACAAGTGATCATGTCTGTTTGACTTTAGATTTTTTTGTTTATGTTCTTATTTCCTCCGTGTTTGTGGAAATGTGGCAACATTTGCGAAAAGGTGACGAAAATGTTGCCACATTGACGTATTCGTTATTTTGAAACGACAAATAAAATCTAATACCACAATATCATATAAGAATTTGGACTTGAGGTAGAACAATATTCTAACCAAATATGTATATGAAAATATAGAAAGTCCGAAAAAACAATTTTTGTATTTTTTAATTCAAAAATTTAAATAATGTTGAATAAACATTCTTAAAAATCTTGTTGACCAATGAAAAAGTTTTAAATGCTGTGTTTAGTTTCAAAATAACTAACTTGAATATTTTTTTTATATTCCAGAGTTTGTTATTTTTTTTTTTTCAAAAAGAACTGTTTTTAGTGCATATTTTTAATGTTTCTAATGCATATTTGCCATTTTTAGCTACATTTTCTCTTGGTATATTCTCGATTTTTAAGTGCATGAAATTCCTTGCCCTAATGATAACTATCACAATATTAGTAATAGTTTACAAGTAGTTTATGATAGTGTGTAAGTATATTAAGAAAAATAAATGTTTTCATATCCTATTTAAATATAAAATATAAACCATAGTTGGGTATAACTATAAGTACAAATTTTATATTTACTTAATAACACTGTATAACAATTTCGAACTTTTTCGAAAATTACGGGGCTCTGACAATGGATTCTGGTAGAGGAGACCAAAAAAATATACGTGTGTCGGCGTTTTGAAAGATCACATAGGAATTTGATTTTAGGGGGGTTAAAGTTTTCCCCCTTTTTCAAATGTTTATTGTGAATAGGCATAGAAAGCCGTCTGAATCTTCCATTTTAGGTATATGGTGTGTTCAGCGAACTTATGTAAAACACTACGAGGAACATTTTTGTGGAACATTTTAACCCTCAAACTCTTCAATTAGAGGACTTTTTTGGCCCCTTTTTAAAAATGGACAAAAACGACCCATAATCTGAGGAGATAGAGGTTTAAAATGTTCCACAAAAATGTTCCTCGTAGTGTTTTACATAAGTTTGCTGAACACATTCTATACCTAAAATGGAAGATTCACATGGTTTCCCCCTAAAATCCAGGTTTGTTGGACATTTGAGCGCCAATTCTGAATAAGTACGAGATTAACCCTTAAACACATTTTAAGTTTTGACTTATTTCTGGCATTAAAGTTAAATGTTCAACTTTGATGTCTTCAGAGACTTATAGTAGAATTTAATGACAAATATTTTTACGGAACATTTTAACCGTCTAAGTTTCCAACTTACGAGGTTTTTTTGTCCCTTTCTAAAAAGGGATAAAAAAATTCCCTTTAATTGAAGAGTAAGAGGGTTAAAATGTTCCGCAAAAATATTTGTCATGACATTCTACTATAAGTCACGGAAGACATCAAAGTTGAATATTTGACTTCAGTGACAGAAACAAGTCAAAACTTAAAATGTGTTTAAGGGTTAATCTCGTACTTATTCAGAATTGGCGCTCAAATGTCCAACAAACCTGGATTTTAGGGGGTGTAGCATGTAACATAGGTTTTATAATGTCGGAGAGGTAAGTACAGCAGAGTATAGAAGGCGCACGCTTTGCCTCCGGCCTTATTGCTCGTCGATAGGGTGGGGTTCCTAAATTCTCTGCGTCCAATATATGAATGCTACTTTATAAATATTTTTATATTGCGTGCATCAAATCAAAACACGAAGAAAAGGTAAGGAAGATGTGATATAGAAACAGGAAGAAAGCTGTTATAGAAAAATAGCTACATAATAGAGAGATACCTATGCCAAGTAAAGTGATTGACAGAAGTTTTCAAGTCGAATGTAGATGTTGCATCCGACAGATTAAGCCCTCCCTTCCGTGACCAGGAACATACAAGAAAATTCCATAAAAAAATTAAATTTCCTGGTCCCATTCTATCAATCCTACCACCGCTTAGATCAAATTTCAGAAATCAAACAGATTGGATTTTAAATTACCGATTCATATTCAATTTATTAACGTACTAGTAAAATTCATTCAAAACCGTATTTAAATTTTAATTCCAAATTAAAAGAATTAGTAAAACTTAAAGTCATTGGATTCGAAGAAGATAATTCGCTTAACTCGTAACGGAAAAAAAATAAAAAAAATACAACTAATTGAATTACAACTAAAATTAAATAAAATAAGTCACAAAAAAAAATTGCATGTATGATGCGGGTGGGAAAAAAAATCAAGTAAAAACTAATTTTTTTTTTACTCTAATTAGGTACTAAAATATGTTTATATGTTCAATGTCAGCAAAAGTTTTCAGGTTCTTTACACAAATGAACCAAAATTTATCAATTCAATGAGGCCACTCACAATTCATGCCATCCTATATAAAGAGGCATTTATCAACTTTTTATGGATTAAATTCAAACATCAGGCTATGTTACAATGAAATCTCATTAGCACTTAAACTGTGAATTACCAAATTCCGTTTATGTAAAAAAAACTATTCTAAATTTGATCTACTCAAATTTATGCTAGAATTTTCCACAAAAAAAATTATATAAATTCACAAGTGGCAGAATAAATTACAAAAATAGTTGGTCACGTCAAACACCAGAAATATTGTGGGTTCAATGACCATGAATAAAAATGAAATTTTTGCCGAAATTGAAAATGTAAACAGAAAATGAAAAATAAATGTAAACTACGAATAAAAACTAAAAAAAAACACCATAAAATATAAGAGTTAAACAAAACTTACATTATTAATAACAGCAACGCTCCCTCCTTAGAAAGATCTTTCAAAGTAGGTGTGGCTAGAGATGAGGACAAATTCTCTCGTATGTTGTTAATTACAATAACTCAATATTGATTTACACTTGTACTAGATGTGTCTTACAATCAAAGCTTTTGAGAAACAATGGTTAGTTTTTTTTTTCCCCTGTCAAATTAGTTAACATTTCAAAATTCTTGTACATGCCAATATATATAAATCTTTTTTTTTTTTTTGACATAACAGAACCAAGGTTCATGTAAAGCTTTTAATTTTTTTTTCTTCACAATTACTATTTCGAACTCTTTTTTTTTCCCCGCTTTTGTATTACTCTTCTTGTCTTTACTTTAAAATTTAATTTGCTTATGAATCTTGATTTTGTTAAATAACGGAAAAACAATAATGCAAAAGGGAAAATAAATGACTTCAGAAGGAAGACAAAAAAAAAAATACTTTAACTTTAAAGCAAAAATGTGTTTACACTGGGCAACAAACTTATTTATGGCTTTGACAAAATTCACAACACTTTTAGACACTATAATAGCAATAAATAAAATTTGGACTTTGTAGATCGCCACAATAGGTTTTTTTTTTCCTTTTATTCGTTGATAATATTTTTTTTTCCTATCCGAAAAAGGAAATAAAACTTTTTCTTGTAAATTAAAATTTTTTTTTTTCAACGAATTTTATGAGTTTTTTTTTTTCTTCCTCCTTCTTCCCTTTAGATGTCGTCTACCCAAGTCCTATGATTTTGAATACTGTATAAATTTAATTAAACTTTCAACGAACTCAAAGGATTTATAATTTGAGTTAAAATGTTTCCTTTTGTGACTATTTTCCGTTTCAGGTGTCTATAAAGGGAATCGTTAATAATTTTCATATTAATATTTCGGATTTTTTTTTTCCTTTAACACTTATCACAAAGAAAATAATTTCCTATTCCTTCTTCCTTTGGCACTTCACTTATTAGCCCGACGGTATTTTGTACTCGATGTTACTTTGCACATTTATCAAACCGGACTGCCATATACCAACTTAACAATGCCAATTCTGTGTCTCTGTTTCAAACAACAAAAACAAGAGCACCCAATTTGTACTAAGATCGTTGTTAGTGTAATTACTTTTCCATTAATTTTATATCATTCACTAGGTGCCAAATCTAATAAAAATGAGAATTTCTGTAAGAATTTGATTAAAGAGATTATGAATTGAATTTGGATTTACCATAGAGATGGCACCAGAGGGAAAATGAAACAGGAATCAATTTAGCCAATTTGCATCCATGAAAATTTTAGAGAATATTGTCCCGGAACTTTTGATCTGTAATCTCGCTTTCAGAAGAGAAATCAAACCATACAGGCCAACTCTGCCTTTAGAAAAAGGTAACTCTTTGGCTGTTTTTCTGCAATAAAAACCTCAAAGGTTTTTTTTTCCTTTTTTTTTAAACACAAAGAATGTACTAAAAGGCTTTAGAAAAATTTGTTCCGTAGAAATTATCAAAGAATTTTATTTATATTATCTTAAGGAAAAAACTACAATTTTTTTTTTCCAAAAATTAAAATTCACACATTTTAAATTTTAACTAAAAAAAACTGGAGAACCTTATCACTGGACTGAGCAAGATCAAAATGGCAGAAAAGTGTATCTATTGGCCAGAAGACAGCTCGGTTTCATGAACATGACTTTGCGCTTTAAACAAACCAACGTTTGTTTTCCAGTTTTCAGCAAAAATGGCTAGTTCATAATAAGGAAACTAAAATCAACAAGAACTAACTACACTCATTGTTGCATCGTGGTAATTCACACCTAGATGGCAGTATACAAATTCGTAAGAAATTATAGCAATCTAGATTTCAAAGATACAACATTTAAAAACCCAAGAAAACTTCAAGATACCTTGTTGTTGTATCTGAGGGGAAAACAGGAGAAATATATAAAAATATACTCTACAATAGTACAAAAACAATATACCACAAACTAACAATAGGTTCGCCCAAAACCCCTTAATGTGGTCCTGAACTTTTGCTAACGGCGTTCTCACAATGATACGCTAAAAAAAATAAATTCAGTCAAAGTTTCGCTAGCAATTAGTCGATTGCAAATGAGAAAGATCCCTGCTAAAAACAATAGAATATTTTGCTGAATACTAGTAGACTGCGAGAAAACAACAAAAATTAAAAAATTTTTTTTTCTTGTTTTCCCTTTTTCCTTTTCCTTTCCTTCCGAAGCAACTGTACTTCAGCAAATTCACTTGTTGAAAATTTAAATCTGGAAATTGTGTCTTTCCGATTCGTGTAAAATTACTTAGAAGACCCTAGAAAAAATAAAAAAAAACGTTCAACCTTACAGACTAGTCGGCATGATTTACTTAAAAATCGAAAAATACCTAAATTATAAATACTATAGGCCAAATTGTATCTCAATTGCTTAAAACACATGGGGTTTTCCTGATGTAAAAATGTGCCCACCCTAACCATTCTGGGGGGGAAAAAATATATATGCACGTGCCACTACAGGGGAAACCATGTGAATCATCCATTACAACCGAACTGTTATATGAGTGTATTTAAACTTTCAATTATATTTTTTTTTATATATCAACATTAACTTCAGTGAGTTATTTACAATTAATTCATTGATAAACTTTAATTACAGGCGTATCACTTTTCAATATTATTACCCATACTCTATTGACTCTAAAATTTATAAATTTTCATATTTGCTTTGATTTATTGTGTGTTCGTTTATTTATTATTAGTCTATTAAATAGTATGAATTTGTAATTTTTTTAATTTTACATTTATTACATTACAACACTCAACGAAAAATTGCCTCAAAACAAACATGTTGTTGACAACCTGATTTCCACAAAATTTGACTGTAATTTACTTCGAGCGATAGTCTGTAACTTACATATTTCTTTGAGTGCGCATATTCACTTAACACTTTTGACTCGTTAAGCAAATCAAACAAATGACGACAAACAAGTCGTTCTGTTCTCTATTGCATAATTTGTAATTGACACAATAGACGGGCAGACTGGACGGACTCTGACACATTTCTTGATTTATTACGTCAATTTTATTAATTTGAACAATTTATTAATTTAATCTTTAACATCTTAGATTTATTTATTGATGTTTCGTGTTTATTTATTTATAATTTTTTTTTTCTTTTTCATTGCAGGTGAGTTTTGTTAATAGTGCGATTAATAATTTCGAAATTTATTAAAACAATTTTTTGTTTCTTACCGATTCAATGTAAACATGTAAGTGTAAAAATATATATTTTATTTATGTGAAAACTTTAAAATTTTACATGCGTAAACGGATGGATATTTCAGTTTACAATTGTCAAAAATTACGTTTAATAAATTGTTGCCCCGCTCAATATAATAAGTTAAAATATAATGGAAATATGTTTGTGTTTTACAATATAAAAAATTCATTCATTCTGCATTAGAGTGTCCCGAATTATGAATTTCGTTAACTATAAATATATAAATAAAGCCTATTAAGAGAAAAAGTCAAAAAAGTAAAAAAAAAAAAAACAAAAAAAAATTGTGCGAATTGCGACATATCGGGACACCATATATGAGGGTTTCCATAGTAACTGTCCTGGCTGGAGAAAAAAGTACATTGTATCAATATCAAACTTAAGGTAACTTATATCTACAACAATTTTGTTATTTTTGAACTAAATTTAGTTTAATCAAAGTAGCAGTTTATTCTGCTGAAATCAATAGAAATATTTGCTTAATATTTGCTTATTTTCATTAAAAAAATCTAAAAAAATACTGAAAATTTTAATTGTTTTTGTGATTTTTAGTCCACCAATTATTTATGAAAATTTTTTGCTGATTTTAGAAAAATTCTGTAAAAATTTTATTTAAAACTACTAAAAGTTAGTTAAAAATTACCTTGCAGAAAAAGCTGCTGAAATTAGCAGATTATTTTTCCAAAATATTGGATGTATAACTTAAAAATTCGAGATTTACAACAGATGGCGTATCTTTTTCACATGGTTTGTGTCTGTAATAACTTATATGGCATTTGGGAGGGTAACATCTATCATTGAACAAAATAGTGTAAACAACAAAGTTTTTTTTTCGACGAAAATGTCGAATTTTATGCTAAGAAAGTATGATTTAAAGAAAGTTTCGCTTTACTTCTTCAATTTAAAAAAAATTCAGCTGAAATCGTATGTGAAGCCCGTTCAACAAGCGAAATCAACGCAAAGCCGAATATCCATGGCACCAAGGAAATGCTCTGTATTTTGGTGGGACCAGAAGGGTCCCATCTGTTATGAGCTGCTGAAATAGGGCCAGACGATCACAGGGGGCCTGGACCGAACACAATTGATTCGTTTGAAGCAAGCATTGGCCGAAAAACGCCCGGAATAATGAAGCCGTAATATTCCATCATGACAACGCTCAGCAATCCCGCATTTTGATACTCCCAGTATCGGTAAAATAGGAATAGAAAGAATTAAACAATAATAACACTGTACAACAATTTCTAACTTTTTCCAAAATTACGGGGTTCTGACAATGGATTCTGGTAGAGGAGACAAAAAACCAAAATATATAATAAAATATTTGTGTCAGCATTTTGAAAGATCGCATCGGAATTTTATTTCAGGGTGGTTTAAATTTCCCCCTTTTTCATATGTTTATTGTGAATCGGCATAGGAAACTATGTGAATTTTTCCATTTTAGGTATAGGATGTGTTCAGCCAACTTATGTAAAACACTACGCGGAACATTTTTGTGGAACATTTTAACCCTCTAACTCTTCAATGAAAGAAACTATTTTGGCTTAAAGAGGGTTAAAATATTCACAAAAATGTTCCGCGTAGTGTTTAACATAAGTTCGCTGAACACAAGCTATACCTAAAATAAGAGATGCACATGGTTGCCCTCTAAAATCGAGGTTTGTTGGAAATTTTAGCGCTAATTCTAAATAAGTACGAGATTAACCCTTAACACATTTAAAATTTTGACTTATTTCTGGCATTGAAGTTAAATTTTTAACTTTGATGTAGAATTTCATGACGAATATTTTTGCGGAACATTCTGACCCTCTTGGTCTTCAATTAAAGGTACTTTTTTGACCCCTTTTTAGAAAGAGACAAAAAAGCCCCGTTAGGTAAAGAGTCGGGGGGTTAAAATGTTTGTCAAAAATATTTGTCATGAAATGCTACTATAAGTCTCTGAAGACAGCAAAGTTGACAATTTAACTTCAATGCCAGAAATAAGTCAAAATTAAAATAATCGAACAATTTTGTTCAAAAAACGAATACTTTAATACGATTAATCGAAATTGGTAAAAAACTAAGATAAATAAATTTTTTGTTATTCGAATTATTCTTGATTTAGACATTTTAATTGTGCTAAAATCCCAAAAGTTATTTAAAAAATTGTGGAAAATAATTTGCTGTAGGATTTCATTTTTGCCTAAGGAAATAATCAGGGGACAACAAAAAACTGTCACAATTTGCTTTGTCATCTTCCAAAATAGTACTCTGTTGTTTTGACAGATCTAGCAATGTAGGGCTATCTATTTACATATAACAAATTTTTAAATTTTATAGAACTTTAATTTCAAAACACTTTATTGACCCCTAACTGTAAAATATCCAAACAAGTTTCTCTGATAATAAATAGTAATACTACCAAACGACAAAATTTATAATTTAACAAGAATTCAAAAACACAATATTTACTATTTTGTCATATTTCTCATTGAGACTTATTCATTATACCCTACACCACTATGTGGTCAGGGTATTTTAAGTTTGTGCTGATGTTTGTAACACCAAAAAATATTGGTCGTAGACCCACCTTATAGTATACCGATCGGTTCAGAATTTTTTTTTATTTCGATTTAACGATGTCCGTCTGTCCGTCCGTCCGTCTGTCTGTCTGTCCATGCAATCTTGTGCGCACTCTACAGGTCGCAACTATTAAGATATTTTGATGAAATTTGGTACGCAGACCTATGTTGGCCCAAGGACGAACAAGTTTGATTTTTTTGAACATCGGTCCATGTTTAGACCTAGTGCCCATATAAGGGTCCTACCAAAATTATACTGTTTATATGCTGCAGGTCGTAAATATTAAGATATTTCGATGAAATTTGGTACACAGACCTATATTGGCCCAATAATGCAGCCTATTGATTTTGGTGAACATCGGTCCATGTTTAGACCTAGTGCCCATATAAGGGTCCTACCAAAATTATACTGTTTATACGCTGCAGGTCGTAAATATTAAGATATTTTGACGAAATTTGGTACACAGACCTATATTGGCCCAATAACGCAGCCTATTGATTTTGGTGAACATCGGTCCATGTTTAGACCTAGTGCCCATATAAGGGTCCTACCAAAATTATACTGTTTATATGCTGCAGGTCGTAAATATTAAGATATTTTGATGAAATTTGGTACACAGACCTATATTGGCCCAATAATGCAGCCTATTGATTTTGGTGAATATCGGTCCATGTTTAGACCTAGTGCCCATATAAGGGTCCTACCAAAATTATAATGTTTATACGCTGCAGGTCGCAAATATTAAGATATTTTGATGAAATTTGATACGCAGACCTATATTGGCCCAATAACGCAGCCTATTGATTTTGGTGAACATCGGTCCATGTTTAGACCTAGTGCCCATATAAGGGTCCTACCAAAATTATACTGTTTATACGCTGCAGGTCGCAAATATTAAGATATTTTGATGAAATTTGCTACATAGACCTATGTTGGCCCAAGGACGAAGCCTATTGATTTTGGTGAACATCGGTCCATGTTTAGAACTAGTGCCCATATAAGGGTCCCCCCAAAATTATATTGTTTATACGCTGCAGGTCCCAAATATTAAGCTATTTTGATGAAATTTGGTACATAGACCTATGTTGGCCCAATGACGAAGCCTATTGATTTTGGTGAACATCGGTCCATGTTTAGAACTAGTGCCCATATAAGGGTCCCCCAAAATTGGCTTGGTTACAAACTGCAGGTCGCAAATATTAAGATATTTTAATGAAATTTGGTGCGCTGACTCACATTATAGAAAATTTTGACATAAGCCCCATTTTAACCCATTCGAATTTCGGATCCAAACAATACACCAGACTGGTGTAGGGTATTGTATAGTCGGCATGCCCGACTTTAACCTTTTTACTCGTTTTTTTTTTGGAGTTAATCGATTTGGCAAGTGAATCTCTCAAATAGTGTTCAATAATATAAAGATTGTGATATGAAATTTATAAGTAATTTTTAACAAGATTACAGTAAAAATGAATTTTTATTGAGAAATTAATAATCTTTAAGCCTATATGACACTTGCTAGTTTCTAGATTCTAGTTTTTTGCACCATCAATGCAAATCATATGAAGGGTACTGCATTACCAACATCAATTTGACAGTTTGATTGTTTTTCGATATAGTTGTTCTCTTCACACACATTATTTCTCACGTAAGGAAATTCGTACTCTCTTCTATTTTGGATTATTAATATTGAAACTAGCAAGTGTCATATTGGCTTAAATTAGAAATAAAGAAATTTTCACATAAGAACTTTTCAGAAGCCACTTTGAAACAATTTTGATAAAATGTATCACAACTAAAATCATATAATGGTGGGGGAACGGAAAGATAGGGGGAAGTCTATTCTCAAAAGAAAATTAAAATAGTAGCTGTTCTATTTTTATTTATTTTTATGAATTCTAGAAGAGTTTCCGAACATATTTTTGTTGCCTTTTTAAATAAAATTATTAAAAATACAACAAAATACGTATATTATTTTATATAAAATTTTCTTTGGCTAATCGATTTATTTTTAAACTTTATTCGATTAATTAGTTAAGAAATAAACCCCAAATGAATATTTACAAGAT
This sequence comes from Leucophora obtusa, assembly GCA_949987735.1. Taxonomy (NCBI): domain Eukaryota; kingdom Metazoa; phylum Arthropoda; class Insecta; order Diptera; family Anthomyiidae; genus Leucophora; species Leucophora obtusa. The sequence continues at coordinate 63,560,302 of OX465295.1, forward strand.
TAATCGCTTAATTAAATACCCTGGTAAATGCCCTATATTTCCATTAAAACACAAAAACAATATGCCGACTTCTATGAAATCTTTTGACATAAATGTTGAAATGTCATTAAATCACAGTTGAATGAAAAATACAAAAAAAAACACACGTTTCAATTTAAATTCCCATTAAACTTCTATTTATTATATTTTTTAGATGTTTATTATTATAATTTTTTATAGAGAATTATGAATGAAAAAATAAAAAAAAAAAAACAATAATGAACGAGAAAAAAAAAATCAATCAAATTTTATTTTAATGATAGAAATATGCTAATAAACCATGTTATTTGTACATTAGGGTGTTTCGTTAAAAAATAAATGGTGATACTGATAAAAATATTAAAATTTACATAACAACGAGGCCGGTAAAAAATATATAAAATTTTTGTTTAAGTGATTTTATGGAAAATGAAATTTTTTTTAATTATTTATCAATTATTATTTTCTTACAATTATTTCTGTGATGCTAATTTAGTGGAAAATTCCAAACTTTTTTTAATCCAAATACAATAATATCTCCAACATCAATCACTGGTAGATACTAAGTACTCTCTTTAAAATAGTTTTTATACAACTTATTTTTCCCGTTGCGGCTAATTTCATATGCATCGTTTGAGTGCCATTATTTTAACCAATTCACGTGCAACAAATGTACTCGTATTGGGACACCCTATTGTACATATCAATACGCTTCCATGAAATAAATAATAAACATTATTGACATGATGGGATACACACAGTATTAAATTAAATTATTTTATATTGCATTTTATGTTTACCGTCAATTTTTATTTTATGCTAAATGAAAATTTGCATAAAAAGAAAAAAAAAATATGTATTTAAAGGGGGAAAAAGGATTATTTGAATTCCAGGCGGTACCCATATTTTGTTTATTTTTTTTTTAATTTATTTTTTTTCAATTTATTTTTTTTTATTTTATTAATTTTTTTTAATATTTATAATTAATTTGTTTAAATTGAATATTTATTTAATTTTTCATTTTTTAAAAATATGTATATATAAAAAAAAATGATTAGAAAATTGCTTTTTATGCACCTGTAAAAATAGTACTGAAAACAATATTGAATTGAAGTGCACCTTTTACACTTGTTTAATAAATTCTTTTATTGTTATTCTCTTCAATATCTTGCAGTAACAAAGTGGTGTTTTTATGCCAGTCAATTTTCATATTAAAGAATAGTTCATCACTAGACTAGCAATCGTGAGGTCGCAAGTTCAATACCCGGTGGCGGCAATAAAAAAAACTTTTGTAAAATAAAAAAAATTTATTTTTTTTGCTAAGAATTTTTTTCCAATTTTTAATTGTTGCTTCCTTTGCACTCGTTCAAAAAGTACTGAAAAAAGTGTTGAATTGGGAGTGCTTCGCTCCTATGACAACTCAATGTTAAAAACATTAGTGCTTCTGCTAAAAAAGAAGTACATCTAAATCATTAATTGTAGTGCTTTTTTTACTTCTTTAGCATCTCTTTTTTTCTGGGTAGGTCCAGTGTTTTTTGTAGCTACAAACACCAGTTAAATATTTTCGTTATTAGAAGAAAGGGCATTAGAGAGTTAATAAAAATGTTATTTATGCCATTATTTGTACTTCCTTATACATATTATTAATATTGTTATTGCGGTTAGTGGTTATAAATTACTATAAGTGTGATACATTTAAATCGCATGATCAGACAATTTAAAACAAATATCAACATTTATACAATAGCGGCACTCAAAATAATCGGCCTTATTACGGTTGTCGTCGTCAAATTCGGTAGAGAGTTAGATTAGCTATCTTGAGGTCGCAAGCTCTATACCCGGTGGCGGCAATTAAAAAAAATTTTAAAACTCAAAAGGTACCGAAAAAATATTGAATTTGGTATAATCCTCTCCTACGACAACTCAATGTTAAAATCATTAGTGTTTCTGTTAAAAAAGAAGTTCATCTAGATCATTAATTGTAGTGCTTTTTCTACTGCTTTGGGAACTCCTTTTTGATGGGATAAACTGTTTTCATAAAAAATCCAATAATTAAAGTAAATTTTTATTGGAATTAGTTGTTTTCGTATGAGGAGAAAATCCCAGGATTCCGAAAATTCGAGAAATAAATCCCGTTGTCCCGTGAAGTGAAAAAGTCAGGGAAAAGAAAACTCTTAATCTGTATCCATATGGACTATATTCCCAATATTTTTTTTATAAATACACCTTAAAACGTTCAAAAATTAAATTTTCTCAATGGAATTTTTGTTTTGTTGTTTACATTTTGATTCATTAAAATTTCAAACCCTAACTGGTTAAATTATATTCAGAGCGGTATACGGTACCATATAGTCACCATGCCCGACTATGGTTTTCTCACTTGTTTTTTTTTTTTATAAAAACTTGATAATTTTAATATTTTGACGTCAGTCGGGGCAACTGATACAAAGACATAATATAAATTTAATATTTAGTAATGATGCTGATGATAGATGATTTTTTTTTGTTTTCAATTGTTTAAATTGCACATTTATTAAATAAATTTTAAATAGCTTAAGGAGGATGTTTTTGTTTTTTTTTTTTTTAATATGAAGTGTGTTTGAAACGTATTAAATTTAATTTAAAATTAGACGTCAGCATATTATTTGTCTAAATTATTATAGTTTTATTTAAATATTAAACACATTAAATATAAATTAATTGCATACGCTAATCATAAGTGTTATTCAAGTAATTAGTTTAAATAATTGTAAATATAACAGCGGATTTTAAAGAGGCGGACTTACAATTTTTGTGCGCAAATACCTGACTACAACTATCTCCCATATATCATTGAACTGAACAAATTAAAAATTGTATGTATACTAGACCGTACCACCTTACAGGTGGTATTTAAAGTTGGATTTTAAAGTGTGATATATCGATTTTTTTGCGTCGAGTAGACCAGTGTTTTGCTATAAAGCTAAAATGCAATGAAAAAAAAATTTTAAAAGACGAACTCTACGTTCGGCAACCAAAAAAATTTTTTTTTTGCTGGGTTTATTGAAAACCTTCCTTAGCAAAAGTTTAATGATTTTTTGCGAGCTTTAATTTTCTGACTTTACACACAAAAAACGATTCAGTTAAGAATCTATCAAAATCACCAAGATTCTTTTAAAAACACCATATTTTATTCCAAACTATCTAAAATTTACTGACATAATAAATATGTTGCATTAAAAAAACATTTTCTGCATTCACAACTAACTGAATTTCTCTGTTAAATTTAAATCGGTCTTCTTAACCAATTACGAGAAAATATCTATTTTTTAAAACAGATCCATAATCACAACCATAATAAAAGCAATAAAATATGCATTAGTTCCAACTCATTGGTTGTAACTAGGGTTTGGGATTTCCCGGACTTTTTTATTTCCCGGGAAACGGGAATAAAAAAATTTGATTCCCGGGATTTATAAACAAAATTGTTAATGAAAACCACCTATATAAGTAATTTTTGTTAAAAAAACACTATTTCAGTACAAATGCAGTCTGTGTAGTGAGAATTCAAAGTAAAAAATATCAGAATGTTGAACATTTGATTTCACATAAATTACTCGCAGCACTGCAAAATGAATTGCATGATTCCAGCAGAAAGCACCTACTACTGGATTGTCAGAAACAAACCGTTTCATCACACATGGCCCATTAGATATGGTGGCCACAATGTTATTTTCCAACGACAAATAAAACTCTTCTAGTCTTATTTCTACAATTCTTATTTCATCAGCATTACATCTTCCTGATATATAAACCAACCCCAGGTTATAAAATGAATTATTTCCGTTTATACATATGTTCAAATATCTCTTTTGTGATATTCTTTTCCATTCATGATATCTTTTACATGTTTGTAGTAATTTAATATAATTTTCTTTACATCGGTTTCATTTTTTTGCAATGCCAGGTTTTTATTATAAAAACTTTCTCGAATAAACGAAGATCTAGTTATGGTGCGGATTGACTGCGGCTAATTTGGATACCATTTCAGGAAATGTTTACTGAAACGTTATTCTTGTTTTAGCTGAAACGTTATTCTTGTTGTTATTTTCTTCAAGAGAAGTTGCATGACCATACATTTTTTTTTTTTTTTGTGAACCAAATTTAGATGTCGGATAACCAAATAACCATTAGTCTTTTCTTTTCACATTTATTAATGAAAACGTTACTTATAAAATTATTGACCCTTAATATAAAGGAGTATTTTAAATTTAAAGTCGACTTTATTTTTAATCAAACGGTTTTGTTCATTTTGTGTATGAAAACCTTACAAAAATATTTATATTTTCAAATATTTTGATTGGTTGAAAATAAATTAACCAATCAGAATGCTCCAAAAATAAACCAAGTCAAGGTATACTGCCACCCAATATTTTAACTAAAGTCGACTTTACCTAAATTATACATTTGAAAAATTTAGATACTAAGGGCGATTATTTGTAAGAAACAAAGCTATTTTTTCATATTTATTTTAAACATTTTACCAGGTTTTTAGGTTTTACTACTTAAATTTTGAATAAATTATGCGAAAAATCTTTATTAGTTGAAATGCTCCTAATTACTTGGCAAAGATTTTATTTGTGTGTCAAATAAATGTATTCCCTTTTAAAAGATTTTAACAATGACATTTTTGTTTTGGTATTTAAAATGTTTTTTATGACTAAAATTAAAAAATCCTATTCGAAACAAAAACAATTTAAAAAACTTAATATTTTTAAAATTTCCCGTTTTCCCGGGAAAAATATATTATTTTCCCGGGAATTCCCGGCAATCTTTTCCCGAGATTTCCCGGGAATTCCCGAACCCCAAACCCTAGTTGTAACAGTTAAAAGTCAGTAGTATAAAAAATAATTGAAGTAGTATTTCCATAAATTTTTGTATTCGGTATTTATAACTAAATATTTCGAAGAAATTCGGCAGTATTAACCAAAAGTTAATTGGATATAAAAATAATTGATAAGAAATAATGTAAACTGTCAAAAACTTAAAAAAAAAAATAAAAAATCGAATCAAGTATTAAAATATAAATTATAAATTTTTCGGGAATAATGTTTGAAATAATAAAAATAAACTTCACCTAATTAAGTAGAACCGCTGCAAAATATTCAAACGTTTTAATAGGACTTTATAAAAGGTAAAGTTATAAAACCATAAATATATTTATTAAAAACAATTCCGAATTACAATTAATTTACTCTTATTTATGTATCTTCCACATCAGAAAAATCTAAAAGGAATGAAATCCAACGCCACATTATAGTCTCGATTTCCAAAAGCTCAAGTCCAGATAGAAATTCTGAGATAATGTAAGCAAATTTTTAGTTCCAAATAAGAAACCATCTGAGAGTGTATTATAAATTGTGCCTTTCTAAAAGGTTTTCGGTGGTATTAATACGAAAAGTGAAGATATACAAAAATATAATTTTACTAAATTAAAAGTAAGTTTAAGCTCAGCTTCTGAGACTATTATCTTCAAAGATCTCCTTCCTCAGATTTTGAATTATTTTTGTTTTCTTAAATAGATTTTTCTTATTTCTTGTGGAAATAACTCCTCAGATTCGGAAGAATTTTCCCTTCAGAAAACAGCACCGTGTTCTTAGGATTTCCTTCAAGATCATTTAGACCTTTTTCTGCAATGAAACCATAAGATTCTGAGGACAATTTTTGGAACGGTGTTGATTTTGGTGTAGAAAAAGTCCTCATAATGTAAAAGGTTTTCTCTAGACAGAAGTCATGCAGAGAAAAATTCATTAGAATATGAAGGGATTTCCTAAGGAAAAGTTCATATATACGGAAAGGTTTTCTTCGATAAAAATTCTTACATCTGAAAACGTTTTAATAGGTGGAACTCCTTTATCAATACTCCAAATCTTATGGGGTTTTTATGGAAAAGTATTGAAAAATTTTATCATTATTTTTGTATATGTTTGTGTAATTTATATTAAAAAAAAAATATTTTGAATTCTTTAATAAAAATTTAAAAAATATTGGAAATTTGTTTTATTCAATATGAAAAGCATCATCAAATAAATGCGGTTGGATCTACAGAATACCGAATAAATTCGGTTGTGCCAACGTTTTCTTGTTCGAAAATATGGTAGGCATAACCAATAATGTCTATAGCTTCAATCGAATAATATGATAGTACAGGGAAGTACCAAAATTCGGTTGGCAACAAATTCGGCTGCCACAACGAATCTGTTCCCTGTGTGTAGGGTGGTAGCGACTGAGATCTGGTGGGTAACTACTAGAACGGGTTACTTGCGGTCAAAGGCCCTTAGATCAAAACATTGGTCCCCTCGAGATAAAAACATCGATGTATCATACTTTAAGATCCGACTGTAAATGCCAAAGATAAAACGAAAAATGCAAAATGGCGACACCTATCGGCAAACAAAATTTTTTTTCTTTTAAAACCTTGTAAAAACAATTTAGATTGGACGATGTACGGCGAACTTTTTTTTGAGGTACGGTCTAATTACTGTAATTCTTAAAAAAATATTTAAATAAATAGTAGATTATTCAAAAATGGAGACCATCCGAAAATGCGTGTCCTTTACATTTATATTTACAGTTTAATAAGTTAAAATTTAATCTATTGAAATGGCTTTATAATAATTTTTAAATTTATGAAAACTTAATCAAAGATTTTAGAAATGTACCCAGCAAAAAATACTGCTTGCTTGGAAGCAGGTTCGTCAGGGAAAGAAAATAGTGTAGTGCTTGCATTATTGCTGATATAAGGCATGATTTTTGTTCGAGATAGCTCGCGTGAAAGCACTTGTTTCGATATCCGATATGCGCTTCTATCATAGCTCCAAATAATGGCATGAAATCACAGCTTTTAGCTAGTAAATTCGGTTGTCATTGTCATTCTTTCGTGCTTTGTTAGAGCTATAAAGTGTGGTAAACAAAACTCTATTGCCTTTTTTAACACACTATTGTAAGCTATAAATCCTCAGAAGCAGTAAACGAAGCAGAAAAGAAGCACTAATCATTTTTACTCATTTTTACCGCTTCCGAATTTCTGCTGGGTATTCATTGTAAAAACAAAATAAATAATTCAATTTCAATTGTAAGCGTACACTACACATAATTGTATCCTTTAGTTTCTTCAGAAATTAATATCCTTTCATGCTTTGTATTATTATTTTGTTGTAATAATACTGGTTACTACTGCTACTAGTTATTATTGGCTATTTGTAGTTGATTGTATAACTTATGAGAGTAGTAAATTCGTCTTTACTAATTAATATTAACAACATGCTTCCCCCACTACATTTAACACCATCCTCATCACGCGCACCCATACTTACTTGAAAAGGACGTGTAGCACATGTGAAACAGACTTATACGAAATCGATGAATGTATGTGCACTAGGCCGGGTCGATTTGTGGGGAGGCAAAATCATGGCTCAGTGAAAATCGTATTCTAGGGATCAAAATAAGAAACTTTGCCGAAGGAACCATACCTCTAAAACGAATTCTACTACCCCCCAACTGTTGACTTTTGTCCCGTAGGGTCAAGTTTTGAAAAATCACACTTTGACCCATTTAGAGTGCCCCAATCGAGTCCAAATGAATGACCGACCCCCACTAACTTTGGAGGGCCGATCCACCCATGCCAGTGGCACACCCCCTGGAACTCCCCTGGGGGGTTCCCCATACAAACATTTTAAAAAATCACCATTTTTGGCACTTTATTTTATTATTTTTTATTTTTTTTTTTTCGTTTATTTAACCTTCTTTTTAAATTTTTAACTCTACTATTTTCTTGAGCTTAAGGTTTGGTTTTTATTTTTAAAAAGTTTTTTATTTTCGATATTTCGCTACTCCAATGTGTAGCATCTTCAGGAAATAACAATTATATGAACAAATTATAAACAATTTTAAAGTTTGAAAAAATTTGAAAAGCATTTGTCAAATATAAATTGTATGTATACATTTATACCAGCAAACAAAGTTTTTGGTATAAAAGTATAACAAACAAAAATAACAATAATTAACAATAAAAAATGTATAATATAATGTGTTATAAATTAATGTAATGTGTGCTATTTCTTTTGTATTAAATATCTATAATTCTGAGCTACATTTTCAATATCTGCCTTAAAGTTAATTCTATTTGTTGTTGGTGTATTAATTATCTGTAACATTTCTAATATATAACGACGTTTATAATTATGTTCTGTATTTAAAACTGATACATTTTCAAAGTCAGGATAGTGATTTAAACTTGAACAATGAGAAGATAATGCTGTCTTTTGTGAATTAATATGCCTATATTTCTGATCTGATTTATGTCCAGCTATTCTAGTTCTCAATTTATTCTTTGTTGTACCTATATATACTTTATCACAATTCTCTCCGTCATTTCCACTACATGGTATTTTATATACTATATTTGACATGTCCAATTTTTGTATCCTATCCTTTGTCTTACTGTATAATTTATTTACTGTATTGTATGATTTAAAAGCTATTTTATATCTATTAGTATCTATTATCTTTGATTTCTCTAAACTTTCTGATATTCCCGGTATATAGACCATAGACTTGTAAATCTTCTGTTCAATTAAATTCCCTGTGTTACTATTCCTCCTAAATTTATATTGATTTATCAATGAAGAAATTAATCCTATCGGAAAATCATTATCTCTTAATAAATTTCTAATTATTTCCTCATTCTTTCTATGAAATTTTCTGTCACTAATAGTCAATACTTTTTCTATCAAATTCTTTGCAGTGTTAATAATGATTTTCTTACTATGTTTTGAATAAAAATTAATAATTCTACCTGACGCTGTTGGTTTCTGATACCAATCCATTATCAAATTATTACCTCTTCTTATTACCAAAGTATCTAAATAAGAAAGTTTAGAATCACACTCCTTTTCCATGGTAAAGTTAATATCAGGACTAAATTCATTTAATGCTCTTAACATATCATCAATTGCATTTTCAGAAATGACACAAAATAGATCATCCACATATTTAGTCATTATCCCTGGTCTAACATCAAGTTTTTTAATACAAGTGTCCAATAATTCTTCAATAACTATATCAGCCACAATTGGAGAAGCAGGTGATCCCATTGGAAGTCCTTTCCGTTGTAAATATATCTTCTCACTGTATTGAAAGTATCTATTATCCTCTATACAAAATTTCAAAATACGGAAAAATAAGTCTTTTTCAATAGTTGTATATTCCTCAATAACATTCCATTTTCCCCTTATAATATTCATTGCCAAATCAACAGGAATACTTGGGAATAAAGAAACTACATCAAAAGAAACTAATTTTTCATCATTCTGTATCCGTTTGTCGAATAATCTATTTTTAAACTCAAGTGAGTTCTTTACATTGTACTTAGATTCTTCTGTAATCTTCTTTAAAATGTTAGTAATGTATTTACAGAGTTCATATGATGGAGAATTAATAAAAGAACAAATTGGTCTCAATGGAAATTCTTCCTTATGAATTTTAGGTAGCCCATATAATCTAGGTGCTGTAGAAATATTAGTCTTAAGTCTAATTTTCTCTGTATTTATAATAATTTTCTTTTTAAAAAGTTCATCAACTAAATTATTATTAATCTTTTGTAATCTATTCGTTGGATCCCTATTTTGTAAACTATATTTTGTAATATCTCCTACGATATTGTTCATTCTCATATCATAATCCTTTCTCGATATAGCTACAGTTGTATTTCCCTTATCAGATCTCAATATAAATAAATCCCTATTCTTTTTTAAGAAAATTTTGGCTTCTTTTACTTTATCCAAAATGTATCTATCTCTATTTGTCAATGTTATTCTATTCAAATGGCCATTAATTACATTTGTTAATCTATTTCTAGCTATTTCTTGTTCTTCCTTATCCGGTATTGTCTGTATACAGTCCTCTGCATCAGTTATCATACTCAACTTCGGAAAATCTTCTCTTTTAACTGGTAATGCATGTTTGTGTCCTAATGAAAGTATCCACTGTACGTCTGTTGGAATATCTAAGTCAGTCTTATTAATAAACCATTTCTTATTAAATCTAATTCCTAACTCTTTCCTTTGTATTTCCCTTAAACATTCAAATTTCCTTTTATGAACTCTTCTTACCTTCTCATTAAATGATGCTGCAATTATCTCTTGATATCTTAAAAATTCTCTCATTTCATTTTCAGTTAAATATGTCTCTAAATTACTTTTTATCAATTCTATCTATTTTCCGAAGTTGAGTATGATAACTGATGCAGAGGACTGTATACAGACAATACCGGATAAGGAAGAACAAGAAATAGCTAGAAATAGATTAACAAATGTAATTAATGGCCATTTGAATAGAATAACATTGACAAATAGAGATAGATACATTTTGGATAAAGTAAAAGAAGCCGAAATTTTCTTAAAAAAGAATAGGGATTTATTTATATTGAGATCTGATAAGGGAAATACAACTGTAGCTATATCGAGAAAGGATTATGATATGAGAATGAACAATATCGTAGGAGATATTACAAAATATAGTTTACAAAATAGGGATCCAACGAATAGATTACAAAAGATTAATAATAATTTAGTTGATGAACTTTTTAAAAAGAAAATTATTATAAATACAGAGAAAATTAGACTTAAGACTAATATTTCTACAGCACCTAGATTATATGGGCTACCTAAAATTCATAAGGAAGAATTTCCATTGAGACCAATTTGTTCTTTTATTAATTCTCCATCATATGAACTCTGTAAATACATTACTAACATTTTAAAGAAGATTACAGAAGAATCTAAGTACAATGTAAAGAACTCACTTGAGTTTAAAAATAGATTATTCGACAAACGGATACAGAATGATGAAAAATTAGTTTCTTTTGATGTAGTTTCTTTATTCCCAAGTATTCCTGTTGATTTGGCAATGAATATTATAAGGGGAAAATGGAATGTTATTGAGGAATATACAACTATTGAAAAAGACTTATTTTTCCGTATTTTGAAATTTTGTATAGAGGATAATAGATACTTTCAATACAGTGAGAAGATATATTTACAACGGAAAGGACTTCCAATGGGATCACCTGCTTCTCCAATTGTGGCTGATATAGTTATTGAAGAATTATTGGACACTTGTATTAAAAAACTTGATGTTAGACCAGGGATAATGACTAAATATGTGGATGATCTATTTTGTGTCATTTCTGAAAATGCAATTGATGATATGTTAAGAGCATTAAATGAATTTAGTCCTGATATTAACTTTACCATGGAAAAGGAGTGTGATTCTAAACTTTCTTATTTAGATACTTTGGTAATAAGAAGAGGTAATAATTTGATAATGGATTGGTATCAGAAACCAACAGCGTCAGGTAGAATTATTAATTTTTATTCAAAACATAGTAAGAAAATCATTATTAACACTGCAAAGAATTTGATAGAAAAAGTATTGACTATTAGTGACAGAAAATTTCATAGAAAGAATGAGGAAATAATTAGAAATTTATTAAGAGATAATGATTTTCCGATAGGATTAATTTCTTCATTGATAAATCAATATAAATTTAGGAGGAATAGTAACACAGGGAATTTAATTGAACAGAAGATTTACAAGTCTATGGTCTATATACCGGGAATATCAGAAAGTTTAGAGAAATCAAAGATAATAGATACTAATAGATATAAAATAGCTTTTAAATCATACAATACAGTAAATAAATTATACAGTAAGACAAAGGATAGGATACAAAAATTGGACATGTCAAATATAGTATATAAAATACCATGTAGTGGAAATGACGGAGAGAATTGTGATAAAGTATATATAGGTACAACAAAGAATAAATTGAGAACTAGAATAGCTGGACATAAATCAGATCAGAAATATAGGCATATTAATTCACAAAAGACAGCATTATCTTCTCATTGTTCAAGTTTAAATCACTATCCTGACTTTGAAAATGTATCAGTTTTAAATACAGAACATAATTATAAACGTCGTTATATATTAGAAATGTTACAGATAATTAATACACCAACAACAAATAGAATTAACTTTAAGGCAGATATTGAAAATGTAGCTCAGAATTATAGATATTTAATACAAAAGAAATAGCACACATTACATTAATTTATAACACATTATATTATACATTTTTTATTGTTAATTATTGTTATTTTTGTTTGTTATACTTTTATACCAAAAACTTTGTTTGCTGGTATAAATGTATACATACAATTTATATTTGACAAATGCTTTTCAAATTTTTTCAAACTTTAAAATTGTTTATAATTTGTTCATATAATTGTTATTTCCTGAAGATGCTACACATTGGAGTAGCGAAATATCGAAAATAAAAAACTTTTTAAAAATAAAAACCAAACCTTAAGCTCAAGAAAATAGTAGAGTTAAAAAATTATTTTTTATTTATTTTTATTATTTTATTTATATTTTCTCCTTAGAAATTTATTTAGTCAGAACATATGTAAATGAAAAAATTAATTTAACTTAGTAATAGAAAAGAAAAAATAAAAAATTACTGTTTGAAGTCTTTTTTGCTTTCAAGTCTGGGCAATTTCGCACGGCTCTCTAATGTCGTCGCCATAACAGCCTCTACATTTTCCGGTATAACTCGTTTGGAAACGCTAGCTAGCAATTGAACGTGTCGTTCTGTTTCTTGTATGTGTGATGGAATTTTTGGATCATTAAACGGTGGATCATCTTGATTTAAATATTCTTTCAAAGTATCGTATGGAATGCTTCGCGTGAATGGTGGTTCAAATACGTCATTTATGTCATTCATATTGATCATTTCCGTGTAACTTGTGCAATAAAAGTTTATATCTGGTTTTTTATAAGCTCTAAGTCCCGTTGGGTCGTCAACATCGGTTCGATAGCGTAGAATTATCTTGATAGCACAGTCACGCTTTTCTTTGCTATCATCAAACAACATTGATAACAAGATATTTTCCGAATGCGCATAATATGAATTATCTGTAATTACTTTATTGACAATTTTGCGTAAACGAGGTTCTAGAAATCTTGACCAACTAATGAATTTGAAAAATAATCTACTACCGTACACGACAGAGCTGTAATTCTTGATATTGAAGTACATTGGCACATAACATGTAATTATAAATTCAACCAGTATTCTTAAATTTGCATCTGGATTTTCCGTTGTCACATATAATCGTAATAGTCTAGCGGCCTTGGTGAGCCACCGAGAATGTACAATTTTCCCTGGTTTGATGTTTGCCAGATCCACTGAAACCACGCCGCTAGAAATTGCATGGGCCATGTCGTATAAGTACTTGGAATCGGTGGAAAATTCAATTTTTTCTGGAGCAGGGGGCATATTTTTCAACTCAATTTTCTGAAAGCCGTCCACCACCTGAAAATATATAAAAATAAAACAATTAAAAACGGTTGACAATTATAATAAATGAGTGATAGCAATAACTTACCGGAAGAGTTTCACAAGTTTCGATTTGACGGCTCAATTTTCCGGTTGCCGATCTTGGTCCAGTGCTGGTTGATTTATCCAAAGCTTCAAACAAATGCCGAAACGGAAGTTCGTTGAAGTGTAGAAGGCAAACGAACCAATGCAATGGTCTTTTTAACAGCAATTCGAATCGTCGTATAATTCCACCGTTTGGGCCAGTGTTTGTTGGCTCACCGTCACTGCATATGCCAATTAATGCATCCAGTGATATATTTTTATCGTTGAAAAAATCATTTAATTTGGTTGTTTTGTATTCAGCGGTTTCATGTTCCAGTCTTACGTAACCCATCAATTCAGAATTCGGTTCTCTCAAAATAACAAGATGAGGTTCTTTTACCATTCTAGTATGATACTTCTCATCAATTGTATCTCTCGTTAAAGTATCATCTTTTCTGCCATCGAATGAAAATGCTAACAAATTGGTATCATCTAACCGTTTGCGAAGCACTTCTTGTCTGCATTTCTCTTTTTCTCGGCGAACTTTCGATTTATCCATGATGAGAGGTTTGCCATGGATATCTTTCATTTTAAAATCTTGGAAAAGAGCTGTTCCCATTGCTGATGCTACTCTATCAGGCACGCCAAATCTGTCACATACCAAGGCAAAGTTAAAACAATCGTATCTCTGTGTGTATTGTGAACTTGTGCTTATATCCAAATCTTCTTGAACCGGTGGCGGTGCGTATGTTGAATCATCGGGATCTTGGTATGTTGGCGTTGATGACATAGACGTTGCTCCTTGCTCTTCAATTTCCATCGCAAATCCATCCATTGTTAGACTTCTCTGATTATGTTGATCGTGCATAAACTCTTTGAGGCGTTCGGGAACCAAACCGCATGCACATGGAGCTGCCTTCAAATCGCATTTACATGTTCCAATGAAAAAAATTGTTTCCAGAGATTTTACATACTCTGTAAATTGTTGGGGTTTGTTTTTTCTCTTGATTTGCTCTTGATATTTGTCAAGCAATCTATTCAATTTATTACCTACACTTTTTTTCAGCATTATTTCCATACCAAGTTTTTCCCAAATTCCAATCAACTTATCTTGTACTTGAATAGTGAATGCTTTATAGGACAACTTTTTTTGTTCGCTCAAGTAAAAATAATATCCCAAGATATCCAGATGGGTTGGTAAATTAAGATCAGTCAAATCAGTAGACACACCAAAAACAGTAACATCATGCCTGGGTATATGACTCATTGGGTTTTCGATAGTTGTTGATGTTGTTATTGCTTCATCTTGCGGTGTAGAGGATGGTGGATTCATTGTAAACTTCTTGATTTGGAATGATTTTTCTTTAAATATTTTTTTATCTCAAATTAGCACTTCACACTTCGAGTTCTTCACAACGACTTAATGCATTCACAAAAACTGTTGCGTTATATATGGTCTAGAAGACGAGGTAATAAGAATGAAATGGTAATTTCAATTCTACCTGTAACCGATTTTGTTGTCAAAACTGCCCATAAAGTACATGTAAATTAAACGTTAATCTGACTACAAATTCTGTTAAGCAAGTGCGCCTTTTATTACTTCTGGAAAATCCTTTATGATAATTTTATGCTCAATTCTACCTGTAACCGATTTTGTTGTCAAAACTGCCCATAAAGTACTTACATGTAAATTAAACTTTAATCTGACCACAAATTCTGTTAAGCAAGTGCGCCTTTTATTACTTCTGGAAAATCCTTTATGATAATTTTATGCTCAATTCTACCTGTAACCGATTTTGTTGTCAAAACTGCCCATAAAGTACTTACATGTAAATTAAACATTAATCTGACCACAAATTCTGTTAAGCAAGTGCGCCTTTTATTACTTCTGGAAAATCCTTTATGATAATTTTATGCTCAATTCTACCTGTAACCGATTTAGCTTAAGTAAGTTTACGACATGCAGCTGTGTCTTGTGGTGGCTTAAAAAACCCACACAACCTATTTTACGACCTGCAACAGAACGACACGTTCAATTGCTAGCTAGCGTTTCCAAACGAGTTATACCGGGAAATGTAGAGGCTGTTATGGTGACGACATTAGAGAGCCGTGCGAAATTGCCCAGACTTGAAAGCAAAAAAGACTTCAAACAGTAATTTTTTTTATTTTCTTTTCTATTACTAAGTTAAATTAATTTTTTCATTTACATATGTTCTGACTAAATAAATTTCTAAAGAGAAAAAATAAATAAAATAATAAAAATAAAAAAAATAAATAAAAAATAATAAAATAAAGTGCCAAAAATGGTGATTTTTTAAAATGTTTGTATGGGGAACCCCCCAGGGGAGTTCCAGGGGGTGTGTCACTGGCATGGGTGGATCGGCCCTCCAAAGTTAGTGGGGGTCGGTCATACATTTGGACTCGATTGGGGCACTCTAAATGGGTCAAAGTGTGATTCTTCAAAACTTGACCCTACGGGACAAAAGTCAACAGTTGGGGGGTAGTAGAATTCGTTTTAGAGGTATGGTTCCTTCGGCAAAGTTTCTTATTTTGATCCCTAGAATACGATTATTAAAGCCATTATTAAATCGACCCGCCCTAATGTGCACATATCGAGGTCTTATATTTAATATGGGCTATCTACGGTTTTTAAGAAAACCAGTTGTTACTGGCCAAGGCAACATTTTAACCCTCTAACTCTTCAACTTATGGGTCTTTTTGACACTTTTAACAAAGGGCCAAAAAAGACCCTTTAATTGCAGAGTTAGAGGATTAAAATGTTCCACAAAAATGTCCCTTGTACTGTTTTACATAAGTTCGCTGAACATATCCTATAACTAAAATGGAATATTCACATGGTTTCCTATGCCGATTCACAATAAATATTTTCAAAAGAGGGAAAATTTTAACCCCCCAAAAACAGAGGGCCAGACGAAAACTTTTAAAACGCCGATACACTTATATTTTTCTTTGGGCCCTCTGCGTGAATCAGTTGTCATCAGAACCTTTTTTTTTTTTTTTTGTATAGTGTAATTTTTTTTCCAACACATAACAATTTGAAATTTATGGCCGCCATATTGGATCCGCCATGTTGAATTTTTTAAATTTGATTTCAGATTCGTAATCTGCTACCTAAAAACTTCCCCTGGTGGGAATTTGAAGTAAATCAGACGACATTAGAAATTTAATGAAAAAATTGTTTGTCGCCATATTGGATCCGCCATTTTGAATTTCAAAATTTTAATTTCAGATATTTCATCAGCGGACCCTAGACTTATATAATTGATTATTTTAAGTCCAATATATTAAAAACTAAAAATTAATGGCCGCCATCTTGGATCCGCCATTTTGAATTTTATATTTTTTATTTCAGATTCGCGATCAGCAACAACCAGACCCCCTTTGTGATATCTTTTAGTTTCATATACTCAATATTCTAGTTTTGACCAAAATTCGTTGATACTGTCCCACTGTGCGCTGTCACAAATTGTTGCGTTTTACCTTAGTAAACCGTAACAATTGCTGACAGGGGTGGGATTGGTTTATTTTGTTTGCAATGGAAAAGAACCCGACTTATCTAAGGGAAATAAACCAGCTTTTTTAAAAGATAAAAACGTAACGTTTTTATAAGTAAAAACATTCGTTTATCTCCTTTAGATAAATCGGGCTGGTGGTTTTTGATAAATAAAATAACACACTCTATTATGTTTATTTTGAGCTTATACACTTATTTATTTAACACATTATTACTTTACGACTGTATAATACCACGCAAGTTTACCAACGATTTTTAATACAACGATTTAGCCATTTACCAAAGCCCGACTGAATTCCACAATCGCCAATAATCAACTGATCAACTATTTAAATGACATATGGCAGCCTTACTTTTACATCCATGGTGGTAGAGAATTCCGGAAATACTTAGAGTACTAACATTATACTTAAATGTAGTGCTGCCAGATTGACGATTATGGTAAATCCAGTTTTATAGGATATTTTTTTACAGAGTTTTCTATACTAGACTAATCTAATTTCATAACAATATAATTTACATGAATTTCCCAAATATACATAATCTAAATTATGCTTAGATTTATTCCGATTTCACCCAAAACATAAATAATGGCTAGTCTTTATTATAAATCTTCTACATTTATAAAAATTCTAATGCCAGGGTTGCCATATTTCTCCAAACAAATTTAAAAATAGGTTAACTCAAACCAATACAAATATCTTATATTTGTAAATATACAATATATGTACACTCCTTTTAGCTCAAAACACTTTCCCCAACGATTTTCAAATAGCTTCGATACCCTATTTATAGTAAAAACTGCCTAGCTCCTCAAAATAGCCATCAACCGCAGACCCCACTTATTTTTTGTTGACTAAACTTTTATCACCGATCCATTTTTTCAAAATATAATCCGAGTGAGCTAAATCTGGTGAAACGGGTGTGATGAAGTAATTCGAATTACAATTCGTTGATTTTGGCCATCGGAATAGTGGATGTGTGAACTGGTGCATTGACTTGATGAAACAATACTTTCTTTTTCGCCTTTACAAATTCACTGAAATCGTTTACTATTGATGGCTCTAAAAACAATACTAAACAACGTGGCGCCTTCAAACTTAAAACATATGTTTTATAAGGTTGCCACTTTTCACCAAAGTAATTTCTTCAAACTACTGCCTCAATCTTTATGCCAGGTCGTGTAATTCTGGGACGGCCAGCATATAACGTTTCCTTATTGAATCAAGCAAAGTTTATAAAATCGTTAATTTTTATACATTTAAAAATGCATAACTTATTCTTGTATAGCAATATTAAAATATAAGCGAGATTTCGCCACATTTCGCACCGACTTATTAAAAAATTATTTTTTTTTTTTAGTAATGTTTTAATTTAACATAAAAAATAAGAAAAAAAAAATAACTCTTTATTTGTTCTTTATATGATAGTGGTCGAATTATTAAGTACAGTCAAAAAAGTTTCTTGGCAGAATATACTAAAAATTACTATTAAAAAAGTATATTCAGTTGAAAAGGCTACCTTGCGGAAATCAATTTTTAATAACCCAGTGTAGAAATGGTTATGTAACTACAAACTTGGTAATGGTAACTAGTTACTTTTGTTATTACATTTCTTATTACCTTGATATGGCGATGTCGGGAAAAATAATGAGTTATGGTTACATACCAGCATACGAAAAATTAAAAAGTATATCGTTACCTATGTGCTTAACAGTACTAACAAAAATAATGAGTTTAACAATAGATTTTGAAAAAAATAAATTATAAAAAAAAAATATTTTTATTGTATTTTTTGTTAAATAAAATTTGCTGGTGCGGGAATGGAACCTGGGTCTACAGATTGCCAGTCAATAGCTCTAATTGACCTGCTGCAAATAAGTGCGCTTACTCTCCAACATACAAAAAATCAAAAAATATGTGGTTACATATATCCTTACCAGTGTTTAAAAAATATTGAATCTAAAAATAGATTTCAAAAATTTTTTTAAAAAATCTAGAAAATTATTTTCTATTTGAAATAATGATAAAAATAAGTCATTATCAGTAACTCATTATTATTTGTTTTAAAATAATGCAGAAGATAAGTGGGTGTCATTACTGGTAGTCCCAAAAATCAAGATATGTCATTACTCTTTCTACACTGGGAACTAAAAATGTAGTTGTTTTTAACCGGAAAAAAATTAAAAATCAAAATATAATAAAAATAACTAACAATGTCGTAAAAATAACTGACACATTATTTTCGGTAGTTGATTTTCTTTAAACAACTGTGATATTAGTTGTTTTGTATTTTCTTTAAAGAAAAGCAACTCTAATTACAGTTAAAAAAAAGCCACTACTTATTAATACACAAACAACTATCTTCTATTGACTAACAGACTTTTTTGAGTGTACTTAATGTATACTTTTTAACACAACATGAAATTTTGTATATTTGGTAAACACATACCACACTACATGAAAAAATACTATAATTTGCCTAATGACAAAATTAATAAGCAGACATTGGACTTTTTGTAATTGCTAATGGATGTTAAAATCTAGAATTTTAAATATTACTTAGAAAATTCCTCCTTCAAAAATAAATAAATGTGGTTAAAGTTTGACATAAATATCCACACATAATTTATATAACATTTTATGGCATCCTCTTCGTGTACGTAGAAGATTATAATATCAAACGTTTTTTTTTTTTGGGGTGGGGGGGGGGGGGGGGGAATTGATACATCAAAAAAATAAGTCCTACACTTTTTTCTACAACTATAAATATAAAATGTCTCAAAAACTTTTCCAGAGGATTTTTTCTTTCTATGAATGCAACTAAGTACCTTAGTCTACTAATTTGATATTTCAAACAAAACTTTTATATTGCAAAAGCAATATTCAATATAAATTCAATACCAAAATATTTCATGACATACCAAACAATAACTTTTTATTTAACATTAGTCGTGAATAAAAATTGCAAACATATAAGGAAAAAATTCCTAGAGTATAAATAAATGTCAACTACAGTTTTAAAAGCTAAAATGAAAGAAAAAAAAATACTCAAAGAGTATTTACTGGGCAGAGCTTTGCTAAAATTAATTCTTTCAATTTGTTTAACCTTCTTTTACCAATAGATTCTTACAGCCATAAAAAGAGATAACAAAATTTTTTTAAACAAATATTAGGTCACTTGAACTAAATTTTAAAAAAATTTGCTGATGCTTTGGCTACAAAAAATTTTAACTTAAATCGAGTACACCCTTTTCTTAAAAACAAGCAGTGTTGCCGAGTTAAGGGATTTCCCCATAGATTTAGGGGTTTTAAACGGCTTAGGGGGAATTTTAGGGGGTAATTTGTTAGTCGGAAATTTGGATGGTAAGAAAATAATTCTAGGCGTAGTTTTGCCTTGAAAAAAAATCTAATTTTAGAGTCCGATGATTGGTTTTGTCAAATTTTTGTTAGTTTTTCACATAAATTTTTATTTTCTTCTAGCCTACACATTTTTGAAGTTGAAAACTTTTTGACAGTGACTAGGAAAGCCAAGAAAATCACACTCATAGAAATAAATCTGTAAAAATAGCAGAAAAAGTTACTAAAAATTAGTTAAAAATTATGCTGCAGAAAAAACTGTTAAAATTAGCAGATAATTTTTGCTATATATTAGTAATATAGGAACAGCAAATATAAAACTGTTAAATCTACAGAACTTTAGTTATATTTATACCTCCTAAAATCACAAAACATTTTGCTAAATAATTAGTAGCCTGAAAAATCACAAAAAAATTAAATTTTTTAAGTTTCTTTTTAAATGCAAATAAAAATCGAGCCTTTTGAACACAGCAGTTTACAATTTTTCTTAGCAGTTTACTGATTTTCGCAGAATAGACTGCTGTTTGCATTCAACAAAATTTAGCTTAAAAATAGCAAAAATTTTGTAGATATAACAGTTTATTTGCTATGCTATTTTTAGTCTACTAATATTTAGCAAAATTTTCTGCAGATTTTACAGTACAACTTGTTATTTTCAATGAACTAAAAGTTAGCTTAAATATAACTAAAATTCTGTAAATGTAACAGTTTTAATTTTGCTGTTCTTATTTTACTAGTACACTCAAAAAAAAATAAGTTAGTACAAAAATTAGTAAAACGTCTTGTATATCAAGTGTACTAGATTTCAGCAATTTTTTTGCTGAAATTCCGTTTTCAACAAAAATTTTAGTTATATTTTTTTAGCACTAAAATAATTTTGAACTAATGTTTTACTAATTTATTTTGCTACAAAAGTTGTGCTGCTAACCGCATTCATAGCGTGGACGACAACCAAATAGACAAGATGTAGATGTCGCAGCTTGTCTGGAAACGGAAATGACAAAAAAGAAAAACAACTCTACACATATTCTATATTTAAATTTTCAGCAAATAAATTAACTAAAGTAAAATTTGGCTACAAGTTTTTTGAGTTTTTTTCAGTCTACTAATATTCAGCAAAAAGTTTAGTGATTTTAGCAAGGATTTTTTTCATTTGCAGTCGACTAAATGTTAGCAAAACTTTTGCTGAAGATTACTATTTTTTTGGTAAAAATCAGCTCGCTGATTTTCAGCAAACCTTTTGCTGAAATTACCAACTTTTTTGCAAGCACGCTCCTGACTAAAAATTTGCTGACACAGCATTATTTTTTGCTGACTCTACTGACTTTTTTTTTTAGTGTATTTAGGAAAAAAAATCTGCTCATTTCAGCAGTTTTTTCTGCAGCATCATTTTTAACTAATTTTTAGTAACTTTTCGTACTATTTTTACAGATTTATTTCTATGAGTGTTGTTGTTTAAGAAATATGTTCTTTAACATTAAAAATGGGTCATTTTGACACCATGCTCCAAAACAGGTTAACTTTAATTTTTTTTTAGAAAATGCTTAATTAAAGGTTTTCATTTCCAATGGCACTATTTTTAAATTTTTAAAATTTTGGATTATTTTGACCCCATGTGCCTGTAAGGGTTAATTCCTAAGTTTTTGTTATTATATATAAAGTTTGGTGTTGAGTTATTTGTAAAATTTTTACTAATTCCGCAAGAAACATTACAATGTTTTGATATACTTTCAGGAAAAATCGAAAATTTTTAAAAATTTCATCTTTGACCATGGTAAAGAATGGATTAACTAACGTTGTCGAAGTTTTACAAAATTTTCGGAAAACAATCTCTCGTGTCAGAATTAAAAAAAATCGGAACTGATTTTGTTATAGCTAGCTAAAAATACAGTTTTCTCTATACACATAATAATCCATGCATAAAAATACGAAATTAATGTCAAAACAACAAAAACTTTCGTAAAATAAACCATTTTTCGTATATTTTAAAAATTTTTTGGTTATTTTGACATTTTTTCGTAATTTTGTGCATGGATTATTATCAGTGTAAAATTTCACTGCTAAGTTAAAAGAGGGATATGTACAACTTTCAGTAGAATTATTCTCTGAGGTGTATTTAAAAAAAAACATACCTTCGCAACTTTTTTCACAATTTGTTGAACAAAAATTTTAAAAAATTCAAAATTTATAAAAAAAATCCCATCTTTGGCCATACCTGGGACGAGGTTAGCATAATCCAAGAGAAAAAAAATTATATCTGAACCCAGCAAAAAAAGAGATGCCAAAGCAATAGAAAAAGCATTACAATTGATGATCTAGATGTACTTCGTTTTTAGCATAAACACTAATGATTTTAACATAGAGTTGTCATAGGAGAGGAGTACTCCCATTTCAACATTTTTTCAGTACTTTTGGAACGAGTGCAAAGGAAGCTCTTTTTCACCAATTAAAAGTTAAAAAAATTCTTCACAAAAAAAATATTTTTTTTTATTGCCGGCACCGGGTATCGAACTTGCGACCTCACGATTGCTAGTCTAGCGCACTATCGCTAATCTATTCTTTGATATGAAAGTTGTTACTGCGAGATATTGTTCCTTATTCTCTTCAATAAAAGTACTTATTAAACAAGTTTAAAAGGTGCACTCCGAATCAATATTATTTTCAGTACTATTTTTACAGGTGCATAAAAAGCAATTTCTCACGATTTTTTTTTATATATAAATATTTTTAAAAAATTAAAAAAATATTGAATTTAAACAAATTAATTATAAATATTTAAAAAAAATTAATAGAATAAAAAAAATTAAAAAAAAAGGAAAAAAAAATATTGATCCCGCCGGGAATCGAACCCGCGACCCTTTGTTTGGAAATGCCAAATGATACCAAAATTACTTTTTACGATCACTTTTAGAGCAATTACTCTTTAGAAGCAATACTTAAGTGAGTTTTTGGATGTTGATCAGAAGTAATTCTAAAAAAGGTGTAAAAATACACTAACAGATACTTGTGAAGCAGTGAAAGAAGTAGTTTGTAAATCATTACTTCCAATTTTTTTTTTTACTGGGAATATTTATAGATCTTGGAAATGAAACATTGTAAGTTTTTGAAAAAAAATTATTTTTTTTTTTTACGTTTTTCATAATTTTTCTCATTTTAACCCTACAATAGGCTGGGGTATATAATTAATTAAATATTTTCCAACGGATTTTGTATTGTTATGCATTTCTAGTAAGGTAATTCAGTCTAGATTATGATCCTATTGACATTTTCTAGATATACGGTTATTTAAGGGCCAGTATTTAGAAAAAAAATCCAAAAAAGTAATATTTTTGATTCTCGTTATAATATCATCCTAATTTTTTGCATGATGTATTTTTATACCTAAACGAACATTTATAGAGGGGGGACATACTTAAATCGCAAGTTGAAAAATAAGGTCCACCCTAACATATGCACTTAAAATAACATCAATCAAATCGATTTGACTAATTTTTAACAAATTTTTAGTTCAAATACCTGATTTAAACAAAGATTTTAATCTTCATTTACACAATAGTGAAAATCTTTACTACTTTAACTAATTTTGAATGTTAAATTTATTGTTTAAATACAATATATTTCCAAGTTTCTGCATTTACCAGGTAAATGGCGCCATCAGTGTATCCGAAGTTTTAGAGATGGTGTTTTTTCTTCCCGTCTAGATTTTTAAAATGGTCCATACCATACTCCTAACTATAAAGCTCCCACGTGAAAAGGCTATCTCTGTCCAAAAATGGATATTGATAGGGTAATGGACCCTCGGAAATTTTTAACAAATAAATTTCATCTCATATCGCGAAAACTAAGCAAGCTAGAGCAAAACGGACAACGGACAATATCTCATAAAATATCTTACAGTGAAAGATTTCCCATTTATTATTCATATCTTTCTGAATTTATTTTCTATTCTAAAACACATACTAAATATTTTAAAATCCTTTGCTTCTAACAAAACGTAATCACATAAATCAAGGTATTTTCTTTTGAAATTCATAATTTTGTTATTTATCAAATTTTAGAAATCTTTAGTTTATTTATATTGTTTATTGTATAAAATTCAATTCATCTGCTCCATTTATTTGTTATCAGGACATTATTGTTTGGTGAGATGAATGTATTGAATATTGAAAAAAGAAAACTTTGTTATAGTTAGTTTTTTATTATTTTGAGTATTTGTATATGTATTTCTAGTTGTTATATTCCATGTGTCGGTTCACTTGATTGATTTTATTTATATTACTTTTGCAAAGATAAACGAGTATTCAATCATTTATTCATTCATTCATGTATTTGAATACAATAAAATTCATATGAGTGCGATATCAAATGTATGCAATACAATTTATATGAATTGAGTATGTGTATTTGTTACGATTATAGAAATAAACCGGTAAAAATAGCAGCAAAAGGTACTAAAAATTATTTCAAAAATCACTTTGCAGAAAGAAGAACTGTTGAAATTAGAAGAAGAAGAGTAAGATAAGAACGGCAAAAATAAATTTAAAATTTTAGTTAAATGAAAATGACAAATTGAAAAACTCATTTAATTTTTTTGTGGTTGTTTTAATCTACTGGGTATGCATTAGAGCACCCATATGTGCAAGTGTTATTTATGCAGTTCGACGCCCATTTTTGGATAGGGTGAGAGTAAAAAGTAAGATATGTGCAAAAATTGGGTTTCTGCAATATAAACCGGGCAGGCCGTTTACATTTATGTCCTCAAAATTACCCTAAAAAAGGTTCATGGATTTATCCATCTATAACTCTTAAACTAGAAGTTTCTGGTGATTAAGTTTCATAGCTATTGTTTACACAATGAAAAGGCAAACGTTTTCTTTATGCAAACTTTTAACCCTCTCATGACCGTTAGTGGTGTTTTAAGCGGTAAACATACATTTTTTTGTCAAAACTAAACTTTAAGTGTCTCTCATTTAATTTTGGAGACTTGTAAATACGTACACTCTTCATTATATAACACTGTGGAACAAATTTAGGTTAGCAAAAGTTAGGTCGATTCTGAGAGTGAGGGGTGAAAATAGAGGCTAAATTAGAAGACCCGTATCGCGGCGTTTGCTTATGTTAGTTCGAATTTTTTATATGGTTTTTTGGCTATAACTCGTCGACTAATTGATATTTTTTTTAATCTGTAAAACCAAATTATAGCTAGAGACCTGAACAACAATTAAAAAAAACAAAAATAAAAACAAAAAAAAACAAAAAAATCAATCAAATCAATTTTTTTTTAAATTTTAATTGTTGTTCAGGTCTCTAGCAATAATTTGGTTTTTACAGATTTAAAAAATATCAATTAGTCGACGAGTTATAGCCAAAAAACCATATAAACAATATGAAAAAATTCGAACTAACATAAGCAAACGCCGCGATACGGGTCTTCTAATTTAGCCTCTATTTTCACCCCTCACTCTCAGAATCGACCTAACTTTTGCTAACCTGAATTTGTTCCACAGTGCAATAGGAAATTTAGCGTAGATTAAAAGCAAAATAAGCTTTTTTAAATATTTCGTCCATTCCATGGCAGACAGCCTAAAAACTGATGAGTTATAGATTTTTTACATATGTGCACTAGGAAGCCATGTGAATCTTCCATTTTGGGTATAGGATGTATTCAGCGAACTTACACTACGAGGTACAGTTTTGTGCAACTATTTAACCTTCTAACTCTTCAATTAAAGGGACTTTTTTGGCCCCGTTTTTAAAGGGGACAAAAATATCCGTAAGCTGAAGAGTTAGAGGGTTAAAATATTCCACAAAAATGTTCAACATAGTGCTTTACATGAAATAGAAGAGTCACAGGTTTCCTCCTAAAATTTAGGTTTGTGGGCATTTGAGCGGCAATTGTGTATAAGTACGAAATTAACCCTTAAACACATTTTAAGTTTTGACTTATTTCTGGCATTGAACTTAAATTTTCAACCTTGATGTCTTCAGAGACTTATAGTAGAATTTCATGACAAATATTTTTGTGGAAAATTTTAACCCTCTAACTCCTCAATTAAAGGTACTTTTTTACCCTTTTCAAAAGGGCCATAAACGACCCGTAAGTTGAAGAGTTAGAGGGTTTAAATGTTCCACAAAAATATTTGTCATAAAATTCTACTATAAGTCTTTGAAGAGATCAAAGTTTAAAATTGAGGTTCAATGCCAGAAATAAGTCACAACTTAAAATATGTTTAAGAGTTAATTTCGTGCCAATTTGAAGGCGCTCAATAGCGCACCCATATGTGCAAAAGTGATATTTTCTCACCTCCCCACGCACTTTCTGGTAAATTAGGTGTAAAAACTATTATCCCCGCGAAAATTGATCCTCTCGGATTAAAACAGGCCAGTCACCCGCGGCTTTTAGCCCTAAAAATTTACTAAAATTACTTCAAAGTTTATTTGCGCATAACTCTTAAAGTAAAGGTTTGACAGAAAAATACAATATAAGCATATCTACAGGCAATAATGTGTCTAGTATTTTTCTCGTACACATTTTTGACGTATCGATGACGCATCATGGTGATTTATGAGGTTAAAATCAAAGTGATTTATATGGTTAAACACAAATTTGGCTTTAACAACCTAAATCACCATGATGGGTCATCTTCATGACAAAAATGTGTATGAGAAAAATGCTAGGCATATTATTGCCTGTAGATATGCTTATTTAGTATTTTTCAGTAAAACCTTTACTTTAAGAGTTATAGCGCAAGGAAGCTTTGAATTAATTTTAGTCCATTTTTAAGGCTAAAAGCCGCGGATGACTGGCCTGTTTTATTACGAGAGTATCAATTTTTGCGGGAATATTATTTTTTACGCCTAATCTACTGGAAAATGCGTGGGGAGGTTAAAAAAATAACACTTTTGCAAATTCCATATATTTTATGGGTGCTCTAGTGTGCATCAACATATTTTGCTGATTTTAGCCGGGTAAATTGTTATTGTATTTTCTATTAACTACCCAGCAAAATTGTCGGATGCAAAGAACCGGTTGTAGAACAACTCGTACTAGCATGCAACCTGTTCTAATTTATGTTCTATCATCGGTGATTTTTGTTTGAGTTGGTCCCAAAAGCAACAGGTTCTATTCCTCCAAACTAGAATTGGTTGCTTTGGAACCGGTTCTAGAACCAGTTATAGAACAGGTTCTGCTACAGTGAGGCCTTCCATTTTGAGTTCCAGGAATCAGTTCTAGAATCTGTTCCACGGAACCGGTAGTAAAAACACCTGTTCTAGAACAGATTCAAAGGCAACCAGTTCAAAAAAATTTTGATGGGTAAAATTTAACTCAAACATAACTAAACATTTGTATATTTCACCGTTTTATTTTGCTACTCTTATTTTACTAATATTTAGCAAACTTAAGCTGCTAATTTCAAGAGTTTTTTTCTGCAATAATAGTTTTTAACGAGTTATTAGTAGTTTTAACTAAAATTTTTGCAGACTTTTTCCTGTTAGTGTGGATATAAGCTATATATTTGTTTTCTAGCAAAAATTTTCAATATTATATTATTTAGGCACCAATAATACAAGTTTCGGAGCCTCTACTAAGCACCCGATAGAAAGAGGAAAGCTAATGGCATTTTTAAATTCTGTTAACCAGAACTTGGCACGAGGGGTACTATTTATATTTCGGGAATAGCAAATAAACATTTTAAAATGAAAATGGCTTTATTGTTTTTCAAAATAATCCCCTTGATGATCAATACACTTTTGCACCACGGTCGAACTTTTTAATCATTCCCATACACCAATCGACGCGAGCCTTTTTTTGAGCGATTGATAAATTATGGGGTGTCCCACGATGGCAAATTTTTTTTACTGTTCATGCAAAATCGAATGTATTGAAGTGGAACTAATGTGCAAGGATGCCTCTATCTCACATGACGATCTTGCATTATCAGTTCACGCACTGCATCGATGTTTTGTGTCCAAACTACTACCACGATTGAATTCACTATACCACATACACATTCCTGTTGAGGTAATCCACGTCGAAAGTTGTGAAAAATAATCCAACGACAACCTTCTCTTGAAATTTTAATTTTTTGGCCAAATTGATTTTCTTAACTCACTGTAAACAAAACACTTGTACATCAAAACCTTGTGAGTACGTTTATGCTAAAAATTGTCAAACTTTATTATGGTGTTACCAGATTTTAGCTATTGACATTAGTGTTGCCAGTTCCCGAAATATAAATAGTACCACCCCTCGTACACAAGATCCAACCTTAACCACTTCCAAATAATTTTGCTGGGTTTAACTACAAACATATATATATATTTTTGTTTAAATATTTTTTTGAAATCAATGCAAACATCAACAAAAAACTTAACGATATGTGTTTTAAAAAAATGTATACACATAAAATGCACACACATTTATTCAAATATTTATGACAGGAAGACATGCAGTCAGTCATCTCATCTGTCTTAAAATTCATATGATTGTTAAATGAAATGTAACACATTTTTGTTGCTTTGTTTAATGTAATTAAAAGATAATTTTAACAACAAATAAGCTATATTTTTACAATTTATTGATTTTGAGGTATTAGTAGACATTAGTTCATCAAAACCAAAGTCTTATAAATATCATTTTTTCAAAGGTAAAGCACAAGAATATAGAAAACGTTTAAGAAGAACACAGTTTTCAGAAAATGTTCTAATCTAAAAAGTTTTTGTCACTTTTCACATATCAAAAAAACACTTTTTTTGTCTTTATTAAAGTAATTTTTATTTCAGAAAGCACTCAGTACACTCAACCAAAAAAGTCTGTAATGGCTACTGAAAATTTTGCTGTTATTGCGGGAAATTTAACTGTTATGAGGCCAGCGGTATTTTTTGCTAATTTTAGTCTGCTGATCTGTAGTACAATAAAATTAGTAGAAATAATTCGTAGCCGCTACTAAATTTTAGTAAAATTTATGTGAACTGCAATTCAAAATCGATTTGCCAAAATCAGTTAAAAAACTTACTAAATATCATAATTTTAGTACAATGAAATTAGTATAAATAATTAGTTGCAGCTACTAAATTTCAGTAAATTGTTGTAAACTGTAATTTAAAATCAATATGCTGAAATTAGCAAAAAATTGTACCAAAAAAAAACAAAAACTGTAAAATCTAAAAAAAAATTTTTTTCTTTCCATTGTAACAACCCAGTGTAGAAACGGTAATGACATATCATTATTTTTTGGAGTACCAGTAATGACACCCACTTACCTTCTGCATTATTTTAAAACATATAATAATGAGTTACTGATAATGACTTATTTTTATCATTATTTCAAATAGAAAATAAGTTTTTAGATTTTTTTTAAAATTTTTTGAAATCTATTTTTAGACTCAATATTTTTTAAACACTGGTAAGGATATATGTAACCACATATTTTTTGATTTTTTGGATGTTGGCGAGTAAGCTTACTTGTGTGCAGCAGGTCAATTATGTTTTTATCTATTAAATATTACATGTCGATATAGCTCAGATGGTAGAGCTGTTGACTGGCAATCTGGTTCGATTCCCGCACCAGCAAATTTTATTTAAAAAAAAAAAAATACAATAAAAAATATTTTTTTTTATATAATTAATTTTTTTGAAAATCTATTTTTAGACTCATTATTTTTGTCAGTACTGGTAAGCACATAGGTAACGATATATTTTTTGATTTTTCGTATGCTGGTGTGTAACGACAACTCATTATTTTTCGCGACATCGCCATATAAAGGTAATAAGAAATGTAATAACAAAAGTAAGTAATTACCATTACCAAGTATGTAGTTACATAACCACATATCTGGTAATGATTTTCTACACTGGGAAGCGTATAATTACTTCATCGTACTTGAAATTTAGAGTCAAAATTGCAAACGGTTCTCCAGTTATTGCCGTTTTATACATTGGAGTGCAATAAAATTTTCTGGGTGTTATTTCTAAACTAAGAATATATCAATAGTAACAAATATAAACTAAACAATAATTGTAAAAAATCAAAAAAAAATTTTAAATTAGTATATTTTTCTGCTAAATATAGCACTCGGTTTTGAAAAATTAGTAAATGTTTTGCTAAAATCAGCAGCGCGAATTAGTAAAAAAATCCGTAATTTGTAGTAAGAGAATAGCAAAAATGATTACAAAAAAAAATTGTACTAAAAATCAGTATAAAAATAGTAAAGTTCGATTGGAAACTGTTTACAAATTTGTTTTACTAACTTTTTTATCTGAGTGTATACAAAATGCCTAGAAATCGCATCGAAAAGGAATAATTTTTGTGATAAAATTTGGGCGCTGTGGTGTAATGGTTAGCGCGTTGGACTGTTACACGTGAGGTTGCGGGTTCGAGCCCCAACCAAGGCAACATCAATTTATGAAAAATACTAATATGTATGCGTTTTTTCTATCCCTCATACATATCGCAGCGTCCTCCTTCGGTGTTCCCATAGCACTTAACCCCACCGAAGTAAAATAATATAACAGGGCTATGAACTAAAAAGCTTCAACAAAGTGTTGCTTCTCTTAAAAAAAAAAAAAATCGAGAATGAAAGCGTTTTCGTATAAAATCTGCAAGACGATATAGAGCAGTAAATTTTATGATTTAGTGATTCGATTTCTGTTCGCAAAATTGTACTTATTTCAATATAAACATAACGCAGAAAAATAATAACACATCTACGGCTTCTTCTGCTGATGAAAATCATTGTCCACATAGTGTATCTTTGATGTGCGGGAACAAGAAAAATTTATTGGGTTCCAAGTCAGGGCTGTACGCCGAATGACCTATTAATTCGATCTTTTGAGTGCTCAAAAAGTCACTTTTTTAACCCGATGTGTGAGATCTCCCGTTGTCATGGTGAAGAATTATTTGTTTTTTTGGTGGTTGGTTTTTTCCATTTCTCCGAACAGTTCTAACGGCACTGTTGCCACATGACCAGTTTTTCAAAAAACAGGCTACCATTTGTTTCGAAGTGCTTCGAGAGCGAACAAATTTTGTTGGATTTCGTTTATCATAAACCACCTGTACTTTAATATCACAGGTGCCTGATTGAAACACTAGAGATTGAGAACGAAAGTGGACTGAAATGTAAAACGAAATGAAATGAAACGGGGAACAAGTGGAATTAAAATGAGTGGAACGAAGTGGAATGGAACGGGAAGTGAGTGTAATTAAAACACTATAAATGTGAAACAAAATGGTATGGAATCGGAATGAGAGGATTAGAACGGGGAATGAGGGGAATTGAAACTCGAAACATAAGAAACGAAATGGATGTATCCAGCATGGATTTAAGTGATATTTTTTTATAACATGTTTTTTTTCTATATTTAGTGATTTTTCTTAATGTTTACGTTTCTTCGAAGAGAAATTTAAAACCATTGCCAATGATCAATGAAATCAAATCCTTAAATTATTGCCATTAAATCAAAAAGTAATTGACACTAATACGGTACTTTTTAAAATTTTCGTCAAGAACATGGTAAAGTGGGTGGTTTCGCCAATACACTGAACAATACTTTTTTTTTTGGAATTTCCGATTAAAACCTGGTTAAAATGGTGTTCCAAACCCAGAAAAGAAAAAAATCTTTAGAAAAAGAATGAATTTTCATCTAAATATATTCTGATACTTTAAACTACCGATGACGAAGTAGCGGGCTTTTAAGCTGTAATTTCTCATTGAAAGCCTCAATATCTAATTCAGGCGTTTTATAAAACCAATCACTCAAACGTAAAAACTTAAAAAAAAAAAAAAAAAAAAAACAATTAAAGAATGCATTCCAAATTCTCAGCATTTTTTATAAAAATTTTTGTACCGTTTAAACATTTCGTTTTATAAAATTTTTGCATAGTTTCCTTTTTAATATAAAAATGCCTATAGCTTTTGGAATTGCAACTCCAGCAGGTAGTTTATAACAAAAACATTTTTTTTTTTTTTTTTTTTACAAACGAGTAACTTTGTTGAAAACGAATCTCAGTAGTTGAAAATTATATTAACTTTTTCTTGAACTTAAATTTTACCTTTGTAAAACATTATTTATATTTGATTTCCTTTTTGAACTTTCATACACGGATACTTTGTATGCTGACTGAGTTTTATAAAGCCTTTTCCAAAGTTCTCCTTATTATTTTGCAACATTATCCTATTTTATTAAAAAGTATAGATGTTATTGAGTTTTAAACCAGTTTCAACTTTTCTACACTCAAAATTATAAAAGTGCAATTTGAATATTAGTACTTTAGCTTGTTCACAAGTAAACATTCTAAGGAACATGCCAATGCGTCTTTAGACCTAGCCAACAACACAGTTTCACTATTTCATTTTGTCTATTTCATAAATGTATGAAACTTGTATAACTTTGCCATTATCATCTAGTCTAATACAACAAAGTTTCCTCGCTGAATGCGTATGTAATTAACTGTGTACTTGTGCTTTTTCTATCATATTTTTCTGATTACATTTTGCTGCATAGCTTAAGTGATTTTCATTTGCATATTTGCATACAAATGTTAGCAAATATTTGTTGCAGTTTTTTTTTTTTGCTGCATAAATTTCTTCTTTGAAAAGTATTGAAATTCTAGATAAAGAATGTTTCATGAATATAAAATTTATTGATTTAAATAAAAATTTTTATATACATTTCTTTATCAAACCGTATCATATCGATGGTCATAAGTTGACAACTCTTAACTAATAATTTTTGTATTAACTTGAATTAATCACCATTTTGGAATTAAGCAGAAAACATTTGGTACATATGTTAACTTTAAGTTGTACACGAAATTGTCATAGTGTGGGCTTATGACCATCGATATATGTATGGTACAATAGACCGTACCACCTTACAGGCAAAAAAAGTGCGCCGTACACCCTCCAATATGAAGTATTTTTGCAAGGGAATTTTAATAAAAAAATTTTTTTTTGCCGAACTTAGGGGTCGCCATTTTACATTTTTCGTTATATCTTTGGCATTTATCAAGTATCCCGTTCTAGTAGTTACCCACCGGATCTTAGTTGCTACTACCCTAATGTACCACCCTAATGTCAGAAAATTAAAGCTCGCAAAAAATCAGTAAACTTTTGTTAAGGAAGTTTTTCGATAAACCTAGTAGAAATTTTGTTTATTTTTTTGGTTGCCGAAGGTAGGGTCGACTTTTTAAATTTTTTTCATTGGATTTTAACTTTATAGCAAAACACTGGTCTCCTCGAGGCAAAAAAAAATGATATATCACACTTTAAAATCTGACTTTAAATGCCGAGGCTATAGCAAAAAATTAAAAAAGGCGACCCCTACGTTCGGCAAAAAAATTGCCTTGCCAAAATTCTTCATATTGAAGGGTGTACAGCGAACTTTTTTTTGCGGTACTGTCTAATGTACAATATTAAGAAGACAACGGCATATTTAGTTTCGGAAAATTAAAACTTTTTCTAAATCGATATTTTCCACTTTTAAGTGCATGAAATTACTTGCCCTAATAATAGTATTTCTGCCCCAAAGAATATAATTTGAGCGTTGCGTAATGCTTGCCAAAATTTTAAAGTTCACCGATGAAAATGCCGAATTCCAAGGACGTTTTTATTGAATTAATTCTGCTGGG
Organism: Leucophora obtusa; assembly: GCA_949987735.1. Lineage (NCBI taxonomy): Eukaryota > Metazoa > Arthropoda > Insecta > Diptera > Anthomyiidae > Leucophora > Leucophora obtusa. The sequence goes on from OX465295.1 coordinate 63,594,310, forward strand.
ATCTTTTTTGCAATGGATTTTGTAAGTTTTGAGTTTCTTATATATTTTAAAGTGATACCCTACACCAGTCTAATGTTTGGAATGGGTTAAAAACTTTTTCTGCTATTTTTACAGATTTATTTCTATGAGTGTACGATAATCAATCACATATATGGCCATGATTCTATTCACTGGGAACTAGGGATGCCGAACGGGACTGGTTTTTACAAATCCCGGGATTTTGAAAATTGAAATTGGATTTATACCGGGATTTTCGGAATGGGGATTTCGGGATTGGCATCCCTACTGGGTACCCAAAAATATAAAAAACATGTTTGGCGTATGAGTGATATTAATTATTAGATGTACAGTACGTTTTATAATTATATAATTAATATAACTCATACGCCTATTTATTTTGTGTTTATGTTGACATGTTACTCGTATAATGAGTTCGTTTCGGGATTTGTAACAACAGCAAATATTGCGACACACGTTTGTTGTCCATATTGACACAGAATCACTTTTTGAATTGAGTTAGCGCTGTCTGTTCGTCTGTCTCAATATCAAAATTGTATACTGATTTTGTAGTTATTTTTAGCAATTTATACAATAGACTAATTTTGCCACATCCATTTTCAAGGTATTTTATAATCTGACATTTTTATACCCTACGCCACTACGACCTCAGGGTATTATAAGTTTGTGCTGATGTTTTTAACACCAAAAAATATTGGTCCTAGACCCACCTTATAGTATACCGATCGGCTCAGAATTTTTTTTATTTCGATTTAACGATGTCCGTCTGTCCGTCCGTCCCTCCGTCAGTCCGTCTGTCTGTCTGTCCATGCATTCTTGTGCGCACTCTACAGGTCGCAAATATTAAGATATTTTGACGAGACTTGGGACACCGATTTATGTTGGCTCAAGGACGAAGCCTACTAATTTTGGTTAACACCGGTCCATGTTTAGACCTAGTGCCCATATAAGGGTCCCCCCAAAATTGGCTTGGTTACAAACTGCAGGTCGCAAATATGAAGATATTCTAATGAAATTTGGTTCGCTGACTCACATTATAGAAAATTTTGACACAAGTCCCATTTTTACCCATTCGAATTTCGGATGCAAACATTAGTTGGCTTTTAACCAGACTGGTGTAGGGTATTGTATAGTCGGCATGCCCGACTTTAACCTTTTTATTCCCTTTGTACTAACTTTAGGCCTGTTTATATTCCTAGTAAAAAACATTAAACGTAGAAAGTGCTGAAGAATTATTAAAGCTGAATTTATTTTCAAGTGAAATGAAAGAATGTGAAAGTGAAATGATATTAGAAGTAGTAAATAGAAACCAGTGAATTAAAAAGTTAGCAAATTTCACATCAAAAACGAATTTAAAAGAAAAAAACTAGTAAAAACTAGCATGTAAACAGACATTTTATTATAAAGAATTTTTCAAAATGTTGATTTTTAATTTAAAAAATAAAAATTAAAAACCAACATTTTGACAACACTCATAGTACTTTGAAAAAATGTTTTTGCCTCTTCTTGTATGAACAAAGAAGAAGGGTAAAAATAAAATTTGTATTTACCCAGCAAAAGCATCCCAGTATAGAAAATTATTACCAGATATGTGGTTATGTAACTACATACTTGGTAATGGGAACTAGTTACTTTTGTTATTACATTTCTTATTACCTTAATATGGCGATGTCGCGAAACATAATGAGTTATGGTTGCACACCAGCATACGAAAAATCAAAAAATATATCGTTACCTATGTGCTTACCAGTACCGACAAAAAAAAATTAATTATATAAAAAAAAAATATTTTTTATTGTATTTTTTTTTTAAATAAAATTTGCTGGTGCGGGAATCGAACCTGGGTCTACAGATTGCCAGTCAATAGCTCTACCATCTGAGCTATATCGACATGTAATATTTAATAGATAAAAACATAATTGACCTGCTGCACACAAGTAAGCTTACTCGCCAACATACAAAAAATCAAAAAATGTGTGGTTACATATATCCTTACCAGTGTTTAAAAAATATTGAGTCTAAATATAGATTTCAAAAAATTTTATAAAAAATCTAAAAAATTATTTTCTATTTGAAATAATGATAAAAAATAAGTCGCTATAAGTAAATCATTATTATATGTTTTAAAATAATGCAGAAGGTAAGTGGGTATCATTACTGGTAGTCCAAAAAATAATGATATGTCATTACCGTTTCTACACTGGGAGTACTTTAAAACTACCAACTTTTACATGTTTTTTTTTTGAGTTTTACAAAGTATTTGCAAACATTTATAAATGATAAAGTGCCTGGTCACACTTACGTTGCTATTCATGTTTGTTGGGATGCAATTTTCTTAAATAAAACGAAAAAAATATACGAGTATTTTGTGTTAATTATGTGCAAAACATTTAAAAACTAATTAATATTATGACATCAACAACCCAAAAATAAACACACGATTGAAAGATATTGTCATGCATTTATTCTTCTTAGCTACAATTGACAATTTGAAAAAGCAACGTATACTTCTCAAAAAGAGAGCTTAAATTAAACACTACACACTCGATGTTTAATCTTACATTTTTGCAGCTTAAAAAGTGCTGCTGGTGTTATTTATAGAGCACTTGACATTTTGTTTTTTATTGTAATATGGACTGTCATGTGTTGGTATTCGAAATCAAAAACTATTGTCACTACTAGTACAACTCCAACTGAAACTAAAATGGAAAATAAGTGTAAGTACTATTCGTAGTAGTCAAACGATTTAGTGATACCAGTTAAAAAAGTTTATAGAGCTTTGCAAAAATTTATAATGTGTGTATTATGATGGTTGTTTTCTATGACGTTTTTTTTTTTTTTTTAATTTATTTGAGCAGTTGTTTTGTTTTTCCTAAGAGATAAGATGAAAAAACAAAACCCCCAACTGTTATGTGACTTTTACCACATAAATACTGTTGTGAGTGGGTATATGTGTTTCACTATACTTAATGTATGTATGTGGAAGTTGTTATTTTTGTCACTGAGATTCATTCATGCAATTTCATTCAACATTCATTCCATAACTTCATAAAGTCAACTGGAGTAGAACAAAAAAAAATAAACATACTGAAACAGTAATTTTAGGTTGAATTATTTATGATGATGTTTAGAAAAAATATTTGTTTGTTTGCTTTTTTATTATTATTATTGTTGTAAATGTTGACTACTACAAACACATAAATTATTTACATGCTCAAAATAATATGTGCGTAATTCAGTAAAATTATAACCTAAGTTCGAATTAGAAAAAACTTTTTGACTTTGATTGCAAAATTCAGAAAAATATTGTTTGGGTTCAAGTCTTTGGCCATACCAGTATTCCGTGAAAAATGCGAACGATTTCTTAATTAAAAACAATATGTGTTAGTTTCAACAGATGTTACGAGTAGAGCTTTGAAGAATTAATTCCTTAATTCAATTTTTCAATTCTGAATTAAAAATTCGATGAATTAATTCACTAAGCACCATATATTGAATGGAATTAATTCCTATTTGCTTTCGTTCGATTTATTTTGTTACGAATTAATTCAATTGCAATAGTTCTTTTTATTAAATCAAATGAATTAATTCACCGGTGAACGCGTTCAATTTTATAAATCGAACGGAAAAAAAGTGAATTAATTCCTTACTGAATTAATTCACCACTGAATTCATTCAATTTCATTTTCATTCAGTGAATTAAAAAAAATAAAATTACATTCAGTGAATTAAAAAAAAATAATAAGTTCACTGAATTGAAAAAAAATAAAATAAGTTCACTGAATTAAAAAAAAATAAAATAAGTTCACTGAATTCAAAGCCTGTTTTCTGCCGCTCAGTAGAAGAAAACAATAATGTACAAATAAAAGTTTTAAATAAGCAATTTTACAGCGTGTGCTAGTAACAAATTAGAAACCGGATGCTGTTTATCAACATACATGATTCAAAAATAAAACCTTTTACTATTAAAAATAAAAACTTTACAGATATAGATAAATTCGGAAAAAAATATAACTATTAATTTTTCAAACTAGTTATATAGTTATATTTTTTTTTCCAAATTTATCTATATCTGTAAAGTTTTTATTTTTAATAGTAAAAGGTTTTATTTTTGATTCATGTAGGTTGATAAACAGCAACCGGTTTCTAATTTGTTACTAGCACACGCTGTAAAATTGCTTATTTAAAACTTTTATTAGTACATTATTGTTTTCTTCTACTGAGCGGCAGAAAACAGGCTTTGAATTCAGTGAACTTATTTTATTTTTTTTTAATTCAGTGAACTTATTTTATTTTTTTTCAATTCAGTGAACTTATTATTTTTTTTTAATTCACTGAATGTAATTTTATTTTTTTTTAATTCACTGAATGAAAATGAAATTGAATGAATTCAGTGGTAAATTAATTCAGTAAGGAATCAATTCACTTTTTTTCCGTTCGATTTATAAAATTGAACGCGTTCACCCGTGAATTAATTTATTTGATTTAATAAAAATAACTATTGCAATGGAATTAATTCTTTGAATTTGTTGTTTGATGAACGCATTCAGTTGAATGAATTCAGTGAATTACTTAAGAAAAGGAATTCATTCAATTCTAGAGAAAATTAAATTCGATTGGTAGTGAATTCATTCAAAAAGGAATTAATTCTTCAAAGCTCTGGTCACGAGTATTCAAAAATAGAAAATGATAAATATTTATCTCTGTAAAAATTTCAAACACATTTTTTCGAGTGTAAATATTTGCGCCTGTATTGTTCAACATTTTCTTTATTGGTAGTGGTCAGTGTTGCCAAGTTGGGGGTTTTCCCCCTAAATTTAGGGGGTTTTCAACCGCTTAGGGGGATTTTAGGGGGTACCAATTTGTTAGGGGGAAATTTGGGGGGTAAGAAAATCATTTTAGGGGTAGTTTTGACCTAAAAAGCAATTAAATTTTAGAGTTCGATGATTGGTTTTGCCAAATTGTTAATAGTTTTTCACATACATTTTATTTTTTTTAGCCTACATACCTATTTTTGAAGTTGAAAAATTTTAGACTGTGACTAGGAACGAAAAGAAAACCAGCTAAAATATAACGAAGTTTTTTTATTTTAAGAACAAAAAAAATCAATTATTTTGATTTATTAAAAATAATTTGAAATAAAAACTTATAAAATTGTTGAATTTTGGGAAAATTTTGTTTAGGGGGAAGTTTTTAGCGGTAGAGCAAATTTAGGGGGTTTTTTTGACAACTTAGGGGGATTTGTAAAAAAAGACTTGGCAACACTGGTAGTGGTTATATTTATGTACTCATACCACTTTGTTTTAGTGTTAATTTGTACGTTCATTCAAAGATACATAACAACATGCACTCAAAACAATATGCTAGCAAAAAAAAATCCGTCAAACATATTTCCAATCGATTTGATTAATTTTTTGAAAATTTTATTGTTAAAATACTGATTTAGATGTTATACACTGATCAGTTTATCCGGGTTTGAATCATTGCGCATTTAAAAAAAGGGTAATATTTTTCCCCTTCCTATTTTAAAATATTGACAATATCTTAAATACCAAGAGAGAGAGAAAAATGTACGAAAACTTCAGCAAAAACAGTGGAAAAGTAGAAAGCACTACACTTAATGATCTAAAAGTACTTATTTTTTAACAGAAACACTAATGATTTTTAACTTGAGTTGTCATAGGAGGGCAGTACTCCCACTTCTTCTATTTTTCAATACTTTTTGAACAAAATATTGATTCCACCATAATTTAATTCCTAGATCATCTGTTTGTCTGTCTGTCTTTAGAAGCCATAATTAAATGATTTTTTGGATATTGTTCAGAATAACTTCTAAATAAGAAGTAAAAAGGGAACAAGAAAAAGGGGAAAGGAAAAAAGCAAAAAAATTAAAATATAAGGCAAAACATACAAAACGAGAGAGACTACACTACAAGTTATTTTTCTGAGAATTTTTCTTTAAGAAAAAATCCACAAATGATACGATTATGTTAATTTTCCTAAAGAAAATTTCAGATATTTTACGCTTAGGAACTTTATGCATCTATATTTAGGGAAAACATTTTAAATACTTAATTTTCACTCCAACTTTAAAGGCCACAAATAGTTATTTAAATTGTGAATGAAAACATTTTTTTTAGTAGGTTTGAAGTTAAGAAGAAGAATAAACCTTTATCAAAAGTTATAAACACATTAAATTTGCAACATTCTACTTCAGATTTTCTCTGTTTATCTTCTTATTTCATCCGTGTCACCTTTTCACAAATATTGCCACATTAACGTATGGTTTGTACGTACAAGTGCAGGCAATTTGTGTATATTGGAGACGGACAGCCAACAGGGCATTTTCATTTTTTAAGGTAAAGTATTGTTTTTTCAAATGCGTTTTTAGACCAAATACAATTAATATTGTCATTAATATGTATTTTTATTAATTCTAATTTAGTAGGTTTGAGCTTAAGAAGAATAAACCTTTTTTATTTTATAGGAAAGATGCTGTTACACAATTTTCAATTTCGAAACACTTTATCGTAGAAATCATTTTGATTATATGTAAAATCGAAACAACTTACTGTGCTTAAAATAATAAATTTTCAAAAATTTATTGAGGAAACATTTTTGCAAATCAATTTTTTTTAAGGTAGGGACTCTACAGTTGTTTCTATTTCCAAAATGTAATCATTATTTTTAATTTGTTCCTTCGGTACAATAATAGTATAGATCTTTTTTTTTTAATTAGAATTGGATCAGGATCTGAGGATTTTCTACAGCCAAAAAAATTAAATGAATTATAAAAAAAATAAAATGCATATTAATTACAATATAAATTCGATCAGTGTATATGGCGTCAAAAAAACACTGTACTAAAATACATTACGAAATTTGCCCCTTGGCAACCCGTCCCCAATATACACGCAAGCTGCCTGATCTTGAACGTAAAAACCATACGTCAGTTTGGCAACATTTGCGAAAAAAGGAGACACGGTGGAGATTGCAAGATAAACAAAAATCCAAAAGTAGAATGTTTGTATGTGTCTGTGTTTGATCACTCTTGAGTAAAAAACAATAACAGAAAGCTAAATAGGAAAGAAAACTAGCTACACTACATTCAAGGCCTTACTTGATTTAGGTGGCTAATCTGTCGAACTTTAGTATAGTTACGTTTGTATTGTAGGCATAGGCACAAGTTCGTTTCCTACATCCGACGGGTTGTTGAAAAATTATCGTATAGAGGCAATCTGACAATTATATATTAACAATAATACAATTCAATGGAAAATCACTGATGAAGCCTGTCCATATAAAAACAAGACAAAAAATAGATCTAGTCTAGTTAAAATAATAAATTTTTAAAAATTTATTGAGGCAACGTTTTTGCAAATCAATTTTTTAAGGTACGGACTCTACAATTCTGTCTTTTTTTCTCAATGTAATCATAATTCCATATATTTAGTTAGAATATTCTTCTACCTCAAGTCCAAATTCTAATATGATATTGTCATATTAGATTTTTTTTGTTTTTTCAAAAAGGGGTTGATCATTTTCATGATAGACAATACAATTGTTTCGTAGACATCAGAAAATGATAACTTTCTTACTCAAAGGTACAAAAAATCAACGGGACGAGAATTTTGTACTTTCGTATATGAAGTGTCTGATTTGGTAAAACCAGCTATAAATCAACTCCTTTTTGAAAGCAACAATTTAGAGTTGTAAAAGTATTGAGTATTCCGATACTGAGTACTCAATACTGTCTGTTTTTTTGAGTACTCCATACTAAAACGGTACTACTCAATACTTTTAAAGATGCAATTTTCCGTAGAAATGTGTATTTTTCGTATGAAAATACAACTCTAAAAATAGTACTCTAAAAATACAGCTCTGAAAATACAACTCTATTTGTGAAGCAAAGAAATTTTGTAACGAATTTCTGGGAAAATATTTAATTTCTTTATTTAAAATGTAAGTAACAATAGTTATTTAACACTTGTATGTGAATTGTTATTATTTTTCCTTATACACACAGAAAAAAAACAGGTGGAACTTTATCTAAGTGCTATGTAATTATACAACTACATAAGTTCGAAGTAAGTTTTACAATTTTCTAGCAAATTATATGCATTTTTTCGGATATTTTCCACTACACATGTATATATTTTGCAAGGGTTGTATATATTTTACAAAAAAATGTGCATACTTTACAAGAACTTTGTAAAACTAACTTGAAAATTATGTAGTTGTATAATTACATAGCACTTAGATATTATTCCCCCTGTTTTTTTCTGCGTGTAAATACCAATTCATAACATTTTTATTTTTAAATTCAAAAAAACCGTTAAAAGTATTGAGTAGTATCGAGTACTCAATTGAAAAGTATTGAGTAGTATTGAGTACTCAAAAAGTATAGAAATTTCACAACCCTACAACAATTACATAAAAGTACCCTTTGTGTACTATTTATATGTATGTTCGTTGTCAATACATTTTGTAAAAACAACTAATTTTAAACTCAAAACAAAATAAATATTGGAATGAGATTTTAGCCGTGGTATGCTTATTTTCAACAATCTTAATTTTTGCATTAAAAATACAAAAATTGTTTTTTCGGACTTTCTATATTTTCATATATTTAGTTAGAATATTCTTCTACCTCAAGTCCAAATTCTAATATGATATTGTCATATTATAATTTTTAATTTTTTCCTATTATAGATAATTTTTTTTATTTTTATTGGAATTGGATCAGGATCTGAGGATTTCTACACCCAAAAAAAAATTAATGAAAAAACCAAATGTAGAATTAAACTATAAAATGTTAAAAATTACTTATGTTCCTGAAATCCACAGAGGCTAAGCTGTCATTCAGTATCTTTATTTTCTTTTTATGTTTTATGTGGTTTTTAACAATTAAAACAGTTTTCATATAAAAGAATCATTAAATTTTTTTTTTTTTTTTTTTTTTTTTAAATATTTCGGATCATATTCAATGTTTACACAATTTTGATACAAAATATTCTTCACTAAAGATAAAATATAAGTCCACAATGCAAGAAAAGTAATATTCTTGAACACTAAATTTGCGCGAAAAGAAATCTTACACTCAAAAGAATATATCTATAGGCTCAATATAAAAATTTGTTACTTTAACAAAATGTATTCCTGTTTTTTTGGCTTAAAATAAAATTTGTTGACTTTAAAAGATTTGTTAAATTTAAAATACGTTTGGGATTTTAGCATATTTAATTCCTTTAATGCAATTAATGTATGTCCCGATAAAAATAAAAATAAAAAACTAATATGCAAGTGCTTGTGTAAATTTGAATGTTACTGACACTTTAGAAAACATTGTTTTCTATTGGCGTTTATACATGAATGGATGTCACTCAGGGACGTAACAGTTCTAACTTTTATTCAAAAAACTGATTGTTTTACAATTATTTCTTGTTTGAATATTTTTAATTTTCTGTTTATTTGCTCAGTTTGATTTTTATTTTTAATTCAAACAAAAACAATCCAAACACGATTTTTATTTTTTCAGAAATAATAAAAGTTATTTTGTGATTTTTTTCTTTATCAAAAAGTAACAATTAAGAATACAAATCAAAAGCCATAGAACCAACGACTTCAACAATTATCTTTTATTATCACTACCCAGTGTAGAAAATCATTACCAGATATGTGGTTATGTAAGTACATACTTGGTAATGGTAACTACTTACTTTTGTTATTACATTTCTTATTACCTTTATATGGCGATGTCGCGAAAAATAATGAGTTGTCGTTACACACTAGCTTACGAAAAATCAAAATATATATCGTTACTTATGTGCTTACCAGTACTGACAAAAATAATGAGTCTAAAAATAGATTTTCAAAAAATTAATTATATAAAAAAAAATATTTTTTATTGTATTTTTTTTTTTAAATAAAATTTTCTGGTGCGGGAATCGAACCTGGGTCTACAGATTGCCAGTCAACAGCTCTACCATCTGAGCTATATCGACATGTAATATTTAATAGATAAAAACATAATTGACCTGCTGCACACAAGTAAGCTTACTCGCCAACATACAAAAAATCAAAAAATATGTGGTTACATATATCCTTACCAGTGTTTAAAAAATATTGAGTCTAAAAATAGATTTCAAAAAATTTTCAAAAAAATCTAAAAAATTATTTTCTATATGAAATAATGATAAAAATAAGTCATTATCAGTAACTCATTATTATATGTTTTAAAATAATACAGAAGGTAAGTGGGTGTCATTACTGGTACTCCAAAAAATAATGCTATGTCATTACCGTGTCTACACTGGGTAGTTGATGATGTCAACTAGTGATAATAAAAGATTGAGTAAATATGTACATATATTCCAGCAACTTCTGGCATTCAATTTAGGTCAATTTTTAATTTTTATTTTATTATCAAATAAAAAAGTAAGTGCTTAATTTTTTCAAAAAAATCATTCTGTAACTTTTATAAAAAGTTTTAAAATAAAAATCAAAAAACAACAGAAATTTATAGAGTAAAATATAAAAATTGAAAAAATTAAAATCTTTGCCAAACTTTGTGTTTTTTTTTGTGCAATATTATTTATAAAATATAGTGCATTATTGAAATATTATAATTATACAAATTTGGGTTGTGACTTTTTAATAAATATAACAGTTATTTTGGGTCTCTGATGTCACTACATTGCTAGATCTGTCAAAACAACAGAGTAGTATATTGGAAGATGACAAAGCAAATTGTGGTAAATTCTTTGTTATTGTTTTTGTTTTTTCTTTGATATTTTGAATGTTTAATAACGCTCCTAGGCGAGAACGAGAAATTCTCATTGAGTTTGTAATTTAACTTAACAAATATTTCCAGAAGTTCTTAAAACATCGTTCCCTGACGAGTTCCTTAGGCAAGAATGAAATCCGTATAGGGACATGCCTCCAACAGATTATTTTTCACAATTTTTAAAATACGTTTGGGATTTTAGCATATTTAATTCCTATAACGCAATTAATGTATGTCCCGATAAAAATATAAAAAAAATAACAAATCTTAGTTTAAGTAAAAGATTTGTAAAACTATAGTTTTATTTGTAATTATACTACCGTAAAATTTGTTCAAATTATAGGGCATTGTGATTCTCCCCGGACCTGGATAATATCTAAGAATCCAAAGGAACAAACGATTTGATAGTTTTGGGGTTATGGGCCATTTTGTAAAATGGAAAATCTTTATTAAAAAATTCCAAGGATCCAAGTCCTGACGAAGGACAATTTTGGGATAGTCAAAATTTTCGTCAATTTTGCTCTATCTCTTTTAGTTTTTGAGATATGGATCATCTTAAAAACTCGGTAGGGAAAGAAATAGCGCTATCTTTAGAACATCGGATACAGTGGTGGCGCCATCTACTAGGTATTAGCAGAAACAAGAAATGTTGTTTAGTAGGTTTGAGGTTAGGAAGAAGAATAAACCTATTTCGCTAAAAATTATAAACATTAATTTTTAAATAAGACTAAATATGGACAGGCTTCATAGAGATTTTCCATTAAATTTTTAATTGTTTAGATGTTTTTTTTCATAATTTTCGGCTGTGGGATTCGAAGACATGTCCCCACATTACAAACGTAACTATACTGAAGTGCGACAACAGCTTAGCCATCTCACCCAATTAAGGTATTGAATGCAATGTAACAAATTTATTGTTTTCTTTCCAATTCAGCTTTCTGTTATTGTCTTTTACTTAGAAGTAATCAAACACAGACACGACACGTATAAACATTCTGTTTTTAGATTTTTGTCTATAAATTCTATTTTTACATTTTGATTTATGTTATATTTTAACAAAAAAATTGTGTAGAATTTACCAAATGCGTTCTTTAATAATAGTTACAAATGATTTTGAAAATTAACAATCAAAATTAGTTTAAGTACTGAGGATTTTTATTATTGTGCTAAATGACGATAACCAAAAGCTTTCTTTAAATCAGTTTTCAACTAAAAATTTGTTAAAAATTAGTGAGATCGATTTGGAACCGATTTGATAGATTTTTTTACTGAACTATTATTTTAAGTGTACCGATCTACTCATAAACGCTTTTTGATTTGATTTAGCGAGGCCTGTCTATCCCTCCATCCGCTCGTCTATCTGTCTGTCTGACGTCCTTCCACGTATTCTTGTCCGCAGGCTACAAGTAGCAAATATTAAGCTATGTTGATGAAATTTGGTACATCAACTTATATCGGCCCAAGGACGAATCCTTATTGATTTTGCTTAAGATAGCTCCATGTTTAGAACTAGCGCCCATATAAACGCCCGCAAAAATTTTCACTTATTTGGCATGCTGCAGGTCGTAAATTTAATTATTTTAATGAAATTTAGTACACTGTTTCACAAGGGTCTAACAACCAACTCTATTTTTAGTGCTCATATACAGGTCCCCCTAAAAATTGACTCTTATGCTTGTTTGCACTCTATACCTCGCAAATATAACCTCAAACCTACATAATTAAAAATTAATAAAAAATGCATATTAATTACAATATTAATTGCATTTGGTCTATATGACGCGTTTGAAAAAAACAGCACTTTACTATAAACATATTTTATTGAAATATGGTAGGCTAACTCACATGAACCCAAGGATAGAGCCTATTTATTTGCATAGAATCGATACATATTTGGAAGTAACGCCCATATGGTCTATATTTCCCATCTTCTCTTAAACACACCTAAAATTAGACAAATTTTAAATTTTACTGATTTTCTAATTGTTTACCATTTTATAGACAATTTTTGACATCATTTCAACCCATTGAAATATCGGCTCCAAACATTAGTGGGCTTTCAGACAGGTGTTGGGAATAGTCGGCATGCCCGACTTTTAAGTTTTTTTAACGCTTTCATTAATTTAGTTGTTTGGGGTCTTGGGCGACTATAGTTTTCGTACTTTTTCAATATTTAATGAGTTGCCTTAATTTTTGCGTAATTTTTTTGTATGTATGTTTTCATTTTGTATTTATAAATAGTTTCTGTGACAAAAAAAATGTAATTATGGCATTTTTAACGTAATTGCTTTTTTTTCTCACATTATCATGACATTAATTGTGTCTGATAAATGCAACTCAATTAAATGAAAGATTCAGATTCAATTCTACTGTGTATACATATGTATCATTTTTGACTTTGAATCAGCTATTAATCGGAGTTGCCACTCAAGGAGATCTAGTAAAATATTCTGTTAAACTGATATTAACTCAATTTATGTTTTTAAGAAACTTTTTTTTATAATATTGTTTTAAACATGAAAATAATGTTTTATGCAAAATATGTTATAAGCTACACAACTTGGCCAAAAGAAAAAGGAAAAGTTTAGACTCTTGTGACATGTCACAGAACTAAACTGAGACAAGTAACTGAAGTCTTTTCAAAAACACAATTCGACGACATTTTTGGCAACTCTGAAAACAAGTTCTATACAACAAAAAAAAAAAAACTCCCAAACGCATGTGTTGTCTACAGTGTTAGATTTAATAGCTATAAGATGGATGACTTTTTGTAGCTAGTCTTATTTTGCGAGTTTTTTTTTCTTCCTCTTAATATTTTATATTCTGTATTGGAATAATGAGTGATTTTAAGAATTACTTCTGACAGTTCAAGATTGACAATTATTTTTATGGTTTTATTGATAGATTTTATTATTGCTATTATTCGTAATGTATTTGACCTTTGATGTTAACATTATTAAGATTTCTATTTTAAGTTAAATTGTTTAAGTTGATAAGGATTTTTATATTATTATTTTTGCTGGCTTCTTATCTTTTAAATCTCATTAATTATAATTGACAAGAATTTTTATATTAGATTGTACTCGTATTACACAATATTCGTATTAGAATGCTGTAGACAAAATAAAGTTTTCTTTAGTCTTGATTATTAACGGTCTAATAAATATTATTGAAGAAAAAACCTTGAACAAGTTTTGCAATACCAGTAAGTACAATGTAGATATGCTAAAATCACAAGTTGTAAAACAAGGTTTTTTTTTTTGCTGAAAAACAAAAATGCTAATTAAATACTTAATAAATATCTAAGCTTTAAATTGATAAAATTTTTGTGAACAAAATATAATTTAAAGATTTTTTAAAATTTCGCAATGTACGTTGATTGTTTGAGATGTGACAGTAAAATTAGTTTTTACTGATGCAAAATTCACTTACGAGTGCGGTCCCAGAAGTAGCCGACCTGACGTAAAGATGGCAGCAGTAGTTTGAAAAACATTACTTTAGTGAAAATTGCTAACCTTATAAAGCATATAGGTTGGTTGAAAAGTTTCTGCGCTCGAAATGAAAGAATAATGTTTTTGTTACGAAATATATTTTTTTATTCAATATAATCTCCTAGAAGCTCAATACACTTGTTCCAATTATCTTCCAATAATTTTATCCCATCCTTATAATGGTTTTCCTGAAGCTCTGCAAAATAACCGTCTAAGTCTGCTATGGCCTCTTCATTCGACGAAAAATGCTTTCCACGAAGGAATTGTTTGAGATTTCTGAAGAGATAGTAGTCACTGGGAGCCAAATCTGGTGAATACGGTGCATGTTCAAGCAATTCGTACTTTAATTCTTTGAATTTAGCCATCGTCAAAACACTTGTGAACAGGTGCATTGTCTTGATGAAAAATTATTTTTTTCTTCTTTAAACCAGGTCCTTTCTCACGAATTTTTTCATCCAGCTGATCCAAAAGGCTGCAATAATATTCAGAAGATAATTAATCAACAAAATTCCTTTTGCATCCCAAAAAACTGATGCCATAACCTTCTTTGCTGATCGTTGTGACTTCACCTGCTTTGAAGCTGAACAACCACCTTCAGTCCAGTGTAAACGTTCTTGTTTCAATTTAGGATCATGGTGGTAGATCCAAGTCCCATCCATAGTTATAAAACGATGCAAGAAGTCGGTTTTATTCTGCTTAAAACGCTCCAAATTACGCTGAGAAATTTGTTTTCGATCCAGTTTTTGTTGAATTGTTAATGTGTGCGGCACTAACTTTCCAAACAGTTTTTTCATACGTAATTCTTCATGTAAAATATGGAGTACTCGTTCGTCTGAGATGCCTATGGCATTAGAAATTTCACGCTTAGTCAAACTTAAATCTTCACTAACCATATTATGTACTTGCTCAATGATTTCTGCTGTGGTTGCAGTTTTTGGTCGTCCTTGGCGTGGAGCGTCTTCAAGGCTAGTACGACCACCTTTAAATTCACCAGCCTAAAATTCAACGGTGCGTTTTGATGGTGAGGACTCCTTATACACTTCTAACAATTGTTCATAAAGTTCCTTTGCTTTTAAACCCTTCAAAACAAAGAATCTAATGACTGCACGATATTCAATTTTTTCCATATTAAAAAAAATCAATGACACGTCAACTTCAAATAGATTGTAAACAAAGAATGAATTGACAGAATGACTTGCAACTTTGCATGTCTTCTCAGGACAGTTATATCAACTTGAGAAAAAATAGTTTGGAGCTAGCAGTGCCATCTCTTGGTGAGCGCAGGAACCTGTATGTGACCTTCTCCGAGAAAAGGTACCTAGTGTGTGAAAATGAAGTTTTTTTCTAACTCATTTCATCTTATTCTACACCCTTTTAGGTACCAGAATCCACTCTTATGTCCAAACCCGTTTTTTGGCACACTAGGTCCGTTTTCTCGGAGAAGGTCACATATGTTTTAAGTTTGGAGGCGCCACGTTGTTCAGGTTCTTTTTTTTTAGCCATACTAAACGATCTCAGTTAATTTGTAAAGGCGAAAAAGAAAATGTTGTTTCATAAAGACAGTGCAACAGTTTACACATTCATCCTATGGATGTAATGTAATTCCTTAATAGTTTTTAAGGATAATAAAATTTTAAAAATATTTTATTTGTGGGCAATTTTGTGGGCAAATTTATAAATTTTAACGAAAAAAAGGGGGTAAATAAAACTCGCCTTGCCATTAATTCTTATGGACAAAATTAATGAACTGAAGCTCGAATTACTCCAAAAACGCACGTTTTTCGCCGGATTTAGCACCCTCAGATTTCTGTTTGCCAACAATGAAGAGGTGGAGTATGCGGCTGATGGCTATTTCGAGGAGCTAGACAGTCTTTACTCTAAACATGGTGTCTAAGCTGTAGAAAATCGCTGGCAAATTTGTATCAAGCTAAAAGCAGACTATATTGAGAAACAAAGAACATTTTTCCCAATTTTTTTTTTATTTCCTTTATTAGGTAGGGCAGTTCTGGGACCGCCCTCGTACATAAGCGATATAGTACGAGTTAAACACTGTATCTAGTTGTTTTTGAAAAATTCTATTTGGAAAAAAGAAAAACAACTAATCTAGTAAGCATTACAGTTTTTTATTTTTTAATTTAAATTATAATGGTAAAAATAAATTTGCATGCAGAAAGTGTGTGAATTATTGTTTGGTTCATTCCTTCCCATGTGAAAATCGAAATATATATGAACATACATGATCATACATTGACTAGTATATGATCATGCATAGGAATACATGATCATATACGTCAATGCATAGTTCAATGTATGACCATACATTATCACATATATTTTCATATATCTACGGATCCGAAATTTGAGGGTATATGGAGGTATATGGCCATATATGATCATATATGAACATACATGAATCATATGTGAGCATACATGGTCATATATGGACACTTGGTTGATTTTGGTCTTCTTTTCGATCCATCGAGTAGTTGTAAGATCAAATTCCAAATATAATTCACAATCTGTTTTACCACAAATAGAGAAAAAACTTAGAAAAAAAATTTTCCTAGAACCAATGGTTGACAATTAATGCATTTTCAAGTACTACCAAGCACTATCATCAGATTGTCTTTATGGGGTTCTCTCTAGGATATAATGTAGATTCAATTTTTTGTATTAACATGAACTCCAAAGTGCAAAACATTATGTGAAATAAATTCAAACATTTTTCACTATTTAGGTTTTGTTTTGTATTACAAAGAAAATCACATGTTTCTTAAAAGGCTATTATTTTTCTCTATGTTATAGTTGTTGATTTAACCAAAGTTCCTTTAATAGTAAAACAAATGTGTGTATGTTGTATTTAACATTCAAGCTTTTAATTCCATTTATAGTCATTAGAGCGAAAGCAAAGAACTTTTACAATGATTACTTGTTATTTCTGTATTACACTCTAACATATCATGCCATATTAACGACCATAAAAAATTTCATACGAAAAAAAAGAAGAGCTTCATAAAAATGAGGAAGTCATTTTACGAATTTTAAGAAATTTGTCATCACTTTGTGAAGAAAATTTTATTAGCTTATTGAAAATTTTCGTTAAAACTCGTTCGATAAAATTCTGTCCCTGAACTTTGTTTTTTATGAGAGTTCAGTAACCTGTCCTAGGATTTGTCTTGTGACATGTCACAAGGGGTAAAAAAAAAATTAAATAGGATTCAAATAGGAAACCATGGGAATCGTCAATTTTAGGCATAGGGTATGTTCAGCGAACCTTTGTAAAAAACTACGAGGAATATTTTTGTGGAACATTTTAACCTTCTATCTCTTCAATTAAAGGGACTTTTTTGGCCCCTTTTTCAAAAGGGACAAAAACGACCCGTAAGTTGAAGAGTTAGACGGTTAAAATATTCCGCAAAAATATTTGTCATGAAATTCTACTATATAAATCTGAGGACATCAGCATTGAAAATTTAACTTAAGTGCCAGTAATAAGTAAAAACTTAAAATGTGTTTAAGGATTAATTTCGTACTTATTCAGAATTGGAGCTCAAATGTCCCACAAACCTGCATTTTGGGGAGAAACCATGGGAATCTTCCATTTTAGGTATAGGATGTATTCAGCGAACTTATGTAAAACACTATGAGGAACATTTTTGTGGAACATTTTAACCTTTACGGGTCTTTTTTGTCCCCTTTTAAAAAGGGCCCAAAAATTTCCTTTCATTGAAGAGTTAGAGGGTTAGAATGTTCCACAAAAATGTTTCTCGTAGTGTTTTACAAAAGTCCGCTCAACACATCCCATACCTAAAATGGAAGGTTCACATGGTTTGAATACTAAACACTCTTAAATGCGTGAAATTTGTGTAAAAATCATGAATTAAGGCATTTCAAAAAATCAGGGACGTAACAGTTATAACTTTTATTCAAAAAAGTGATTTTTTTACAATTATTTCTTGTTTGAATATTTTTAATTTTCTGTTTATTTTCTCTGTTTGATTTTTATTTCTAATTCAAATAAAAACAATCCAAACACGATTTTTATTTTTTCAAAAATAATAAAAGTTATTTTGTGATTTTTTTTCTTTATCAAAAAATAACAATTAAGAATATAAATCAAAAGCCATAGAACCAATGACTTCAACATCTATAATATCCTGATGATGTCAACTAGTGTTAATAAAAGATTAAACAGTGATTTAAAGTGAGTAAATATGTATATTCCAGCAACTTCCGGCATTCAATTTAGGTCAATTTTTAATTTTTATTTTATTATCAAATAAGAAAGTTACTGCTTAATTTTTTCAAAAATATCATTCTGTAACTTTTATAAAAAGTTTTAAAATAAAAATCAAAAAACAACAGAAATTTATAGAGTAAAATATAAAAATTGAAAAAATTAAAATGTTTGCCAAACTTTGTCATTTTTTTTGTGCAATATGATTTATAAAATATAGTGCATTATTGAAATATTATAAATAAATAAATTTGGTTGGTGACTTTTTAAGAAATATAACAGTTATTTTGGGTCTCTGCAAAAAATCCATTTTTTTTTTAATTTGTGATAAAAAATAGTAATTAATTTTTCAATGATCTATTATATAACAGTATAAATTTACAAAAAAAAAAATATATCTCATTTTATATAATTTTTTTTTTATACTCTTAACTTAAGTAATTTTTGGATTTTCAACAAAACAAAAAATGTCTTTTTAGCGGAAATAAAAAATTATTATTTTGCAAAGATATACTAAAATCTATATTTTAATTTAACTACAAAATTTATTGAAGTAATTAAAACAAAATCTTCGAACTAGTTTTTAAAAAAATGTATTTTTGAGAATTATTTTCGTGAAACAATTAAAACCCATTTTTCTGTTCAGCTATTTTTGCATAAAATTCTCTGAGTTTAGCGCCCTCTCTTGACGGCAAAAGCAATCACACCAAATATTTTTTTCACATTTGTTTGAATTACTTTCTTATCTTTAAAAAAATACTTTAATCACAATTTGAGATAAAATTTTTTTCTTTTTATATTTGTCCATGGGACGAAGCATAGTGGGGCGGCCTTAAACCGCAAGTTGATAAATAAGGTCCCCCCCTTATGACCATATATTGTTTAAATTGCACCATATATGACGATATATTGTTTAAATGGCACCATATATGGCTATATATTAATATTGTTTAAATGACAAAAAATATATGAGACTATATATAGAAGTACATATCATATCTGGAACTGTATTAAAAATTTTGCTGATGAGGTAACATATATGACCATATATTGTTTAAATGGCTGCTTATATGACAATATATTTAAATGGCATCATGTGTACAATATATAGTTTAACTGGCACCATATATCAATATAGATGGCACTATATATATATAGTAGCATATATTATCTTATCTGGAACTGTATTAGAAAATAAAATTTTATTTGAAGTGCTTTTAAAACTCTACACTAACATTTTGTGGTGTATTTTTTTCTTTGCAATCTGATTGATTTCAGACCATATGTGATTAAAACATTATGTTAGTCCTCTCATTTAAAATGACCGTTCCTATGCCAGCTCATTTAAAATCACCTTAGAGACAGGACATGCTTTTAAACAAAATTAAATTTCCCAAAAAAGGAATTTCTTTTTATTAATTTTTTTAAATCTGTTTTTGTTAAACATAAATCAAGTACTATTTTTTTATGAATGTTCTCATCATTTTTATGTTATTAATATGCATCAGGTGTTACAACTTTGATCAGGTGTTACAACAACTGATGTTTTAACCTATCAATAAAAATTACCATTAGTTTTTTTTTTTGTTCATCGTTTCCATAACACGTTTACCCAAGGAATCATAGAATGAATTTTTATGAATTACATAAATTTAAAATTTATTTAACATGTCCTGTTACCGAACTCTTCTAAAAGAAACTGTTCAATTACATGTGTCTGTTTGGTTCTATCACACCTCAGAAGGGGTATGTTGCCTCTGCTATGACAACAGCTTATAAAAATTATAATTCCTTTTCATATAAAAGGGCATCAAATTTAAATTCTACACTAATAGAAAAAAAGTCTGTAAAAAAATGTTGTTAAACTACTAAAAATTAGCTGAAATTTGCAGAAAAAACTGCGGAAATCAGCAGATTGGTTTTGCTATATATTATTAAGATAGGAGCAGCAAAAATAAACTTGTTCAATATAGAGAATTTTAGTTATATTTGAGTTAAATTTATCTGCTTAAATCAGCAAAAAAAAATTAGCAAAATTATTAGTAGACTAAAAAATCACAATAAAAATTAAAGGAATTAAATATGCTAAAATCCCAAAGTATTCAGGGGACGACGTTTTTAGAATTTCTGGAAATATTTGTTAAGTTAAATTACAAACTCAATGAGAATTTCTTGTTCTCGTCTAGGAGAGTTATTAAACATTTAAAATATCAAAGAAAAAACAACAACAACAAAATTTACACAATTTGCTTTGTCATCTTCCAATATACTACTCTGTTGTTTTGACAGATCTAGCAATGTAGTGTTTTCGAAAGTGTCAGTAACATTTAAATTTGCAGAAGCAAAAATTAAAAATTTTCGAAGTTTTTTTTAGATTTTTTTTATAGCAAATAACAATTGATGAGCCTTTTGAAAACACCAGTTTACTATTTTTTTCTGTTGTTTCAAATTATTCTGTTGATTTTAGCAGGATAGACTGCTATTCGCATTCAACAACATTTAGCTTAAAATTAACAAAAATGTATATATCTATAACAGTTTTTTTTTTTTCTTTTTTTGGTGTACTAATATTTAGCAAAATGTTCTGCAGATTTTGCAGTACAATTTGTCATTTTCAATTAACTAAACGTTAAATATAACTAAACTGGATCAGTCTGATTTGCAAATTAATGTGTTTATAACTTTTGAAAAAATGTTTATTCTTTTTCTTAACCTCAAACCTACTAAACAATTCTGTAACTTTATGTTGTTTTCTCTATTTTATTTTTATTTCCATTAGTATATCTTTATCTTTAATATTCTATCTTGCAAATCTAAAGATAAAAATCTTTCATAGATCTGCTTACACCTCATTGTTATAAAAATTGTTTTTACTAACAACGTATTTTTGTGTATATATAGCGTACCTGAAACGCTCGTCCATCTATTTGACAGCATTGTACTCTCTCTCTGTGTGTGACATCTGGTGTCATATGCGTATTTATTGAATGTCGGAATATTAAAAACAGTAATTTAATTTAATGTTGTTATGGTGTTTTGTGCCTATTCCTGTGTACGGTTATAAAATAAAATCTAATAATGCGTATTTAGGTACACTCATAGAAAAAAGTTTGTAGAAAAGTTAGTAAAACTGTTAGTACTTGAACTTAACAAATTTTTAGTTAAATTTTAATTTTTAGTTAA
This sequence comes from Leucophora obtusa, assembly GCA_949987735.1. Taxonomy (NCBI): domain Eukaryota; kingdom Metazoa; phylum Arthropoda; class Insecta; order Diptera; family Anthomyiidae; genus Leucophora; species Leucophora obtusa. The sequence goes on from OX465295.1 coordinate 63,616,025, forward strand.
TTTTTTTGCTACCTCCACATTACTAACTTACAAATTTTTTTGCTATTTTTTTTGCTGAATTTAGTTACTAATTTTTAACAATAAATTTGCTAACTTTATAGTATTTTGCTGAATTTTAGTTACTAATTTTTAACAGAAGATTTGCTAATTTTAAAAATTTTTTGTAAACTAAACCACCAATTTTGGAGCGCTTATAAACAGAATGTTAAATGACTCATAAAAATTACTGCACATTTTTAACTCGCCAAAAATAATGCAAAAAGTTTTTAAATAAAGCTAAATTGAAATGGTTGAAAATTTGTCCTTTTCATAAAATATCTAAATTATTAAAATTTATGAGAAAAGTTTCTATTTATCGTAATACATTAATTTTCAAAGATCAAGGTTTATTTTGGACGAACCATTTTAATATGAAAATTGTGATTAAAAGTATCTCTGGGGAGCAAGTGGAGTTCAGGGGGATGACCCTAATTTGTTTTCCCCTAATATTGTACTTTTTAAGCTTATTTAAAGAATACGATATTTTTAATCGGCCACACCTTCTTTCCTGTGGGTGGAGCTTTAGAGGTGAAAAAGGAAACTCAAATAAATACATATCCGATCAGCAAACAATGAAAATCAAAAGAAGGGTCTCTGAAATACATTTTCCCAATCAGAAGAATACAAACGGGAAAGCGGTGGTAAAGCACTTTAACAGGTGGTACAAGTACTGGCAAAAAGTGCTTTCCCATTCCCGTTGGTAAAACACTGGCAAAACTAATAAATAGGTGGTCTGGAAATATATTTTCCAAAATAAAATTTAAAAAAAGTTCATATTCATTGAACCCAGGGCGTCAGATTGGCAGACGATTGCTCTACCAACTGAGCTAACGAGACATATAATATTTGATGGCTAAACACATAAATGAGTGATAATAGCTGGACAACTACTGGCTCTGCCAAAAGGCTAGTACTGGCAAACAATTTTTTGTAACTAATATGCAAGCGTTGGGAGGGCAAAAGAAAAGTTGGTCTTGAAGGAATTTTCCCACAAACAAAAAATTGATTTTATAAAACAAAAAAAAATTTAAATTAAAAAAAATCAAAAAAAAAAATTTATAAAATCATTGGTCTACCAGTGAATTGATTTTTATACCACTGGTAGCATTGGCTAGGTAGCATTGGATAACCACTGGTTGCAAACCCTGGTATATCACTCTAAGCCAATTCTATGTCAGTGTTTTTTTTTATAAACCCCCGAAATTTTTGTGAAAAAAATACTGACAAAACACTTTTTGCAAACGCTGGCAAAGCGTCCCAAATGAGTGTTCTGCCAGTCATTTATTTTTAACACCGTGGTTACCCAGTGCTTGATTTTTTGTACCACTGGCGATTTCTGACTGGGTTGTTATGGTTAACATATTATTGTCTATAAATATTACCACTTTTACAAAAAATCATTCTTGGGAAATTTTCATTGGCATTGAAATATAATTCGCATTACTTTATCTCAATGTCAATGCCAACAGATTTCATCACCATTCAATGCCAATGAAATTTTTTATAATTTGCATTGATGAAAACAATGGTAATGAAATGTACACATAATTGAAGAAAAAGCATTGTAATATAAAAAAAATATAAGAAATACGCGAATTTTTAATTTTTTTCTTCTTAATTTATTCTTTTATTAAAACATGAAAAAAATACTCTTTCATCAATTATAAATGGGCATTTAGGCATTGAACAATGCCAATTGAAAAAATTTCAATTAATTGACATATTATTAAATTGTTATTTGCAATTAACAACAATTTAGCTCAAATATTACTAAAATTCTGTAAACTTAACAGTTTTTTTGCTGTTTTCATTTTATTAATATTTAGCAAACTGATTCTGCTAATATTAGCAGTTTTTTCTGCAGCATCATTTTTAACTAATTTTTAGTAGCTTTTTCTGCTATTTTTACGGACTTATTTGTATGAGTGTATACACTCGAAAAACTATATCCACAATTCAACGGAAATGTCTGTTTTTAAACTGACATATGTAAACCGTAAAATTTATGCATTCGCTACATAAATACTGACCGAGATCTGGGTTCAATCCTACGATCCCAAAATTTTATTATATTTTAGTTGGAACTGAAGCTACAAATTCACTAATACACGAGGGTAGATGAATAAATCCCCGATCTTTTAATGAAAGATAGTTGTTTTATAAAAAAAAACAATCATTTTCCTTTTCAATACACTTTGTCCAACGTGTCTTCAATTTTGTTATCCCTTCGAAATCCTTTCATCCCCAGATACTTTTTTCAAGTTGTCATATGATTGCGTTTATGGCCAATTGTCAGCAAATGCGGCAACCATCTTGAGGGCGGGTTTCTCAAATCCAACTGATCATTTAAAATCGAAATTACAGACCCAGACAGAAATTACCAACGGTACGTAAAACAATTCACTAACAGAGCACTGAATTTATAAAAATTAGGTTTAGAAACAGAAGGCCCCAAGTTCAACTCCGTTCACGGATATAACATTTTTTATTTTTAATTAAAATGGAAGATTCACATGGTTTCCCCCTAAAATCCTGGTTTATTGGACATTCTGAATAAGTACGATATTAACCCTTAAACACATTTTAAGTTTTGACTTATTTTTGGGATTCAAGTTAAATTGTCAACTTTGATTTCTTCAGAGACTTATAGTAGAATTTCATGACAATTATTTTTGAGGAACAGTTTAACCCTCTAACTCTTCAACTTACGGGGCTTTTTTGTCCCTTTCTAAAAAGGTGTCAAAAAGGTATTTTGAATTGAAAAGTAATATTTGTCATGAAATTCTACTATAAGTCTCTGAAGACATCAAAGTTGAAAATTTAACTTCAATGCGAGAAATAAATCAAAACTTAAAATGTGTTTAAGGGTTAATCTCGTACTTATTCAGAATTGGCGCTCAAATGTCCAACAAACTTGGATGTTAGGGGGAAACCACGTGAATCTTTTAACACCCCCTAAAATAAAATTCCTATGTGATCTTTCAAAACGCCGTCACACGTATATTTTTTTTTTGTCTCCTCTACCAGAATCCATTGTCAGAACACTGTAATTTTTTTTCGTGTTGTACTGTGTTATATACAATTGGCGAACTACAAAACATAATTTTTTACTACTAAGGCGGAAAGTTAGGCCAAGAACCACTCTACTATGGAATACATACAGTGGTGGCCAATATAATAGAAACGATTCAAGTTTTTTCTAATTTTATTATCGTTGCCTTTGTTTTTAAAGATCTAAATAGTGGCTAAATTCGCCCCGAAAGGCAAGTGGATTGTTCAGAAAATTGTACAGAATTTTAACGTAATGTTTGTTTTTTTAATTTTGTCACTTGTTTTAAGTGGGCGTGGCTTTAAACGAAAAATTACCGATATCGCCCTTTTATTAAATTACATAGTAAAATTTAGGCAGTATTAATCGGTTCTGTACAAACTGTATATTTTTGGAAATCCTATAAAATTTCCTTAAGTCTTGCATTATTTTTATCTACAAATAGTCGCCAGACTTGAAATTGCAGCACTTTAAACATGATCAAATTTGTCTTTGTTTTTAGCGATTTTAAAAGAAAGTTAATAATACTGAATGGGACAGCCATTTGAACGATCGCACATTCCGCACATAATGTCATTGACAGGCCTTTCAAGTTAAACCAAAAATTCGTCAATATCACACACGTAACTTTTTTTTATTAAATTTGAACGTCTATCCGTCCCTATTGGAAAACCCTTTACTGTAGCACCGAGAATGAAAAAAATAATAAAAAAAATCGTGTTACCAAGCTCCAAGTATCTGCATACTTTTTATTTACTTTATAAACATTTGTTGATTTATCTTTTTTTCGGGAAGATATTTTTTATTTTAATAATTTCAAATAAACAAATAAACGTTATTTGTACAGATATGACATATTATGAATTTTCATTTATCAACCTAAATTCTGGCATTCCGTTTATAATTAAATATGCTTTTTGTATATGAATGTTATTTTAGTTTGACTCAAGCTCATAAATTAATATCACTTTCTGTTTAAATTATTTTTCAAATCAAAGAAAGATGATACAATTTTTACAAGGAAATTACAAAGAATAAAAATTATTGAAAAAATTCGATAAGACCAGCAAGGCAGAATGCGCATTTTCGGCTTTCGCTACAAAGCCATCATCAGTGCCTTTCGCCTTTGAGTGGGTTAATATTTTGATAGTCGTCTACTTATATGACTGTTGAAAGCAAATCGAGTTTGTTATCAACAACTCAACTTAGACTTACATCAACGAAATTTAACAATGCTATTTTTATCCTTTTGTTATTGAGCAATTCCATTTTATTTCAACGAACATTTTTTCGGTAGTGTCCGATTTTGATAAAACTTGGTGAATGTGTGTAGTAGTGTATGTATGTTCACAAGACGATTTTTAATTTTTTTGTTTTCGAAAACTGTGGCAACCCTGCAGCTTTGAAATACTGAAAATTGCAGGGTAGGCACTACACTTAAAATTTCATAACTTTTGTTGTGAGCAAGATATTGAAAAAATTCTTTTTGCGTGGGATTAGTGAAGTTTTTAGGTTTAACAAATTTATTATTATTTTTTTTTTTTTTAAATTTTTAAAATTTAAAAAAAAAAAAAAAATTAAAATTTATTTTTTGAAAAAACCCATTTTTTAAAATTTTTATATTTTTTGCACAAAATGCCACATATGTGTTCTAAACATCCTAAAAATTTCAGAGTGGAATGCCTCCTACTTTTTGAGATATATTAAAAAATGTACTGGTATGTTTATAAGAAATACTCTCTTTTACTAGTTGCTACGTGCCACTGAGTTAATAAGTTAAGTTTGCTTGTATGCAATTCATTGGAAGCATTGTTTGTATTCATTGAAAATTGTTTTTGCTGATCCTTAAGAAGTTCCGTTATTTCAAAACAAAACGATGAAAACGATTTAGATTTCTTTAATGTCTTTGCGTTGTTGAGTAGCTTTTTAATTGTTTACAGATTTTTGACAAGTCAACATCGTAGTAGTTTTATTCTCTGATAATAATTTTCAAAAACTATTTTATTTCAAGCAGTACACATTTGTTCACAGATTTTTAATTTGCTTAAAATGCCTTTTGGAAAAGTTTGTTGTAATCCTTTCCGAAAACTCAAGCATAAAACAAACAAAATAAAATGTGTTCGTAAAGTTTCGCAAAGTCTTAGGGAGCGTTTTCCACAATATTTGCATGGTCAATATATCTGTGCTTCATGTAGAATGGCTCTATTAGACCAAGCGAAGTCATTGATAAAGAAAAAGAAAAACGAAAACAATTTCGAAGATTTTGAAATTGACACGGTTGCAGGAACTTCTACATCAGCTTTAAAAGTTGCCAATGCTGATGAAAGTTTGTCTGAAAGTGATATTGGCTCACTTTCGGAAGAAACAACCGAAGAGGCTTTCAATGAAAAGAAGAACACAGCTTATTTTTATTTGAATAAGTGCTTAGAAGCGCTAAATGAATCTCCCATTGAGTTTAAAAATAACTATTCTAAATATAAACAGGAAGAAATTTTAGGCAATATAAATTCCATATTTAGGAAAAACCTTTTTAGTTTAGAAAATATATCCTGCGATGGTGAAGATATTTTAAACCACTTAAAAGAGATTTACAATACTTCTGAAGATGATAAAGATAGACAAATTAAAATATTAACATCTTTGCCACATTCTTGGAGTGTTGGTAAAATAGAAAAAACCTTTTCAACTACAAACTATATGGCTCGTAAAGCTAAAAAACTAATTCAAAATGGCGATTATTATTTTTCTTCGCATCCAAAAAGACGATCCGGCCTCTCGACAGAGACAAAATCTATAGTTGAAGATTTTTATAGAAACGACAAAAACAGTCGCGTTATGCCCGGGAAAAAAGACTATAAGTCTGTTAAGAGTTGTAATGGGGAGAAAGAAAAAAAAACAGAAGAGATTGATGCTTTGTAATCTGAAAGAATTGCATAATTCCTTTCAAGAAGTTTATCCAACAGTAAAAATTGGATTTTCAAAATTTTCAGAGCTGAGACCACAAGAATGTATTTTGATTGGGGGAAGTGGCACTCATACAGTTTGCGTGTGTGCTATTCACCAAAATTCCAAACTTATGTTTATTGGGGGGAAAATCAAGGAATTGGCTGAAGAGGAAGTTATAGGTTTTCCCACTTACAAGCATTGGATTGCTCAATCTATTTGTAATCCAGCAACTGTACAATGCTATATGGGAAATTGTTCACTTTGTCCAGGGGATACTTACCTTAAAGATGCCCTTAAAAACGCATATTCCACTAACAACACAGAAAACATAACATACAAACAATGGGTTCAAGTAGACAGATCCAATCTTTTGACCATAACATCTCCATCTGACGACTTTGTAGACAAACTTTCTGAAGAAATGATAAAATTAATTTTTCATAGTTTTGTGGCAAAAGAACAGAACAAGTTTCTTGATGAGGTAAAATCCAATTTAAAAATTGGAGAATTTTTGACTATCTGTGATTTTGCCGAAAATTACACATTTGTTATCCAAGATTGTATACAGAGCTATCATTGGACAAATTCTCAAGCCACTATACACCCCTTTGTGACATATTTCCGAAATGCAGATGGAAAAATAGATCACATAAGCTTTGTTGTCATTTCCGATATTTTGGAGCACAACACAGTCGCTGTTCATTTATTTCAAAGGAAATTTGTACAATTTATAAAAGAACATGTTAATGAAAACATTGACAAAATAATATATTTTTCTGACGGTTGCGCAGCTCAGTATAAAAATCGAAAAAATTTTGTAAATTTACTATTCCATAAAACCGATTTTGATTGTGATGCTGAATGGCACTTTTTTGCGACATCATGGAGTTGGAGGTTCACTAAAAAGAGCAGCAGCTCTTGCCAGTCTTCAGCGTCCAATAGAAAATCAAATTGTAAATGATACAGATTTATTTGAATACGCTAAGGGTTTGCCTAATATCAATGTAACATTCTGCACAAAAAATGAATATGAAGAAGAGGAAGCCATTATTTACTTAAATAACAGATCGACTAAAAACATTTCCCCCATTCATCTTAAACACATTGACACGGTGCAAAAAATATAATTTAATAACATACATTTAAATTTAAATTTAACGGTTCGTTGTAATTCAAACATCTGTGTTTATCATACACAGAGTTGAATAGAATCAGCTGAGATATCTTAAGAATTAAGGTTCAAAGCAAAAAAGAGTAATAATAACAAAAGGATAAAAATAGCATTGTTAAATTTCGTTGATGTTAGTCTAAGTTGAGATGTTGATAACAAACTCGATTTGCTTTCAACAGTCATATAAGTAGACGACTATCAAAATATTAACCCACTCAAAGGCGAAAGGCACTGATGATGGCTTTGTAGCGAAAGCCGAAAATGCGCATTCTGCCTTGCTGGTCTTATCGAATTTTTTCAATAATTTTTATTCTTTGTAATTTCCTTGTAAAAATTGTATCATCTTTCTTTGATTTGAAAAATAATTTAAACAGAAAGTGATATTAATTTATGATCTTGAGTCAAACTAAAATAACATTCATTTACTTAAATAACAGATCGACTAAAAACATTTCCCCCATTCATCTTAAACACATTGACACGGTGCTTTTTGTATTTTAAGAAAAAAAAAATTGTATTTTTTTTTTAATTTGGACATAAAAAATTAAAAGAGTAAATATGTTATAAGAGAAATTTCTTATGCTTAGATAAATTTCGTACAAATTATTTGCAAAATTAAAATTTTCATGTCACATCGACGCGTTCCTTGCAAACTAAGCAAATTGTATCTTAATTTTTCATGGAAAAAACAAAATATATTGAAAGATGACAAAGCAAATTGTGGTAAAATTTTTTGTTGTTGTTTTTGTTTTTTCTTTGATATTTTAAATGTTTTATTATGCTCCTAGACGAGAACAAATTCTCATTAAGTTTGTAATTTAACTTAAAAAATATTTATAGAAATTCTTAAAATGTCGCACAGTGCTTTGATCCCATACAACTATTGTACAAAAATAGAAGGAGTGGAGAATGAGTTTTGAAATTTGGTACATTGACATAGAACCCTATAGCTAAGAAAAATTTGAATTTTTGGAAATATCGGGCCAAGGACACGCCCACCTCCCATAGGTCCTGAAATTTAAAAATATTAGCTACATAAATGGACGTAAAATTATAAAAAGTATCCATTGATATGCACATAAAACTGGAAAGGTTTTTGTCAATTTTTATCAAACCGAAGCAAGGACTCTTAGTCCTGCCATATATCCTTTATTTTAAAATCTTTATAAAACCTGCACAAATTATCCGATTGCCATGCAATTTAGCACGTGAATTGATATAAGGTCAAGCCATATTTGTGCCAAATTTGGGTAAAATCGATTCATTAATAAAAAAAAATAACGTCTTTCACAAAAAATGGTTTTTAAACGCTTAAAAAACTAAAAAAAATTAAATAGGATTAAAATAGGAAACCATGTGCATCCTCCATTTTAGGCATAGGGTATGTTCAGCGAACTTATGTAAAACACCACCAGGAATATTTTTGTGGAACATTTTAACCTTCTAATTCTTCAATTAAAGGGACTGTTTTGGCCCCTTTTTAAAACGGACAAAAACGACCCGTAAGTTGAAGAGTTAGAGGGTTAAAATGTTCCGCGAAAATATTTGTCATGAAATTCTGCTATAAGTCTTTGAAGACATCAGCATTGAAAATTTAACTTAAGTGCCAGTAATAAGCAAAAACTTAAAATGTGTTTAAGGGTTAATTTCGTACTTATTCAGAATTGACGCTCAAATGTCCCACAAACATGCATTTTAGGGAGAAACCATGGGAATCTTCCATTTTAGGTATAGGATGTGTTCAGCGAACTTATGTAAAACACTACGAGGAACATTTTTGTGGAACATTTTAACCCTCTAACTCTTCAACTTACGGGTCTTTTTTGTCCCTTTTTAAAAAGGAGCCAAAAATGTCCCTTTCATTGAAGAGATAGTGGGTTAGAATGTTCCACAATAATGTTCCTCGTAGTGTTTTACACAAGTCCGCTCAGCACAGCCTATACCTAAAATGGAAGGTTTACATGGTTGGAATACTAAACACTCTTAAATGCTTGAAATTTGAGTAAAATCATGAATTTAGGAATTTCACACAAAACACATTTTTTTTTATTTGTGGTAAAAAAATAGTAACTAATTTTTTAATGATCTATTATATAACTGTATAAACTTACAAAAAGAGAAAAAAAAATCTAATTTTACATAATTTTTTTTTATACTCCATCAAACTTAAGTAATTTTTGGATTTTCAACAAAACAAAAAATGTCTTTTTAGCGGAAATAAAAAATTATTATTTTGCAAAGATATACTAAAATCTATATTTTAATTTAACTACAAAATTTATTGAAGTAATTAAAACAAAATCTTCGAACTAGTTTTAAAAAAATGTATTTTTGAGAATTATTTTCGTGAAACAATTAAAACCCATTTTTCTGTTCAGTAATTTTTGTATAAAATTCTCTGAGTTTAGTACCCTCTCGTGGCGGCAAAAGCAGTCAGACCAAATATTTTTTTTTACATTTTTTTGAGTAACCATATTATCCTTCAAAAAATGTGTCTTTAATCTTAATTTGAAACAAACATTTTTTTTTTTTTGATTTTTGTCCATGGAACGAAGCATTGTGCGTCGTCCCCTGACGATTTCCTTAGGCAAGAATGAAATGCCTTCAACAGATTATTTTTAACAATTTGTTAAATAAGTTTTGGGATATTAGGACATTTAATTCCTTTAATGCAATTAATGTATATCCCGATGAGGGTAAATTTAAAAAACTTATAATTTTAATTAAATTTTTTTTAAGTCCTATTAAAAAATTTCTCTCTCGTGCTCTATACACTCTCAGGACAATTCCGTTGTGACAACCGAATTTTTTCCAACCGAATTGGCTCGGTTGCTGCAACCTCGTAATTCGGTTGCCTCAACCGAATTCAGTTGTGGCAACCGATAATTCGGTTGTTGCAACCGAATTAAAATCGGATTCGGTTGTCGCAACCGAGCTGAAATCTAATTCGGTTGCCACAACTGAATTCGGTTGCTGCAACCGAATTACGAGGTTGCAGCAACCGAGCCAATTCGGTTGGCAAAAAATTCCGTTGCCACAACGGAATTGTTCTGAGAGTGTATAGACCTCATTCTAAGCATGACTAATTTCACCTATTTATTACAATAAAAAATATTTTTTAAATTTAATTTGGTTTTCTTCTTTTCGTTCTAGGTAAGTTTAAAAATTGAATGTTTAATATAAATTACGAAACTGTTGTTCCCTGCACGTAAGTATGTTTTTCTATGCAAAATCTTCAATAAGTCCGTGACTTTTCGAACTTCCCTCGTAGTTACCTGAAATGCAACACTGCTCCGGTCAAGTACCATCTGTTAACAGATTACTGTCAAATTTTGAGCAAGTTCCCATTAACTTTGCATTTAACAGGTGTTCAAAGCATACAACCTCGTGGAGTTTTGTAAAAATGGAAAAAAGTGCTTACCAATATTATTTTTTGTGAAAAAAGCGAAATTTCTGATAACTGCTATGGGGACTCTGCGTCATCAACTTCTATGGTAAAAAATTGGTTTACTGAGTTTCGTTGTGGTCGCACAAGCACTATTGACGCTGAACGTTCTTAACGGCCAATTCAGTTCAATACACCCGAAAATGTCGAAAAATTCACGATATGGTGTTGGCCGATCGGACAGTAAAAGTGCGTGACCTGGCCCAATTTCATTGCCAAAGGGTGTTTGAACTCCTATAGATTCAAACGAGTAAAAAGTTCTTCTATAATTTTCTATAAAATTATAAAAGAAGAAAAAATCGTAAATATAACCCATATGGGCGATAGGTCCAAATATGGACCGATTCTATCTAGAATCTATTGGCTTTGTTCTCGGGACCATGTGAGTCAGCAAACCAAATTTCATTAAAATATCTTAATATTTGCGACCTGCTAATTGTAAAAAAGACAATTTTGGGGGGACCCTTATATGGGCACTAGGTCTAAACATGGACCGGTGTTAACCAAAATCAATAGGCTTCGTCCTTGGGCCGACATAGGTGGGTGTACCAAATTTCATCAAAATATCTTAATATTTGCGACCTGCAGCGTATAAACAATATAATTTTGGGGGGACCCTTATATGGGCACTAGGTCTAAACATGGACCGATTTCAACCAAAATCAATAGGCGTCGTCCTTGGGCCGACATAAGTCGGTGTACGAAATTTCATCAAAATATGTTAATATTTGCGACCTGTAGAGTGCGCACAAGAATGCATGGACAGACGGAGGGACGGACGGACAGACGGATATCGTTGAATCGAAATAAAAACAATTCTGAGCCGATCGGTATACTATAAGGTGGATCTACGACCAATATTTTTTGGTGTTACAAACATCAGCACAAACTTATAATACCCTCTCCACGTAGTGGTGTAGGGTATAAAAATTATAACTTTTGCTTTATTTCTTTCAATTTTTGAGATATAGACCATTAAAAAAATAATAAAGTTCTGAAATATTTATGAAAAGTTCTTCATAGATTTTCCTCCAATGTAACAGTTTTATAAATATATGGAGCTTTTTTCCGGACCATATTATATCACCTACAATGGAAACGTCATTAATTTTTTGCTGGGTATTTTTATATTTACCTTACTTTAAAATGATTAAACATATTTGTTTTAATCTCAATTATTATTTTGTTTTAATGTTTGTTTTTAATTAAATCTTGAGTGCATACATTTAATTTAAATGACTTGATGGTTGTGTTATTTTATAATTATTATTCTTTACATTGTTGCTAACTTATGGCGTTTGCTGATATTTTTAATTACTGGGAAAAATTCGGTGTCAGTAAAAAATGAGATAATTTGAATTTCTTAATCATAAACAAACACTGCATATCTTTTTTTTTTTTTTTTTGGTAATGTAGGTGAATGAAATGAGTTTAGTTGAATCCATCACATATTGTATAGTTAAGATTTAAACAATTCAATTTTACTACAGATACATAAAAAAAAAACTTATGTTAATTTAGCAGTGCGCATAAATAATAAAACAAACAAAATTATAACATAAATAAAAATTAAAAATGCTATATTTGATTGTGACGCATTATAACCTTCTCAATTGTTATAAGCCCACTGGGAATTTAAGAGAATTATCACGGCCCCTAATTATCAAAGGGTCTTATCGCTATTACCTAATTTTGTCATACCGGGTTGAAATTACTCTTTGTGGTATGTCACAAGTAAAACTGCAGGACGAGTCACTTAATTCCTCTAAAAACACTAATGACATGTCCTAGTTTAGTTCGGTTACCGCTTTTCAGACATGTCACGGATTTGTCTTGTACTAGTCAATTCGTCCCTCCTGTGACAGTGTCATGTAAAAGTAAAAGGCTTCTTTCAAAACAAAGACCAATCCTGTTAAAGTTCGACTAACTTTACCGTGAGGTTTTTAACCAGTCCATATTTATGGAATTAAATTAACTTCGTTTTTTGATTTAATTGTGTGAAAGTAAGTCATCTATTATATGCGAATTTAGTACGTTTATAAATTAGTTTTGTTTCTTTATGTTATTAGAATTTCCCAACAGTCGTCTACTCTCGTGTAAATAATGATGCCATTAATTAGACATTGTTAATTCCTTATCAAGGTTAATTGTTTACAAAATTTTTCCATTTGTGTGTTGAAGTTGATTTGCTTGGAAATTAGTTAAATTAAAGGCAACATGTTTAATAAACCTTAAAGTTGAAAGAATTACACTCATAGAAAAATATTTCCCATATGTCGGATGAAATTGTCTTGAAATCTTTAAAATAATGCAGAAAGTAAGTCCTTGTAATTACTGGTAGTATAAAAAATTTTGATATGTCATTAACAGTTTTACACTGGGAGGAATAGAATACTTTATTTTTTATAAAAATACAGTAGTCGCTCGGTTATATGAACTAATTCAAACAGAGCCTGTTCACTAAATGGAGAAGTTCACATAATCGAGAGAATATAAAATAAGTAATTCAAATGATTTTTATTACATTAAGTTTTTATTTTTAATAAGTTTTTTAATAATTAATGTACATGAAAGTAGTCGGTTATATTTTTGTGTACTTTTTTTGATTCAAGGGATTTCTGTAGTGCCTTGTCCCTGCATTTTCGCAATGCCAAAATATCATTAATATCAGATATATTATTTTCACTCCAAGCAATAACGGATTGCCTCCGTTGTGCTAATTTCAGCTGTTGTTACGATGCACTGCTCTTGATCATCATCTTCAACTTCGCTATCTATATCTTCGCTACCAATGTCTTGATTCCACGTCTGAATCTCTTCCCGTGAAAGCTGTTCACATAATAGAGATAGGCTGTGTTCACTCTTTAGAACCTCCTGTGTTTAAATTTTGTTGTTCACTATTCTGGAAGTTTACATAACTGGATATTCATATAACCGAGCGGCTACTGTATTATGATGTGTATATAAATTTCAGGGCCACCTGAAATCAATTCCAAAATTTCACAAACAAATTGTTAAAATTTTAAACTGATTTGGTATCCCAGCCAGCAATTTCGGAGCGCTCATAAATAAGATTCTTTAATTGCTCATAGCAATGATTATTGTTTTTTCGAAAACACTCTTTTTTTTGCAGAATATATGAACCCTCAAAAAACAATCCAAAAAGTTGTCTCTACAATCTAAAAAGCTGTCTCAAAATGAGGGTTGATTTTTCGGACTCAAAGAAGATTCCAAAATTATTTAAATTTATGAGGAAAATTTCGATTTTATACGTTCTTTTTTCTGAGTCATTTCTGAGTACACTGGGGGTTCTTTTGGTCGGACCACTTTCATAGGAAAAAGTGGAAAAATGTTTAAAAAAAAAGAATGCACACAGGTCAATTCTGCAGTCAGAATTTCTTAGTTGTTTAAGAAGTATTACAGTTTTGTTGTTTAAAATTAAAATAACATTATTTGTAGAAGAAATTGAAATTTTAAGTCATTAAAACATAAAAAACTAAGAATTCGTGCTGTTAATGAATTTTTATATTATTTCAATGAAGTCTCTCTGCAATTATTTATTTGAAACTTTTCATTTAATTAATGACGATTTTCATGAAATTTTATGAAAAATTTCATACAACCAATCAAAAAGTTACATTAAAAATAATTTCATAGAAATTGTGAATCTTTTTAATAAGATTTAAGAAATTTTTCCTCAATTTTGTGAAGAAAGTTTATTGAAAAATTTCATTTAAACTCGTCCAAAAAATTGCTGTCTGTCTATTTAATGAGATTAGTGATATTTTAAAATATTTAGCGATTAACGTTTGTTTTTTTTTTTTTTTTTGTTATTTAGCGATTAATATTTTGAGTATATCTAAATTGTGTTAAATTGCAAAGTTCTTTGCTGTTTTTGTGTAGTAATTTATTAAATTAAAAAGTTTTTCTTTTGATAAAGAATTTCCTTTCGTAACACAAATAAATTTTAAACTTTATTTTTGTTTTTAAATAAAGTTTATTATTTCTGCATCAGAGTTTTTCTTTTTTGTTATTTTCTTGTTAACTTGTTATTTTTGTGATGATAGAAAAATATAAAATTATATATAAAATTACTTGGTTGCAACTGACAATTCTTGTTTGCAACAGCAACAAAGTAGAAATGCTTGAAAGACAACATACACAGAGAGACAAGAAGATGAAAATTACATAATTGTAAGTCAAGTCATCTATTTAGAAAATTCTGCATCTACTTGAAGAAGTAAGAGGGTTGTGTTTGCAAAATTTGTATGTATTTAGTTCGGTTTGTTGTAGTTAGAACTTACTCGTATATTTGTTGTTTTATGTTCTCTAGACCGTACCACCTTACACCCTTTAATATGAAGAATTTTTGCAAGACAGTTTAAAAAAAAAGAAAAATCAAATGAAAAAAAAAAATTTTAAATTCGACCCCTATGTTCGGCAACCAAAAAAATAAAAAAAATTCTACTGGGTTTATCGAAAAACTTCCTTAGCAAAAGTTTAATGATTTTTTGTGAGCTTTAATTTTTTGACATTAGGGTAGTACATTAGGGTGTAGCAACTGAGAGTCAATGGCCCTTGCAGCAAATTTTTCGTCCCCTCGAGAGAAAAACATCGATGTATCATACTTTAAGATCCGACTCTAAATGCCAAAGATATAACGAAAAATGTAAAATAGCGAACCCTACGTTCGGCAAAAAAAAAAAAAAAATTTGTTTTCAAACCTTCTTGCAAAAATAATTTAGATTGGACAGGGTAAGGCGAACTTTTTTTTTTTTGAGGTACGGTCTAATGCATACTAAGTTAATTATTTATTATTTCTATGTACTATATAAAACGATAAAACGATGATTGCATTCATGCAAACACTCACTCTATTGAAACTATTGTCAACAATATTTCTCTCCACCTCCCTCTTGCACTACATTTCGCCTTGGATGTTGATGCATATAATGACAAATTTGTCATTATCAACACCATCACTTTGAGATTGTTAAGAAAATTATATTCAGTCTGTCTGTAGTTAGTTCACTTTATAAGGAAAAAGTAAATGATTACATAAGATTTAGTTGCAAACAATTTTAATATTATCATCTCAAGTAATTCAATTATTAATATACATTTCGGTTTATTGATTTACACTTTATACCATAATGTTTTAAACGACATTGAATTTTAAATGTAATCAAATTCAAATGTAATCAAATTTTAACTTAAAATATATTATTGCCTAGGCGGTATGAACTAAATCCCCAATGAATTAAGTCCCCAAAACGGAAGTGAATTAAATCCCCAAAATTTGGGGTTTATTTCATTATGAAATAAACCCCTAATTTCAAAAATGAAATAAACCCCCAATGAAATGAAAGAAATCCCCAAAACGAAAATGAAATAACTCCCCACATTTGTGGAATTAGGTCATAAAGAAATAATTCCCCATTTCTAAAATGAAATAAGGTCCCATTTTGTTTATAAAGTTTTTATTTATCTATCTATTTAAACGAAGCAAGAGAAACATATTATTAAATTTTTCACAATGGAGTGAGAAATAAAACCATATGGCCTTATTGGCAACACCCAAGTGCAATAACACCATAATCGTTTAGCAACCGAAGTGGGAATAACGCCATAACAGTGTAATTGTTATAGTTACATATTGCCAAAAGAATGAGTTGCCATTGTCAAGTGTTGAAAAAATACGGTACAGGAGGTGGAAAGGAGAGGCGGGGGCGGGCGCTCGCGGCAGGTGCTCTCAATCTTCAATAATCTTAATTTTAGTGAAAATTAATTAACTACCCAAAAATAGTTTTGGGGTTTTAGTTCGTTTCCAGTAATTGGGGATTTATTTCATTGCGAATTTGAGAGTCCCCTAAAAGTGAAATAAGTCCCCAAATTCGTTGTGGTTTTTCCCTGTACAAAATTTTGGGGAATTCGTTAATTTTGATTTTGGGGACTTAATTCATTGGGGATTTAGTTCATACCGCCTATTGCCAATACATTTGAGAACTAATAGAAAAAAAAGTCTGTAAAAATTTTACTTAAAACTACTAAAAATTAGTTTTTTGCCAAACATCAGCAGTTTTTTCTGCAAGGTCAATATACTTCCACATACGTAGTTCAAATCGGTCCATGTTTGGACCTAAACCAATAGAAGAAAGTCTGTAAAAAGTTTAGTACAAACTACTAAAACTTAGTTAAAAATTATCTTGCGGAAAAAACTGCTGAAATTAGCAGAATATTTGCTAAATACTAGTAAGATCAGAAGAGCAACAATAAAACTGTTAAATTTAAATAATTTTGTTTATATTTGAGTTAATTGAAAACAACAAATTATACTGCAAAATCTGCAGAACATTTTGCTAAAAATTGATAAAATCTTATAAAATCAGCTGTTTTTTATGCAAAGTAATTTTAAATCAATTTTTAGTTGCTTTTCTGCTATAATTACAGGTCTATTTACCAGGGCGGATCAATAAGTCCATGACTTTTAGAATAAAACAAAAAACAAGTTTTAATTTTCCAACATAGTCTCCATTTAGCTCAATGCACTTAGTCCAATGTTCCTCTAAACATTTTTTATTCCTTTCAAAACATACACTCATAGAAATAAATCTGTAAAAATAGCAGAAAAAGTTACTATAAATGAGTTGAAAATGATGCTGCAGAAAAAACTGCAAAAAATAGCAGATTTTTTTTTACTAAATACTAGTAAAATGAGAACAGCAAAATTAAAACTGTTAAATTTACAGAATTTTAGTTATATTTAGGCTAACTTTTAGTTAATTAAAAATAGCAAATTGTACTGTAAAATCTGCAGAAAATTTTTATAAATATTTGTAGACTAAAAACAGCAAAAATAAACTATTAAATCTTCAACATTTTTGCTATTTTTAAGCTAAATTTAGTTGAATGCAAATAGCAGTCTATTCTGCTAAAATCAGCAGAAATATTTGCTAAAAAATTGTAAACTGCTGTTTTCTCGGCTCGATTTTTATTTGCATTTAAAAAAAATCGAAAAAAATTGAAAATTTTTAATTTTTTGGTGATTTTTTAAGCTACTAATTATTTAACAAAATTTTTTTGCTGAATTTAGCAGGTTAATTTGCTATTCTCCATTTAGAAAAATTTAGCTAAAATATAACTAAAATTCTGTATATTTAACAGTTTTATTTTTGCTGTTCCTATATTACTAATATACAGTGGTGGAAAATTTAATAGGAACGATTCAAGCTTTTTCCAATTTTTTTTCGTTGCCTTTATTTTTAAAAATCAAAATAGTGGCTAAATTCGCCCCGGGAGGCAAATGTGTGGTTTAGAATATTGTGCAGAATTTTAATATAATGCCTGTTTTTTTATTTTGTCACTTGTTTTAAGTGGGCGTGGCTTTCAATGAAAAATTAGCGATATCGACCTGTTATCAAATTACAGACTAAAATTTAGCGAATACTGATCGGATCTATACAAGCTGTATATTTCTGGAAATTCTACAGCAAAATTTTTTACGGACTTTTTTCTATTAGTGTAGGATTTCAAAATAGGCATGTGTTTGTGCAATAATTTCATCGTTGGAGCTAAATCTCTTTCCACCGATCCATTTCTTTAGGTTTGGAAATAGAATATAGTCACTGGGGGCTAAATCCGGAGAATATGGCGAATAATTTAGCAATTCGTAGCACAATTCACGCACTAGACCGTAGCACAAAAATAAAATTAATTAGCGAAATACCTTCGAATTTAAAATATTTTTGGAAGGTAGTTTCGAAAAAAAATATTTTTATTATTTGCCGAACGAAGGGGTTGGGTAGCCTTTTCAAATTTTTCATTATTTCTTTGGCATTTACAGTCAGATCCCTGCAAAAAATTTGGAAGTTATGCCTTACAAACTACTTCTTTCACTGCTTCACAAGTATCCGTTATTGTATTTTTACTGCTTTTTTAGTAGTAATTTTGAAGAACTTCAAAAAAGAACTTCTTCCATTGCTTCCAAAGTATTCGCTAGTATAGTTTTACAGCTTTTTTAGAATTACTTCTAAACAACATCCAAAAAATCACTTAAGCGATTGCTTCTAAAGCATAATTGCTCTAAAAGTGATCCTAAAAAGTAATTTGGTATTGTTTGGTATTTCGAAACAGAGTCAATTCAGGGTTCAATTCCTGGAGGGACCAATATTTTTTTAATTCTTCGTATTTTTTTTTTTTTTTAATATTTATAATTAATTTGTTTGAATTCAATATTTTTTAAGTTTAAAATTTAGGGAAATATATAAAATAAAAATGATAAAAAATTGCTTTTTATGCGTTTATGAAAATAGTACTGAAAACAATACTAAATTGCAGTGCACCTTTTGCACTTGTTTAAAAAGTACTTTTATTGAAGAGAATAAAGCACAATATTTTGCAATAACGAAGTGGTGTTTTTATGACAGTAAACTTTCATATCAAAGAACCCTGCCGTAGAGAGCTAGACTAGCAATCATGAGGTCGCAAGTTCGTTATGCTGGGGCAATAAAAAAAACTTTGTAAAGTAAAAACAATATAATTCATTTTTGCAAATAATTTTTTTTTAACCTTTACATGCACTCGTCCAAACAAAAAAAAAAAAAAAAAAAAAAAAAAAATATATATAAAGAAGTACATCTAGATCATCAATTGTAGTGCTTTTTCCACTGCTTCGGCATCTTTTTTTCTGGGTTAACGAATGTAAAATACTCAATATCCGAATGCAATTACCAAAAGCAGAGAATTGAAAATAACTGTAACGGTATTTAATTTATTTCGGTAACAATATTTTAAGGGAATAGATATTTCGTTTCCGTATCAGTATTTTAAGTATAACCGTATTTCAGTTATTTCGGTAAAGGTATTTTGAGGGTAATGGTAACGGTAGTCAGTTGAATGGGTTTTGTCTGCCAACCCTGTTATTAAATGGCGAATTATGTTAGTTCTTAAAAATTTCATAAATTGTATCCATTGAAGTTAAAAAGAGTCAGAAGAGCCATAGATTCTCTTTGCTAACTTTACTTTTTGATATTACAAATGAAGTAAACTGCACCAAAAAAACGAAAAAGTTTGGCAATATTGGGGACAGTATGTAGAACAAAAAATGAGTGAATAATGGCAGTTATAATAAAATATATCGTATTTCACCACGGCACCGATCCACTGTGGGCCAGAATCGCCGTTTTTTTTTTGCCAAAAGTACAATTCAGGTAAAGGGAAAATATGTTTATATATTCAAAATCTAGGATTGTTGAATATTTTGTAAGTAAAATATTGTATCATTGTGGTTACTCGTTGTTAGTTGGCGAGACTTCAAAGTCAAAGTTTTCTAATTCTGTGACATTTTTGATTTTATAATGATACAATAAAAAAATCATTAATAAACAATAATTTGTTCCAAAAACAATTTCAAATTATAAAACTGAAACTAGTTCTCAAAAAAACATAGAAAAAAGTAACAAAATTATTAATTTTAACTGAAAAATGTGGGTTTTTTTGAAAATCCTGAATTTTCAAAAAAAAGCTCCAAAATGTTCCAAGAGATATCTGAAAAACTTGCCAATTTGTTGCATAAGATATCTTTTACCTAGGTTTTTGCGACCGTTCATAAACTTTCGAGATTGTGCCCTTTAACTGAAAACGTACCTTCAGACCTCGCTGATTTCCAGCATTCCAGAGTTTTAGTAAAAACTAAAAAATAGCACTAAAAATTACTTTAAATGAAGGTTCTGGTTTTCTCACACAGACTAGCCCCCTAAAGTCCAGGTTTGTGGGACATTTGAGTGCCAATTCTGAATAAGTACGAAATTAACCCTTAAACACATTTTAAGTTTTGACTTATTTCTGTCATTGAAGTTAAATTTTCAACTTTGATGTCTTCAGAGACTTATAGTAGAATTTCATGACAAATATTTTTGCAGAACATTTTAACCCTCTAACTCTTCAACTTATGGGTCATTTTCGACACTTTTTCAAAAAAGGCCAAAAGAAACCCTTTAATTGCAGAGTTAGAGGGTTAAAATGTTCCACGAAAATGTCCCTCGTAGTTTTTTCACATGGTTTCCTATGCCGCTTCACAATAAAAATTTTCAAAAGAGGGGAAATTTTAACCCTCCAAAAACATAGGGCCAGACGGAAACTTTCAAAATGCCGATACACTTATATTTTTCTTTGGTCCCTCTGCCAGAATTATTTGTCATCAGAACCTTTTTTTTGTACAGTGTCATTTATTTTCCAACACATAACATATTGGATCCGCCATGTTGAATTTTTAAAATTTGCCCAAAAACTTCCCCTGGTGGTGGTAATTTGAAGTAAATCAGGCGACATAAGAAATTTAATGAAAAAATTGTTTGTCGCCATATTGGATCCGCCATTTTGAATTTCAGATATTTTATCAGCGGATGCTAGACCTATATGTGACCTTCTCCGAGAAAAGGGACCTAGTGTGTCAAAAAACGGTTTTGGACTTAAGAGTGGATTCTGGTACCTAAAAGGGTGTAGAATAAGATGAAATGAGTTAGATTTCTGATCAAAATTTATTTACCCCATAAAAACGTACAAAACGAACTTGGGAATCAAAGTCATAATGCGTTATGAAATGCGTTCTTCTCAAAACTTCATTTTCACACACTAGGTCCCTTTTCTCGGAGAAGGTCACATATAATTGATTATTTTAAGTCCAATATAATAAAAACTAAAAATTAATGGCCGCCATCTAGGATCCGCTATTTTGAATTTTATATTTTTTATTTCAAATTCGTGATCAGCAACAACCAAACCTCCCTTTGTGATATCTTTTAGTCTCATATACTCAATATTCTAGTTTTGGCCAAAATTCGATGATGCTGGCCCACTGTGCGATCGTCGAGTTTCTGACGTCACATTGTATGGCAAAAATCTCCGAGTTTTTATTCTAAGTCGACACTAAATTTGATTCTATACCACAACGGCACTGTTCATCGGTTTTTAAATGTGAAATTGTGTGGGAAAACCTCCCCGTTCTCAGTGAAGGCAAATTATAAGAGCGATGAATTTTTCTACATACAATGTGACATTTGTGTGAATCTTTTTTAAATATTTTTTTTAATTTAAATATTAAATATTTAATACATCTTAAAAAAATAGCGTTTCATAAATTTGTGAAACTCATTTTAATTAGATTTTTAATTTTTAATAACAAACTTTAAGAATTAAATTAAACAAAGTTGAGTTAAAACTATATTCAAATAAAAGTTTTAATAATATTATAGATAAAGTTTTTTTATAAAACACTTTATTATACAAGCACTCTTGAACTGAAGCATTGAAAAAAAAGTATGGACTAGTAGAATGAAAAAAATGTTATTGAAAGAATAAATTATTTTTAAAATTAAGTCTGATAAAATAGTTTCAAGTTTTGTTAATTTTAATAAATATTTATTGTTTGCTACAATTACTTGTAATTTAACAAATTATTTTTATTTAGTTAAAATAAATTCATGGCAATAAATTTTCAGTTTTAAAAACAAGTTTTGAGGCAAAAAAACAAGTTGACAAATATAATAAAATACAATAACCACAAAACGAAAAACAACAACAAACAAAATACCAAAAACTTAATATTTTAGCTGGTAATTGAAATGCATTTGATGACATTAAAAATGCAACAAGTGACAAATGTCATGACGATTTGAAGTTTCTTTTTTCAATTATTATTATTGCTGCTGCTGCTACTGCTTCAGTTGCAATGGTAGCTGTTGTTGATGTTAGTTGCTGCTGCTAGACAAATAAAATAAATGAACTTCTCTCTTTTTGTTTGTAAAACTAATGCATATTTGACATAACTTGAAAAACTTGTTAACAGACAAACCCCCCCCCCCCCCCCCCCTAACTGCAGTATTAACTTGGCTACTTTTTATGAGGTGTTCTTCGAAACTAAAAAACTATTTTTGTTTTTCTGTTAATGTTTGTTAAATAAACATAAGTCAGGAGATACTTAACAGTTAAGTATATGTACATTTAAAACACTATTCGTATACTTAACAGATAATTAATTACAAAAATGTTGAAATTTGTAAAATAATATTAATTAAACTGACAATATCATTTATTAAACAGCAAATCTAAGACAAACAACATGTATGATTATTGTAAATAAGTTGCCGGTAGAGAGCGAATATATGAACTCTTTAACAATGTTAACATGTAATACAAATGTCAAGTCTAAATTATGTATACAAGAGAGGTCAAAAAAAATACTGATTTACAATTTGGCGGCAATCGGATAATGAAAAATCAACCTGGAAATTAATTTAAAAATTTTATTAGGGTTTACAACGTATTTTTTTTTTTTTTTTGTCTTTCCCAAAAACCAACAAAAATTAAAAATCGGTTCGAAAATGTTCAAGTTATTACAAATTCGCCCGGTGTCAAAAACCACGTAATTAAAACATTCAACGATAAAAGTTTTTAAAAAATTTATTTCAGTTTGACCCCAGTGCGTAAAAGGGTTAATTTCGATGTTTTCTTCTTGAAAATTCTATATTAAAAAACTAATGTTTATTATGCACATTTTTATCAAACAACCCAGTGTGGAAACGGTAATGGCATATCATTATTTTTAGGACTACCAGTAATGACACCTAATTACTTTCTGCATCATTTCAAAACATATAGTAATGAGTTATTAATAAATAATTGCTTCTTCCATTATTTCAAAATAAAAAAACGAGTAAAAAAGTTAATGCTGGTAATGTTGCCGACTATAAAATACCCTACACCAGTCTGATTAAAAGCCAACTAATATTTTGATTCGAAATTCTAATGGGTTAAAATGGGACTTGTGTAAAAAATTTCTATAAAATAATAAAAGAAAAGAAAATCGGAAATATAGCCCATATGGCCGATAGGTCCAAATATGGAGCGATCCTATCTAGCATCAATAGGCTTTGTCCTTGGGATCATGCGAGTCAGCGAACCAAATTTCATTGAAATATCTTCGTATTTGAGACCTGCAACGTGTAATCATATGGGCAGTAGGTCTAAGCATGAACCGATTTTAACCAAAATCAATAGGCTTCGTCCTTAAGCTGACATAGGTTGGTGTACCAAATTTCATGAAAATACGTGGGGTACTATTTATATTTCGGGAACTGGCAACACTAATGTCAATAGCTAAAATCTGGCAACACCATAATAAAATTTGACATTTTTTAGCATAAACGTACTCACAAGGTTTTAATGTACAAGTGCTATTTGTTTTGTTTACAGTGAGTTAAGAAAATCAATTTGGCCAAAAAATGGAAATTTCAAAAGAAGGTTTTCGTTGGATTATTTTTCACAACTTTCGACGTGGATTATCTCAACAAGAATGTGTTGATGAACTCAGTTCTTTGTATGGTATAGTCAATTCAATCGTGGTCGTAGTTCGTTCGCCGACGAATTCCGTGAAGGTCGTCCAAAATCGGTTGTTGTGCCACAAAACATCGATGCAGGGCGTGAACTGATAATGCAAGATCGTCATGTGACATATCGTGAGATAGAGCCATCCTTGCACATTAGTTCCACTTCAATACATTCGATTTTGCATGAACACTTAGTTGTAAAAAAATTTGCTCTCGTTGGATACCCCATAATTAATCAATCGCTCAAAAAATGGCTCGCGTCGATTGGTGTAAGGGAATGATTAAAAAGTTCGACCGTCGTGCTTCAAAAGACGTGTATAAAATCGTAATAGGTGACGAATCATGGATATATGCGTATGAGCCGGAAACAAAACAGCAATCGACCACATGGGTTAGGGCGGGTCGATTTAAAAATCGCCCAAGTGACAAGGAAAATCGTATTCTAGGGATCAAAATAAGAAAAATTGCCCCAGGAACCATACCTCTAAAAGGAATTCTGATGTCCCAACTTTTGACCCGTAGGGTCAAATTTTGAAAAATCCCACTTTGATCAATTTAAACATTTAAAAAAATCACCATTTTTGGCACTTTCGTACTTATTCAGAATTGGTGCTCAAATGTCCCACAAATCTGGATTTTAGGGAGAAACTATGGGAATCTTCCATTTTAGGTATAGGATGTGTTCAGCGAACTTATGAAAAACACTACGCGGAACATTATTGTGGAACATTCTAACCTTCCTAACTCTCGATGAAAGGGAATTTTTTGTCCCCTTTTTAAAAAGGAACAAAAAAGAGGGTTAGAATGTTCCATAAAAATATTCAGCGTAGTGTTTTTCATAAGTTCGCTGAACACATCCTATACCTAAAATGGAAGATTCCCATGGTTCCTCCCTAAAATCTAGATTTGTGGGACATTTGAGCACCAATTCTGAATAAGTACGAAAGTGCCAAAAATGGTTGTTTTTGTGGAGAACCCCCCAGGGGGTTCCAGGGGGTGTCCCACTGGCATGGGTGGGTCGGCCCTCCAAAGTTAGTGGGGGTCGGTCATACATTTGGACTCGATTGGGGCACTCTAAATGGGTCAAAGTGGGATTTTTCAAAATTTGACCCTACGGATCAAAAGTTGGGACATTAGAATTCGTTTTAGAGGTATGGTTCCTTGGGCAAAGTTTCTTATTTTGATCCCTAGAATACGATTTTCCTTGTCACTTGATTTTTTTGCCTCCCTACAAATCGACCCGCCCTAGTGTGGGTATTCCAAGACGAGCGAAATACAACAAAAGTTGTTCGTGGAAGAAGCACAGCGAAGCAAATGGTCGCCTTATTCTTCGGCCGAATGGGTAATGTGGCCACTGTTCCGATTGAGCAACTTATGACGGTCAATTTTGAGTGGTACACGACCATTTGTTTGCCGGAAGTCTTCGGAGAAATTCGTAAACCCAACCGCCAAAGACGAATCATTCTCTATCATTACAATGCGAGATCTCACACATCTCGTCAAATAGGTGAATTTTTAAGCAGTCAAAACATCGAATTGATGACTCATCCTCCGTACAGTCCTGATTTGGCACCCAATGACTTCTTCTTGTTCCCGAATATCAAAGGTAAACGGCGTGGTCAACGATTTACGAGCACCCAAGAAGCAGTGGAAGCGTTCAAAAACCATGTTTTGGAGGTGTCTCAAGAGGAATGGAAAAACTGCCATCACAAATGATTTCAACGAATGCAAAAGTGGAATATTTAGAAAAAAAAAAAAATAAAGCCATTTTTATTTAATATTTGTTATTATTTGCTATTTCCGAAATATAAACAGTACCCCTCGTACTTTCAACACTTTTCCGTATGGGAAAAATAATTTTTCTCTCATTAAGTAACAAATATATTTTCTACATTTTATATCAAGGTAATTCGAAACTAGTGGTATCAATTAAAATGTTCCGATTAAGCATCAATACACTTCTAATGGATCTTCCTGATTCGCCGGAATCAAATTCCACAAGCCTGGAAAGAAAAAATAATGTGCACTTAAATATTTTAAAGACAAACAAAATTTATTGTTACCTCTCAAGTTAAGATGTTGTACAGACAAACCACAACGACTAATGCGGCTGCAGCCACTGCCAATAACAGGAAAACACGTTTTTATAAAATTATAAGTATTTTTGTTACTATTTGTAAGTTAGTAAATTTACATAATTTGTGCGTAAAATTAAAATTTATTAATAGAGAAACACATAATGCTCATAATTATAATTTACGTATGCGTATGTATGCGAAATTGTATACGAACTAATTTTACACATTTTGTATTTATATTCACTCACTATGCGTAATATTAAACAAAAATTTACTCATTTTGAAATAGTAAATTAAAAAGCATTTTTTTAATGCAAGAATCGTTTTCACAATGCCCCGTTATCTAATAACGGGGGACTTTAGCTGACATATTGTTGTTGTTTCTCACATAAAATTTGTCTGTTAAATAGTTGAATGTTAACGGGACATTCAGTTATTTGTCGCTTGTGTGTTTTTATTTAAATATTTTATTACTTTTTTCCAAAATATCCTCATTAAACGTTAAAAGCATCATTCGATACACATTTTTAATAAAATGGAATAATCATTTATTTATTTATTTTTCGTTTACTTTTAACACTTTACATTTGTTTTGGGTTTTAGTAATAAAACATTTAATGATGGTGTGAAAAATCCCATTTGTTGTTATATTGTTATTATTTGAATACATAATAGTGTATGCATAAAAGAAAAATACCAAGGTTGGCGGGAAATTTCGCTAAAATACCGTTAGCGTTGCAAACCCCCTTTCAACTGACTACCGTACCGTTATCGTTAAAGTAACATTACCGAAATAACATTATCCTTAAAATACCGTTACTGAAATAACTGAAATACCGATAACGAAATAAATGGAACGATAACGAAATAAGCGTTACCTTACCGATAACCGCATCGTTTCGGTTCCCAACCGTGAAAAATACAATATAAATACAAATGTGTATTAAAATCCAAGCCAACCACAACAACCACCACTTGTACTCGTACATTTAAAAATAAAATACATAAACAATATTTAAATAATTAACGAAGCGTTTCAAAATATTTGCAAACAATAATGAATACAAAAATTTAATATTTTCATATGATGAGTGAGTGAATGAATAATTGAATGAAAACAATATTACAAATATATGTATCGCTAAAAGACATAAAAGTAAAAATAATTTAAATATATTTCTATGAAAATAACTCGTACATATAAAAAAAAACATACATAGAATGTGCGCCATTTGTATTAACAAATACATACTAGTATTGGAAAAATTAATTTCAATTAGAATGAGCTTGTTTTTAAATTGATTTCATCAGTAATTTTTAAAAGCGTTTAAGATGTTAAGATTTCTACATCAAACTGACAAAGATTTCAGAAAATGGAAAGCCTCATGTGTATCACTGTACATATGAGGGTTTCCATACAGGAAAAAATATGTGGGATCAATATCAAACTTAAAATATTTAATGTCTAATATGATACAAATACATGAAACAATATTAATAATTTTTTCGAAAAGTGGGCGTAAATAAATATTGAAAAATTTAGCAAGTTTTTTTTTTTAAATATATTTTTTATTACAGAGTAATTACATTCGGGAAAGTGCTACAAATTTAACTATGTGAATGGAGCAGTTCTATGGGTAATTTGAAAAAATAAATAAAATGTTCTCAGTATTATGTAAATGTAATACACTCTTATTAATTTTTGTTTAAATTTACCGAACTTATTGTGGGAAACTGGACTCCTAGTATAAATATGGTAAATTTACTCGCAGTGCTTAAATGAAAATTACATACATGATGCGTAAGTTAATACACACAAATCTGAGGAGATTTTTTTATCTCGAAACACATTAGTTTGTATGTAATTTTTCGCCTTAGATTAGGTATGTGTTATTTCTAGAGAAAAAACATCATATTCATAAGATGTTTCCTATAGGACCTCAGATTTTGAGGACTTTCTTCTACACAGAAAATATTAAAATCGAGTTTCAATTTTAAAGTATTTGTAAATACAATTAAAAATTTAATTGAATTCGGACCAATTAAGAAAATCGTAATATCAATTAAATTAGTTTGTAATGTTTTAATTGAAAAATTTTCAATTAAAGTTTTAATCATATCAATTAAAAATTTAATCAGAAATCGTCAAAAATTTCCATTAAGTATGGCGCTTTTATTAAAATGTGTGATATTAAAAATATTAATAATAAATATTTATTCATTTTCTTATGTTTTTGAGTGGTTTGAGACACACTTTTGTAATTTTTATATCTGCAATAGAAGAAAAAATATTAATAATACAAAATAATATGATTTTACGCAACGTATATTAAGGCCCAATTAGTGAATGTCCAGTTACAATTTATACGGCAGTTAAAGTCCTAGATAGTAGCTTACTGGACATTCATTAATCGCACCTCAGAGTTTTTTCAATATGTTGTCAATATTACTTATGGGAAACTAAAAATTTTTTCGACACCATACTCATTTTTAATTAAAATTTTAATTTATATGATTAACCTTTTAATTCGAAATCAAACAAAATTTTAATTAAAATTTTATTGGCAATAATTTTTTCTGTGTATGGAAATGTCTCAGATCCAACAAAATTTCTGATTTAACAAAAAATATTTTAAAAGTGAGGGTGTGAGTGAAGTCCTCACAATTCGAGGGTTTTTTTGAAAAAAAGTTATCGAAATATGGAGTTTTTTTTTAGAGGAAAAACTGTTCAGAATTAGGAAATTCATCAGAATCATTGGGTTTTTCTATAGGAAAAAATCTTTAAGGTCATCTGTTTTTTTTTTAAATTCCTCACAATCTAAGAATTTTAGGAAAAATACGCAGAATTAAGGGTTGTTTAGAAAAAATCAAAAATGTTTTGCACATAACGTTTACATCATTGACTGCCTTTGTAAATAATGCAAAAAACTCAAAGCATTGAAAATAAATATTTTTTTTTAAATATTACATACGAAGCTTAAAAACAACACACTATGGAAAAAAAATCATAATAAAAATTCATATTAAAAAATTTGGAAGCCAGAAAAAAACGGCATTATGCATAAACAAAGTCAACAGAAAAATAAAGATACATACTCCATTAACTTAAATAGTTGCTTTCCAAAAAACACATAAAAGCCTTATACAAAATGCTTCAGTTGCCAAAACGATTAACTCCACTTTTAGAATTTTATAAAACTTTAATTTCAAAATACTTTATTGACTCGTAACAATAAGGTAAAATATTCAAAATAAAATTCTCACATCGTTTATTTTATTTAACGTGAATTTTAAAAAATAATATTTATATATTACTTTATCATTTTTCTCATTGAGACTAACTCATTTTTCTATATGGAGTTAATCTATTTGGCAACTGAAGCATTCATATATAGAGAGACAGTTGTAAAAGACTTAAGAGGGAATGGTAACTAAATATTACATTTATTCAGACTTACACACGCTCGCAATCCAAAACTCTCCCTCACACACAAAATCATAATAACAAAGTTGTTGATTCCTTTTAAAAGCATTTTGTTAATATTTCAACAGTATTTAAAATGAATTGAAATTTTATTAAAAAAAAAAATTGATAAGACCAGCAAAGCAGATTGCGCATTTTCGGCTTTCGCTACGAAGCCATCATCAGTGCCTTTCGCCTTTTAGTGGGTTAATATTTTGATAATCGTCCACTTATGTGACTGTTATAAGCAAATCGAATTTGTTATCAACAACTCAACTTAGACTAACATCAACGAAATTTAACAATTCAATTTTTATCCTTTTGTTATTATTACTCTTTTTTGCTTTGAACCTTAATTCTTAAGATATCTCAGCTGATTCTATTCAACTCTGTGTATGATAAACACAGATTTTTGAATTACAACGAACCATTAAATTTAAATGTATGTTATTAAATTATATTTTTGCACCGTGTCAATGTGTTTAAGATGAATGGGGGAAATGTGTTTATTTGATCTGTTATTTAAGTAAATGAATGTTATTTTAGTTTGACTCTAGATCATAAATTAATATCACTTTCTGTTTAAATTATTTTCAAATCAAAGAAAGATGATACAATTTTTACAAGTAAATTACAAAGAATAAAATTTTTTTTAAAGAATTCGATAAGACCAGCAAGGCAGAATGCGCATTTTCGGCTTTCGCTACGAAGCCATCATCAGTGCCTTTCGCCTTTGAGTGGGTTAATATTTTATCTTTATTTTTATGTTTATCATACACAGAGTTGAATAGAATCAGCTGAGATATCTTAAGAATTAAGGTTCAAAGCAAAAAAAGAGTAATAATAACAAAAGGATAAAAATAGAATTGTTAAATTTCGTTGCCAAAAAATTTCAGCACCATTCAATGCCAATGAAATTTTTTTCAATTTGCATTGATGAAAACAATGGTAATGAAATGTACACATAATTGAAGAAAAAGCATTGTAATATAAAAAAAAATATAATAAATACTCGAATTTTTAATTTTTTGTCTTAATTTATTCTTTTATTAAAACATGAAAACAAATACTTCTTTCATCAATTATAAATGGGCATTTAGGCATTGAATAATGCCAATTGAAAAAAATTTCAATTAATTGACACTTTAAATACACATTTATTATTTATTTGCTCCTTTCATTTGCTCCTTTTTTACCTTTTTCCAGTCCACTAGTAATCTGCAAATGTTTTGCTGATTTCAGAAAATTTTAACAAAAATTTTGTAGATTTAATAGTTTTTTTTTGCTATTTTCATTTTACTATTATTTAGCAATTTTTTTTGCTGATTTCAGCAAGTTAAATTGTTATTTGCAATTAACAAAAATTTAGCCCAAATATTACTAAAATTCTGTAAATTTAACAGTTTTTTTTGCTGTTTTCATTTTATTAATATTTAGCAAACTGATTCTGCTAATATTAGCAGTTTTTTCTGCAGCATCATTTTTAACTAATTTTTAGTCATTTTTTCTGCTATTTTTACGGACTTATTTGTATGAGTGTACGGTTTTTAACAAAATTTCTTTGATTTCGAAAATGTATTTTTCTTTTTTTCCATATGAAATGTATAAAAGGATAATTTTGATTTTCATATATTTATCCCGGTTTTCAAAATATTTTCAATATTAAACAATATAAAAAAAATTTCTGATTGTTTACTTGAATATTAGATAACATATTATTATAATCTTAAGTCTAATAAGATGTCCACCCCGCTCTGGAGGCTATAACAGCTTCGATTCGGGATGGCATTGACTCAACAAGTTTTTGCAATTCACTGTTTGAAATCTCATTTTCCCAGATATTTTACAAAATTCTTTTTAGCTCCAGTTTACTCTGTGGCTTACGCTGACCCACTTTACTTTTCATCACGTGCCATAAATTTTCGATAGTATTTAAATCCGGGGAGTTTCCAGGCCAACCCATGTACTGAATACTGAGGAGCTTGAAAGTTTTTTTGCACCTGTAAAAATATTTAAAAGATTATTTCATAATTTTTAGCTACAAACATGCGAATATAATGATACCCATAGGTCTACATAGACCATTTTTATGGGGTGGGCAAGGGCCCCATTTTTGTTTGGCTGTTTATTTGCCCATTCTCAGACCCTTAATCTTAAAAAAACACTTTCGACATTATGCTTGCGATTTTTTCACACAAAAAAGACTTTTAAAAATAACTCCCTCCCTTTTGATAAAATTTTCTAATGTTTTTTATAGAAAACTCTGAGAAATGCATCCTTTTCTCTGAAGAAAACCTCGTGCAAGGAATGCTATATGCTGATGGAGAAAAGAAATCTAAGATCAACCTGTCTCATATTTTCTTCCACTTCTGACGAACCCATTCTTACCCCATATTTTGACCACTTAAATTGATTAATTGATTAAGGTGATCAAAAACTGACATTCTCATCGTAGAATTTTTGGTTCTACAACATATTGAAATTTCATCAAAATAGTACACTCATAGAAACAAATCTGTAAAAATAGCAGAAAACGTAACTAAAAATTATTTAAAAATGATGCTGCAGAAGAAACTGTGAAATTAGCAGATTTTTTGCTAAATACAAATAAAATAAGAACAGCAAAAATAAAAGTTCGAAAAAAAATGTTTGTATTTTTTAATGCAAAAATTAAAATAATTGTCGTAAACCTGTTAAATTTACAGTTTTTTTTTAAGAGAAACAACACTGAGGAAATTCTTCCTATTCATTAACGTGTTGCTTCCTTTGGAAAGGGGATAGTGGAGGTGGTGAAAGATGAAGGGCTTCAAATATGGCATTACTGTAATTGCGCGAGATGTTGAATCTTAGAACAGTTGTTGTGCGCCATCTGATGAAGAGTTGGTGAACTTTGTTGAAGCTTTTTTTTACACTCAAAAAAATAAGTTAGTATAAAAATTAGTAAAACTTCTTTATATCAAGTTTACTAGTTTTCAGCAATAGTCAAAGTGATTCAGATATGGAATTTTGACTTCATCGAATATCATTAAGCCACTTTAGCCTGGAATCCAAAATGACCCACAAATTTGATAAAAATTAAAAAACGTATTTTTTTTTTTTAATTAATTTTAAAGGTTTTTTAAAATGCCCAATTTGGAGATGTCGATTGCTATTTGTACCACATGGAGTTTATATTTGGAGCGACTGCTTTCCAAGACATTTTACAAAATTTGCTTATTTTGTCAAAAATTTAAAAAAATTTTAATGTTTTCATCAAAGTTTTTCATAGTTTTCGGAAAAATATCACTTAAATTTAGTTTGACTATAATTATATTTACATCTGTTTAAAAAACATTTAACCCTTAGTGACCTGGGGTCAGTAAAGACCCATGAAACTTAACATTAATTATGACTACGAGATTGTAAAGCCATTAAATTGATAAAAAAAAATCTCAAGGGGATAAAAAGAATTATTTTATGTTACATGTTCTATGTCGGGTTAATTTTTATACTTTTGGCCTAAAACGACCCTTTTGAAACTTTTCATTGAATTAATGGAATTTTTAATAAAGTTTTGTAAAAATTTTCATTTGTTCATTAAAGTATTCGTACAGTCACTGAAAAAGTTTCATTAAAATTAGATTTGTAAAATTAATGAAGCTTTTTCATTAAATTTAACAAATTTTTCATTTACTTTGTGAAGAAAACTTTATTGCTTTACTGCAAAATTTCATTAAAACTCGTCCAGCAAAATTCTCTCCGTGTATTATATTATTTGTGTATTATTGTCTATGAAAGGGTATTAGGGTGGGTCGATTTAGCAATCGATATTGTGCCATCGATTTTTCGATAGCTTTGGCATGAGGAAAAAAATTCCACTACGACATATCAAAAAAATCATTTTCGAGGCGCCCAAATTTCAATTTTTTGCAATTTTTAAATAAATGCTAGGTTGGCGCCATCTTGCGTTGGCTTTTTGAAACAACTAATGAAATTATAAACAATATAACATTACAACCTTTCCAGAAAGGTATTCCTTATGATAATCGGATAAAAAATGTGCCAACTAGAGGTAAAAGTATATAAGTAAAATTATTTTCAGCTTGATGATGAAATGATGATAATGATAATGAAACGATGATGATGATGATGATGTTGATGAAAACAAGCAGAAAATAATTTTACTTATATACTTTTACCTCTAGTTGCCACATTTTTTATCCGATTTTCATAAGTAATACCTTTCTGGCAAGGTTGTAATGTTATATTGTTTACAACTTCATTAGTTGTTTCAAAAAGCCACCGCAAGATGGTGCTAATCTAGCATTTATTAGAAAAATGCAAAACATTGAAATTTGGGCGCCTCGAAAATGATTTCTTTAATAAGTCGTAGTGGAACTTTTTTTTCCTCATGCCAAAAGCTATCGAAAAATCGATGGCACAATATCAAAAAATGTTTGTCCATACAAATCGCCCCACTCTAAAGGGTACACTAATAGAAAAAAGTCCGTAAAAAATTTAGTAAAAACTACTAAAAATTAGTTAAAAATGATGCTGCAGAAAAAAACTGCTAAATTAGCAGATTATTTTTGCTATATATTAGTAATATAGGAACAGCAAAACTAAAACTGTTAAATATACAGAATTTTAGTTATATATGAGCTAAATTTTTGTAAATGGAGATTAGCAAATTAACCTGCTAAAATCAGCAAAAAATTTTGCTAAATAATTAGTAGCCTAAAAAATCACCAAAAAATTTAAAATTTTCTAAGTTTTTTTTCGATTTTTTTTTTTAAATGCAAATAAAAATCGAGCCTTTTGAAAACAGCAGTTTACAATTTTTTAGCAAATATTTCTGCTGATTTTAGCAGAATAGACTGCTATTTGCATTCAACTAAATTTAGCTTAAAAATAGCAAAAATTTTGTAGATTTAACAGTTTATTTTTGCTATTTTTAGTCTACAAATATTTAGCAAAATTTTCTGCAGATTTTACAGTACAATTTGCTATTTTCAATTAACTAAAAGTTAGCCTAAATATAACTAAAATTCTGTAAATTTAGCAGTTTTAATTTTGCTGTTCTCATTTTACTAGTATTTAGTAAAAAATTCTGCTAATTTTAGCAGTGTTTTCTGCAGCATCATTTTTAACTAATTTTTAGTAACTTTTTCTGCTATTTTTACGGATTTATTTCTATGAGTGTATACAATATAATTTTACACATTTTGTATTTATATTAAACAAAAAGTTACTCATTTTATAGTAGTAAATTAACGAGCATTTTCTAGAGTGTATGTATAAAATAACAAAGGAATATTTTTGTGTGGGTGTGGCCATATTTTTTTTTCTTTTATTGTTTGTAATTTCTTTAAAATTATCTTATATGAAATAAAGTTATACAATCAAGAAATGTATCCCAAATAATACAATACGATTATTTTTTAACTTTAAAGATTCACCTGTTCTTTCTTAAATGTTATATTGAAAATTGATATATATCAGGCATTCCATGGGTAAACTTAAAAAAAGATTTAAAATACTTTAAAAAAAAGCCACAAAAAAATTATTCTCTGAATTTTACAATTGTCTTCTATATGATTTTTAATTCAAAAATAATCCCTTTTTCAAAAATGCTATTTTTTTTACCAACATACGAGTAATATAACATAATATCAATAAAATCACACTGTATCAGTTGGAATGCTCCTTCTGTGGTTTTATTTTTTCCCTTTTTAGTACATAAATGTTTTTGAGTACATTTCTTTATCGTTTGATTATACAAGTACCAATATTTTAACAATTTTATACATATTGCACTTTGCTTTTAACTAAAAACACACACACATACATCGACATACACATAAGCAAACACTTACAGTTGCATATGCACACACGCATATATTGTGCACTTACACATATGTGCATTACACTTGTGCAGTTTTGAAAAACTTAAAAAAAAAACATTTTTAAAATCAAATATTTACGTGCTCTCAATTTTATGTGTACATTTATACTTTTTTATAAGCTTAAAACTTTTATTGTTTTTTACTACTTTCATTTTGAAAGAGAAAGAGAAATAATATTTTTATTGTTAACTAAGAACAAATATTTTCTTTTTATTTTACTTCAATTCTTTTTAAGTGCTTGTTAAGCAAACAAAACAAAAAGAAAAGAATTGAAAATAAAAGTTCATGTTCTTAAAATCATGTAGTATATATTTGCTAACAAGACGTATAAGTAATATGGATTTAATGTATTTAATAATGCGCATACGTCATGTTGTTCGCTTAACAGCATACATACAAGTAAAAGCTACTAATAGTGATTGATGAATTCTTTTTTGTTCACATTTACAATTATTATAGCTGGTTTTATACTTCGCACGAAGTACGTTTTTTTACTCAAATTAATTTTTTTTTTATTGTAAATGCATTCATGCAGGCCTTTAGTCTCAATTTCTAGCCCAGTTCGCGGAATAAAAAAATTTTAATTTTTAAATAAATTTCATATAAAAAAGAAATCATTTGCTACAGTAGAATTTCAAAATTTTGTAAATATGTATATGTCGGTAATTGCAACAGTATTGAATACGAATTAAAGTGATTGTACCTGAAACTACAAAAATTTGGTTGGCTGAAAATTCGGTTTCAACTACGAATGTGTTTTATCTATCAAATATAACATGTGGAGATAGTTCAGATGGTAGAGTCATAGGTTCGATTTCTTTTATTTCTGTCTGGAACTTTTCTAAAAGTTTTCAGTCTAGCATCCTTTTTTACCTTGCGTACAAAAAACTCCGACCAATCCACTTTTTGGGCGACTTTTCTCCCTGAAATGTTGGGATTCTTCTTCAACACGGCACTGATTTTGTTCCTCTTATTCTAGTCACAGAGTGATCTTCAAGTCGTCCTTAAACTTCTTTAGGACTCTAAAAGCAGTATTCTGGCCAACTTTTAGTTCCTAAGCTATTTTTTTTAATATGTGGTTTTAAAGTTTTCACAGTGTTTTTCCGCACTTCCAATACGCTTGCTATTTTGAATCGAATAAAAGCGGAAAAAATTTAAAATATGAATTTTTTTACATTCACTTCAAAGCCTACTAAAACAAAATTGTTCGATTTCATTGATTTTTAAAAAAAGTTATTGCAAAAAATGCAATGGACAATATTTTTAAACTCAGTCTTTATGTGTACTATATTTTATAATTTTTATACCCTACAACGCTACTTGGAGAGGGTATCATAAGTTTGTGCTGATGTTTGTAACACCAAAAAATATTGGTCCTAGACCCACCTTATAGTATACCGATCGGCTTAGAATTTTTTTTATTTCGATTTAACGTTGTCCGTCTGTCCGTCCGTCTGTCTGCCTGTCCATGCATTCCTGTGAACACTCTACAGGTCGCAAATACTAAGATATTTTGATGAAATTTGGTGCACCGACTTATGTCGGCCCAAGGACGGCACCTATTGATTTTGGTTGAAATCGTTCCATGTTTAGACTTAGTGCCCATATGAGGGTCCCCCCCAAAATTGGCTTGGTTACACGCTGCATGTCGCAAATACGAAGATATTTCAATGAAAATTGGTTCGCTGACTCACATAGTCCCAAGAATAAAGCCTACTGATTCTAGATAGGATCGGTCCATATTTGGACCTATCGCCCATATGGGCTATATTTTCGATTTTCTCTTTTTTTATGATTTTATACAAAATTTTGACACAAGTCCGTTTTAACCCATTCATATTTCGGATCCAAACATTAGTTGGCTTTAAATCAGACTGGTGTAGGGTATTATATAGTCGGCATGCCCGACTTTAACTTATTTATTCGTTTTAAGTATGCCGATGTGAATGCATAACTCATTATTTTGCGCGATATCGCCTTACAAAATAAGAAATGTAATAAGAAAAGTAACTAGTTGGCATTACCAAATATGTAGTTATGTACATAACCACCATTTCTGGTAACGATTTTCTACACTGGGTAGCTAATGAGTTATTTTTTTTATTTGTTCTAAATACAAGAATTTCACAAATTTCAAATCACATTGATCTAATTTCAAACTGTAATGTCAATTTCAATTCTGTAAAAGAATAAAAAACTAAAGACGACGTTTGTATACAATAGTTTTCTATAAACTCTTAAATTTTAATCCAAAGTTTTTCTTTTTTAAACAGCTTCTCCAACTAATAATTTAACATTTAATTTATGCCATTTTAATTAATCGTATTTCATTATTGATAAACTAATTGATATTAATTGGACAAGTGCAAATCCTTTATTTGATTTTCGTAAATTAACCTAATTATAACATCGTATGTTAGGATTTCCAATTAAACTACCAACTATTGAGTAAAATGAGTAGCATTTACTGCTAAAACACAGATACAAACAAAATAAAAACAAATATAGAGATAATAACTGTTATGCGCATGTTATTTTCATATCACATTCATTCTGTTGTTGTTATTGCACTAAATAACACTCTGCAACAATTAGAGGGTCATTACTTAGGGCCTCAACAAAACCAAATGGAAATAAAAGTACTTGTAAACGATAGTAAAACTATTAATTTTTATTTCACCAAATATAAGATACATCAATATATAAGTGGGTGATATCAAAAATTGGGAAAAAAAACCGTGTAACCACCGAATTTCTAATGCACGGATTACATTTGAGTTACATATTTCGATATATATCAGCGCATTGTCACCTGTTTTACAAAATTTATAACAATCTGACCAAATTTTGGTTAATACATAAAATTTGTGACCAATTTTATAGGCCAAATGTAAACTCCGTAACAAGTAACTCATAAGGTTTTTTAAATTTAATAGCTTATATTTTAATAACCAATAAAGCTAAACACTAACTGTAAGAATTTTTATGAAGAGGAAAAGTGCCGTTTTTAATAAAAATTAATGCATTTTACAAACATTTTCGTATATCTTAGCTATCACGACTTCAACTCTGTAACGATTTTTCGTTATAATTTTTGATAAAAATGCATATACCAGAATTTTGGAGTTATCTATTATTTATATTGCGAAAAGTATAATTTTATTTATACTCAAATGATCGTTGGACTGTAATACGGCATTCACATATACGTGTTTAACTCGATTTGACGTGTTTAAGCGTTAAACATGTTTAAGTGAGATGTTTTACAGTACATTTTTCCTACCCTTAAACACGCTAAATTATCGTGTTTAATTTTTAAACACGTTGTTAAACACGATAAAATTGATATCAATTGGTGTTGAATGACAAGTTTGAAGCAGAAAAAGACACAACAAAAAAATAAAAAAAATTAAAATTGAATAAAATAAACTAAATTTAAATAAAAACCAGTTAAAATGTGTTTTTTTCTTATTAAAGTGATAGATGAACAAAACAATTAATTAAACTTTCCGGTGAACGAAAAATACAAAAACAGCCATGAAGTTGTCCCTTAACTAAAAATTGAAAAATCTTGTTTCCGACTGGGGCGGATAATGTTATTTCACTTTTTATAGCAATTATAACGTTAGATAATGCCGAAAATTATTAATTATTGCCTTCGGCCGAAGAAAAAATAACTTATTGGGAAATTTTGTAAAATTTTTGTATTTTTTTTTTAATTGTTAAGGAACAGCTGTTCGAGATGTTTAACTTAAACACTTCATTTTTAAGTGTGAACTGATATGTTTAACTTCATAAACGTGTTTAACAATCGTACTGTGAACGTAGTATAAGTAATCATCCAGTATAACAGACTTGAAGCTTTTCTGCAGCATGTAACATTCTCGAGATGAAAAAAAGATGTCTTTAATATGATTTGAAAAAATGTTGTAAACTCCGTTCCTAATTTTTACACCAAACTATTCAACGAGTAAGAAAAACAATGTCATATTTGGATTCACCTTGAAGGCATCATGCGATTTTGTTTCGGAAAAAAAATTCTGACAAAGCGTTTATGAGAGAAAACGAAAAAAGTAACCAAATGTAAACTCCGTAACTGTAAACTCCGTAACCACAATTGTTTGCATCAGATTTCATTCAAATAAATGTAGATAAATGTTTAAAATATTTTAAAATAACCATAAACAGAGGTGATTCAACTAATATTTATGCGTCAAAAGACGATTCAACTAATAATTTTGCGTCAAATCAAAAAAATTTATCAACTTTTTACCCTAAGCTGCTGGAGCGAAAAACGATTGATTTTGCATTTCATTGGTTTTGAATCGATATTTCGAGTCATTACTGACATTAGTTTGACAAATTAAATTTGTTTCACACAATTTAAGAAATTTTTGATCGTGAAATTTTATGTTTTTAATATATTATTTTGTAACTGCGCAACCGCTGTTTGGATTTAAAAAAATTTTATATTTTTGAAAAGCTTTTAAAAGGACCAAAAATACAAAATAAAAAAAAAAATAAAATTTTTTTCGCGGAATGAATTGTATTTTTATTCGCGAAACCGCCAATTTGATAAAAACAAATTATATATCATTGGAAAGCAAGTTGAAAACCCAAATACGAAAAACTAATAAATTGAAGAAAATTCGTACCCAATTTTTTTTTTTGTTATATCTTTTGCTTGCAGAAATGTAAACTCCGTTACAACAAAAAAAAATTAAAATTGTGCAAAAAAAGTTATTGCGACAACTTGTAGAAGAGATTTTTTTGCAATTAGGTTTATAATGACTAAACTTACTGATTCCATTAAGAAAAAACCGAAATATTAACACTTTTTGCTTCTCACAAATTTGGCCCAAAAATTTATCACATTTTTTGATTTCATCCAAGTGTATATCGGTGCTGGGTCCATGATTGAAAAATAAAAATTATAAAGTTTGATGAAATATAAGCAGTTAAGCTTTAGTCCTCAATAGCTTTGGTGGATTTGTCGAAAATACAATTGATAACTTGAACTTAGGTGAAAAAATTCTTAAGTTTAGAAAAAATATATATTTTTTGTTTTCTGGTAAAACAAACGGTAACGTTTTTGTTCACTTTGAAAAATAATAATGAAAATAATTTCATTACAATTTATCAGAATTCACTTTTAGAATAACGGTAATTACTTACCATGCCGATACTAAAATCGATTTGAATATTTTATAACCTCGATATCAGTTGGGGCAATTGTCTTCATATTTTGGCGTTTTTATTTTCTTAGTTTTCCGGTTCAATTTCTCATTCGCAAATTAGCGTTATAAATTGCTGTTTTGTCATTTTAAGTATTATAACGGTAATATGCATATATTACGGAATTGGACCGATAAAATATCGAAATAAAAACGGTTAAATATGAAGACAACTACTCTTAATGGTATCATTATTTTATAACGTTCATATGGGGTTTGGTTTCTGAGTGATTGACAATTACCGTTATATTAAAACTGAGACGGTAACCAGCCATACAATTTATATAAATATAGTGGTAAGGAAATTAATTATTTAGTCCACTTAATTTTAGAGATGGAGTTAGCTCCGCAACATTTTTGTACTCATTTATATTATTAATTTGTGCAAGTAACGTAGATGGCTCTTTTTCAGAGTTTAGCGACAATTTGAGAAGCTAGAGTTGTTTTGAAAAATTAGTACAACAAATTCAAAGTGATATGTTTCAGAAAATTATGAAAGGTGTTATTCTGTAAATTTCCTAGTGGGGTGTTTTTGGCCAAAATTATAAAAATTAACCCCATATGGATCACGTTACATAAAATAATTATTTTTATCCAGTTGAGATATTTTTTTTTATCAATTTAATGGCTTTACAATCTCGTAGTCATAATTAATATTAAGTTTCATGGGTCTTTTCTGACCCCATGCCACTAAGGGTTAAAAATTTTTTAAACAAATGTAAAGATAATTATATTCTAACCAAATTTAAGTGTTGTTTTTCCAAAAACTGTGTAAAATTTGATGAAAACAATCAAATTTTGTTTAATTTTTGACAAAATGAGGAATTTTTGTAAAATGTCCTGGATAGCGTCGCTCCAAACACAAACACGAATTATCATTTTTCCAATGTATTTTTTTTTTAATATCAACTATTATGTCCCTACGGGGAAAGAGACCGGTCCCAGATGACACGCAGGATAGGTCCCAAGGGGGCGGAGACCGGTCGTTGATCGGTCTTTTTGTTTGAAAGAGACGTATCACTTTAACATGGCGTTGTCATTGGAAATGACCAATTGCCACAGTTTAGACACCTTGTGACAGTAAGGTGGTGTGTCTAAAAATAGATTTTCAAATAAAGTAATAAAAAGTTAAGAATTAATAATAATCTACTTGGCGTCGAAGTAGGGCTCGATAACACAACCTCCTGCTTGTAAGGCAAACGCTCTACCGTCTGAGCTAATGTTGCTTATGCGTGATGGCTGGCTAAAGGTAAAGTTATATATTTTTCGTTTCTCTTCAAATAAAAGAGAAAAAGAAAAAACAAACACTACAAGCAAATAAAAAAAATTGAAAAGAAAAAAATAGAAAAGAAAACAACACTAACACACACACACAAATATAGTGGAAGTGCCTTCAGTATGCCCCCGATTGACCAGTCAACGGATATGTCCTTTAATGGCAGTTGAGTCGTTTTTTGCGTTGGCCATAATTAAATTAAAATATCAATTAAAAATTAGAAAATTACCTCAAAAACTCTGATAATATAAATAAAAATTTAAAAAATTGCCCTTAAGTTAAAAGGAAAATTAAATGAAATACCAATTGTTAAAACTAAAACAGCTTTAACATTAAAAATACAAAACTTAAAATTTTTTAGCAAAAAATTATAAAAATTTAAAATAAGAAATGAATGTTCTTTTTAGTTTGACTCTAGATCATAAATTAATATCACTTTCTGTTTAAATTATTTTCAAATCAATATTCCCCCATTCATTTAAAATAAGAGCTAAAATAAGCAAATCGTAAAAAAATAAAGTTCAAAATAAATAA
Source organism: Leucophora obtusa (assembly GCA_949987735.1). Lineage (NCBI taxonomy): Eukaryota > Metazoa > Arthropoda > Insecta > Diptera > Anthomyiidae > Leucophora > Leucophora obtusa. The sequence continues at coordinate 63,658,530 of OX465295.1, forward strand.
AAGAGTAAAACAAATAAAAAAATATTTTAAAAAATATGCCGTGAATTTTATTTTTTATTTCGGTATTGGTCAAGTTTTTTAAAAGCAACAGTGAAAGTAACAAATCAGAAAATACTTAGAAAATTTATTCATTCTCTTTGGTTCATATTTGTACTAATTTAGTAATATGCCTTCGGTTGACCGGTCACGGGATAGGTCCTTGGAGGGCAATTGACTCCTCATTCCCCATAGGGGTGGTACAAATAGGCATTTTGAAAAATCTTTAAATTTTTTTTTTAAAAAATACGTTCTTGTATTTTTATCAAATTTGTGGGTCATTTTGGATTCCAGGCTAAAGTGGGTTAATTATATCCAATTAAGTCAAAATTCCATGTCTGAATCATCTTGACTATATTAAATGAATAAATGGAATAAAAAATAATTTTTTTCGAAATTTTGAATTTTGGAAATTTTTAATAGTAATACACTTTTTTCCCAAAATGGGCCATTTTCGTTCAACTTTCGGCATGGGTTAACGTTTTCCAAAAAATAAAAAATCGATTTCTTCCATTTGGGACCATTTCCAATAAAACTGGGGGGTGTAATGACAAATCTATTTTTAAGGGACACTCTAATATACAGTGACGGACAATAGCGGCAATAAAGTTTTTTTTTTTAATTTTATTCTCGTTGCCTTCATTTTTGAAGATCAAAATAAAAGTTAAATTTGCTCCAAGAAGCTAGAAGGTCCCTACGGGAAATTTTAGCAAACTGTCACCGAACTGGCCCCTTTACATGAAATAGACTGGTCACTTTTACATGGCGTTGTCATAGGAAGGGGAAATTGACCCTGTGTGACATGTCACAAGACAAATCCTAGGACAGGTTACTGAACTCTCATAAAAAACAAAGTTCAGGGACCTCTCCTGGGATTTGTCTTGTGACATGTCACAAGGGGTCAATTTCCCCCTCCTATGACAACGCCATGTAAAAGTGACCAGTCTATTTCATGTAAAGGGGCCAGTTCGGTGACAGTTTGTTAAAATTTCCCGTAGGGGTGTTCCAGAAAATTGTACATATTTTTAATGTAACCTTTTTTTTTAATTTCGTCACTTGTTTTTGGTGGCTTTCAATGAAAATTTAGCGATATCGATATTGTTAACAAATTCGATTTTAACCCATTCAAGGCAAACGACACTGGTGATGGCTTTGTAGCGAAAGCCGAAAATACGTATTCTGTCTTGCTGGCCTTATCGAATTCTTTCAAATTTATATTCTTTGTAATTTACTTGTGATAATTGTATCATCTTTCTTTAATTTGAAAATAATTTAAACAGAAAGTGATATTAACTTATTATCTAGAGTCAAACTAAAGAACATTTATTTAAAGTTAGTAACATTTAAATTATAAAGTGGAGATTTTTTTTTTACAGGAAAGCTTTTTTTTACGTAATAACATAGTACTACCAAGGCACATATAAACCAGGAAGTACAAACTAAACGTTCTCCGGTGTGTTCGCCGAAATGAATTAATTTGCAAGCGTTCGCGTTCATTAAGCGATAGCCAGCCGCAATTACAAGTTGCATTTAACTAATGTAATAGTAGAAGTAATTGCCCCGTAATAAAATACACAATATAAATAGTTTATTATTCGCCTTATTAGGTATTGAAACTATTGCAAGCAACATAAAATTATATAAATTAATAATTACTAAATGTAATTGAAAACGTCCAGGTCTGCATAGTATACATACTAGATTGCGTAAAAATGTATTATGTATTAATATAATAATAATTTTATTGTTAATAAGGTCTTGTTATTTTCAATTTTTTTTTTTATTGTAGGCGTAAATTGAATTTATTTCACAAAAAAAAAGAGTTGTTAAAACCCAATATTTACGTCAACATAAATAAATACGTAGGTAGTTTATAACTGTTATTATTTTATTACTGTAGCAGTTACAATTACAGTAGGAGCATAATATTGTGAACTTATATATGTATTTAATATGAATAGATAATAAATTGTTGTTTACTTTAGTATTTAAGCGAACACCATGATTTAGAGACTTCCAGAACTCGAATTTTTTTTCATAATTCAATAGTACTTTGGAACTATGTTGCTTAAATTTCATTGTGATATTTTGGTATGACATTTTTGTGGGTGAGGTATTGTTGATTAAAAAAATTCGATTTCTTTAAGGCTCTAAATCAGTAACTAATATTGATTTTTCAAGTAAATCAGTGTATTTTTATGTATGATGGATGAATTTTTTTTATTGAACACATAATTGCCTGCTCATGATTTAAAAATATCCAGTAACAAGGAAGGCATCCCAAGACGAACTCTCACATCTTAGCTAAAATATAGGATACATCCCAGTCAGAAAAACACAAACGGGAAAGCGATGGCAAAGCACTTTAACAAGTGGTACAAGTACTGACAAAAAGTGGTTTCCCATTCCCAAAATGATAACATCATTAGACAAAAACACCGGCTGTTCAAAAAGCAACGGAAAAGCACTAGAGAAAAAAAACTTTTGAACGTTGGAAAAACGCTGGCAAAACCAACAAATAGGTGGTCTGGAAATATATTTTACAAAATAAAATTTAAAAAAAGTTCATATGTATTTTATTTGGTCCTGCCGTGATTTGAACCCAGGCCGTCAGATTGGCAGACGATTGCTCTACCCACTGAGCTAACGAGACATATAATATTTGATAGCTAAACACATAAATGAGTGATAATCGCTGGACAACTACTGGCTGTGCTAAAATGCTAGCACTGGCACAGTTTTTTGGAACTAATATGCCAGCGTTGGGAGAGCAAAAAAAAAAGTTGCTCTTAAAGGAGCTTTTCCACAAACAAAAAAATTGATTTTATAGAACAAAAAAAATTTTTAATTAAAAAAATCAAAAAAAAAATTTTTTCCTTGCAACCGGATTTGAACTTGGAACCACCTGACTACAAACCTTTTTTAACGAAGCGTCAGCATTTTTATAAAATCATTGCTCTACCAGTGAATTGGTTTTTGTACCACTGGTAGCATTGGTTAGGATCTCTGGATAACCAATGGTTGTAAACCTTGGCATATCACTCTTAGACCATTTTTTTTTCAGTGGTTTTTTATAAACCACCGAAATTTTTGTAAAACAAATGCTGGGAAACCGCTTTTTACAAGCGCTGGCAAAGCGTCCCAACACCATTGTTACTCAGTGGTATGCCAGTGCTTGATTTTTTTATACCACTGGCGATTTCTGATTGGGATGTCCCTTAGTTTTTTTTCCTCTTTATCATATCCAAGTTTCATTAAGGGGTTACATGACATTCGCGGCAGAGAAAACAGACCTTTTTTTAAAAATTCATAACTCAGTCAAAAACAAAATTGTCCGATCTGGAAAAATTGACTTTTTTAAATCTTACCAAAATTGGTTATCGTATGAATAACCAACCGAATAATAATAAATTTTTTTTATGAATTTTTAAAGTCAATATTTTTTTTCGAAAAAAACACACTTTCAAATTTGGAACATCACCAAAAATTGAAAAAAAATTTATTATTGTTCGATTGGTTATTCATACGATAACCAATTTTGTTAAGATTTAAAAAAGTAATTTTTTTTTACAGATCGGACAATTTTTGCGAGTCCCAGCGCCGCAAACACGAAGCCCCGTTTTTTTTCTCTGCCGCCAGTTTGGAGCTCTATAAAACCATGTTGGAGTGAAAAATATATTTTTTTGAATTTTTTTCTTGTAATTTGTTCAATTCTCTACAATATTAAAAAAAAATTTTGTAAAAATTTTTTTTTTTGACTGAGTTATGAATTTAAAAAAAAAAAGTCTGTTTTCTCTGCCGCGAATGTCATGTAACCCCTTAAGGTCTGAGAGTCCGTTTTGGGATATCTTGCATGGAAGGTTTTAACATTATAAAAATTATTTACCTTATATTCCAAATATATAAAACGTTTAAAATGATTTCCTTTTTTTTATTTTCATTACAGGTGAGTTAAAAATTAATAAATGCTATCATTATTGTATGTAAGTATGTGAAATATAACAAATGTGAACATCTTTATACTTGTATGAAAGGTACGTATCACTTTTACATGGAACTGTAAAAAGTAACGAGAAATTTAACTCTTTTAACGACGTAATAATAATCTAAGACGTGTTTTTGAAATCTACTAAAAAGCACAGATCCGTTATTGTTCTTATTTTAGTTACATGACATTTTCTAGTACATGTTACCGAACTATACCGAACAATTTAATACAAAATGATACAATCTGATACAATTATATGGGACCATAATTTGGAGTCTATCATACTAGATCGAATTTTAAAGAAGTCGATGAATATTTGATTTGAAATCTAATTTGATGGAATAAGATATAATTTAATATAATTGTATTCAAATTTTGTCCCCATTCAAATTCATCAAATTATTTCTACACTAATACATAGAAAAAAATCTGTGAAAAATATAGTTAAAACTATTTAAAATTCGTTAAAAATGTTGTCGATTTGTATGGAGGCAAAAAAATCAACAAGGAAAATCGTATTCTAAAGATCAAAATAAAAAACTTTGCCCGTTTTAGGTATAGGATGTATTCAGCGAACTTATGTAAAACACTACGCGGAATATTTTTGTGGAACATGCATTTGGACTCAGTCATACATTTGGACTCGATTGGGGCACTCTAAATGGGTCAAAGTGGGATTTTTCAAAATTTGACGCTACGGGTCAAAAGTTGGGACATCAGAATTCGTTTTAGAGGTATGGTTCCTCGGGCAAAGATTCTTATTTTGATCCCTAGAATACGATTATCCTTGTCACTTGGGCGATTTTTAAATCGACCCGCCCTAATAAAAAGGCATGTGATGAATATCGAAAACGAAAACGATCTGATTTTCAAAGGTTAATATTTTACGATCTGTACAATACCAAATATTTTTTATTTCCTAATTTAGATGTTCTGAGTCAAATAAACCGATAAATAATAATTTGAAGCCAATTTTATTTTCGCGAAACTACCCAGACAGAAATTGCCAACTGTACCAAAAACAAAACACTGGCAGAGCACTGATTTTGTAAAAATTACTACGCTTTGTTAAAATAAGGAAAAGTCGGAAGATCTCGGGTTCGATTCCGGTCACGAACATACAATTTTTTGTTTTGTTTTGTTTTTTTTTTGTTTTATTTTTTTATATATTTTTTTTATAAAACTACATTTCTTTTTATTAAATTTAATTGTTTTTTATAAAATAATTTTCCTTAAATTTTTCTGATCATCTATATTTTGGTTTTCCTGACGTTACGCCAATGTTGGCAAGTGAGGTCCAGCAGACGTTATGCCAATGTTTACATATTAGCCATTGTTATCATTCATTTATTATTTAAGCTATGTTGTACTACATGTCTCGTTAGCTTAGTGTGTAGAGCAATTGTCTGGTAATCTGACGGCCCGGGTTCGAGTTACAGCCCGACCATGTTTTATTTAAAATAATTATAATTAACATTTTTATTCTAAATAAATTTTTTTTCGGAAAAAAAATTTTTTTTTATGTTTTTTAGACCATCAATTTTTTGGTTTTTACAACATCATGACAATGTTGGCCGTTTAGTGTCAACCAACCTTGTGCCGACGCTTGTAAGTTAGCTACAACTGCTGTTATCATTGATCTAATTTTTTAGCTATTAGATATTACAAGTCTTGTTAGCTTAGTGTATAGAGATCGCGGCTGACAACCTGGCGGCCTGGGTTCAATTCCCATCAGAACCATGTTTTTTAAAAAAATACTAAAAACAATTTTTTTTAATTTAAAAAAAAAAGAAATTTATTGGAAAATCTATTTTTAGACCACCTTTTTTTCAATTTTGACAACGTTGTGAAAACGTTGGCAAGTTAACGCCAACCAACGGTTGGCCGCTGTTATCAATCGGGTAACAAGACAATACTGTCAACATTGTTAATCCCACGTTCTGCCAACGCATAACCGACCATCGCCAACGGTATGCCAACATTGTGCCGATTGTATTTTTCTGCTTGGGTAGTTATTTTTGATAGAAAATCTGTTCGTTTTCGTTTCCGATTTTCATTACACCCCTTATACAGAATTTTAGTTATATTTAGGTTAAATTTTTGTTAATAGAAAATAACAAATTAATTTATCAAATCAGCAAAAATTTTGCTAAATAATTATAAGCATAAAAATCACAAAAAATTTATAATTTTCGAAGTTGTGTTTATTTGTAAATTTTTCTTAATACAAATTCGATTCTTATTTGTAATAAGAAAAATTTACAAAATTTTGAAAACAGTAGCTTACAATTTTTATTTTTAGCAAATATATCTGCTGATTTTAGCAGGATATACTGCTATTTGCACTCAACTGAATTTAGCTAAAAAATAACAAAAATTTTCTAGATATAACAGTTTACTTTTACAGTTGTAGGTCTTCTAATATTTAGTAAAATTTTCTGCAGATTTCACAGCATAATTTTTTTATTTTCAATTATAAACTACCATACGAGATATAAAAAATGTTTAGCAGGTCCAAAAAAGCGTTCTGCCAGTAGCTGTTTTACAAAATTTTCAGTATTTTATATAAAAAAAAAAACACTGGCATTGATTTCATAAAAATGATTACGCTTTGTTAAAAAAAAACTGTAGTCAGAAGGTTTCGAATTCAAAACAAATATATAATAGCCGTTTTTTCTAATCACTTGGATTTAATAAATCCAAAAAGTATTTCTAAAAGTGCTCAACAGATGGGGTTAGATTCTCTCTGTTTTAAAAAGAATTTTCTGTCCGACACTTCTTTCACCCTAATTTTTAATACCGAATTCGATGATGAAGGATTTTACTTTAACTTTTAGTTTTTAATTATATTTTATATAAAACAGCGATAAAAAGTCTGCCTTTTCAGTTTTATCATTTCAATTTATATTTTTACACAATTGAAAAATTCCATTGCAATATTTAATATTCACTAATTGGATTTAAATAAATTACTTACTGTAGAGTGAAAAATTGTCATTTCTATTTCAGGTATTTCCCCATGTCCAAGATTAAAAATGATATATTTGGTGAGGTGTAGTTTTTTTTTCTAAACATATTTCATAAAAAAAAATTTAATAAAAACCTTTTATTTGTTAGTTTTTCAATTTTTTTGTTTCTCTTTTAATTTTTATTCGTATTTTTTTCTGACATTAAATTAATAGGCTGTTTCATATATTTGTGCTTTTATTATGGATTTATTAAATCCAGCTTTTTTTTTGGATTTAATAAATCCACTTTTTGTATGAAAAATTCTAAATCCAGGTGATTAAAAAAAACGCTGAATATTTTTGTTAACCAATAAAAACAGCAATTTGAACATGCTCGATTAAACTATTTCTTTTATATAGAAATATAAACAACAGCATCTTTCAATTATATATTTAATAATATGATAAACTTCTGTAAAAACTAAGAAATAAAAATGTCCTACAACTAAAGTTTCTTATAAATAATTTAATAAAACATAAGCATAATCAATATGGACACGGCCAAACTTCTCCACTTAAGGAATAACCTTTTAGAGGAAAAAAAACTTGCCAACCTATCAAATATCAAAAAGCAGAAACAACTCAAATGGAAAACTTCTTCATATTCTAAGAAAGGTCAAAAGATGATTTAAATGCCTTTTAATAAAAAAATGTATATATATGTATATATCTGGTTATGTAAGAAAACCGGTTACTATAAGTTCAAGATAGGAAAATTATACAATCATTGTTACTAGAAGAAATTTATAAAAAAGCCACTTAAAAAAGGTTTACTTTTTTACACTTTAGTAGTTTTTGAAGAAAGTTTTTCCTTTGTAATTTACTTGGGATTGAACTACTTTTTTGTCATAACCGTTAGCAGTCTATTGAAGTTTCTCTGTAGATATATTGTAAAGATTTCAAAAAAAATTAGGATAAAAAGAAAAAACTAAAATGTGTCGAATATTGTTATGCCACGTTACAGAGGCTACAGATGTCATAATCAGAAAGGAAATAAATTTGAAATTCATGTTAATATATTTCGTTTGTTATATTCTCCAGCAAAAAAGGATGTTTCGGAAAGTAAATTTAAAGGGATCTAAAATTACATTAAGAAAGGGAAAACTAAATTACACAACAATGAATGCTACTTGATTTTTATTTTTTTTTTTTTAATTTAAGGCTAACTTAAAAGTATGCAACACAATTTTTAAAGCATATTGTGACACAATATATGCTATTTTTTTATTAATATAATAAAAGTACCCAGTGTTTAAAAGCATTAACAAATAATGGGTTATATAACCCATTACCTGGTAATGGTAACTGATCACTTTTCTTATTACTTTTTTATGGAGATGTCGCGCATAAAATGGATTACCAAAAAATTGTCTAAAAATAGATTTTTTAACAAAAATAAATTTAAAGATATATATTAGGGTGTCCCTTAAAAATAGATTCGTCATTCAAAACCCCCCCCCCCCCCCCCAGTTTTATTGGAAATGGTTCCAAATGGACGAAATCCATTTTTTTTTTTGGAAACGTTAAGTCGTGACGAAAGTTGGACGATAATGGCCAATTTTGGAAAAAAGTGTATTATTAAAAATTCCCAAAATTCGAAATTTAGAAAAAAAATATTTTTTATTTCCTTTATTCATTTAATGTAGTCAAGATGATTCAGACATGGAATTTTGACTTCATTGGATATCATTAACCCACTTTAGCCTTTAATCCAAAATGACCCACGAATTTGATAAAAATGCAAAAACGTGTTTTTTTTTTTTAAATTAAATTTAAAGATTTTTTAAAATGCCTAATTTGGAGATGCCGATTGCTATTCGTACCACATAATAGTTGATATTAAAGAAAAAAAAAATAAATTGGAAAAATTATAATTCGAGTTTGTGTTTGGAGCGACTGCTTTCCAGGACATTTTACAAAAATTGCTTATTTTGACAAAAAAAAATCTCAACTCGATAAAAGTAATTCTTTTATGTAACATGATCCATATAGGGTTAATTTTTACACTTTTGGCCAAAAACGACCCACTAGGAAATTTACAGAATAACACATTTCATAATTTTTAAATATCACTTCAAATGCATCAAAAAAATCTTTTTTCCAATTGATAAAAATTATTATTTTGTGTAACTTGATCCTTATAGGGTTAAAAAAATACCCACTTTTAAATTTATTTAGGGGACTTTTTTGGCCCCTTTTTAAAATAGGACAAAAAGACCCTTCCACTTACGGGTCTTTTTGCCCCGTTTTAAAAAGGGGACAAAAAAGTCATTTTAATTGAAGAGTTAGAAGGTTAAAATATTCTAGAAAAATGTTCCTCATAGTGTTTTTCATAAGTTCGCTGAACACATCCTATACCTAAAATGGAAGAATCACATGGTTTCCTATGCCGATTCACAATAAACAGTTGCAAAACATGGGGCCAGATCTAAACTTTTAATACGTCGATAAACGTATTTTTTTTTTTTGGTCTCCTCTGCCATAATCAATTGTCAGAACTTTGTTATTTTGTAAAAAATTTGATTTTGTGGCACAGTGTTATTGAAAAATTATTTTTTTTTGCTGAATTAAGCAGTTTATTATTTTTTTAACTGAAGTTTAACTCAAATATAACTAAAATTTTGTAGATTTAACTATCTTATTAGTATTTATATTAATTTTGACAGTATTTTACTCCACGGTAATTTTTAACAAATTTTTAATAGTTTTAACTAAAATTTTTACAGACATTTTCCTATTAGTGTATATGTAAATAAAGATACAAAACAACATTATATATTTTAAAGTACTGAAGAAAGTAAGGGAGCGATAATATTATGTTTTAAAATAATGCAGAAGGTAAGGGCGTACCTAATTGTTAGTACAAAAAATAATGGTACACCGTTACCGTTTCTACACAGGTATTACTTTGTTAACGAATATTTTGACTGAATAGACAAATTAATTTAAAATTTATGATACGATGTAGGCTTAATTAAAATTAAATGTTGAACACAATTAATTCTTTATGTGCAATTAAATAAAGCTTTAAATTTGTGATTGTATATTAAATTATTGTATATGGGTGATATCAAAAAATGTGATAAAAACCGTGTAACCACCGAATTTCTAATGCATGGATTACATTTGAGTTACATATTTCGATATATATCAGCGCATTGTCACCTGTTTTACAAAATTTAAAACAATCTGACCAATTTTTGGTTAATACATAAAATTTGTGACCAATTTTATAGGCCAAATGTAAACTCCGTAACAAGTAACTCATAAGGTTTTTTTAACTTTAATAGCTTATATTTTAATAACTAATGAAGCTAAACACTAACTGTAAGAATTTTTATGAAGAGGAAAAGTGACGTTTTTAATAAAACTTAATACATTTTACAAACTTTTTCGTATATCTTAGCTATCACGACTTCAACTCTGTAACGATTTTTCGTCATAATTTTTGATAAAAATGCATATACCAGAATTTTGGAGTTATCTATTATTTATATTGCGAAAAGTATAATGTTATTTATACTCAAATGATCGTTTGACTGTAAGTAATCAATCAGTATAACAGACTTGAAGCTTTTCTGCAGCATGTAACATTCTCGAGATGAAAAAAGATATCTTTAATAAGATTCGAAAAAATGTTGTAAACTCCGTTCCTAATTTTTACACCAAACTATTTAACGAGTAAGAAAAACAATGTCATATTTGGATTCACCTTGTAGGCATCATGCTATTTTGTTTCGGAAAAAAAATTCTGACAAAGCGTTTCTGAAAGAAAACTAAAAAAGTAACCAAATGTAAACTCCGTAACTGTAAGCTCCGTAACCACAATTGTTTGCATCAGATTTCATTCAAATAAATGCAGATAAATGTTTAAAAAATTTTAAAATAACCATAAACAGAGGCGATTCAACTAATATTTATGCGTCAAAATACGATTCAACTAATAAGTTTGCGTCGAATCAAAAAAAAGTTATCAGTTTTTTACCCTAAGCTGCTGGAGCGAAAAACGATTGATTTTGTATTTCATTGGTTTTGAATCGATTTTTCGAGTCATTGCTGACATTAGTTTGACAAATTAAATTTGTTTCACACAATTTAAGAATTTTTTGATCGTGAAATGTTATGTTTTTAATATATTATTTTGTAACTGCGCAACCGCTGTTTGGATTTTAAAAAATTTTATATTTTTGAAAAGCATTTAAAAGGACCAAAAATACAAAATTAAAAAAAAAAATTTTTTTTCGCGGAATGAATTGTATTTTTATTCGCGAAACCGCCAATTTGATAAACACAAATTATATATCATTGGAAAGCCAGTTGAAAACCCAAATATGAAAAACTAATAAATTGAAGAAAATTCGTACGCAATTTTTTTGTTATATCTTTTGCATGCAGAAATGTAAACTCCGTTACAACAAAAAAAATTAAAATTGTGCAAAAAAAGTTATTGCGACAACTTGTAGAAGAGATTTTTTTGCAATTAGGTTTATAATTACTAAACTTACTGATTCCATTAAGAAAACACCAAAATATTAACACTTTTTGCTTCTCACAAATTTGGCCCAAAAATTTATCACATTTTTCGATTTCACCCATATACTACACATTTAACTGTACTTCTAATTTATTGTAATATCAAAGCATACTTTTAGGTTAGTACGAGTACGAATACGAATACATATAAAATAATCTTATATTTATAACAATTACAAAATGTGAATGAATAAACAGAAGCCAACTAAAAATTCAATTAATTTATAACAATTGAATACCACAAAGTGCTCATAGTCTAGCAAAACAATTTCAGTTATTCTCTATTGAATGTAATTTAATTTCTTTTCTTTTTATGACAAAAAATAATAAAATATAATTAAAACATTTAATTAAACAATGTGGATGATGTGTAAATAAATGATAAGTAAAATTCAATTTTAATTTTAATGTCTCATTAACAAACATGCAAAAAGACTTTTGTAGAGATAAATGATAGATTAGAAACAGATGGAGAATAACATGATTTTCAATATTTTTTATATGGATCACAAAACGCCCCCATCGTGTACGCAGTAAAGCTACGAGTACTTTCCAAGAAAAAAAAACTTTGGGAAAAATAATATTGAAATTTAAAAGTTCATTCTGAAATTTTACCTTGATATTTTTGAGCACCTAAAAATTTTTCGATTATTTTCAAAATATGTACAGCAAAAATTCAATGGTCGCAGTATGATATACATAGTTGTAGGTTTACTGGCCAAAATAATAAAATTTATCTTAACAAAATATTTTGAAAACTTGAAGCAAATACATACAAAAGGAATATTAATGTGTATATTCACTTAAGGTACATGCGTTCGGATGGATGGACTTTAAAATATGACGACACGAGTTGAATCGATAGACATACGCAATGGATGATGATTTTAGAATAAATATTTATTGCATGGCACATATGTTTTTTTAAGAACCAACCATGTATATATTATTATTTATAATGTTTTAATGTTGGCACGTTTCATTTTTATTAAGGTTGAGGGACACTAAATACATAATTTAACTTGTACATAAAACATTATATTGTACTGAGAATCCTAGCAATATCCGTAAAATGCTTAAGATTTTTGCCCATATAAGAGATTTTGCACTAACTGTCTACATTTAAAAGAATAATTTAGTAAAAAAAAAATTTGTAAAATTTTTATTGAGCGTTCTTACAACCCCAACGAATAAAACACCGTAAGTTGTTTTTCAAGTGGAAAAATTTCACTCGAATTTTTAAATGCTTCAAACTGCAATTTAAATTATAAAAATTAACAATTTTTTAATTTTATAACGAAGACACAATCACAATAAACACAAAACGTCACTTTTTCACCAGAAAAATAATAGTCTTGTACATTAAATTTGCGTGAAAACAATCTCTACACACTTGTCACGTGAAACCAGAGCTTTGAAGAATTAATTCCTTTTTGAATGAATTCACTACCAATCGAATTCAATTTTCTCTAGAATTGAATGAATTCCTTTTCTTAAGTAATTCACTGAATTCATTCAACTGAATGCGTTCATCAAACAACAAATTCAAAGAATTAATTCAATTGCAATAGTTCTTTTTATTAAATCAAATGAATTAATTCACCGGTGAACGCGTTCAATTTTATAAATCGAACGGAAAAAAAGTGAATTAATTCCTTACTGAATTAATTCACCACTGAATTCATTCAATTTCATTTTCATTCAGTGAATTAAAAAAAATAAAATTACATTCAGTGAACTAAAAAAAAAAATAATAAGTTCACTGAATTGAAAAAAAAATAAAATAAGTTCACTGAATTAAAAAAAAATAAAATAAGTTCACTGAATTCAAAGAAAACAATAATGTACAAATAAAATTTTTAAATAAGCAATTTTACAGCGTGTGCTAGTAACAAGTTAGAAACTGGATGCTGTTTATCAACCTACATGATTCAAAAATAAAGCCTTTTACTATTAAAAATAAAAACTTTACAGATATAGATAAATTTGGAAAAAAAATATAAATATATAACTAGTTTGAAAAATTAATAGTTATATTTTTTTACAAATTTATCTATATCTGTTAAGTTTTTATTTTTAATAGTAAAAGGCTTTATTTTTGAATCATGTAGGTTGATAAACAGCATCCGGTTTCTAATTTGTTACTAGCACACGCTGTAAAATTGCTTATTTAAAAATTTTATTTGTACATTTTTGTTTTCTTCTACTGAACGGCAGAAAACAGGATTTGAATTCAGTGAACTTATTTTATTTTTTTTAATTCAGTGAACTTATTTGATTTTTTTCAATTCAGTGAACTTATTATTTTTTTTTTTTAATTCACTGAATGTAATTTTATTTTTTTTTATTTCACTGAATGAAAATGAAATTGAATGAATTCAGTGGTGAATTAATTCAGTAAGGAATTAATTCAGTAAGGAATTAATTCACTTTTTTTCCGTTCGATTTATAAAATTGAACGCGTTCACCAGTGAATTAATTCATTTGATTTAATAAAAAGAACTATTGCAATTGAATTAATTCGTAACAAAATAAATCGAACGAAAGCAAATATGAATTAATTCCATTCAATATAAGGTGCTTAGTGAATTAATTCATCGAATTTTTAATTCAGAATTGAAAAATTGAATTAAAGAATTAATTCTTCAAAGCTCTGCGTGAAACTGATTATCGTGAAATATAATATGGAGTATATCAGTTTTTTCGCGTGAAATCGAAACAACTTACAATGCTGAAGGGAGAATTTTTTAATTTACATCAAACTTTTTGTGGTAGAGTTTCTGCATATTTAAGAATATTTGTTTTATTTACAAACACTAATCCGCACAGGATAAGAATATAACGCTCTTAAATGGTCTTGATCCATTCAAACCGGCTTAAATTTCAATAATATAGTGCTAAGACCCTAATTCGTTTTGATTGCGGAAAGAGGACTTAATATTTAAACTTCTGAAAAAAAAATTTCACGACTAACTGGTGTGAAATTATTCACATGTTTTTTATTTTTTCTTTCACAGTTCTGTTCGGAAATATAACAGAGCGTATTTTTTTATTGAGATAATAACACTGTACAACACAAAAAAAAGAATAACAAGGTTCTGACAACTGATTCTGGCAGAGGGGACCAAAAATAAAAATATACGTGTGTCGGTGTTTTCAAAGTTTACGTCTGGCCCTATGTTTTTTGAGGCGTTAACGTTTTCCCCCTTTTGCAAATTTTTATTGTGAATCAGCATAGGAAATCATGTGAATCTTCCGTTTTAGGTTCAGGAAAATTACGTAAAACACCACGAGGAACTTTAATTAAAATGATTTTTTTTTTGCCCCTTTTTAAATGGGGACAAAAAAGACCTGTAAGTTGAAGAGTTAGAGGGTTAAAATGTTCCGCAAAAATATTTGTCATGAAATTCTACTATAAGTCTCTGAAGACATCAAAGTTGAAAATATAACTTCAATGCCAGAAAGAAGTCAAAATTTATAACTAACCCCCATTTGCAAATGTTTATGGAAAATCGGCATAGGAATGTTCCATTTTAGGTATAGAATGTATTCTACGAACTTATGTAAAACACTACGAGAAACATTTTTGTGGAATATTTTAACCCTTTAACTCTTTAATTAAAATTACTTTTTTTGTCCCTTTTTAAAAACTCTTTAATTAAAATGACTTTGTTTTTTGCCCCTTTTTAAAAAGGTACAAAAAAGACCCGTAAGTTGAAGAGTTAGTGGGTTAAAATGTTTCACGAAAATATTTGTCATGAAATTATACTATAAGTCTCTGAAGATATCAAAGTTGAAAATTTAACTTCAGTGCCAAAAATAAGTCAAAACTTAAAATTTTTTAAGGGTTAATTTCGTATTTATTCAGGAGCCAAGAGTTAAGCTGGACGCATATTAGGCGAGCACTGAAGTTAAATTTTCAAATTTAATGTCTTTATACACTTATAGTAGAATTTCATGGTGAGTATTTTTGCGGAATATTTTAACCCTCTAACTCTTCAACTTGGGGGTCATTTTTGCCCCTTTTTAAAAACGAGCCAATAAGGTCCCTTTAATTAAAGAGTTAGAGGGTTAAAATGTCTCACAAAAATGTTCCTAGTAGTGTTTTAGATAAGATCGCTGAACACATCTTATACCTAAAATAGAAGATTAACATGCCCAGGTAGAAAATTACAAAGGGGCCAGCACTGGCAAAGTACCGAAATGGGTGGTATGAGTGCTTGTTAACAGCGCTTTCCCAACGCCCAAATGATAACACCGTTCTACGGTGGTGCCAATGTTTTACCAAGCCCTGGAAAAGTACCAATAAACATAAAAATCAAATGCTTTGCCAACGCTCAAATAAAAAGAGTAAAAAGGTTAAAGTCGGGCATGCCGACTATACAATACCCTACACCAGTCTGGTTAAAGCCAACTAATGTTTGGATCCCAAATTCGAATGGGTTAAAATGGGACTTGTGTCAAAATGTTCTATAATGTGAGTCAGCGAATCAAATTTCATTAAAATATCTTAATATTTGCGACCTGCAGTTTGTAACCAATCCAATTTTGGGGGGACCCTTATATGGGCACTAGGTCTAAACATGGACAGGTTTTAACCAAAATCAATAGGCTTCGTCCTTGGGCCGACATAGGTCGGTGTACCATATTTCATCAAAATATCTTAATATTTGCGACCTGTAGAGTGCGCACAAGAATGCATGGACAGACAGGCAGACGGACGGACGGACAGACGGACATCGTTAAATCGAAATAAAAAAAAAATCTGAGCCGATCGGTATACTATAAGGTGGGTCTAGGACCAATATTTTTTGGTGTTACAAACATCAGCACAAACTTATAATACCCTGACCACATAGTGGTGTAGGGTAAAAATTAAAGTGCTTTCCTGACACCCAAATGATAACACCGATCTATTTAATGCTTTGCAAAGTATTGAGATAGCACCAAGAAACATAAAAATCAAGTGTTTCTCCTGCCACCAAATTATGAGCCCTCATCACTGAAGAATTTTAAATTACTCTAAAAATAGACGATTCTTGGAGTTATTGTATTGTGGAGTCAAAAATTATTTAAATATTCACTCTTTTGGAGTTTCTTTTTCAAAATCAAAATTATGTTATAGGAAAACAAGTGCTGGGAATTCACCCTTTTAAAGTGTTGGGAAGGCATCCAAATTTAGTGCTTTGCGAGTACTTCTTTTTGTAAGACCGCGGTCTACTTGCGCTTTGCCAGTGCTTCTTTTTTTTACCACACATAATTTCCACCTGGGTGGTTTCCTATGCCGATTCACAATAAACATTTGCAAAAGGGAGAAAACTTTAACCCACCAAAAAATATAGGGCCAGACATAAACTTTTAAAACGCCGATGCAGTTGTATTATTTTTTTTGTCCCTCCTACCACAATCAGTTGTAAGAGCATTGTTATTTTGTAAAAAATTGATTTTGTTGTACAGTCTAATTTATAAGCTGTTCATAGTACGATTTCTTAACACGTTAATGTAGAAGTAAGGGTTTCATTAGTCTAAACGTAAAGTTTGAAAACGTATCTGTATTTGTATTTTTGTATTTTTTCTATGCACTGAAACTGTTGTCAAGTGGAATCGTAAAAAAGTTCTATTGAAAATGGAAGTGTTCTATTTTATTACATTGACAAGAAAAAGATTAAAAAAACAATATTTTTAATTTTTATACACTTTTTATTCATTATAGGAGTACTACGTTACTTTTTTTACGATACTTCCAAACTAATTTGGGTATGAAACATATAAAAATTCATACATAAAATTTAAGTTTTTAAGTTAAACGTGTCGAACAGCTGTCCCCTAGTAAGAAAAAAATTAATAAAATTTACGAAATGTTCAAATTATTTTTTTTTCGGCCGGCAACAAGAATTATTAATTTTTGGCATTATCCGACGTTATTATTGCCATAAAAGATGATATTACTTTGTAGGCCCCAGTCGGATACAAGCGTTTTCAATTTCTTGTTAAGGGACAACTTCATGTTTGTTTCTACATTTTCCGTTCACCGGAATCAAAATTTAATAAATTTTTTCGGTCCTCTATCACTTTATTAAGAAAAAAGCACATTTTGACTGGTTTTTATTTAAATTTAGTTAATTTTATTTTATTCAATTTAATTTATTTTTTATTTTTCTTGTTTATGTCTTCTTCTGCTTTAAACTTGTCAAGAATCGAATTAAATACATGTGTGTGAATGCCGTATAAGTGTCATAGTTTTTATTGTAGTTTTTAGTGTAGTTTTAATTTGAGAAAGTACTAAGCGCTTATTTGATTGTTTTTAAAAAAAATTTGGGGCCATTATAGCCATCACTTTAACTTAAGTAACAAAATTTTGCACTGAAGCGAAATTTAAATAAATATTGCTACTAACTGCTGACCATAATATTGGTCGTAAGTGCAGTATTTTTTTACTGCTTTTTTTAAAAGTTTAGATTTTTGCTATTGCTTCTACCTGCTATTTTTATGGGCACATCTGTTTTACTTATTACTTTCGTATGGTTGTCTTTTAGCAAATAGTGAAGTAATAAATTGGCGCTTAATTTTTTTTCTTCTTTTGTTAACACAATACATTTATTTTGATATGTATTAAATTATGGTTGTCTGGGAAGTTGAGTCATTCGTTTAATATTGTAAGTTATGAACAAGGCGATGCAAGTCAACAAATTACATGATTTTTGTTTATTAAGCACCAATTTTCATAGCATCCAACATATACATTTGCAAATAAAGTACAAACGAAATCTTCAAAAAAAAAACTTTTTCTAGAGTTGTCAATTATTTAGATTATTATTTTAGTCGACCAAAGGTTTAAAAGGCTTAATTCTTTCATTCACTTTTTAAAAATTAATGAAATTTGGGTTAAATTTCATTCCCTAATAGCATTCTTATGGAATTAATTCGATAGCTTAATTCCCTATAGCTTAAAATTATATGAATTCATTCTATTTTGATTGAATTCTAACTGAATGAAACCCAATTTACCTGAATTCATTTAATAAAAAAGTGAATGAAAAATTATTTGTTTTCATTCACTTAATCAAATGAAAAATTTTAATTTGTATGTAATTGCTGAAATATTAGCATAATACAATGAAAAACGTTTAAAATTCATCTAACAGAAATAAATAGTATCGTATGCTTTGTTACACCTTGTATGCTTTGGTTTTGATTATATGTTAGTTTCAAACTACACTGCACTAAGTGAATGGTAATAAAATTCCTTCATTCAATTAGTAAAATGGTGAATGAACATGCGATTTGAATGATTCAAGTTAGGAATTCATTCAATTCATATTAAAGCTTTGGGAATGAAGCTTATGAATGAATTCTTTACGAATGGTTTAAGGGAATGGTACATGAATCTTTTTAAAATCTGAATTTGATTTTTAGTGAATTAAGCTTAAATTGAATTAAGTTTTTCGAAGCTCTGTGATCGACTAACTTATTTTGGACACACTGTTGCGTTTTCAACCCAGTATTTTTAAAGGACTGTAATTTTTACTGCGTAAAGATAATTCATTGATTTGAAAACATTAAAATCGTTGATATCTTGGCTGCAATTATAAATATAAAAAGTGTGTTATACAGAGTTGTGAAACATTTATTTTAAAAAAGGGATGGGACTTTTTTAAATTATTTCAAAATATAAAAAAGACTTTTATATATTTAATTGATAAGCTTAAAGAATTAGCTCGGTAAAATTAACTGCAATTGCAATTAAAAATAATTGTAATTGTAGTTAGTTGAAATGGAATTGCAGTGTACACTTTGTTAACTGCAATTGCAGTTAATTTTATCAACATAAATTGCTGATTGTATGTTGATTAGAAGAAACAGAACTTTATTTCCGTCTTAAAAACTTATTCGTCAATTAAAAAAAAAAAAACTCATGGTCAAAATAATAAGTACAGCCTAAATTTTTTTAATGGCTCGCAGCCAAGTATTTATTTACATTTTTAAAATCTACTTATAATTCGGCATCAGTACTAATTATTTTTGTTAGACCAATTTGTTTTTAAAGGCAGGGCAGTATAAGACAAAACTATTTACTAAAATTTCTTAACGAAGCATTGGTATATATCAGCGGTGCCCACCAACTTTTAGCTTACACTTGAGACATTTTTACAGGGTCACGGAAGCCAATTTTTAAAATCTTATATAAAACAAATAGATTACAAGCCGAAGATCTTTATATAAAAGTTATAAGAAAAATTTGAAAGCTACATTCAAATAAAATTAATAGTGTCCGACCGAGTGTTCGGCTAAGTCCGGTATTCGGCAAAATTTTTGGCGGAACACCGAACATTTTATATAAATCAACATTTTGCAACACTTAGCTCTTTAATTTTGCATAGTAACATATAAACATGCACATTTTTAACTTAATTTTTATTTTACGAGCGAAAAATACAACTATTTTATATTTCAGCAGTTTAGAAATATTTGACAATATATTTCCGCATTTTTTAATTTGAAAAAGTTGTATGAAATTCTAAAAACATCGTCCCCTGATGATTTCCTTAGGCAAGAATGAAATACAGATAGGGACATGCCTCTAACAGATTATTTTTCACAACTTGTAAAATACGTTTGGGATTTGGGAATGTATATCCCGATAAAAATAAATTTAAAAAAAGAAATTGTGTTTTTATTCAAACCAAAACGTCTTCAGCCTCAGCTTTGATTTCGGCTGAACTTTGAAATTTTGGCCGAAGTTCGGCTTTAAAAAAGTGAGTTCGGTTGGACACTAAGAATTATGATCGTATAATTTGAATTTCATTGTAGGAAGATTCAAATAAAATATAAATATTTCAATTTGAAAAATGGAATATAGGAAACTTTATAAAAATTGTGTGTATTATTATGGTTTAGGTGAACGGGTAAGGCGGTGAACTACCAACCACAAGGCGTCTGGTTCGAATCTTAATGAATGTCATACCAAATGAAAAAGAACAGAAAGAACAATTCAGTATTGGAAGTAGGGAGGATAAGAAAAATATAAAAAAATTTTTTTACCGGTTTTTAATATTTTTATGGTGATGACAACTTACTGACCCGTGCTGGAAATGTCAGTGACGACTTTCCAAACATTATTCATCGCATTGACCTCCAGCTGACTTGTCCTAATGACATTTTTACATTTTTATGAAAATGTCAACATGTCTCTATAGGTATTTTGTATGGCAGAGGATCAGCAATGACACCGACACACAGTGCTTTGATCCCATATAACGATTGGACAAAAATAGAAGGAGTGGAGACAGAGCTTTGAAATTTGGTACACTGACATGGAACCCCCTAGTTAAGAAAAATTTTAATTTTTTGAAATATCGGGCCAAGAACACGCCCACCTCCCATAGGTCCTGAAATTTTAAAATATTATATTAGCTACATAAATGGACGTAAAATTACAAAAAGTATCCATTGAGATAAACATAATACTGGAAACGTTTGTGTCAATTTTTATCAGAATCGAGGCAAGGACTCTTAGTCCTGCCATATATCCTTTCTCTTAAAATCTTTATAAAACCTGCAAAAAGTATCCGATTGCCACGAAATTTAGCACGTGAATTAATATAAGGTCAAGCCATATTTGTGCCAAATTTAAGTGAAATCGATTCGTAAAAAATGCCTCCCATAAAAAAGGAGTTTTAAACGCTTCAAGTGATTTTTCTAAAATAAAAAAAAAAATGAAATAGGATTAAAATAGGAAATGAATCCATTTTAGGTATAGGGTATGTTCAGCGAACTTATGTAGAACACTACGAAGAATATTTTTGTGGAACATTTTAACCTTCTAACTCTTTAATTAAAGGGACTTTTTTGGCCCCCTTTTAAAAACGGACACAAACGACCCGTAAGTTGAAGAGTTAGAGGGTTAAAATGTTCCGCAGAAATAGTTGTGATGAAATTCTACTATAAGTCTTTTAAGACATCAGTATTAAAAATTTAACTTCAGTGCCGGTAATAAGTAAAAACTTAAAATGTGATTAAGGGTTAATTTCGTACTTATTCAGAATTGGGGCTCAAATGTCCCACAAACCTAGATTTTAGGGAGAAACTATGTGAATCTTCCATTTTAGGTATATGATGTGTTCAGCGAACTTATATAAAACACTATGAGGAACATTTTTGTGGAGCATTTTAACCCTCTAAGTCTTCAACTTACGGGTCGTTTTTGTCCCTTTTTAAGAAGGGGCCAACAAATTCCTTTTCATTGAAGAGTTATAGGGTTAGAATGTTACATAAAAATGTTCCTGGTAGTGTTTTTAGCGGTAATACTTTAGTCATTTTGCTCCCAAAGTTCAAAAATTGATTTTTTTTTATCAGCTGGTAATTTAATTAAAAAATGAAATATATGTAGCTTTTATTACGTGAATGAGACATAAAAAAGAGTCTTTAAAAAAACATTTTTTTTTTATTTCTATAAAAAAATTGGTAGATATTTCTTTTAAATATGATAAGAAAAGATATATTCCTAACAAACAAAATAATAATATAACTGGTAATTTTTAGGATTTTAACCAAAAATTAGGTATATTTAAGGATTTATTAATGAAATAGATGATGTTTTTTTTTGCCAAATTTTATACTTTTTAAAAAAAAAAATAATATTACCTCAATTTTTCCAAAAAAAATTATAACATTTTATTAAAATCTAAGAAAGTTGGAAACTTTTTCGTAACATATAAAAAATGAAATTACAAAAATACATTTTTTGACACTTGGAAAAAAAAATTTTTTTGTAATTAAATTATGAAATCTTTTCTTTATTTTTTCTTATATAAAATTATAAGAGCATAACAAAAAATTTTAAAATCAATTAACATAATTTTTTTTAAAGTTCCATTTAACTTTTGATATTTTTAGGCTCCCAGCTAAAATATTGTAAAATTTCAAAAATTAATTTGATATGTTAATTGTAGATTTTTTTACAATTTTATTATTTTTTAATGATTCGGATATATTCATATATTTAAAAAAAATTTTTTTTTAAAGATACCTCTAAAAATGAATTTTTACCAATTTTTTTTATAAGATCCAAAAAATTCATCTTTTTTCATTATATTCTATATTAAAAATTTAGCGACCTCTAGTGTAGACAGAGCTTTGAAGAATTAATTCCTTAATTCAGTTTTTCAATTCTGAATTAAAAATTCGACGAATTAATTCACTAAGCACCATATATTGAATGGAATTAATTCATATTTGCTTTCGTTCGATTTATTTTGTTACGAATTAATTCAATTGCAATAGTTCTTTTTATTAAATCAAATGAATTAATTCACCGGTGCACGCGTTCAATTTTATAAATCGAACTGAAAAAAAGTGAATTAATTCCTTACTGAATTAATTCACCACTGAATTCCTTCAATTTCATTTTCATTCAGTGAATTAAAAAAAATAAAATTACATTCAGTGAATTAAAAAAAAATAATAAGTTCACTGAATTGAAAAAAAATAAAATAAGTTCACTGAATTAAAAAAAAATAAAATAAGTTCACTGAATTCAAAACCTGTTTTCTGCCGTTCAGTAGAAGAAAACAATAATGTACAAATAAAAGTTTTAAATAAGCAATTTTACAGCGTATGCTAGTAACAAATTAGAAACCGGATGCTGTTTATCAACCTACATGATTCAAAAATAAAGCCTTTTACTATTAAAAATAAAAACTTTACAGATATAGATAAATTTGGAAAAAAAATATAACTATTAATTTTTCAAACTAGTTATATATCAAGACATATTTATGACATTTCCAACTGGAATATAGTTTATATAGCCCCAGATCTATCCTAACGGAATAAAAGGTATAAAAGAGTTATTTTTTATTATGAACACAAAATATGTGCATTAGACCGTACCTCAAAAAAAAAGTTCGCCGTACGCCCTCTAATATGAAGCATTTTTGGAAGGCGATTTCAATAAAAAATTTTGCCGAACGTAGGGGTCGCTTTTTTTAATTTTTTGTTTTAGCTTTGGCATTTAAAATCTGATTTTAAAGTGTGATATATCGATGTTTTTGCCCCGAGGATACCAGTTTTTTGCTAAATAGTAAAAATCCAATTAAAAAAAATTTTAAAAGGCGACCCCTACGTTCGGCAACCAATATATGAAAAAAATTTCTACTGGGTTTAGCGAAAAACTTCCTTAGCAAAAGTTTAATGATTTTTTGAGAGCTTTAATTTTCTGACATTAGTGTCGTACATTTGGGTTGTAGCAACTGAGATCTGGTGGGTAACTCCTAGAACGGGATACTTGAGCTCAAAATGCCCTTAAAGCAAAACACTGGTCTCCTCGAGAGAAAAACATCGATGTATCATACTTTAAGATCCGACTGTAAATGCCAAGGATATAACGAAAAATGTAAAATGGCGAGCCCTACGTTCGGCAAACAAAAATAAAAAAAAAATTTTTTTGAAACCTCCTTGCAAAAATACTTCATACGCACTTTTTTTTTTTTTTGCCTGTAAGGTGGTACGCTCTAATATGCATATGTGTAAAAAAGTGAAAACTTCTTTATCTTTTATTTTACTTTTTTTGAATTGTGCAATAGTTTATTGTTATTGTAATAATAATAATAACACAACATCAGTGTAAAATAATATGTAAATATTGACACAACTGACATGACACAATAAACAATTGTAGACAATCGCTAAAGTTTCTTTTTTGTTCTCGGCTAAAACTCTCCGTCTCCCCCTCATCATCATCATCATCATCATCATCATATATAACAATCACTAGTACTAATAATCAACGCTAAAATATAATGTTAACACATGTATCCGTTCTTTCGTATCTTTATTTTACATTTCATACAAATAAAGAATGTTCATAAAAAAGTTTTACTTATATAATTGCACGTGAAAAGTTTACAATAAAATTTTTACAAACCAAATGATTTTGAAAATTAAAATAAATATTGTTGTAAATTAATAGCGTTCGAGGTTTTCTTAAATAATTGGTGTTCATCTTTGTAAATTTGTTGTCTTCAACAACCTTTACGTACGTACATTCTTTGCTAGTTTATTTCAATTTTGCGTTTCATTCATTTTATTTATGTCTATGTAACTTTGTTAAATTGTAAACAAAATGAAATTGTTGCAAAATAAATCAAAAAAGCTAAATCTAATAAAACTAAAATTGACGTTGAAATGTTTATGTAAAATAACGTAAATTTTAAGTGAGAAAATATCGTATACATGCAGAGCTACATACGTAAATGTTTTTTACAATATTCTATATTTTTTTCAGCTTTTTTGTTTTTTCATGAGGATTATATTTTAGTATTAAAAAAATTTTAATTTTAAAATATAATTTAATTGTTGACTTTTATGTTAGGCAATAATAAAATTCATTGTTGACATCCTACAAATATGCTTTAGCTTTTAATGCAATTTTTTTAGCATACTTTTTTTTTATTTTTAATAAAAATAAATATATCTGTTATACAGCCAATATTAAAGTATAATAATAGAAGAAAATATGGTATGATTTTTTTAAATTAAAAAGCAAACAATGCTATAAGTACTGCTGTATTTTTTAAAGCTGTTGGAAATCGTCAATGAAAAATGGCCCAAAACTAAAAATAAAAATGAAAAATCACCTGAAAATGTTTCACACTTTGTGCGGAGTTCTATACCAGAAATTATCTAGTTTTGTTTTTCAAGTACCATCAAAATGATGTACAATTAGGGTTTTTCTTTTCCCGGACTTTTTCATTTCCCGGGACAGCGGGATTTTTTTCAGAATTTCCCGGGATCCCGGGAATTCCCGCTCGTTAGAAAATATATAAATTCGACATATGTTGCACTTGAAAAACTCGATTACTGTTAAAGCGCCATCCGACAAAGTTCATCTTTTGGTTGTACCCATGAGAAAATTCTCTTAATATATTCTGAAAGGATGGCTAAATATAAAATCTCCATGTCTTCCACTTTTTCTGGATCAATTCGTTTAACAATTTAAATCGTGAATTAATATTTAGGTAATATATTTATATGGAAGGCCGTCTTAATTTTAAAAAACTCTTAGAAATATATTAATTAAATATTAATTCTCGGTTTAAACGGTTAAACCAATTGATATGGAAAAAGTGAAAAACACGGGTATTTTATCCTCATCCCCTTTTTCAGAATATATTGGAATTGTTAATGGGTGCAAAATTGTGTCGTACCAGTTTTATAGTCAGAAATAAGATCGATTTGTTGCTAAAATATTTCTTAAATATGAAATCCAAAAATTTCTAAATTCGCCTAAATCGTTTTATAAAAAAAGACACTACAACATTATTAAATAGTTTCTTACCTTTAATTGGTTTTCTTGAATAGACATTTTTTATGCCACAGCTACTTAAAAACAAATTATTTAATTTTCGTATTTAGTTAACATGGATGGATTATTTTGAAAACAGTTAATATTTAAAAAATACAATTGAAATAAAGGAATAACAATTGAACTTAAAATTAAATTATTTTAAATAAGAGAAACTCAAAATTGAAAATATGAAAACATTACAAATTTTTTAATTTTAATGTCTAGTTTTTTGGAGGTATTTGGAACTTAAATAATGATGTTGGAATGTTGAATAAGGCTGGTTTACACTATAAGATTTTCGGTACGATTTTACTTTAGTACACATGCAAAACATATAGCCAAGGTTGCAGAATTTTTCCGAAAATATAGTGTTAACCAGCCTATAAAAATATTTCTTTATTTGAACAAAGATCATTTTAAAGAAAAAAAAAATTTCCGAAGTACATACAAGAATTTTTGTTGGTAAACTTGGTAATGGCTGGTAAAATTTTTTCGGTTTAACTAAACCAAATTCAACTGGCATCTAAAAACAATTTGGCCTAATTGAGTTTATTAAATTTTAAATCATATTTTTTTAATTTTAAATATTTTTTGATCAAATTAATTTCAAAAACACAATGCTTTAAGTTTAAATAAAGCTTCCAAAATTGCAATAATATTAGCTAAAACTTCTGTAAAAGAATAAAAAAATCCCGGGAAATTCCGCACATAATTCCCGGGATTGCGGGATCCGAAAAAGGGCGGGATTCCCGGGAATTCCCGGGACATAAACCCTATGTACAATGTTTCAGCGTTTTCAGTATTTTTAATTCAATTTTAGTAGTTTTTAGTCTTAAAAAGTAATTTAAACATCGATAATGAATGTTTATTATCGTCGAAAACTAGTGATTTGTATTTTTATGATATTTTCTGATATTTTACCATAGATTTTAGTTGATCTGAATATTGTTACAATGACTGTTATTTTTGTTCGGCTTAAAACCAAATATATATATATATATATATATTTTAAGGAGGAGGAACAATTAGGAAGTTCTTCCTATTAATTAACGCGAAAGGTGGTGAAAGATGAAGGGCTTAAAATATGGCAACACTGTAATTGGGCGAGATTTTGAATTTTAGAACAGTTGTTGCGCGCCATCTGATTGAGTTGACGAACTTTGTTGAAGCTTTTTAGTTCATATCCCTGTTATATTATTTTACTTCGGTGGGGTTAAGTGCTATGGGAACACCGAAGGAGGACGCTGCGTTATGTATGAGGAATAGAAAAAACCCATACATGTTATTGTTTTTCATAAATTGATGTTGCTTCCTTGGTTGGGGATCGAACCCGTAACCTTATGTGTAACAGTCCAACGCGCCCACCAAATATGACAAATTCCAAACAGAATTCACTATTTTTTTAACAACAAACATAGAAAAAACTTATGCAGGTCAGCTTTAACAAATTCTTAGTAGTGTTAACTATAATTTTTACAAACTTTTCTATTAGTGAAGTTGTAGAAAATACCTCACAGACATTCAGAAAATAGGTAAAGCCTATATTAGTCTGGTAGTATCGTGTCAGCTGTTTACTTTTCGTTAATGACAGTATACACAACTATTTAGTTTGGAAGTACATTTGACGTAAGAAAATCTATTAAAAATAGATTTCTACCTCACGATACCTCATTTCGCCACACTTCACTTCCAAACTAATTTGGGCTTCAAAAATCTTTTATTTTTTCAATTTGCTTACTTAAAGTTTTTTTTTGAAATTATCGGTTTTGAGTTATTTTTCATTTCTAGTTAATCAAAATAGGTTTTTTTGATTTTAGATAATCTTTGTTTTATTTTAGGGCATTTCTTTCATGCATTTTCTTGTTTAGCTTTTTGGTCATTATTCTTTGTGTGATTTTGCCTACATCTTTTTTTTTTTTTTTTTTGTTTTTTTGTACTTGGGGCTTTAACTGAAACATTTGTTATTTTTGTCTTATAAAATGTAACTGTTTGTTAATTTTAACAAGGCATTCAGTAATGGGGCCTAAGCATTAATAAAACAAGTAAACACGTTAAAGTAGGGCATGCCGACTATATGATACCCTAAAGTAAACTCATATTTGGATCTGAAATTCGGATGGGTTGAAATTCAAAAAATTCAAAATTTGTCTAGGTGTATTTATGAGAAAAGCGGAAATGTAGTCCATATGAGCGATATGTCCAAATATTGGCTCTTTGCGCTTGGGCAGTGGACATAGTTAAATCGAATCAAAATGTGATTCTGATTCTGGGTATTGGTCAAATATTTTTTGATGTTACAAACATCAGCACAAACTAAATATACCCTGTCGACTTGGTGGACCGTATAAAAATGCCTAGCTTTCTTTTGTGTTTTGTTTTTATATAAATTTATATTGACCTTTGAAATGCGTATTTTATTTTTCAATTTAAAAAATGTCATCCTCAATGTAAGCTATTAAATATAAACAGAACTTAATCTTTGCTTTTGTTTGTCTTAACTTCAATATAATATAAAGCTCTATCCAGGCGTATGATATACGCCAAAATGAATTATGACCTTCATCAAAATTTTGTTGTCTGTAGAATTTTAAAAATGTTGTACAAGAAAGGAGAATACACCAACACATTTGAAATCTAGTAACTGATTACAAGAAAAAATCATGGTTGGCAATCACTAAGCGTGAATTGCCAATAACGAATTAAAACCCTTTCAAAATACCTTAAAATATAATCATACCATTAACCTTAACCCTCTAATGCCCAAGGCCGCTAAATAGCGGTATTCAGATCTTAAATAGGTTTTGGATAAATAATAACTTTTGATGAAACAAGTTTTATTATATCAATAGAAAACATAATTACCTACTTTTTTCCCTTCAAACTTTGTTTGTATAAGGACGATTTTCCAGCGAGATGGCTGTAAAGTGAAAATTTTGTAAATTTGAAAAAATTAACTTTTTAAAGCAGAAAAAAATATTTAAAAAATCGTCAAAAATACATTTACGACCTGACATACATTATCGATAATAACAAAGCTAGCTTAAAGTCTCTACTTGTAAAATAAGTTTAATTTTTTCCTCCAGGACTCACAGGATAACGTCAGGATATATCTTACAAAAATCTCTCTAACTCAAAAACTAGCCGACAGATTTTTTTGAAATTAATCATAGATTATATATTCAGAAGTAGTGGTAAGCAGGACTAATTTCATCATTTATTGACGTTTAGTGCCAAATTTCGTAATTTTCAAAAAGCGAAAATCGCTATAACATCTGAAATAACAACACTAGATCAACCAATTTTGGTATGTGATTTAATTTTACTAATAGTGTTATTTATAACGAAAACTGAAATTTTTTTAATGTTGGATTTTTTGATTCGTCTTCAGCTTTTATTGTGTTATATCGCCTAAATGAAGCGACAAATTAAAATTTAATATTTTTCCCTAGTAAATTTTTAATGTAGTTTAAATATTATATTATTATTTTTATTGTAGGCGCTATAGACGTGAGGTTGCGGGTTCGATCCCCAACCAAGGCAACATCAGTTTATGAAAAATAATAATATGTATGAGTTTTTTCTATCCCTCATACATATCGCAGCGTCCTCCTTCGGTGTTCCCATAGCACTTAACCCCACCGAAGTAAAATAATAGAACAGGGCTATGAACTAAAAAGCTTCAACAAAGTTCGCCAACTCATCATCAGATGGCGCTCTACAAATGTTCTAAAATTCAACATCTCGCGCAATTATAATGTTGCCATATTTGAAGCCTCTCATCTTTCACCAAATTTCACTTCTTCTCTATCCCCTTTCCAAAGGAAGCAACACGCTAATTAATAGGATTTCCTGAGTGTTGCTTCTCCTTTTAAAAAACAAAAAAAAAATGTAGATATTATTTTATTATTATTTTTAATATTATTGTTTTTAATGTAGTTTAAATATTATCGCAATTAGCAGGAATAGCATTAGAGGATTAAAATACCCTATCGAAATATTTTAAAATACCGTTAAACTTAACCCTGAAATGCATGGTGTAGCCATTTGGCAACATACCGGTTTTTTAATAAAAAAAAAAACCCACTTAATGCACAAAACTGCATATTTTTTTTTTTTTTTTTTTTTTTTTTTAAAGAGAAGCAACACTCAGGAAATTCTTCCTATTAATTAACGTGTTGCTTCCTTTGGAAAGGGGATAGAGAAGAAGTGAAAGGTGGTGTAAGATGAAGGGCTTCAAATATGGCAACACTGTAATTGCGCGAGATATTGAATTTTTAGAACAGTTGTTGCGCGCCATCTGACGGTGAGTTGGCGAACTTTGTTGAAGCTTTTTATTATAGTTCATAGCCCTGTTATATTATTTTACTTCGGTGGGGTTAAGTGCTATGGGAACACCGAAGGAGGACGCTGCGATATGTATGAGGGATATAAAAAACTCAAACATATTACTATTTTTCATAAATTGATGTTGCCTTGGTTGGGGCTCGAACCCGCAACCTCACGTGTAACAGTCCAACGCGCTAACCATTACACCACAGCGCCCATTGTACAGAAGGGGCATTAGGGGCCCCTTCTGTACATAGTGTTCCTATAGTTTAGCGCAGAATTTTTAAACAGTTAGAGTAAAAATCTTGGTTTTGCTCTGTATATTTGTGAAAAATCTAAAACACGCGTTTTTTTACAAAAAGTGTAATATTCAAAAATATTTTTTTAAATATTTAAAGTGGTATTCTCGCAATAAAATTCATTTTGGCGACAATAAATGTATAAATTATAGTTTATTGATTTTTTTTTGTATTTTGTTTTCATACACGTTAAAATACTCACAATTTAGCAATTTGGCAAAAAAAACATATTTTTCAATAAAAATCACCTTTTTTTTAAATAATTTTTTTTTGTTGGTATTTTTCTTGAAATGTACACACTTTTAGAAGTCATATATGAAAAAATGGTTAAAATCGAAGAGATCATGCATTTAAGGGTTAAAATACCGTTAACCTTAAAACACCGTAACGAAATAAATTTACATTTATTTCTTTCTCTCAAAAAGACCATACATGATATATTGACTTTTAGCTAGTATTGGACAGCTAGCTAATGCTGTTGTTTACACAAAGATTTCAAAAATTTAAAAAAAGAAAACTATCGTTAACCTTAAAATACCACTAACGAAATAAATTAAAATATCATTAACCTTAAAATAACCAAACGAAATAGCTTTAAATTAACGCTAAATATCACTTAAAATACCGATAACCGTAAAATACCCTAATGAAATACTTTTGAAATAACGTTATCCACTACCACTAACTTTATGAATCGGTTGCCAACCCTGAAAAAATGTTTCGAAATCACTAGTCCACAAACTTAAAACAAAAAATATTTTCCCTGCAAAAGTTATATTAATTTTCACGAACCATTATTTATTGAGACTAAAAATTTTTGTAATTTAAACCTTAAAAATATATAATTTTAACAAAAAGTTCTATTAAATCGCCTTTAAATCGTCTAGACATCTAACAACGCTCAAAACGAACTTTTTTAAAATATTTTGTGGAGAGCCTAAAGAAATTTTTCCGTTTTAAAGCCGGGAATCGAACCTGGGACTCCAGATTATCAGTCGATAGCTCTACTGATCTGAGCTATCTCGATATGTTATATTTGATAGATAAAAACGTAACATGCAAAAAATAAAAAAATATGTCGTTACATGTATCCTTACCAGTGTTGAAAAAATATTGAGTTTAAAAATAGATTTCAAAAATATAGAGAATCACTTTCTGTTTGAAATAACGATAAAAATAGGGATTTATTATTGTAGTAACTCATTATTATATGTTTTAAAATAATGCAGAAAGTCTGTGTCATTACTGCTAGTTTTCCGATTTATTTGACCATTTTTTTCCGACGGTTTTTCGCATAAATCATCTGGCAACTCTTCATACAGCTAATAAACAAAAAATACATTTTCCACAGTCATCATTGGTTTCTTTATTTACTTATTGCATTCTACTTCTGACTTCAAAAATTAAACATTAAGTTATGATTACTGCCACGCCGCACTAACTACATTACTAAGAGTACAATGGTTCCACGCCGCTCCTCAACCACTTAAGGAATATTAAAAAAAACCCAACAAAATGAGTAGTTAATGTTTTACTTTTTTTTTTGTTTTCATTCCCCGTAACAGCAGGAGTAATTATGGAATATATTTTATTACATTGAAATCATTAATAATAAACTTTTAAGTAATTTTTAATTGATAACAATGATGATGAAGTAGAAAAAGGAAAATATTTAATGATAAAACTAAAAAGTTTTTCTTTTCTTTTATTCAAACCGATAAGACACAGCCGACAGTAAAACATAATTTACAATTGAATAGGCAATATAAAATATTTGCTGTAAAAGAAAATTAATGATTTTTCAAACGTGAATTATTTTAATGAATCGCTAATTAGAAGCCAATGAAACGATTTTTATTGAGATAGTACACTTAAACGTAAACAAAAATTTAAATTGATTGTGCACCTATCACGCGAATGATACTATCAATTACTATAAATTGTATATATTTAATTGGAACAATTAAAGAATTCAAATATTTAACTGATTCAATTAAATTATTTGTTTTAAAACAAATTTTATTTTAAAGAAATCTATAACTTGATGATTTAAGCTAATAATTTTTTCTGTGTATGTTATATAAAAAAATTAGTAATTTTTTTTTTTTTTTTTTTTTTTTGTAAATCCGTTGATAATCTAACTTTGCAAGTTTTTAACAAATTTTTAGATCAAATTGAGATTTTAGGGAAAAATTTTCCAATTCTAACTAAAATTACTAATTTTTTTTTAATTTAGTAGGTTTGAGGTTAAAAAGAAGAATTAACCTTTTCTATAAAAGTTATAAGCACATTAATGTGGAAATCAGACTAGATCTAGTTTCTGCCTTTTTCTATCATCAGTGATTTTTAGGGTATTCAATTTTGCTCAAAAATTGTTCGAATAATTTAAAATGTCCAAATTTCGAATAACGAATAATTCGAATAATTTCATACGATTAATCGATTAACCGAAATTGGTAGAAAATTACAAGAATGTTTAAAATATATAAACTTTTTATTAAAGTAAATATGCTAAAATCTTAAAATTTTTCTAAAAAATTTGCTGTAGGCTTGTAGTAGGTACCTTTCCGGATTTCATTCTGGCCTAAAAAAATTATCAAGGGACGACCTTTTAGAATTTCTAGAAATATTTGTTAGCTTCATCTCAATGAGAATTTCATGTTTTCAAGTAGGAGCGTTAATAAACATCTTAAATCCCAAAGAAAAAACAAAAACAACATAGAATTATCACAGTTTGCTTTGTCATCTTACAAATTACTACTTGTTGTTGTGACTTATCTAATTAATTATTTTTTACGACTTTTTAAACGTTGATATTAAACAAAAGCATTAATAACACTGTGAGACAAATGGTAGGGGTCAGTGATCGGGAAGGGTTCAAACTACCGGGGAAAGTTATATCGGTAAAAAAGAAGTTATACGTGTCCCGGCGTTTCGCTGGGTCGCCCCTAGGAATCGAGATATATCGATTTGACCTTTGGTGGTCATCTTTTTTTTGACATAACTCAAGAACCACTAGTTCGATTTTGCTCAAACAATTTTAAAAAAATTAAAAATTACAATTCCTTTAATCTATTCATATAACGTTTTTCTATATACTCAACAGTTTTGCCGGTAAAAATAAATGTATGAAGAAAAAAATATTTTTTGCCTAAAATATTAAAAAAACGTAATAAACAAAAGGTTATTGATTTTTATGGTAGCGGTAACAAACATTTATTTTTACCGGCAAAACTGTTGAGTATATAGAAAAACGTTATATGAACAGATTAAAGGAATTGTAATTTTCAATTTTTTTAAAATTGTTTGAGCAAAATCGGACTAGTGGTTCTCGAGTTATGTCAAAAAAAGATATATCTCGATTCCTAGGGGTGACCCAGCGAAACGCCGGGACACGTATAACTTGTTTTTGGCCGATATAACATTTCCCGTTGGTTTCATCCCATCCCGATTTTGACTGTCGCATAGTGTAATTATTGTAATTAATGATTATTATAATTATTAATTATAATTATTGCTCAAATTATTTAGTGAACACTCGGAATTAATAAAATAAAATAAAGGGATGGAGGTACGGAAACGTAGAGAGAATATCAATTCTCAACAGAATTCCTATCTACATTTTACGTTTTTTATGTATTCAATGCATACGCAAGAGATACAAATTAATTTACGGGGTATTATATTCTTCTTTAACTCATTGCGGTGTGGTTATCCCCCATTTGGATAAAATTTGAATATGTGAAAGAGGGTATAGGAAAATAAAAATATTGACAAAATCTGATCTCAATTATTATATTTTTTAATTTTAATGGATTTCAGAAGAATTACTGAATTTATTTTTGTTCCATTTTTTAAATAAAATGATTAAAAATACAACAACTGTATGTATATTAAATTACTGAAAATTTTTTCGATTAATCGATTAAGTTAGAATATTCTTCCACCTCAAGTCGAAATTCTAATATGATATTGTCATATTAGATTTTTATTTGTTGTTTCAAAAACAATTTTTGTATTTTTTAATGCAAAAATTAAAATAAATGTTAATCGATTAATTTTAAAATTTTGTTCGATTAACCGGTTAAAAAAAAATACCCGAATAATTATTTGCACGATTAATCGATTAAAATAAAAAGCCGATTAATTGAATACCCTAGTGATTTTCCATTAAATTGTATTATTGTTTATACGATATTTTATTGTCAGATTGTCTCTATATGATAATTTTTTCAACAACTCGTCGGCTATAGGAATCGAACCCATGCACTCCTACATTACAAACGTAACTATACTAGAGTTCGACAGCTTAGCCATCTATCCCACGTAAGGTCTTACATTTTTTGATATAATATTTTGTTAAATTAAGTTACTAATCAATTTATTTTCCTTAACTTTAAAAACAAAAAGCAGTTTGGAACACTGTAATTAATGATTTATGTACAGAATACGACGCTGTTTGCAATTTCTTTATTGTTTTTCACAACGTTGATGTCCTCTTAAAAATATTGAGGATACAGTTAAAGATACACCCAGCAAAATATTTCATTACCAAATAAGTGGTTATATAATACAAATTCATAGCTCCGCACAACTTATTTTTTGGCGTCTAAACTCATTATTTTTGTTTGGCGTGGTCGTTTTTATAAGTAGTCACGCTTACCCGCTCGCTTACGAAAAAATGAGAAGTAAGTAGTTATGAGATTCTGAATAATAAGTGGTTACAAACATGCTTACAAAAAGTTGAATTGTAAGTGGTTATCCGACTGCTTACTTGATTCTTAAAAATAAGGAGTTACACAAATACTATTATTTTCAGAAAATACATTCAGAGAATTTAAACTTTTTCCTAGTGTGTAATTTTAGTACTCGTCATAAAAATTTTAACACAAAACATATGTATTTACATCCCAGTGTAGAAACGGTAATGACATATCATTATTTTTTGGACTACCAGTAATAACATTACGCATGACGCATTATTTTAAAACATATAATAATGCGTTACTTTTATCATTATTTGACTTATTTTTATCATTATTTCAAATAGAAAATAATTTTCTAGATTTTTTTGAAAATTTTTTGAAATCTATTTTTATACTCAATATTTTTTTTAACACTGTTGGCGAGTAAGATTACTGGCGAGTAAGCTTACTTGTGTGCAGCAGGTCAATTATGTTTTTATCTATTAAATATTACATGTCGATATAGCTCAGAGCTATTGACTGGCAATCTGTAGACCCAGGTTCGATTCCCGCACCAGCAAATTTTATAAAAAATAAAATACAATAAAAAATATTTTTTTTTATATAATTTATTTTTTTGAAAATCTAATTTTGGACTCATTATTTTTGTCAGTACTGGTAAGCACATGGGTAACGATATATATTTTGATTTTTCGTATGCTGGTGTGTAACCATAACTCATTATTTTTCGCGACATCGCCATATAAAGGTAATAATAAATGTAATATCAAAAGTAACTAGTTACCCTTACCAAGTATGTAGTTACATAACCATATATCTGGTAATGATTTTCTACACTGGGATGTAATAAATATAAATGTATAAAATTTAACATTGTAAAAAGTACTTATTTAAACTATTGCGAGTAAGTCATTATTTTATATTTAAAAGCAATAACTACAATAGGCCGTTATTAAGAAGTCATTATTTTATATAACAAAATAATGCAAAAGATAATGATATATCATTATTGGTAATGCAGAAAGCAATGAGGTGTCATTACCAATATTTTGCTGGGCATAGTACGATTCACTATGTTTTTCTTAGGATACCGACACTGTTTAAGTCAACGCTATGCAAAAATAATTTCCAAAAAGTCCAATTCTCGAAGTATCATGTTGCTTCATATACACCCTTCCTTGTTATAACGCGGTTAATTTAAGAGGGAAAACCTTTTTAGAATGAAACCGAGTTGTATGAAATCTCGTTATGCAAGGGATGGGTGTAATTCGGCGTTAACACATACGTGTTTAACTCGATTTTACATGTTTAAGCGTTAAACATGTTTAAATGAGATGTTCTACACTACACTTTTCTGCCCTTAAATACGCTAAATTATCATGTTTAAACACGTTGTTAAACACGCTAACAATAAGTTTGATATCAATTGGTATTGAATGACAAGTTTGAAGCAGAAGAAGACACAACAAGAAAAATAAAAATTAAAATTTAATAAAATAAACTAACTAACTAAATAAAAACTAGTTAAAATCTGTTTTTTTTTTAATAAAGTGATAGACGATTAAAACAAGAAATTAAATTTTTGTTCCGGTGAATGAAAAATCCAAAAACAGGCGGACAATGTTATTTCACTTTTTATAGAATTTTTAACGTTGGACAATGCAAAAAATTATTAATTATTGCCTCCGGCCGAAGAAAAAATAACTTTTAGCGAAATTTTGTTAATTTTTTGTTTTTTTTTTTACAATTGCTAACGAACAGGTGTTCGAGATGTTTAACTTAAACACTTCATTTTTATGTGTGAACTGATATGTTTAACTTTTACATAAACGTGTTTAAGAATAGTACTGTAAAAACAGTATAACGGAGACTCCGTTTACAAAACGAAAACACTATGTGTGTTAAACTTAGTATATTTTTACAGCTTTTTTAGAAATAATTCTGAACAACATCCAAAACATCACTTAAGTATGGCTTTTAAAGAATAATTGCTTTAAATGTGATCCTAGAAAGTTTTTTTTTTTTTTTTTTTTTTTTTTTTTAAAGAAAAAGTGATTATACCCTACATCACTACGTGGACAGGGTATAATAAGTTTGTGCTGATGTTCGTAACACAAAAAAATATTGGACCTAGACCCACTTTTTAGTATACCGATCGACTCAGAATCACTTATTGTTTCGATTTATCGTTGCCCGTCCGTCCGTCTGTCTGTCCATGCATTATTGTGCGTACTCTACAGGTCACAAATATTAAGATATTTTGGTACACCGACCTATGTCGGCTCAAGGACGAAGCCTATTGACTTTGGTTAAAATCGGTCCGTGTTTAGACCTTCTCCCCACATAAGCAGCATCCTTAAGGGAGCTCCTAACACAACTGGCAGAAAAACAGCTCGGTTAGCCCAATGCTCGGACTTTTTTGTACGTAAATGAAACGTAAGGCAGGACTAAAGCCCTACAAAGTTCAAAAAGATCCCGATAGAAAAGCTTTTAAAAATTTGGAGGCCAAAACCAGAGCTCGAAAATTGAAATCAAATTTTATACAAAAATACAACTGTTGTGTAATGGACAACGAAACTTATGTCCTGGCTGATTTTTCGCAGCTCCCTGGTCAAGAATTTTATGTTTCCGAACTTCAAAGAAATGTTGCGGAAAAATTTAGGTCGAAAAAGCAAACGCAATTCCCTAAAAAATTCATAGTATGTCAAGCCATATGTAGCTGCGGCCAAAGAAGCCAGTCATTTGTGACATCTGGCTCTATAAACGGCGAAATTTATATCAAGGAGCGTTCGCAGAAGAGACTTCTTCCATTTTTGAATCAGCACAATGTATCCACTTACTTTTGGCCCGATTTAGCATCTTTTCACTACAGCAAGAAAGCGTTGGAGTGGTATAATGATAATAATGTGATTTTTGTACCAAGAGAGGCAAATCCACCAAACTGCCCACAGCTCAGGCCAGTGGAGAGATATTGGGCTCTTGTTAAAAGAGAATTACAGGGCACGAAAAAGGTCTCCCAGGACATGCAATATTTCAAACGTAGATGGACCACCTGCTCTAAAAAGGTGACAGAGACTACCATAAAAGCTCAAACGGGAGGGTTTCCGGAAAAAGTGGATAACTTTGTTCGTAGTGGTTAGAATTCCATGCGGTTCTTTTTGTTTGATTTTGTATTAAACTCATTTAATAAAAATTTGGTTTGAAGTCTTAAAATACAGTGGTTTGTTTTTATTTAACTTTATGTGTGTTAGCATTTTTATGATCTCACTCCTTATCAAAGAATAGCTCAGCGGTAGAGAGCTACACTAGCAATCTTAAGGTCGCAAGTGCGATAACCGGTGGCGGCAATAAAAAAATTTTGTAAAATAAAAAAATATTTTTTTTTTGCGAAGAATTTTTTTTTTCTTTTTTTTAATTGATATAAAGGAGCGTTCAAAAAGTACTGAGAACTCCTATGACAACTCAATGTTAAAGTTATTGGTGTTTTTCTTAAGAATGCAGTACATCTAGATCATCAATTGTAGTGCTTTTTCTACTGCTTCGGCATCTCTTTTTTCCTGGGTTATTATATGTTTTAAAATAATACAAAAAGGAAGTCGGTGTCATTACAGGTAGTCCAAAGGTAAATTCTATGTTGCCACCGATTTACCCTTGTATTTTTCTGTCAGGATTGTTAAAACTCTAGTGAAAACTCATGGATGCAAACTTGTGTTGCATGGTGTTTTTTGTGTTTGGCATTTCATATTTTTAAACTTTGATTGGTTTCATTTTCAATTTTAAAGTTTTTAAAATATAAACTCTCCAACATAAACAAAAAACTTAAATACCACATAAAAATATGTTTTCTGTTGAATACATACATATTATTTTTGATAGATTTCATGTTGAAACTTTTTGAAAAAAATAAAAATTACAAACTTATTTTTATGATGTCCTCAAATGTTTTCGATAGTTTAACAAAAAAGTTTTTTTTAACACTCATTCTAATATAAAGTTTTCTCTCTAACATTTTATGACATGAATCATTAAATGTTTTATTTTTAGTTTTGCACTACATAATTGAAATATAAGTCGTGCATTAGAATGGAAACTAATAAAATTGTATTAAAATGTGTTTATTTAAAAATCTAAAAAATAAACAAACAAATACGAGTAATAAATGAGAATATTAAAAGTAACAGTATTTAGAATTTTAGTACTACAGATTATGAGTATTTTAATTATAATATTTAATAGTTTCCCAGCAAAATTGTCGGATGCAAAGAACTGGTTGTAGAACAACTTGTTCTTGCATGCAACCTGTTCTTATTTATGTTCTATCATCGGTGATTTTTGTTTGAGTTTGTCCCAAAAGCAACAAGTTATGTTCCTCCAAACTAGAACATGTTACTTTGGAGGCGTTCCATTTTGACTTCCAGGAATCAGTTTTAGAACCTGTTCTACGGAACCGGTGGTAAAAACACCTATTCTAAAACAGATTCAAAGGCAACTAGTTCATAAAAATTTTGCTGGGTTGTTTAGATAGTAAATCTTAAGGATGGATCGATTTTGTAGGAAATTTAAAAAAAAAAAAGTGGTTTTAGCCATTTTGCCTACAGGCTGTCGATTCTGGTAAATAAATTATTGTAAAATATATTTCAGTGGCCTTATCATGGAGAATTGACCTCAGCTAACACTGCTTAACAAATGAAAAAAGTAAAACAACAAATTTTTGTAACAAAATTTCACATGCCCAAATTTTTTTAAAAATATTTTCTACACTTTTATTATCGATCCACCCTAATTCACGTACGTTTATATAGAAGATAAATATTTATTGTTTGTTTTTGTTGAAATGTGTTTTAATTACTTTTCGTAGATTGCAATGTAATTTAAAAGCAATATTTGATTATGTTAATGTTTTTTCTAATAATCGTTTGTAATTTATATTTTATTGACATATTTACCAAGGACCACCCATTTATAAATATTTCATGAAATTTATTTTTAAATTCTTTAAAAAAAATCAAATTTTGCAAGCAATTGAATTGAAATAATTCAATGTTATGAAACAACTCACTCACATGGCACTTGTTGTCGTAATCAACAAAAATGTTTTTCTTGTTTATGAATTTGGAATGACTCAGAACAATATTGCGACGAGAAGCACAAAATGTGCAAAAAATTAAACTTTCGAAATTAATCGAAAATTAACAAAGATATGAAAAAACGAGTAAAAAGGTTAAAGTCGGGCATGCCGACTATACAATACCCTACACCAGTCTGGTGTATTGTTTGGATCCGAAATGCGAATGGGTTAAAATGGGGCTTATGTCAAAATTTTCTATAATGTGAGTCAGCGCACCAAATTTCATTAAAATATCTTAATATTTGCGACCTGCAGTTTGTAACCAAGCCAATTTTGGGGGGACCCTTATATGGGCACTAGTTCTAAACATGGACCGATGTTCACCAAAATCAATAGGCTTCGTCCTTGGGCCAACATAGGTCTATGTACCAAATTTCATCAAAATATCTTAATATTTGCGACCTGCAGCGTATAAACATTATAATTTTGGTAGGACCCTTATATGGGTACTAGGTCTAAACATAGACCGATGTTCACCAAAATCAATAGGTTGCGTTATTGGGCCAATATAGGTCTGTGTACCAAATTTCATCAAAATATCTTAATATTTACGACCTGCAGCGTATAAACAGTATAATTTTGGTAGGACCCTTATATGGGCACTAGGTCTAAACATGGACCGATGTTCACCAAAATCAATAGGCTGCGTTATTGGGCCAATATAGGTCTGTGTACCAAATTTCATCAAAATATCTTAATATTTACGACCTGCAGCGTATAAACAGTATAATTTTGGTAGGACCCTTATATGGGCACTAGGTCTAAACATGGACCGATGTTCACCAAAATCAAACTTGTTCGTCCTTGGGCCAACATAGGTCTGCGTATCAAATTTCATCAAAATATCTTAATAGTTGCGACCTGTAGAGTGCGCACAAGATTGCATGGACAGACAGACGGACGGACATCGTTAAATCGAAATAAAAAAAAATTCTGAACCGATCGGTATACTATAAGGTGGGTCTACGACCAATATTTTTTGGTGTTACAAACATCAGCACAAACTTATAATACCCTGACCACATAGTGGTGTAGGGTATAAATACAATACTTAAGACCAAAACTGCTCGGAAAAACCATTTGATGCATTGCGTACTTCAAAATTTTCATTGCAATATTAAAAACTGGCAAAAATATTCATTTTACCACGAAAACTTTGGTAATGGGTGCGACAAACTCATACATTACCTTGTAATGTGTACTGGGTTAATTACTTCGATAATTTTTTTTTATTTAAATTTTGTAAATATTTTTAAAGTGGTCATCATTGTTATGATATAAAAGAATCATTAAATATATTTTTACTATTGTTTAACAACGCATTTTTCATTTCTTTTTTTAATGAAATTTTATTTGTTGATATTTGTAATATGGTGGTTACTCTTAAAACGAAAAAGTTTATTCAAATCGCATGTAGGATAAAAGAATTAACCAGTTACTTTTTCATTCCCTATCTGCAACTAAATTCCGATTCCATTTAAACTAATTTATATTTTGGATCAAAACATTAGATGGATCTTAACCAGACTGGTGTAGGGTATCATATAGGCGGCATGCCCGCCTGTTTTTTTATAAGGAGTGAGATCATAAAAATGTTAACACACATTTTTGCCTATAACTTTGGTTTAAAACTTCTCATATTTTTTTTTTACAATTTACATTTTAAAAATATGTCAGTTAATAAATTAATTTACATCATGAGTTTTAATTTGCAATTTTTTACACAATGAACGATTAAAGAAAAGTGCGTTCAAAAATAATTAAATATTTTCAACAAAACCAAACATGGACATACAAAAAAATTGCCAAAGAGACTAATGTATGCCGCCAAACAGTTTCAAAAGTGGTAAAAATACGTCTGGAACACCTAACAATTAAAAGGAAGCCGGGAACAGGAACAACGACTGGTTATCGTAACATTGGTCAGGCATATAAAGTTAAAAGCATCCTTAAGAGAGCTCCTAACACATCTGGCAGAAAAACAGTTCAGTTAGGACAATGCTCGGAGTTTTTTGTACGTAAAGTGAAACGTAAGGCAGGACTAAAGTCCTACAAAGTTCAAAAAGTTCCCGATAGAAACGCTTTTAAAAATTTGGAGGCCAAAACCAGAGCTCGAAAATTGAAATCAAATCTTATACAAAAATACAACTGTTGTGTATTGGACGACGAAACTTATGTCCTGGCTGATTTTTCGCAGCTCCCTATTCAATAATTTTATGTTTCCGATGTTCGAGGAAATGTTGCGGAAAAATTTAGGTCGAAAAAGCAAACGAAATTCCCTAAAAAATTCCTAGTATGGCAAGCCATATGTAGCTGCGTCCAAAGAAACCAGTCATTTGTGACAGCTGGCTCTATAAATAGCGAAATTTATATCAAGGAGTGTTTGCAGAAGAGACTTCTTCCATTTTTGAGTCAGCACAATGTATCCACTTACTTTTTGCCCGATTTAGCATTTTGTCACTACAGCAATAAAGCGCTGGAGTGGTATAATGGTAATAATGTGGTTTTTGTACCAAGAGAGACAAATCCACCAAACTGTCCGAAGCTCAGGCCAGTGGAGAGATATTGGGCTCTTGTTAAAAGAGAATTAAAGGGCACAAAAAAGGTCTCCTAGGACATGCAAGATTTCAAACATAGATGAATGACCTGCTGTAAAAAGGTGACAGAAACTACCATAAAAGCCTTAATTAATGGGTTTCCGGAAAAAGTAGATAGCTTTGTTCGTAGTGGTTAGAATTCCATGCGGTTTTTTGTTTGATTTTGTATTAAATTTCATTTAATAGGAATTTGGTTTGAAGTCTTACAATTCAGTGGTTTGTTATACCCTACACCACTATGTGTTCAGGGTATTATAAGTTTGTGCTGATGTTTGTAACACCAAAAAATATTGGTCCTAGACCCACCTTATAGTATACCGATCGGCTCAGAATTTTTTTTTATTTCGATTTAACGATGTCCGTCTCTCCGTCCGTCCGCTGTCTGTCTGTCCATGCATTCTTGTGCGCACTCTACAGGTCGCAAATATTAAGATATTTTGATGAAACTTGGTACACCGACCTATGTCAGCCCAAGGATGAAGCCTATTGATTTTTCTTAACACCGGTCCATGTTTAGACCTAGTGCCCATATAAGGGCCCCCCCAAAATTGGCTTGGTTACAAACTGCAGGTCGCCAATATTAAGATATTTTAATGAAATTTGGTGCGCTGACTCACATTATAGAAAATTTTAACACAAGCCCCATTTTAACCCATTCGAATTTCGGATCCAAACATTAGTTGGCTTTTAACCAGACTGGTGTAGGGTATTGTATAGTCGGCATGCCCGACTTTAACCTTTTTACTTGTTTTTTATTTAACTTTATGTGTGTTAACAATATTTTGATCTCACTCCTTATTAGACTAACACTCATTGCATTGTATTGGTATTAGGAAAATAAGTTATTGGGAGGAGGAAAGAGGGAATAGTATTTGTGGATATTTGATTTAAATTTCTCTAACAGGGAAGACTTCTGCGGGGAGTCTATTCCACATACGGCTGATAAACGAATTCTCTCTGTAATGCGACGTGCGATCCGCTGGACAATCAACTACAAAGGGATGGGCTCTACTTCATAAGAGAATATTACGAATAAAAACTTGGGCTTTAGGGATAAGTACACTTATCTCAACAGTGCACTTCCCATTCCGACGATGCTCCAACGAATCAATACAGTTGGATACCCAACTGGCATTGATAAGCGCCGATGCCCTCCTTTGCACACGGTCCAGCAGCTCCAAAATAGACTTCGAAGCTCCTGCCCATATATAGGAATTGTATTCCATTTTCGGCCGGATATAGATGGTATAAATAGTGAGTAAATCGGATGGAGTGAAGTACTTCTTGCACCGACGTAAAAAACCTAGACACTTGAATGCTTCTTTTGACACCTGAAAAGCATGCTTATTCCAACGGACATCACACTGAATTTTCATGCCCAGAACATCAAGAGTATCCGATTCCTCAATATCGATATCACCCATATGAACAGATGGCAGTGTTAACCCGCAGCCCAATGAGTGAATATGCCACATTGGGTATTGCGTGCATTAAAGTCGACCTTATTCGCACGATCCCACTCTGAGATTGTAGAAAGGTCACGATTTAGTGTGTCATTCATAATCGGCCTTTTGCCCCCAATCTCCTCAGGTCTTGGCCTATGATTGAAGGAAAATGAATGACAAATGTTGCTGTCATCTG
Organism: Leucophora obtusa; assembly: GCA_949987735.1. Lineage (NCBI taxonomy): Eukaryota > Metazoa > Arthropoda > Insecta > Diptera > Anthomyiidae > Leucophora > Leucophora obtusa. Next base: position 63,703,139 of record OX465295.1, read on the forward strand.
TGAAAGTTTGACTAAGCAGATCATTGAGAAAGATAATAAATAGTTAAGGAGAAAGAACAGAACCCTGCGGTACCCCTGAATCGAGCTGAAACTCGTCGGATGAGACCCCATCTATTACAACACGAATAGTGCGATCTCTGAGAAAGCTCGAAATAAAACGAGCGAAGTCATTACCCACACCAAAGGCAATAAGCTTTGATACAAGCGCCCCTTGCCATACACGATCAAAGGCCTTTGAAATATCCAGAGCAACCACTTTGCTCTCACCAAAACGCTGAATGGACAGACTCCAACGCTCCGAGAGGAACGCTAACAGGTCTCCCGTAGAAGTGACTTAGACTCTGGATAAGTCACTAGATAGTAATTAACCATACTCTCCATCACCTTTGAGAGCGCAGAGCATATTGCGATCGGGCCGTAATTTTCAGGGTTATTAGCCGCATCCTTTTTAGGGATTGGCTGAACATTGGCAACCTTCCAGCATGATGGGGAAAACTCCCGCATGATAAAAAGCGCTAAATAGGTTTAGCCAATGGACGAGCTAGCGTCGAAGAGCACTGTTTCAGCACCAGTGCGGGTATACCATCCGGCCCCGATGACTTATTTACCCTTCTAACTGCTCGAGCTCGGAAGAATGTCTTAAGTTGATTGCTTTCCGGCAAGAATGAATTACCTGCAAACATCTCAGCTAAAAGGTTAGCCTTATCAACCGGTTCAGTGAATATTTGGTCATCCTTTATAAGAGTTGGGATAGATGAACTAGCATTATCCTTTACTATATTTACGAATGACCATAAGCTCTTGCTACCCCGGGGAGCAGAAAGAACTTTAGTACGAAGACGTTTTTCGTAAAGAAAGTTTTCACGACTAAGTACTTTGGAACACTCATATCTCGCCTGTTTGCGAAGCAGAGCAGTATTGGCGTTCTTATTATCCCGCCAATTTTTGAACGCTAATTCTCTGGATCTGACTGCGTTTCTGCAAGTCTGGTTAAACCAACATTTATCTTTTAGTTTAACCGAAATTTGTTTCGAAGGAATGAAAGATTTCATTCCAAGCAATATAACCTGTTCGACCATTTTCGCCGCGGCATCGACGTTGTCGTCGAGGAAACAGAGTTTCCAATTAAAATGCCGGAAAAAATCGTTGAGCTCAGCCCAAAGTGCTTTTACGTAAATAAAAACTGAACATTTCGCATGCGGTTGCCGAAACGTTTCGAAGATCGGAGAACGAAAAAGATGCTGAAATGTTACAATGATCCGAATTGCCGAGAGGTGCAAGTGTTCTTACTTCATCTTGTCCGGATGAGAACTTTATACTCGTTTAAATTAAAGAAAATTTTATTTTCTGTGATTTTTGACTATTATTTCATATGTCTTGTGCTTTAGGCCATATTTTCATATGAAGAAATTATGTACCTAATTTTGTCTACAAATGAATAATATTTTGACATTTAATATTAAATGTTTCTCTATGTGGACAGTAAGCCATAGAATCGTTTTGGTTTTTACTCTTCTTTTCCATGCATTTGACATGATGTCACTCACGGGGAAATTGTCCCTAAAGAAAATTCCGATTTCTCAGAAATTTCGTGATAGAGTGGACATAAAATTAATGGATCCTTATTTTTTCTCTTCTGCCCAATCTCAAGTTTAAGTGGTAAAAATATTTCAAAACAATATTGGTAAATTGGGTTTACAGAGCTAAACAAGACATGCAACTTCATGCTCAGCTATTTTGGTTATTCTTTAAATTCTAAATTTTAAGAACGTCTGGTGAGCAGTTCAGCTATAAAATTTATATAATTTATATTTCACTCGATTTGATTTGAGTGAAGTGTTTCGACTTTTTTGATATTCGTGATTGACTTTTTACTAAGCGTTCTTTTCAACTATATTTTTAATTCAGTAGGTTTGAGGGTAAGAAGAAGAATCTTTTTTTTTTCAAAAGCTATAAATACATTATTAATTTGCAAATCGGACTAAATCTAGTATCTGCCTTTTTTTATGCACAGGCTTCATCAGTGATTTTCCATTAAATTGTATTATTGTTTACATTTTATTGTCAGATTGTCTCTATATGATAATATTTTTCAACAACCTGTCGGCTGTAGGAATTGAACCCATGCACTCCCACATTACAAACTTAACTATACTACAGTTCGACAGCTTAGCCATCTCACCCACGTAAGGCCTTGCTCATAGTGTGGCTAATTCATAGTTTTTCTTTCAAAGGAAATCGAATAAATTTGAATTCCCTAAATTACAGCTATCTTCCCATACAAGCAATTCTACGTTTTTGACTCCTCCCTTTTACCCCTTAGACATGAAATTGAGCTGCCAAAAAAATACGTATTCATTAATTTTGTATCCTTTATCACATAGGGAAATTTCAACAAAATCGGAATTCACATCTGGTAGGATTCCCTTGTGAGACCATATAATTTCCGTTATTTCCTATAGAAAAGAAACAAGTAGAAAGATGTTAATAGCTGTGAGGTGTGTCACAATTTTATCGTTAGTACATCTAACTAAATGACAACATTTTCCTTTTTTGTTTTCTCTGTACGAGTTGTGTATCCTGACTTTGATATAAAATAATAATAATAATATAAGTACAATTTATTTGTCCGTAGGTACATTTTCAAAGTGCTATGAGTCCATTTGTTTTTAAAATGGGATTTACCTAAAAGATAACTTTGCTAAAATTTTTTTATACAAAATTACCCAGTCAGAAATCGCCAGTGGTACAAAAAATAAATGTTAAAAATAAATAACTGGCAGAACAATTATTTGGGACGCTTTGCCAGCATTTGAAAAAAGCGTTTTACCAGTATTTGTTTTACAAAAATTTCAGACGGTTCCGAGTTAAAATCCGGTTGCATGCAAAAATTTTTTTGGATTTTTTTTAAATTAAAATTTTTTTTGTTTTATAAAATCAATTATTTTGTTTGTGGGAAAGCTCCTTCAATACCAACTTTTTTTTACCCTCCCAACACTGGCATACTAATTACAAAAAATTCTTTGCCAGTACCAGCATTTTGGCACAGCCAGTAGTTGTCCAGCTATTATCACTCATTTATGTGTTTAGCCATCGAATATTATATGTTTCGTTAGCTCAGTGGGTAGAGCAATCGTCTGCCAATCTGATGGCCTGGGTTCAAATCACGGCAGAACCAAAAAAAATACATATGAACTTTTTTTAAATTTTATTTTGGAAAATATATTTCCAGACCACCTATTTATTGGTTTTGCCAGCGTTTTACCAACGTTTAAGAATTTTGTTCCTCCAGTGCTTTTCCGGCGCTTTTTGAACAGCCGGTCCTTTTGTCTAATGATGTTATCATTTTGGGAATGGGAAAGCACTTTTTGCCAGTACTTGTACCACCTGCTAAAGTGCTTTGCCACCTCTTCACCGTTTGTATTTTTCTGACTGGGTAGTGTTTTGAATGAAAAATTAGTAAAATTTAGCGAGTACTGATCGCATCCAGACAAACTGTATGTTGTTGGAAATCCTATAAAATTTAATTAAATAATACCTTATTTTTATCCCCAAATAGTCGTCAGATTTACCATTACAGTGCCTTAAAGATGAGCAAACGTTTCATTGTTTTAAACTATTTCAAAATAAAATTAGCAACGCTGAAATTTTAAAATAAATAGAATTTTTCTATACTTGCTGCGACATAACAAATCAGTGAAGCTTTTTTAATGTTAAAAATTTTTTTTAATTTTTGTTGATATCGCAAATTTTTATTTAAAGGCCACGTCTAGAGCTTTAGAAAAATTATTTCCTTTTTGGAACGAATTCCCTAAAATTTAATTAAATTTTTGAATTCAAGAAATGAATTCAATAATAAGAAAAAAAGGAATGAATTCCTGCGGATTAATTCAAAGAATTTAGATTTAGCGAACTAATTACCTGACTAAAAAATTTAGCATTAAATTAAAAAAAAAAACATTCAATAACGAATTCATTAAAATGGAGTTAATTAATGAAGGAATTACCTTTTTCGTTTAATTCTCTGAAGGAATTCATTTTTCGCTTAATTCCCCGAAGGAAAAAGGACTAAACTTTTTCTGCAGGAATTAACTTTTGATTTAATTCTCTGAATATATGTTTTTCATTTAATCCCCTAAATCACTTAACTTTTCACGTAAGACTGTAAAATTAAAAACGAAATATTATTTATAAAATGCTAATGTATTTTTTTTACAAAAATATCATAAACTTTGGACTACTTTTGTACAAAAATATATTTTTTTAAATAAGGTTCTTTTGCATAAGTTTTTTTTCTATTTGTTTGAAAATAAATTGTGAATTCTATTTGGAATTTGTCATGTTTGGTCTTAAACCCGAACGAGGTACAGTGTTAAATAATATTCCGTAATTTCAACATTGTAGTCATTGATATGGTATAATGGGTTAGGGTGTATTACAAAAATAACAAATAATCGTTGTAATAATCGTTTGGTTTACTACTAAAGGAAATTTGGTTAAAGCAACAACAAATAATAGCTTTATGAAAAAAAAAGATGTGATTTTTCTTGTAACACATACATAACTAGTAAAAATGTTGAATTTATTTCTCAATTCATTATTTACTTGGGAGTGTACATACCTAAATGCAAAACCTTAAATCTATATTATAACCTAGAGAGAACCTCATATAGACAATCTGATAATAGTGCTTGGTAATACCTGAAAATGCATTAATTGTCAACCATTGGATCTAGGAAAGTTTTTTTCACAAGTTTTTTTCTCTATTTGTTGTAAAATAAATTGTTAATTCTGTTTGGAATTTGTCATATTTGACCTGCAAACCGAACAAAAATAACACTCATTGTATCAGTCTTCAGATCAACTAAAAATCTAAAGTAAAAAAAAAAAAAGTTTTGAAAAAAAATTTTTTTATTGTTAAATCGAACCTGGAACTCCAGAATGACAGACGACAGTCAACGATCTGAGCTATCTCGACATATTTTGTTTGATAGATAAAAACATTATTGCCCTGCTATGCACAAGTATATTTACGCGCCAGCATAAAAAAAAATCAAAAATATGTGGTTATATACATCTTTAACAGGGTTAAAAAATATTGAGTCTAAAATTGATTTTGTAAAAAAATTCACGAAAATTCTAGAACCTTAAGACATCGGCTGATAAGTATGTAGGATGACACATAGGCGTGGCGCCACTAATCAAAAATCCATATAATTTTTTGGAACTACCAACCTTCTAATGATAATGATACCTATCAAAATTTAATGACAATTCGTTCATTAGTAAACTTTTTGCACTTGTTTAAACAGCACTTTTATTGAAGAGAATAAAGCAAAATATCTCGCAATGACAAAGTGGTGTTTTTATGCCAGTCAACTTTTATATCAAAGTATAGCTCAGCGGTAGAGAGCTAGACTAGCAAACATGAGGTCCCAAGTTCGATTCCCGATGGCGGCAATAAAAAACTTTTGTAAAATAAAAAAAATATCATTTTTTTTGCGAAGAATTTTTTTTTTTTAATTTTAATTGGTGAAAAAGAGCTTCCTTTGCACTCGATAAAAAAGTATTGAAAAAATGTTGAAGTACGAGTTCTCCTCTCCTATGACAATTCAATATTAAAATCATTAGTGTTTGAAAAAGTTAGATTGTGCTTTTTCTACTGCTTTGGCATCTCTTTTTTGGGGAGGATTTCAATGTTATTCAAAATAACTTATAAGAATTTCTTTAAAATATTAGCGATCTTAAAAGATTTGACAAAAAAAAAATAAAATTGGCAGTGGATAAAAGCCAAAGAATGCTAACTAATTTCGCATTAAATGGACTTATACCACTTTCAAAATAAATGGGTACATACCACAAAAGAAGTCAAAGGCAAATAACAATAATAACGATTTGAAAACAAAAAAGTTTTGCTTATATTTTTAATTCGAAACTACACTTGTAAAAAAATTATCAATTTATTTAAATTTGAAAGAAAATTTATTTAAACCTGTTAACTTATCTTAAAATATACTGAGTTCAGTGCTTAACCGTAATTATGAATAACAAATTTATATGGAAATACCTGTGGTTATCGTTTAACCTTGGTTATAATGGAAATAAATTACACGCCTTTAGTTAGTTTTTATAAATTAACTTTTAAATAACAATTTGCAAAAATGTATTGATATTTAATATTTTCAAATATTAATCGAATTTTATATTTTCTGGTTTTACCTAGGTTTTTTTGTATCAGTGTAATAAATATTTGACTTGCTTTTGATATGAATATTTATATGATGTTTTCATCTTTTGTTACTTCCTTTGACATTTATTATTTAATATAAACCTCATTCTCATACATTTTTCTTTATAAGCATATCAGTTTTCATATACGTGTTCTATTTCTAAAGATAAGAATAAAGATGAAAAATAGGCATAGAATTTGTTTCAATAATGGTTCATTAAATTTTCATTTACTTCAGGGGAAAAATGTGCAAAAAAACAAAGAACATGAAAAAGTTTTGTTGCACACATAATTACAAAGTTTATTTTGTTTTTCTTTATCATTTATTTGCGCCAAAAAAAAAAAAAAAATCTTTGGCAAACACTGTTTTTTTTTGACATACTTAAGTTTTGAAAAGAAATTGACATCATGAAAAGTATTTAAGTCATTGGTTATGATTAACCCATAAATGGGCGTTGATTATGAACGCAACTTTTTGGTTTTCAAACGAAAATAACTTGGTAAAACCAGCAATATGTACCAAGTAATTAAACGCGTAAGTAGCACACAAAAGGTTTCATGACTTACCAGTAGGGTTTGGGATTTCCCGGACTTTTTTATTTCCCGGGAAATATTTTTGAACAAAATTGTTAATGAAAACCACCTATTTAAGTAATTTTTGTTAAAAAAAAAACACTATTTCAGTACAAATTCAATCTGTGTAGCGAGAATTCAAAGTAAAAATATTAGAATGTTGAACATTTGATTTCACATAAATTACTCTAAGCACTTCCAAATGAATTGCATGATTCCAGCAGAAAGCACCCACTACTGAACTGTCTAAAACAAACAGTTTCATTACATTTGGCCCATTAGATATGATGGCCACAATGTTATTTTCCAAAGACAAATAAAACTCTTCTAGTCTTATTACTACAATTCTTCTCATTTCATCAGCATTACATCTTCCTGATATATAAACCAACCCCATGTTATAAAATGAATTATTTCCGTTTATACATATGTTCAAATATCTCTTTTGTGATATTCTTGTCCATTCATCTAAGATCTCCTATCTCCTATTGTTAGAAATATTGCTCGATATTTTCTTTTATCATGATATCTTTTACATTATTGTAGTAATTTAATACAATATTCTTTACATCGGTTTTATTTTTTGCAATGCCAGGTTTTTATCATAAAAACTTTCTCGAATAAACGAAGATCTAGTTATGGTGCGGATTGACATTCCGTCGACTGCGGCTAATTTGGATACCATTTAAGGAAATGTTTGCCCTACCATAAAACGTTCAATGCCTATTCAGCTTACACTTTTTTCTTCGGGTACTTTGCTAATTTTAGCTGGAACGTTATTCTTGTTGTTGTTTTCTTCAAGAGAAGTTGCATGACCATCAATTTTTTTTTTTTTGCGAACCAAATTTAGATGTCGGATAACCAAATTTAGATACCTCCGTTAACCATTAGTCTTTTAGGGCAAATATCACTGCGCTGCATTGTCCTTTTTTGTGAAGTATTTCCATACTCCTGACTTTTATTCTTTAATATAAAAGAATATATTAGTTTGAAAGCAGGTGTATTAAAATAAAGTAAACTTACTTGAAAATATGACATTTATTAATGAAAAAATTATTGGCCCTAAATATAAAGGAGTACATATTTTAAATTTGAAGTCGACTTTATTTTTAATCATACGGTTTTGTTCATTTGTTACACAAATATTTATGTTTTCAAACATTTTGATTTTTTGAAAATGAATTAACCAATCAGAATGCTCCAAAAATAAACGAAGTCAAGGTATACTGCCACCCAATATTTTAACTAAAGTCACTTTAACTAAAATATACATTTAAAAAATTTAGATAGTAAGGGCGGTTATTTGTAAGAAACAAAACTTTTTTTCATATTTCTTTTAAACATTTTACCAAGTTTTTAGGTTTTACTTAGAGTTTGCTAAAAACCGAAAAATTTGAAAACCGCGGTTTCGGTTTTCTAAAATTATAAAACCCGCGGTTTCGGTTATTTTTCGGTTTTCTTGTGATATTAATACAATTGTTTTAAATTAAATATATATAAGAATTAGATATTTTAACATGTCCAAAACTGTTTTTTCAAGAGTTTAAATTTTTGCAAATTGTTTAAAACAATTAAAGTTAAAATTTTATAAATTTCGCGGACTACGACATAGTACTTTTTTAAAAATACGCTGTGAAAATCCGAACTGAATATATGAAACTCAATATCTCGTAAACTACCTGACTTTTTGTTGACTTAACTTATGTTATCAGTAATAACGAAAAAAAAACAAAAAATTCTTTAAACTAATATTTAATGGAGAAAATGTTCATTACAATTAAATACAAAATTTTGTAAAATAGGAACTGAGCCCTTTTCGAAATTCATGATTCAATAATATCGCAGCCAACATTTTTCTGAGCGCTCAGAAATTATGACTCGTAAGAGACTAAAATATGATCATTTTCAGAGTGCTGAAATTCTGTATTCGACATTTTTTTTTAAATTTTTTTATTACTTCTAAATAACTTAAAAATTAGTCTTAAATGAAGCATAATAGCTCAGAAAATTCTAAATTTATCAATAATGCTCATAATTCAGGGTCTTTTATGAGTTGTAAAAGTGCGCTCGGAAAGAGGCTTCATCGGTGAAGAAATACTTCCTCATATAGCTATAATTTCAGAAGGTCTTAGGGCTCTTTTATGAGTCTTGTCGGATTCTAATTTGACACTGGAATGCAATCTAGTTAATTATTTTAATTGGTTAAAGTCATTGTTAAAAACCGACTTATTTTTGTCGGTTTTGAGGCTTGAAAAACCGCGGTTTCGGTTTCGATTAAAACCGAACAGCAAACTCTAGTTTTACTACTTAAATTTTGAATAAGTTATGCGAAAAATCTTTATTAGTTGAAATGCTCCTAATTATTTGGCAATGATTTTTTTGTGTGTCAAATGAATTGATTCCCTTTTAAAAGATTCTAACAATGACATTTTTGTTTTGGTATTTAAAATGTTTTTTATGACTAAAATTAAAAAATCCTATTCCAAACAAAAACAATTTAAAAAATTTAATATTTTTAAAATTTCCCGTTTTCCCGGGAAAAATATATTATTTTCCCGGGAATTCCCGCCAAACTTTTCCCGGGATTTCCCGGGAATTCCCGCCCAAACCCTACTTACCAGCCTATTTACTCGCTTCTCAATGTTCCAAAAACACTTGGGATGTCATTATCCTCTCGCTTACATAAATACCCAAGAGGTCTATTCACAAAAATTATGCAAACATATTTAGTTTCATCACTGTTTAGCATCCCTTTTAGGGCAAAAAAAAAGTGATATTTTTTATGTTGTTCAGGATTACTTCCTAAAAAGCTGCAAAAATATTCTAATGGATACATTGGAAGCAATGAAAGAAGTAATCTTTTTTGTTCAGAATTAATTCTAAAAAAGCAGAAAAAAATAATCTAACGGATATTTGGAAGCAAGAAAACATGATTTTTGTAAAACATGATTTCCAATTTTTTTTTATTTTTTTTTTCTGATTTTATAATCCAACAAGATTTATGTTCTTACACTATTATCTTTACAACTCCTTTAATTTCATTAAAATATCTTGTTTTTCACTATCGCTTTAAGTAAAAAAAATAAATGTTTGTCATATCCTGCTGTGAGGTGAATAGAGATCATTAAAAGTTCATCCATCTGTTGCAATTTTACAATATGATTTACATAAAAATTTGCATAAGTATTAACACCGAAGTTTTAAATAATGCATTCCATTTTATTAAATTTCTTAAAATTCATTTCTTTTAATTGAAATTTGGCATCGCAATCTGATATCGATTGTTGTCCTTGTAGCCACAATAATGGGTTTGCCCCATTGCGATGAAATTCGGATATATTATGGACGAAAAGAAAATTAGATACAGTTATTGTTATATTTTGGCAGCACACTCACATTTAAGATTTGAAAGGTGGGGTTCAGTGTTGTCAGTTTAGGGGATTTATCCCCAAATTGGGGATTTTTTTTCGTCAATGGGGATGAAAATTTCCGTTTGGGGATCTGCGGATTTATTGGGGATGACACGAAATTTTAGGGGATTTTTTGGGGATAACATATTATTGATTTTTTTATTTTTATGAATTTAACCCTGATAATTCTAAATATTTACATATTTCTTTTAAGAATGATGACAATAGTGCACGATTTTCAGCTACACAAATTTGTGTCTGGCAAGTTAATGTGCGTACAAACCTTAATTCCTTTTGGAGAAAATTTGGATTCCTTTTGGTTCCAAAATATTTAAGGTTATTCGAATGTAGTATGAGTTATAAGATCTTCTTAAATTAAATATATACTTTACATGTTATTCAATTGTCAAAAATTCAATCCATCTGCTGAAATATTAAAACTTTTTAATACAGTACCATATGCAACAAAATGTCTGAAGCTGATGAATTGGAAAATTTTAATTCTGAAAAACATATTTAAAATGAAAAGTTTTGGTTCATATTTTTTTTGCTGTTATTTAAATTTATTTGTTCTTTTTTTATAGGAGGGGGAAATTGACCCCTTGTGACATGTCACAAGACAAATCCCAGGACAGATCCCTGATCTTTGTTTTTTTATGAGAGTTCAGTAACCTGTCCTAGGATTTGTCTTGTGACATGTCACAAGGGGTCAATTTCCCCCTCCTATGACAACGCCATGTAAAAGTGACCAGTCTATTTCATATAAAGGAGCCAGTTCGGTGACAGTTTGTAAAAATTTCCCGTAGGGTAGTTATTAAAATAAAAAATTAAATAAATATATTTAGTATTTTTACATTAATTTTTAAAAAAAGTTACCGAATACGAATATTTTCCAGAAAATAAAAATTGGGGATTTTTGGGGATTACAAATTGAAAATTGGGGATAAGGTCTGAAAAAAAACTGGCAACACTGGTGGGGTTAAAAATTATTACATATTTGTATAGAAACATGCCTAAAAGTACTCGTGAAAACCTAATATGAGGATCAAAACATTTCTCAATTTTTTCAATTGACGTCAATGCCAATGCCAAAAAATTGCATTACAATTCAATGCCTATGAAATTTTTTCAATTGGCATTGATTAAACCAATGGTAATAAAATGAAAAAAATTATAAATTAAAAGAAGAATATAAAATTTCAATACTACTGAGTGTAGAAATGCTTATGACATGTCATTATTTTTTGAACTACCAGTAATGACTCCGACTTACTTTCTGCATTATTTTAAAATATATTGTAATGAGTTGCTAATAACTAGTTATATTTTCCATTATTTCAATTTATTGAAATCGCTTTCAATTGCAATTACTTGAATTACAATTGAACATTTTGTAATTGAACATTTTTTAATTACAATCACTTGAAATGTAATTGAGTTTTTTTTTTATATTTGAATTACATTTATTTGTAATTGAAAATTTTCAATTACAAATTATAAGTAATTGTAATTGAAATCCCCCAGGTCTGACCACAGTGCTCGGTCCTGTTGGAACCACATGTTTTACATCCATATGATCCAATTTTGGGCAAAAGAAATTATCAACGATCGATGACGCTCTCTGTTAAAGATGATGGCGTTGCCATCATCCTTTTCGAAAAAGTACCGACCGATAATACCGATGGTGATATTTTCAACAGGCGTACGGGTGTTGCCTGATTGTTCACTGTACCAGTCGAAATGAATTTGGCCACCATGTAAACCGTAAAATGGGCACAATGCGCGCATTGTGGCCACAATAGCACCCTCATTTTGATAACCCTTTGACGACCATAGGCAAGTATGCTTGCCAAAGGGTTTTTCTTACTTATAATTGCCCAGACAAAAAATAGAGTAAATATGTCCGAGGGTTATTTGTAAAGGAGGGCTGAGGCCACAAAAGTGTAGTGGGCGATAAATCCCTACCTGGTTGCACTTTCCCCTTGCGAGCCCTCGAAGTTGGTTAATTAGAATTCTTCATTTGAGGGGTAAAAGGCACAAACTTTGACAAGCGAAATGAAGGGCAAGCAAGGGGTATATGAATTCAATTTTTTGTGAGATATCTATAATTTAGTTGCAGATCATGAAAATAAATCAATAATAAAAATCGCGTTATCCGGAACGGCGGGGTCGTCAAATGTCATATATTTTTAGCAATCGAAATGAGGTGTATGGAGGGGTTCAAATCTTTGACAAGACTCAGAAAAAAAAGTTATTACAAAAGTCTGTTAAACGTGTTCTGATTCAATTGAACTAATTTTTCTGTTATTTTAGCTTAAAATTAAGGATTGAACTAATATTTTTTGTTAATCCAATTTAGCATAACAATTATTTTTACCCGCCTTTAAACTAACTTTGCACGCCAATTTTTAGTAATTTGTGTTTCTAATGTAAACCCAATTATTTCCAAATTTCCAAATGATTATATTTTTGTGCCTCTGCTATAAGTATCACATAGAGATGGCGCTATATTTTCATATTTTTAATTGTACGAGGGTACTATTTATATTTCGGGAACTGGCAACACTAATGTCAATAGCTAATATCTGGCAACACCATAAAAAAATTTGACATTTTTTGATGTACAAGTGCTATATGTTTTGTTTACAGTGAGTTAAGAAAACCAATTTGGCCTAAAAATGGAAATTTCAAGAAAAGGTTTTCGTTGGATTATTTTTCACAACTTTCGACGTGGATTATCTCAACAAGAATGTGTCGATGAACTCAGTTCTTTGTATGGCGATAAATCACCATCAAAAACCACAGTATATGGCAGGTATAGTGAATCCAATCGTGGTCGTAGTTCGGTCGCCGACGAATTCCGTTAAGGTCGTCCAAAATCGGTTGTTGTGCCACAAAAAATCGTTGCAGTACGTGAACTGATAATGCAAGATCCTCATGTGGCATATCGTGAGATAGAGGCATCCTGGCACATTAGTTCCACTTCAGTACATTCGATTTTGCATGAGCACTTAGTTGTAAAAAAAATTTGCTCTAGTTGGATACCCCATAATTTATCAATCTTTAAAAAAAAGAGGTTCGCGTCGATTTGTGTAAGGGAATGATTAAAAAGTTCGACCGTGTTGCTTCAAAAGACGTGTATAAAATCGTGACAGGTGACGAATCATGGATATATGCGTATGAGCCGGAAACAAAACAGCAATCGACCGTGTGGGTATTCCAAGATGAGCGAAATCCAACAAAAGTTGTTCGTGTAAGAAGCACAGCGAAGCAAATGGTCGCCAGTTTCTTGAGCAACGTATGATCGTCAATTCTGAGTGGTATACGACCATTTGTTTGCCGGAAATCTTCGGAGAAATTCGTAAAACTAACCCCCAAAGACGAATGATTCTCCATCATGACAATGCGTTCTTTCACACAATCTCGTCGAACAGGTGAATTTTTAAACAGTCAAAACATGGAATTGATTACTCATCCTCCGTACAATCCTGACTTGGCACCCAATGACTTCTTCTTTTTCCCGAATATCAAAGGTAAACTGCGTGGTCAAGGATTTACGTGCGCCGAAGAAGCAGTTGAAGCGTTCAAAAACCATGTTTTGGAGGTGTCTCAAGAGGAATGGAAAAACTGCTATGACAAATGCTTTGAACGAATGCAAAGTGTATTGATCATCAAGGGGAATATTTTGAAAAACAATAAAGCCATTTTCATTTAAAAATGTTTGTTATTATTTGCTATTTTGTTTACAATTTGCCATCAAAAATAAATAATAACAATAAATTCTTTTAAAGCACTGTATGTGTATTTGCAACCATGCATATGAATTTACTTTTGTTGTTTTCTGTCAAATTCAATCTAAGTTGAATGTATAGTTTAAGTGCTCCTGAGGTTGTTGCAGTTGTTGTTACAACTGAATGCGTTCTGTGCCTTACGGTAGCAAGTTGTATGTTAAGTGTTTCTCTGTTAATCACCAATGTTGTAATGTTAAGGGGAAAGCCTAACTTGGAAGATTAAAAAAGAAATAATTTATCTCGGATTCCGCTAATAAAGGTGTTCTTTCATTTTCTTATTTTTTTGGGAAATTTTTGCTTACTGGAGATAGGTCTTGCTGCATGTTGCACCAGAAAGATATTTATAAAATATTATAACCGCGTTCCCCCTTAAACCACTTTCAGTAACAATAACAGCAGTTTAAATAAATCGAAAAATATAAATATATAAATTTATGTTGAAGTGTAGCCAACAACATGCATGTTGTACATAAATTGGAATTACATATTGAACTTGGCACCTCTTCACTACAAATTAACAACATATAATTGACATTAAGAGCATTATAAGAATTTGTTTTTGAATTTAAGATTGTTAAACAGAAATGATACATTTGTTTCTATTCCTACGAAAAGTCTATGACTTTAGTTGTGACTTAATTGTATTCTCCTTGTGTTTGTTATTACAAGCCCGTATCGCCACAATCATACACCCAGGGGACTTCTGCAGTCCGAATTTGTTAGTTATTCAAGTAGTATTTCAGTTTTGTTGTTTTAAATGAAACATTCATTTGTACACTCATAAAAAAAGCCCATACAAATAGTTGAAAGTTCTGCTAAAATAACAGAAAATAGTACCTGTATTGAAGGAGTGAGATCATAAAAACGTTAACACACATAAAGTTAAATAAAAAACAAACCACTGAATTTTAAGACTTCAAACAAAATTTTTATTAAATAAAATTTAATACAAAATCAAACAAAAAAAAACACATCGAATTCTAACCAATACGAACAAAGTTATCCACTTTTTCCGGAAACCCTCCCATTAAGGCTTTTTGGTAGTTTCTGTCACTTTTTTAGAGCAGGTGGTCCATCTACGTTTGAAATCTTGCATGTCCTGGGAGACCTTTCTTGTGCCCTTTAATTCTCTTTTAACAAGAGCCCAATATCTCTCCACTGGCCTGAGCTCCGGGCAGTTTGGTGGATTTGCCTCTCTTGGTACAAAAACCACATTATTACCATTGTACCACTCTAGCGCTTTCTTGCTGTAGTGACAAGATGCTAAATCAGGCCAAAAGTAAGTGGATACATTGTGCTGACTCAAAAATGGAAGAAGTCTTTTCTGCAAACACTCCTTGATATAAATTTCGTTGTTTATAGAGCCAGATGTCACAAATGACTGGCTTCTTTGGCCGCAGCTACATATGGCTTGCCATACTAGGAATTTTTTAGGGAATTTCGTTTGCTTTTTCGACCTAAATTTTTCCGCAATATTTCCTCGAGCTGTGAAAAATCAGCCAGAACATAAGTTTCGTCGTACCATTACGCAACAGTTGTATTTTTGTATAAAATTTGATTTCAATTTTCCAGCTCTGGTTTTGGACTCCAAATTTTTAAAAGCGTTTCTATCGGGAACTTTTTGAACTTTGTAGGATATTTGTCCTGCCTTACGTTTCACTTTACGTACAAAAAAGTCCGAGCATTGGACTAATTGAGCTGTTTTTCTACCAGATGTGTTAGGAGCTCTCTTAAGGATGATTTTAACTTTATATGCCTGACCAATGTTACGATAACCAGTCGTTGTTCCTGCTCCCGGCTTCCTTTCAATTGTTAGGTGTTCCAGATACATTTTCACCACTTTTGAAACTGTTTGGCGGCATACATTAGTCTCTTTGGCAATTTTTTTGTATGTCCATGTTTGGTTTTGTTGAAAATATTTAATTATTTTTGAACGCACTTTTCTTTCATCGTTCATTGTGTAAAAAATTGCAAATTAAAACTCATGATGTAAATTCATTTATTAACTGACATATTTTTAAAATGTAAATTGTCGAAAAAAAAAAATATGAGAAGCTTTAAACCAAAGTTATAGGCAAAAATGTGTGTTAACATTTTTATGATCTCAATCCTTACGCCAGCAGAAATTTCAATGATATTAAGAATCATGGTCTACTAAATTTAGGTGAGCTAAATTTTAGCTAAAAAAGTTAGCTGAAATACAATAATTTGGAAGAAATGCTGTTTAATTGAAATGAAAATTACACAGTTGAAATCAGCGCATGTTTTCTGCTAAATGTTAGTTGATTAAAAATAGGTAAAAAAATTCAGTTAACATTCAAAACTTTTGAAGAATGTTCGTTTAATAGAATTGAAAGTGGGTCAGTTGAGATCTGCAAACTTGGTGCTGAAATTACAATCACTTTTTATTATTAATTGAATAAAAACAAATTAATGTTAATATTGTTAATTTTATTTTCGTATAAATTACACAATCGACAAAACACTATTTGCACTAATGAAACTTTTATTTTCTTGGCAATATGTGTGCGAGCGGGAACTGTATTGTTTGGTTTCTTTTTTTTTATCATCTACCCGCAGGTAGAATTAAGATGAAAATGTTGAAGGGCTGAAATAGAAAAACAAATTCTTTATATTATAAAACAAACCTTATTATTTTAGTTCTTTAATAAAATTTTTAATTGCGAAATGTTAAAAAGCATGTTATTTTGGTATTTTCAAAAAATATTATTTTAAATTTCCCTTGCCAGGGTTGCCACTTTATTACTGGTGTTTTTAAAAAAAGGCAAAATCAGCAGACTTCATTATTTATAAAATGAAAATTGATTCTTAATGCCAGATAAATTTTCTAGTCCTTATCGTGGCCCGATTTTAATTTTTTTTAACAAAGTTGGCACATGAACTTAAAAAGACAAGAAAAAACAATTTAGCTTTTGAATATATAATTTATTAGAATGAATTTAAAAAGGACCACGATAAGGACTACAGTTTTTTGTTAACTACGAAAGAAAAAAAACCACATCCAAATCGGTTTACCCGCTTTGGCTGTACAGTGGCAGCCGATTTTGAACTCATGGTTGTTGGATTTTGAACCTGTTTAAAGTTTAAAATTAATTTTACGCTAAGAAAACAGCAAACTTTCTAAAAACCGTGTATAAATTAAATTTGGATATCCTAGTTTTCTACATGTGCACCAAATTTGGGTCAAATCGGTTAAAGGGTAGTTGATATAACTAAGCCTATTAATCTTAAAAACGATGACAGAAAAGTTATTATATATTTCATTTCGGTCAAAATGCTATAATTTTGTAAATTGTTTAATTTATTTTATTATTTTTTTATTATTTTTTATACACACTGATTACTTTTTAACTAATTTAAAGCCATCAATACCTGCCTGATATGACGTGCCTTCACCCACAATCGTATAATCGTCATTGGCTTTTCTTTAAAGACTGTGTGCAATTCTTACGTCTTTGGATGTAGTTTTTTTTTTTTTGTTCTGCCGTATTATGCCATATAAGATCTCTAATAAAAACAATTAAACAAAAGCACACCCAAATAATTTTGTATACAATTTTACGGTTAGAATATTACTTTGAGACTAAAACATATTTTACAAAAAAAAAAAAAAAAAAAAAAAAAAAAAAAAAAAAAAAAACACATGTAAATTTTACTTCTTCGAATTTTTTATTGAAATTTTCGGAGCTTATACTGAAGAGTATGCTCTATCCAAATAAAATATAAAAAAAATTCGAGAATTCGATTGGAGAAAATTCGTTCATCTGAACCTAGTTGTTGAAGTTGTGAGTGTATGCAATAAAAAAAAGTTTAGAAAAATAGCAGGTCAAATAAAGCTGCACTAACAAGAAAGGTATCCCATTTGTATTGGAACTTGTTGTTGGTTTTAATTAAAATTCATATATAATAACTCCTATTCATGTAATCGAGAGGGTGTGGAAGCTTTTTCGATATTTTTTATCGTTCGGCTATCGTTCCCATAGCGCCTTTTTCACCAGTATTTCAAATAATTGGCAACCCTGGGCAATACGCATATCAAAATTTTTATTTTATCGAGTGGAAATTTTCCACTTTTTAAACCTTAAACGTGAGATTTCCTAAGATAATTTTTTCTTATTTAAATATCCTCCTGAAATTGCTAAATTTTGATTTTTTTTTAATTAGTGGGTTATTTCGTAAAACGCAACGCCTTGCGTTGTATTAATTTGTGCGTAAATTGTTATTGTAACAATTTACAAGGAAAACAACACAACGCAAGGCGTTGCTTTTTATAAAATAACACCCAGCAGAAATTACTGCTTGCTTGGAAGCAGTTTTGTCATGGAAAGTTGAGCAGTTAAGCGATTGCATTATTGATGATATCATGCCTGATTTTTGTTCGAGATAGTTCGCGTGAAAGCACTTGTTTCGAGATCCGAAAAGTCATGAATTCACCGGTTTTAATTAGTGCTCTTGTTTTTCTTTTAAAATATCGATAATTCATGCCTTCTCGGAAGTGCATATTATAAAGCATTTCAACTATTTAAAATCATGCCTTCTCAAGAGCACAATATTCCTGCATGTTTTTCCGTGAAGAAAAAATGCCTCTTATTTTTAGTAAAACCTCTGATTTTCATTAAAAAAAACTTTTTTTCCACATTTTAAAACATTTTGATAAAAGAACCGCAAAAATATTTAAGCAATCAAAATGTATTGCTCATTTCATGCCTTTTTGAAAGCACAGCAAAAAGCAATGTAAACAATTAATCAACTTAGGCCTATCATTAGTGCTGTTTACGAAGCTATACATTTTTAGAAGCGGTAAAAGTAGCAGTAAGGAAGCAGTTAACGTTTTTACTGCTTTTACATTTTTGCTGGGCACCCTTAGTTAAAAAATTATGCTTTCAAAAGATAAGTTTGATATTTTGTATATATTAAATACAAAATAAAATTAAAAAGTTAAATTGTTCGTTAAGATATTACTTGCTTCTCATAGTTCTTAAATAGATGGTCATAAATTGGTAATTCTTAACAGCCATTTTTAATAATTTAATATAATTATACCAAACAACTTTTACATTGTTCAAAAATCGTTTGTCATATTTATCTCCAGTTATAAAACCAATATTAGTTTAGAGATATAAGCTTATGACCATTCTCTAGACTCTTCTTTCAAAGTAATTTTATGTACACAAATACATTAAATAAAATAATGATGACAAAGCGTGAATGTTCACGTTGTAGTATACTCTTTATTACTTGAAATTAACCTTTTTGAAATGTATACACAGTAGAAAGTGTCCTCCTTCAACCTGTTTGTTATCATCAGGGCAAGGGACATCATATAAATACATGTTTTATAGTGAAAAGCATGAACAAAATAGCGTAGATTTGTAAATGCATATTCTTACATATTTTGCTATAAATGCATATTTTGCTATAAATATATATTTTAAAAATAATAAATTATAAATAAATAATAATAAATTATAAATAAATAATAATAATTCAATAAAAAATGAGTAAAAAGGTTAAAGTCGGGCATGCCGACTATACAATACCCTACACCAATCTGGTGTATTCTTTGGATCCGAAATTCGAATGGGTTAAAATGGGGCTTGTGTCAAAATTTTCTATAATGTGAGTCAGCGCACCAAATTTCATTAAAATATCTTAATATTTGCGACCTGCAGTTTGTAACCAAGCCAATTTTGGGGGGGACCCTTATATGGGCACTAGTTCTAAACATGGACCGATGTTCACCAAAATCAATAGGCTTCGTCCTTGGGCCAACATAGGTCTATGTACCAAATTTCATCAAAATATCTTAATATTTGCGACCTGCAGCGTATAAACATTATAATTTTGGTAGGACCCTTATATGGGCACTAGGTCTAAACATGGACCGATGTTCACCAAAATCAATAGGCTGCGTTATTGGGCCAATGTAGGTCTGTGTACCAAATTTCATCAAAATATCTTAATATTTACGACCTGCAGCGTATAAACAGTATAATTTTGGTAGGACCCTTATATGGGCACTAGGTCTAAACATGGACCGATGTTCACCAAAATCAATAGGCTGCGTTATTGGGCCAATATAGGTCTGTGTACCAAATTTCATCAAAATATCTTAATATTTACGACCTGCAGCGTATAAACAGTATAATTTTGGTAGGACCCGTATATGGGCACTAGGTCTAAACATGGACCGATGTTCACCAAAATCAATAGGCTGCGTTATTGGGCTAACATAGGCCTGTGTACGAAATTTCGTCAAAATATCTTAATATTTACGACCTGCAGCGTATAAACAATATAATTTTGGTAGGACCCTTATATGGGCACTAGGTCTAAACATGGACCGATGCTCACCAAAATCAAACTTGTTCGTCCTTGGGCCAACATAGGTCTGCGTACCAAATTTCATCAAAATATCTTAATAGTTGTGACCTTTAGAGTGCGCACTAGATTGCATGGACAGACAGACAGACGGACGGACGGACAGACGGACATCGTTAAATCGCAATAAAAAAAAATTATGAACCGATCGGTATACTATAAGGTGGGTCTACGACCAATATTTTTTGGTGTTACAAACATCAGCACAAACTTATAATACCCTGACCACATAGTGGTGTAGGGTATAACTATATTCTTAAAATGCACATTTTTTTAAATGTTTAGTACATATGTATTTTATATACATAAGTTAAAAACACGATTTTTAGTGAATAAACTTCCTTGCCCTTGCCCTGCTTATCATCATCAGTAACAACAGTCTATAATTTTTGTTAAAAGTAAATTTTTGCTTCAGGGAAATAAATAAAAGTAGTACTTTTTAAACTTTTTTGTGCACATCTATTAACAAGTACATGTTCTATGTATATTATTGGGTGGATTGAAAAAAATTTTAAATATATAAAAATATAGTTTTGCAAAAAACTCGTGGGTTATTTTACAATTTGTATAGAAAATCACCCGTTAGTTGCAAGAATAGTAAAAAACAATGATACCCTGCAACAGTCTGGTTAAAAGTCATCTAGTATTTGAATCTGAATTTTGTATCAAAAAGTTAGTAAAAAAATTTGTAAACAGTTTCCAATCGAACTTTACTATTTTTATACTGATTTTTAGTACAATTTCTTTTTAGTAATCATTTTTGCTATTCTCTTATTACAAGTTATGGAGTTTTTTACTAATTCTCGCTGCTGATTTCAGCAAAACATTTTACTAATTTTTCAAAACCGAGTACTAAATTTAGCAGAAAAATATACTAATTTAAAAAAAAAAAATTTTTTGATGTTTTACAATTCTTGTTTAGTTTATATTTGTTACTATTGATATATTCTTAGTTTGAAAATAACACTCAGAAAATTTTATTATATCTCCAATGCCTAAAAAGGTAATAACTGGAGAACCGTTTGCAATTTTGACTCCAAATTTCAAGTACGATGAAGTAATTATACGCTTGTTACAATCGATTTTTTTATTAATTTTTTACAGTTTTTTTATTTTTTAGTACACTTTTTTGCTAATTTCACCAGATTGATTTTAAATAACAGTTTACAACGATTTACTGAAATTTAGTAGCTGCAACTAATTATTTATACTAAATTCATTGTACTGAAATTGTGATATTTAGTAAGTTTTTTAACTGATTTTAGCAAATCGATTTTGAATTGCAGTTTACATACATTTTACTAAAATTTAGTAGCGGCTACTAATTTTATCTACTGATTTTATCGTACTACAGATCAGCAGACATGTGTTGCTAAAATTAGCAAAAAATACCGTTGGCCTCAAAACAGTTAAATTTCCCGTAATAACAGCAGAATTTTCAGTAGCCATTACAGACTTTTTTGGTTGAGTGTATGCATAAGTTTTGTCTTATTAAAGTTTATTCACAATCCTACTTTTTTGGAATTTTCGGAGAGTCTCTTTATTTTGGCTTCAATATCCACATATCGATGAGCCATTAGACAAATGTCATCAGCGTAATCTATGTCGTTTAGGTACTCTGCCATATTCCAACTAATTCCAAACGGCGCCTCCTTGTCTGTACAAACTGTATATTTTTGGAAATGCTATAAAATTTCCTTAAGTCTTGCATTATTTTTATCTACAAATAGTCGCCAGACTTAAAATTGCAGCACTTTAAACATGACCAAATTTTTCTTTGTTTTTAGCGATTTTTAATAAAGTTAACAGCACTGAAATTTTAAATTGAATAGTTTTATGCATAGTATACTATAGTAGCCCCACTCATTAAAAAATTGAGAGCTTGTCCTTATCTCATGTAGTTGTAGTGGTATTAAGAACCATATGTACAAGTACAATTACAAACACTACTTTATTTTTTCAAATGACAGAAAATGAGTAAAGCTACTATATTATACTATGGTTTTATGCTTTTCTTACCACAATATAACAATCAGTCAAGATTTTTTTTACGTTATAGTAAAAAGCATTTCATGTTAAAATTTCAGTGTTGTTAACTTTCTTTTAAAATCGCTAAAAACAAAGAAAAATTTGGCCATGTTTAGAGTGATGCAATTTTAAGTCTGGTGATTATTTGTAGATAAAAATAATGGAAGACTTAAGAAAATTTTATATGATTTCCAAAATTATACAGTTTGTACAGAACCGATCAGTACTGCCTAAATTTTACTATGTAATTTGATAAAAGGTTGATATCGCTAATTTTTCGTTAAAAGCCACGCCCACTTAAAACAAATGACAAAATGAAAAACAAACATTACGTTAAAATTCTGTACAATTTTCTGAACCATCGCCTTGCCTTTCGTGGCGAATTTAGCCACCATTTTAATCTTTAAAAATAAAGGCAACAACAATAAAATTAGAAAAAACTTGAATTGTGTTAAATTCGTGGCCACCACTGTATATAAAAAATTAGGAAAAATTGCTTTTTATGCACCTGTGAAAATTGTGCTGAAAAAAATATTGAATTGGAGTTCACCTTTAACACTTTTTTTTTTAACTTTTATTGAAGACAATAAAGCACAATATATCGCAATAACAAAATGGTGTTTTTATTCCAGTCAACTTTCTATCAAAGAATAGCTTAGCGGTTGTGAGCTAGACTAGCAATAATGAGGTCGCAAGTTCGATACCCAGTGGCGGCAATAAAAAAACTTTTGTAAATATTTGGGAAGATTTTTTTTTTAATTTTAATAGGTGAAAATGAGCTTCCTTTGCACTCGTTCCAAAAGTACTGAAAAAATTTTAAAGTGGGAGTACTCCTCTTCTATGACAACTCAATGTTAAAATCATTAGTGTTTATGTTAAAAAAGAAGTATATCTAGATCATCAGTTGTAGTGCTTTTTCTACTGCTTCGTCATCTCTTTTTTTGATGGGTTGTAGCATATTTTATGAAAACAATACATTAAAGTTAAAAGTTTCATAAAATTGTATAATAAGCTTCTTTGAATTAATGAAACTCTTATTAATGTTTCGAAAAAATTAATTGAAATTCAGCATATAATTTATAAAACAATTTCTTAGAAGTTCAAAAATAATAAAAACTATAAAACACTTTCATGAAAATTAATGCACACCGTTAAAACTCGGCCTTATGGTTACTTAAAATTATTTGAGAATTAAATTTGAAATACACAAAATGTATCACAATTTATGGAAATTAATGAAATGTCGAAATGAAAATAAAAAATGAAATATTATTGAACAATTTGATGTATACAATATAAAAAACATTTTCATTAAATTTATGAAGAGGAAATTTGTGAAATTCAATGAATTTTTTTTTATGAAATGATGAAGTTTTATGAAAGAAAAGCTATGAAAACTTTCATAATATTAATTAAATATTGAAGCGCTTATGCATAATTTAAGAACCTTGTAACACGTTTATAAAATGAATTTTATATGAAAATTTTGTTTTATAAGCCAGTTATAAATTAAAAAAGTGATTATGCATATGACCCTATATAAGGAAATTCATTACTGAATCTACGAAAATAATTCTATGAAATTTAATCATAAATATCATGAGCAGTAATTCTTTCAGTGACGGGCTACTTTATTTTAGGCTCGAGCTGTGCGAGTAGTCGAAACTGTGGGGCCCTGGTAAAAACCATGGAGGCCTAGAATTAATGTATCACCCTAATACATTCATTCTGTTATCTCGATTGTTTACTTTTCTTGAAAATTTGTTTGTTATGTATCCCTTCTAATGTTCTTTTGAGGTTTTTATTTCTCTTTTTGCTCATGGTTAGCAGTAGTTTTGCCTGTCATTATTCAGTTGGTAAAGAATGAAAATTATTTAATTTTCTAATTTGACATTGCACACTCCCTTTTATATTTGTTGACATTAGCTGCGTTTGTGCGGCATTCCTATCAATGATATCTCGAACAATTTTGACAGTAGAAAGCCGGAATACGTTGAAAAACTGTCAAAATCGTTCTTGATAACACTGATAGAGAGTCACACAAACACAGCTATTAGAAAAGTTTGCCCTTTTATGGTTTGGCAACTGTCTATGTAATTGTTGTCGTTGTTGTTATGGTTGGTAATCTTATAATGCAAAATATTATTTTCCTTTTTAAAGAAACATTTCTTTTCATCTCATGTTTTTTTGTCGTTAATATTAAACTTGTTTCTAAAATTCTTGGGAAAAGCATTAAAAAAGAATTTATTCTTTCTTTCCATATTCTATTTTGTTAAATGTATTTGTTATAAAGTTACGACATGCATGAATTTTTAAAATATTTTTATATTGAATTTTGTTGATCGTGTTTTTTTCACATTTGTTTGAGGTTGAGTGGAAAATAATCGCTATATTTTTTGTATTTTTTCAGGTGGTTCTGATAGCAATAAGGGAAAGAGTAAAAAATGGCGAAAAATCCTACAATTTCCTCACATATCACAGTGTATACACCTGAAAGACAAATTAGGTAAGTTTATAAAACAAATGGAAAATTTTTAATAAAATGCCAGTGTAGAAAGTAATATTTTTAAATAAAATGTCCACGTGTGAGAAATCGAACCTGGGACTCCAGATTGGCTGACGATAATTAACAAAATAATCTAGAATATTACTTTAAACTTGTAATAATGATAAAAAAAAAAATATGTCATTATTGGTAACTCATGATTTTTTGTTATGAAATAATGAAAAAAGTAAATAGTTATTAGTAACTCGTTACTATATGTTTTAAAATATTATAGAAAGTAAGTCGTTATCATTACTGGTAGTTCAAAAAATTGTGATACCTTATTACCGTTTCTACACTGGGATCCATAAAAACCAATAAAAAGATCTACATAATATTAAGGAATTATTCCAAGTTTCGTTGATTACACAGTACAACAGCCAATCTGGGGGGTGAGAAATTCCAAGTCAGGGTGATGGTACTAGGTCAGTATAGTAAAACCCTCAAAGGGTTTGGCGTTCGTATGTGTCATTATTTTTTATGACCTTTTAAATTTTTTCCTTATCTTGATGTTTTTTCGCTTAGTTGTAACATTTTGGCAAAAACGTAGTTTAACATAACTCGAGAAACACTTGTCCGATTTTGATGAAACAAATTTAGAAAAATTTAGAATTACAATTTCTTTAATCCGTTCATATAACGGATTTATAATCAACAGTTTTGCCGGTAAAAATAAATTTGTGGAGAAAAAAAAATATTTTTTTGCCTAAAAATTAAAATTTTTTTTTTTTTTATTCATAAAAAATCCAAAACGGAAAAAAGGATCAAGTGTTATTAATTTCATGTAAAGTCACATAACCTGTAAACAAAATTAAACGCGTTCTGCTTTTATTTACAATTAAGTGAAGGTATCCCATTTTGACAAGAATATTGATATTTGTTTTTATTCAAAAAAGTGTCATTTATCGCCTTTTTCATAAATTTTCCCCAATAACTCCAGACTTCTGGCCATAAACTACTAAAAAAATTAAGTAAACATTTTTATAATTTTTTATTTTTATTTTATTTATTTATTTTTATTTATTTTAATAAATATTGCCTAGACTTTTTCGATGGTGGTTGTTCGGGACTAGTGGCATCGCATTCATCGCTATCATCAGTTTCTGAACCACACATAATGTCAATGTGTGACTCCACTGTTGGCCCTTCTGCATCTCCTGAAAATTCTTTATCATCAAGATCATCCTTGTCTTGCCACACTAACTTACTCCACCAGCAAATTTCCGCAATTATTGCACTCGGCGACTTTTTGCCTCTATATCTGTAAGTTTTTGTTTTATTAAAATGAGTTTGAAAAAATAAAAAATCAGTATTACCTCATTTCAAATGGCATAGCAACTTGATGATAGCGTTCACCTTGTTCATCAGATTCGGTAGCCAATTGTTTGCTGAAGTAGTCCAGATGATGATGTAAATAATGGATTTTCAAGGACATGTGGACACCAATTTCCGAGAATGCTCTTAACATCCTTGCGACAGAAACATCGTAGTTGTTAGAACGATGCTTTCCCAACAAGCCTTCTATTACTTCTTTGATTGCCTGACATGCATTCAATTCAGCGTCAATCAAAATATTGTTGAATGCGTCACTTTTAATCAGCTTTCGTATATCTGGACCATTTAGTACGCCTGATTGGAAAAAATTTATTTGTTAAGATGGAAAATCATGGGAAATGAATGTGATATTATAACTTACCTTCTTTAATTTTACTTTCGCTGAGTCTCGGGTAAATTAGTTTCAAACACAAGAAAACTTCATCTCTTTTGGCGACAGTTTTGATAAAATTCTTAACAATTCCAAGTTTAATATGCAGTGGAGGCAGCAATATCTTCTCCTTCGGCACTAGAGGCTCACGAATAATATTGGCCGTTTGTAACCTGCTGTGCTCTCTGAGTTTCCATCCGTGGCATGCATATTGGTCACCGGAAAATCGTGTGTCCCAATCGCACAAAAAGCACATATATTTTATATAGCCGCTTTGAAGACCGCAAAGCATTGCTACAACTTTTAAATCGCAGCATATGCGCCACATATGTTTGGCGTAGTTAACCATTTTTAAAATATTTTCCAGTGCATCATATGTTTCTTTCGTTTCTGTACTGTAGGCGATTGGAACTGAAGGTTTTTTATTGGTCTTATGCAGTAAAACCGCCTTCAAGCTGAGTTTTGAACTGTCAATAAATAATCTCCAGTCATCTGCTTCATATTTTATTTCCATTGCGTCCATCAATTTTCCTACATCCGGGCAATATGCAGAAGTTTTTTCATCATTCACAAGGAATAAACTTTGGAGTGTTGCCTGACGACTTCGATAAGCTGTGACTTTCACACCGGGTGCCAACAAATTGTTTGATTTCAAAATGGAAGCCAGCTCTTCCGATTTATGCTGTGTTAATTCCAACTTGGCAACAATTGAATCAAGCTTATTTTGATTTATTAAAATTGGCTCATTGGATACTGATGGCTCATATGGGGAATCATCACGTGCATGATATGTCGGAGCAGTCGTAGAAGAGAAAATATCTGCGCTAGAAGCTTTTGGCACAGGAATGTGGTCCGAATGAGGCAATGGTGTTGCGGCACTTGCAACACCAACGTAATTATACGATTTTCTTATCCTTTTTGCGGCTCCTTTATTCGCATATGCATAGCAATTCAATGGATTGTGACTTTCGCCAGGATTAGTCCAAGTCATTGGGATACCGAATGGCATACTTTCACGTCTTCTATTTTTCCAATCCATTAGACGGTTGTAGCAGCTTTTACACACTATATTTGGTACCCAATTTTCGTTCACTATAACATTTTGGTTGAAGTACATCTCGTATGTTTGAACAAAATCAGTACTGAAATTTCCCCTTTTTTTATGTGTTGAGACATATTGACCACAGCAGTAGCAAAAGCTATTTATATCTGGCTTGCACAGTTCCATATTCTGTTCTCTTTTGTTCACTTTTAAAAAACTGGAGAAAAATCACTTTTACTGTTCGCGTTCGTCGGCACTTGTTGAATGACAAAAATCACAGAACCAGTGTGAGAAAGAGAAGAAGTATAATGACAATGCATGTTTTATGTGAACATTACAGAACCAGTGTTGCCACATCAATATTTCTCTTTTAGTACAGTAGAAAAATATGAGAGAGTTCGGCTTGTGAGTGTCAATGTTTTCTCCAAATAATGTTGTGCATATCTGGAGCAAATTTTTGAAATTCATACATTTACCTAATTGTGAATAAATGAGAAACGCGTGCATCGATTTTCATGATCTATGCCTTTTTTTGCTCATGAGTTATGTGACTTTACGCGAAAGTAATTAGTTTTGGCACTTTTTTCTATTTTGGATTTTTTATGAATTTTTAAAAAAAAATATTTAAATTTTTAGGCAAAAAATACTTTCTTCCCTTCATACATTCATTTTTAACTTCGAAAGTGTTGCACATATAGGAAAACGGTATAGAAACAGATTAGAGAAATTGTAATTCTAAATTTTTCTAAATTTGTTTCATCAAAATCGGACAAGTGGTTCTCGAGTTATGTTAAACTACGTTTTTGCCAAAATGTTACAACTAAGCGAAAAACAATCAAGATAAGGAAAAAATTTAAAAGGTCATAAAAACACATACGAACGCCAAACCCTTTGAGGGTTTTACTATACTGACCTAGTACCATCACCCTGACTTGGAATTTCTCACCCCCCAGACAATAATCCCAAAAATGTTCCATAGTGTTATACGTTCAATTCTTAATGTTAATTTTATAAATTTTATCTCTCTTTCACTTGCCTTTTATTTCCAGATATAAGCTATGATTATGTGATAGACCAACAGCCCATAGGACGAGAATTATTTCGACAGTTTTGTGAAAGTAAGAGACCGTTATACTTTCGGTATATATCATTTTTAGATCAAGTTGAAAAGTTAGTATAAAACAATAATATAATTGCTCGGTAGTTATCACAATTTTAATTTTTTCAAGTTTGAACAAATTTCCCATTCATCCATTTTTTAGATATGAAATAGAATACGACGAACATCGTTTAACAATAGCACATGATATTGGTAGTCGATTTTTAGATATTGATGTTCATTCATTGAACAATGGCAATACAGGTGAAGGCCATGACCAAGAGGCAGCCGAAGAACAAGAGGAAGATGAAAAACGTGAAGAAAATAAAAACACCTCCATAGAAACGGCAAATATCACACAAACAACAACTTCAACAACAAACCCTGCAGAGACTGAATTATGTAACAATACCACCGCCAATAACACCAGTAGTAGTAGTAGTGTCAACAATCATAAACATTTTCAGCATCATAATGGTGATGAACACGGTAACAGTAAATCTGAGGTAACTTACGATGATGATGGTGGAGGTGGTGGCGGAGGCAGAGAAGGCGAAGGGGATAAAGGAGGTGGTGGGGGTGATGATAGTGCAGACAAAGTTTTAAATTGCATTGATACTACTACAACAACTACTGTTATTACAAAGTTAAATGGCAATTCAAATAAGCCAACATTGTCTTCTGATGAATTCGTTTTGGACATACTAAATGATGATGTCATTTCACGGGTGCGCAGTAAAATGACCAGTGGTAATAAAGAACTTTTTGAACCCTGTGTTATAGCAGTCAAAGCATTTTTAGCCGGTGAACCATTCCGAGAATTTGAAACTTCTATGTATTTTCATCGGTAAGTTAAATAATACTAACCAAGTAAAAAAATTTTCATATAGTCATATATTATCATATAAAATTTTGTATAATTATATATTGGAACATATATACCAAGATATAATTACATAAAATTTTACGAAATTATATCCCAAATATATAACTATATCTTGTTATATATTGCACAATATATAGTGCAACATATTACAATATCCAATTATATATAGTCCTATATATACATAGTTACATATGCCTCATATAATTATGTATAATTGTATCGAATTATATACCATTACATCTAGTTGGATATGATTATATTATATTTGATACATTTGGATGAGGACAAAATCCAGATAAAATTGTATCAAATCATATCCTATTCCATCAAATTAGAGCTAATTGTGTCAAATTAGATCTAATATGATCATAATACGATCTAATTTGATACAATTAGATGTTCTCATTTTTCGGATATAATTATTAATGTCCGACCGAACAGTTCGGCCTGAAAATGTAGTTGGTTGTTATTTGGTATGTTGAAGCATTAGGGATAAATTTTGCTTATGGAAAAATTTTTGTTGGGCCGATTAGAGTGCATTTTGAATGTAAAATTTAAGGAAAAGTCTGCGGTTAAGCAACAAATTCACTGTTCGGCCGCCGAAAGTTCGGCCAAATTGAAAAAAGTTCGGCGGCCGAACAGTTAACTTTACGCCTAAACTACCGTGTTTTCTTTAAATCTGATACTCAAAATCGAATTAGATCGGCTCAACAAATATTTTAGCAGTATGAAAGTTTCTCCCTAATGCTTTCAAATAACAGAAAATCGACAAATTTTCACTTTTTGGCCGAACTGTTCGGTCGGATACTAATAATTATATATAATATCAAAAGTCATAAAATTTTTTTTAGTAGGGTATACATAAAAAAAATTTAGATTATGTAGTGTCGAATGTTTTATACACTTAATCACTCTAATAGTTGTTTACAAAACATGTAAACTAAATACGAGGGCGTATCAATAAATCCGTGGCTTTTTTGAATTAAAGACAGTTTTTTTAGCAAAAAACGTTTGTATTTTTCAACATGGTCTCCTTTAAGTTCAATACACTTTTTTTATTCCTTCCAAAAAATTGTATTTCTTGAGGTCCTTAAAATAGGCATTTGTTTGAGCAATAATTTCATCTTTCCATCGAGCCATTTCTTTAGGTTTGGAAATATAAAATAGTCACTGGGGCTGAATCCGGAGAATATGGCGGATAAAGTACCAATTCGTTGCCCAATTCATGCAGTTTTGCCATTGACACTACACACGTGTGCACTCGGGATATAATTTTTTTTGGGGTGCAAGCTCCGAAAGTAAAATCTAATAGATAATAATGTCCTGATAATAAAAACAGATTTTTTTTTAATTCAATTTCGTAAAAAAACATCCCGCACCCAAAGCGATTTCGAAAATGCTTCAAATGTTTAATTTTTTTTTTTATTTTATTAGCTTAGCAAAAATGGTGGAAAATTATTTTTACTGATCTTTGTATTAGGAAATTAAAAAAAAGTTCACTACTTTGGAGTTTTTTGAAATTAAAAAAAAAAATCATTTATATAAAATTTCAATGTGTTTGGTGCGGGACCTATTTTAGCGATCCCGGAAAAGTAAAATCGTAGTTCTTAATATTTTTCCATGCTCTACTTGATTTTGCCTTGGGAGAAATGATATGCAAAAATTGCAAAAAGTTATATCTCTCTATATTGTGTAATTTTAAACATAGGATAGTACAGAGCAGGGATGATAAATGGGGGTTTCAAAATAGTACCAACCAGCTGAAAAAATAGTACTTTTTCAAACCCCATAGTATCAAATTTCTTTTATTTTATTTTTTTTTTATAAATTAACAAACACATACATACACTCACAATATATTTTCCATAACCGATCCCTGCAAACATTACAATACGAAAATGTTTCGCAATCGTATCGCCTGGAAGAAAAACTTTATTGCGGCAATAATCATATTCTTATTGCGGAAGATCCCCCCTTCGGGAGTAAATGTCCTCTCTATAGTGATACTCCCAAGCAATACGAAAGCGATACTTCTGAATGATAAATCGGCGATATCGCTAATTTATCACCTGGAAGATAAAAAGGTGATATCGCTAAATTAACTCCTCGAAATAAACTAAACCATTTTTAATTTTCATTATTAAATTTAACTCTGAAAAGGAATATCTGCATACATAATCCATTGACAAGAACATTAATTATCTTGTTGCCATCATACCCGGTTTTTTCGCGCACTAAATCTCCATTTTTTTAACGAATTTGTTTCCCATATTTCTTATAATTGTGTTTTTTACAAATTTTTTTATTATTTTTTACAACATTTTCAAAAATTTTAAACGAATTGTGTTTATCTTCCAGAAGATAAAAACGTGATATTTCCGCAATATTATCATAAAAAAATTATTACAAAAAACACAATTTTTTATTTGGTTTTTCCAAATATAAAAGGAAGACAATTTCAAAATACTACTTGATTATTTTCATTCAAATGAAAAATAGAAGATATCGCTTTATCTTCGAAGATATCTTCCAAATGTTTGCAGGGATTGAGGTTTATTTAAAAAGTAATAGGTAAAGTTTGTTTTCAATTGAAGAATCACTTTTTATCAATCAATAAAAAACAAACTAGAACAAAATATGCATCGTCTGTAGGAGTTGTTATTTTCAGTCAAATATTATATTTCTATTTTTAGAAAAAATAATTTACCCAGCCAGCAATTTCGGAGCGCTCATAAATAAGATTTCTAAATGGCTCACAGAAATGATTATTGTTTTTTTGAAAACACTCTTTTTTTGGTAAAAAATATGAACCCTCAGAAAACAACCCAAAAAGTTGTCTCTACTATCAAAAAAGCTGTCTCAAAATGAGGGTTCATTTTTCGGACTCAAAAAAGATTACAAAATTATTTAAATTTATGAGGAAAATTTCGATTTTATACGTTCTTTTTTCTGAGTCATTTCTGAGTATACACGGGGCTCTTTTGGACGGACCACTTTCATAGGAAAAAGTGGAAAAATGTTTATGTTTTTGGAGCTCATTTGTGAGTCATTAATGATCATCTTTGTTTGCTGGGTAACTAATTTCGTTGTTATCTGTTTTAAAACAAAAAATTCAAATATTTTCGGTTTTCTTTTTTATAAAATAGTTTGTTTATATACAAAATTCAAATTACAAGAAATTCTCTACTCATACACACAATCATAGCCAATAAAAATATGAACGTGTGTGTTGTGTATGGTGTAGTGTTTTGAAAATTAAACAAAAAAAAAAACGTTCAAATGTGAAAAAACAAACCACAAAATCGTTTTTTTTTTACGTTTTGTCAGTTAAAAATTGATGATGGTTTTAATAGAATATTCAATTATTTTTATTTCTTTTATGGATTGTTTAAACGATGTTTGAAAATAAATAGCAAAATGGTTTGAATATAATGAAAAATCAGTAGTCCTTTTTTAATTGTGTTTTCAATTAATTTAATATATATTTTAGGTTTTTTTTAAGGATAAAATATTGTGAGTGTATAAATATTAAAATTATTTTGTGCGTTAAAAGTAAATTCAAAATATAATATAGATGTTAAAGCAGGATTAATAATACTGGAACAAAGATGTCAACTTTATGAGAGAAAAAAGTGCAAAAAATATGCAAAAAAGGGTGAAAATGCATAAAAAGATTCTTAAGATTAAAAAAGTACTAAGCAATTTTTACGGCTTATTTATTAGACAAATTTCATACAAAAATTAGTTGGCTTTTGATCACACAAAAATTAAAAAAAAAATATTACTTTTTTATTGTAGATTTTTATTTGATCTGAAGATTGTTACAATGAGTACTATTTTTTGTTAGGTTTAAGATCAAATATTACAAGTTCCAAATTATATTTACAATTTATTTTAAAACAAATAGAGAAAAAACATTCCCAGCAAACAAAATCGATCATTAATGACTCAGAAATGAGCTCCAAAAACATAAATGTTTTTCCACATTTTCCTATGAAAGTATTCTGCCCAAAAGAGCCCCCTGTGCACACAGAAAGGACTCAGAAAAAAGAACGTATAAATTTGAAATTTTCCTCATAAATTTAAATAATTTTCGAATCTTCTTTGAGTCCGAAAAATTAAAACTTTAAGACAGCTTTTTAGATTGTAGAGACAACTTTTTGGATTGAGTGTTTTAAAAAAAAAAAAACAATAATCATTTCTATGAGCCATATAAAAATCTTATTTATGAGCGCTCCGAAATTGCTGGCTGGGTTATGAAAAAAACTTTCCTAGAACGAAAGGTTGACAATTAATGCATTTTCAAGTGATACCAATTCACTATCATCAGATTTTCTTTACTCTAGGCTATAATGTAGATTTGATTTTTTTGTATATATATGTAACTTTCAAAGAAAAACATTTTGAGAAGTAAACTCAATCATTTTTACTTATCCATTTCATATCACAATGAAAACCACATGTTTTAACAAAGCTATTATTTTTCTCTATGTTGTAGTTGTTACTTTTTATTGAAGCTCCTTCAATGGCAAAGCAATGATTCGTGCTTTTTAACATTCAAGCTTTTAATTATATTTATAGTGATTAGAACGAAAACAAAGAACTTTTAAGCGATTGTTTGTTTTCTGTATAACATCCTAACCCATCATGCCGTATAAATGACTAACATGTTGCAATTAAGGGATATAACTGAACAATTTGGACTGTGCCTGGTCTGTGGGTATTTCATTGTAGATTTTTAATTGATCTGAAGATTGTTACATTAAATATTACCTCAATTTTCGTTAATGCACATGTGTGGATATTAGACCGTACCTCAAAAAAAAGTTCGCCGTACACCCTCCAATATAAAGTATTTTTGGAAGGCGATTTCAAAAAAAAAAATTTTTTTTTTTTGCCGAACGTAGGGGTCGTCTTTTTTAATTTTTCGTTATTGCTTTGGCATTTAAAGTCGAATTTTAAAGTGTGATAAAGCGATTTTTTGCCTCGAGGAGACCAGTGTTTTGTTATAAAGGAAAAAGCCAATAAAAAACAATTTTGAAGGCGACCCCTACGTTCGGCAACCAATATATAAAAAAAATGTATACTGGGTTTATCGAAAAACTTCCCTAGCATAAGTTTAATGATTTTTTGCAAGTTTTAATTTTCTGACATTAGGGTGTACATTAGGGTCGTACATTAGGGTTGTAGCAACTGAGATCTGGTGGGTAACAACTAGAACGGGATCCTTAAGGTCAATGGCCTTAGAGCAAAACACTGGTCTCCTCGAGAGAAAAACATCGATGTATCATACTTTAAGATCCGACTGAAAATGCCAAAGATATAACGAAAAATGTAAATTTAACCCTACGTTCGTCAAAAAAAAATTTTTTTTTGAAACCTCGTTGCAAAAATACTTCATATTGGAGGGTGTCGGAGCACTTTTTTTTTTTTGCCTGTAAGGTGGTACGCTCTAGTGGACATGTTTGGATGAATATATGGAGATTTATGTATCCATGTATGGAAAAGCATTCATGTTTATGATCATGCACGAACATACCTTAAACCTGTATGAATCCATACATGTAGATTTTTAGCCGGAATGATTAAAAAATTGTGATTACCAGGAAAAGGCAACAAAAAAATAAGTCGATTAAAAAACAGGCAGCTTATTACAATTTCCACCGGCATCTGATGCAATCAAAAAATTCGAGCAGAAATTTTGAAATTTATTGAAATAATCTATTACAAAAACATTTTTGTATTCTATTAATTCCGAGATGCTAAGATAAGACGTGTTTTGCTAATACGTTTTTAATTAAAGCCAAACAGGATAGATTTTT
The DNA here is from genome assembly GCA_949987735.1 of Leucophora obtusa. Taxonomy (NCBI): domain Eukaryota; kingdom Metazoa; phylum Arthropoda; class Insecta; order Diptera; family Anthomyiidae; genus Leucophora; species Leucophora obtusa. The sequence goes on from OX465295.1 coordinate 63,738,671, forward strand.
TTCGAATCTGATGACGCCTGTCCAAAGGAAAAAGGCAGAAACTAGATCTAGTCTGATTTGCAGATTAATAATGTGTTTATAACTTTGAAAAAATGTTTATTCTTCTTTTTAACCTCAAACCTACATACATAATTAAAAATTAATAAAAAAAAATGCATATTAATTACAATATTAATTGCATTTGGTCTATATGACGCGTTTGAAAAAACAACACTTTACAGCAATTTTGAAGTTTAAAAATGTTTTTAAAGAAATTTCCAAAAATCAAGTGTTTTTGGCATTAATTTAAAACGTGTTAGTAAAACACAAAACAAAAATACTTTTTATCTGAGTATCTCGGAATTAATAGAATACAAAAATAATTTTGTATTAGATTATTTCAATAAATTTTAAAATTTGACCACAAATTTCTTGATAAGTGGTCTGCGACCCATCAGCTGCCTGGGGAAATTGTAATAACTTAGCTTTTTTTTAATCGATTGAAGCTTTTATTGCCTTCTTAATAAATAATTTATTGCATTTAATTTACGATTTTGAAATCATTTTAATTAGAATTCGATTCAAAATATTAAAATTTTTAATAAAATTAACAAACAACTGATGTTTGTAATAACAAAAAATTACGCTGTGCTCGATTCGGCGACATTTTTCTATAATCTATTGTACAATAGATATCAATAGGCCTCCCAGTTTTGAGATATAAGTTCGTTATCCCACGGCAATAGGATATAATACGATCAACAACTCAAAATTAAATTTTTTGGAGCACCCTAACATACATAAGGAGTTTATTTTGATCTTTGTAACGAAAAAATAATTTACGATTTTGAAATTATTTTAATTTAAATTCGAAAAAACATATTTGAATTTGAAAATTATGGCGCCATGGACCACACAACACGCTATTTTATAATTTATTTACCATTATGGAGCAACCTAGTGTACAAGCGAAGTGGTATAAAAATTTGACACTGCAAATTGTAACACGTTCATTTGTTTTTATAAAATTGTATATTTTACAATTTATTTTATAAAATATTACAAAAAATATGCAATTTAAATTTTTTATTACATTTTTTTTTTATTATTATTTATTTTTCCAGCTACCTACAATGGAAATGGCTAGAAGCACAACCTATTACCTATAAAACATTTCGTATGTATCGTGTTTTGGGTAAAGGTGGTTTTGGTGAAGTTTGTGCATGTCAGGTGAGTTTTTAAGAGTAATTTGATGCTTTAAGCCTTTGGGGTTTTTGTATAAAAATGACAGCAATTTTGTTTAACAAAATTGACAGGCGTAGAGAAGAACAAAAACAAATACAGTAGATTACACAGTTCAACAGAACAGGAAAATTTTGATTTTTCCTACCTATCATTTTTACACCGCTACGTGCACCGGGCATAATAAGTTTGTGCTGATATTTGTTATACCAAAAAATATTGGATCTAGACCCATATCTCGGTATACCGGTTCTATCTCGGTATACCGTACGGAATATATATAGAGATATAACCGTGTTAAAATATAGAAAAAGTGCTAAAAATCCGCTTTGAGAAAAAAATTTGTATGGCCATTAAATTTTTAATGCAACCAACTTGACAAATCGAATGATGCAGAAGTTCTTATTTTTGGGACTAAATTCTGAGAATTACACGTGAAAGTAGCCCCAAAAATAAGAACTTTTGCATCATTCGATTTGTCAAGTTGGCTGCATTAAGAGAAAACTAAAAACGAATTTTAACAACGAAATTGATTATATCAATTAAAATTTTAATGGATTGTGCAGCTATCACTCAAATGATACTATTAACTACTAAAAATTGTACACGATTAATTGAAACAAATTTCGATTAAAGTAGTAATAATATCAATTAAAACATTAATTGAAAATAAAAATAAATAAAAAATAATATGAAATTGTAAAAAAGTTTATATATTTGGAGTACTGCATATGTGTTTGTTTTGTTTGTGAATTGCAAAGATTTTGGTTCTTATACTAAAATTTTTCTATATATGCATACAGTTTAAGAAAAAAAATTTGGGAATTATACAACACATAATTATGTAACAAATATTTGCAAAAATATTTAAAAGTCAATTAAAATATTAATTGATTCAATTAAATACTTGTTTAGAAACAATTGTTATTTTTAATATATATTTAATAAGATATTAAGGGTAATAATTTTTTCTGTATATATTTGTTTGTCAAATTCGAGTGGTTTATGAGTTTACAATGGAGAATCATTAATATTTTCCAAAAAATTATTGAAATTATTCAAAATAATCCATTGTGGACTTATGAGAAAAATTGCAACAAAAGTACTCATCAGGCATCAGTTTCTTAATTTTGAAAATTATGTTCGTCCAAACGATTCTATTAATTGAAACTATTGAGGGTTACTCCAAACATTTCTGCCCGCGAAATAGCAATGGCGCGCAATGTTCGGAAACTTTTGTGCGTAGAGTTAAAGCTAACGGTGGGCTTAAACATTTAAAATTGAGAAAGATCCGGACAGAAATACTATGAAGAATGTCTTTAGTACTTTATATATTGAGTAAGTCAGGTCCTTCTCCTTTAGTCAAGGCCCTTAAATATCTGTTACACTGTGTTTATGTACTTATTTCCTTAATATTCCTTTAGTACTTTAGATATTGAGTAAGTTAGGTATTTCTCCTTTGGTCAAGGCCTTTAAATATCTGTTACACTGTGTTTTTGTACTTATTTCCTTAATATGCACATTCATATTTTTTTTTTTATCATCTTTTATTATTTTTCTAGGTACGTGCCACGGGAAAAATGTATGCTTGTAAGAAATTGGAAAAGAAACGTATTAAGAAACGTAAAGGTGAATCTATGGTATTAACAGAGAAACAGATTCTACAAAAAATCAATTCACGTTTTGTTGTTAATCTGGCGTATGCGTATGAGACAAAGGACGCTTTATGTTTGGTACTGACCATTATGAATGGTAAGCTCAAAATAAGATTAATATACAATAGAGCCTAGTATTAAGTTTGCTTATTCTTGTCCCGATTTTTTTTTTTATCTTCATCTTCGGTCGTTTTTATTTAATTAAAATTGTGTCCTATTTTGATCTGTACGTATGTATTTTCTGTATTACATATTCATTGTTATATGAATAATGTAAATATTACACTATTTAACAAATTTTATATATTTTTAATATGAGCGTTCTGAGCAGCTTTTATCTGATTTTATCAGGATATGGCAAACATTTTGTAGGTATAACAGTTTGTTTCTACTATTCTTACCAACTTTTTCTGTAGATTTTACAGTATAATTTGTCACTTTCAGTTAACTAAAGGTTATTAATTCAAATATAACTAAAATTCTTTAAATTTTACAGTTTTTTTTTTTTGCTGTTCTTATTTTACTAGTCTTTAGCAAAAAAATCTGTTTATTTCAGCAGTTTTTCTGCAAGGTTATTTTTAACTAATTTTTAGTAACTTTTTCTGCCAGTTTCAGAACTGATTCTAGAGCAACCGGTTCCAATTCGGAGCTATAGAAATAGTTGCTTTTGGGACAATTTCAAACAAAAATAATCGGTGGTAGAATTGACAGAAGAAGGGGTTGTAAATGAAAAGTAGCTATTCTAGAATACACCCGATCTTTGGAACAGAAAATTTTCTTTCTTAGAATATTGTGCTACCTCAAGTCCAAAAAATTATATTTTTACGGGTTTTATTACTATAAGTGTAGGATCACTTTTAGAGTAATAATGCTTTATAAGCAATAAATAAGTGATTTTTTGGATGTTGTGCAGAATTACTATTGAAAAACTGTAAAAATATAAATATAAAGGAAAGAATTGATTTTTTTTAAGTTGCGGAGAATTACTTCTAAAAAAAGTAGTAAAAACGTACACTCATAAAAAAAACACAGTCACTTTTTTTTAGTTGTTTCTGAAGTTATTCCGTTGAGTTATTTTTAAAGTAATAACAGTTGTTCGTAGAAGAAAAATAATTTTTAACTTTTTTCACAAGTTATTTAAAAATTTAACTAAATGAAAATACAGATATTTCGTAACAGTCAAATTTTCTAGTCAATTTTTATTGTTTTAAATTAAAACTAAAAAAATGAACCAAAAAAAGGTATTTTGTAGTAAAGTTGTTTGAAATAAAAAAACACCAAAATACAATTATTTGAATTGTTTTTATTTTAAATAAATCAAATATAAATTTAGTTCTTCGCACCGTTTTGTTTGTTATTTTTATAGTAAAAATAAATAAACTTTAAGTAGATTTTACGGTTTCTTATAGTCAATTATTAATAGTCAAAAACAAATAAATAAATTGTTAAATTAAATGAAAATGTGAGTAGACCGGTTTTTAACTGAAATTTTATTCGTTTTTAATTGTATTTTAGTTAATTTTACCTTTATAACTTTTTGTGTGTACTATCCGATTCTTTGGGAACAATGGAGGAAGTTTTTTTTGTTGCACCTAATATTTAGGAGTGCAAAAAGTTTGTCTTAAAATATCATTTAAGTAGTATTTATTAGTAAAGATTAACTAAAAAAATAGATTTCAATTAAAAATTTGCATATACAAAGGATATCCAAAGTTAGTTCAAAATTTGTATATATTATGTCATATATATCCGGATATATTGCAAGGTATATCATGCATGATACAAAATTTTGTTTTTTCAAGTGCCTAAATAGATAACATGGGAAAAGAAATTGACAAATTTTATAAGCAAATATAAAATTTATAAAGTATTAGACTAAAAAACGGTAATTTCAAACTTTCTTGCATATTCAGCAAGGCTGTTTTGGGTAGAGAGTTTTTTTTTTAATATTTTGGTTTATTGTTGCCAATGTTAACAATTTTTATAAAATATTTAAGTTTAATATAGATTTAGTGTGATATGCATAATCACTTTTTAAATTCAAAAATTGCTTATAAAATAAATTATAATAAAAAATTCATTTTACAAACATATAAGGTTTTCAAATTATTATGCTTAAGCGCTTTAATGTTTTATTTTAATATTTTGCCCTAAGATAAGCTATAAATTTCTTAAAGTAACTTATCTCTTAATATACAGTTGTGTTTTATGTTTGCATATTAGGCTGTCCCGTTATAAAATTAATTGAAGTAGTAGCATTGCATAAAAAATTTGTATGGTATTTTTTATTATCCAAGTTTAAAAGTATATTTTGAAAAAAAAAAAAAGCTTCTTGTGGGGACACCCTAACGTGTATATTTCTCTTTAAACGATGCTGTAGTTTGCATTTAATTTATATGTTTTTGCTTAATTTTTTATCTCTTATAACAATCAAATTATTTTATATGTTTGGTATACCGAAGTCTATTAATTTTTTTACTGCCCTAGCTTTAAGGCTTTTTCTTTAAATTGATTATTAAAATTTTATTTTAATATTACTTGAATGTTTGTGCATTTTAATTAAATTTTTTTTTCTTATAATTCCTAAAAATCCCACAAACTGGATAGTTATTATTGAGTAAAGTTACGATTGTGTTTAGTATAATTGAAATTTCAATTCTGGAAACAAAATTTTTTTTAAAAAAATGCAAAAAGTAACTAGGTCAACAAATCTTTTATACAAAATAGATGCAAATATTGGGGATATATTTAAATGGACGAAATTTCATATTTTCCTTATATGTGTCTTAACCCTCTAATAAGCTGTTCACAGTACGATTCTTCAACACGTTAATGTAACAGTTAAACATATCTGTTCACACATGAAACTAACGTGTTTAAGTTAAACGTTTCGAACAGCTGTGCCTTAAAACGGCATATTTTGCAGCATGCTTGACCGTGTATTCCAAAAACCATTTTTTGTTTTTCAAACAATTGTAAACAGGAAATGAAAAATTTAACAAAATTTTAAAAAAAAACTTGTTTTTTTCCTTCGGCCGTCTGGAAAAAAATAAATTTTTTGTCATTATTCAACGCTACTATTATTGCTATGAAAAGTGTTATTATATTATCCGCCCAGTCGGAAACAAGATTTTTAAATTTTTAGTTAATTGATAATTTCAGGGCTGTTTTTACATTTTTCTTTCCCCGTAAGCAAAATGTAATTAGTTTTTCATTTAGAAAAAATAACGTTTTAACTGTGTTTTTCTTAAATTTAATTAAATTTATAAATTTTTTCTTAAGTTTCAAACTAATAATTCATACTAATTGATAACATTATATTTAAACTTATAGCGTTTAAGAAACTGTTCACTGTACGGTTCTTAAACACGTTAATGTAAAAATTAAACACATCAATTCACACATGAAATTGAAGTGTTTAAGTTAAACGTCTCGAACAGCTGTCCCTTAACAATTGTAAACAAAAAATTAACAAAATTTTCCAAAAAGTTATTTTTCTTCGGCCGGCTATGGAAACAAGTCCACTTGGAAAGAAAATTTTTCAATGTCTGGTTATGGGACAACTTCATGGCTGTTTTTACATTTTTCTTTCTCCGGAAGCAAAATTTAGTTAGTTTTTGGTTCGTCTCTCACTTTATTATTGCTTAAATTTAATTAATTTTATTCAACTTATATTTTTTTAATATTTTTATTTATGTTTTCTTAAGTTTCGAACTTGTCATTCACACTAATTGATAACATTAAACTTAAACGTATCGCGTTTTGTAACGTGTTTAGTATTTCAACATGATAATTTTGCATGTTTAAGGGCAGAAAAAATATTCTGTAAAATAGGCTTTCCAATATCGACCAAAATTGTCGAAATTCGAGCAATTTTTAGAAATTCGAAATACCGATTTTAGGACGATACCGATTTAGGTATTGCATACATATTTTTCATTACTATTTTAATAGTCCATCTCCTTTTTAAGAGCAATTCAAATTAGTTTGAATTAAATTTTTATATTTTAAAGGTGCGAACATTAATAAAACTAATGCAATTTTACTCAGCTAGAACTTTGGAGAACGTAAAAAATTACATTAAGCCAGTCAAAATATATCTTATTGTGATAACTAGAGAAAACAAAAAAAACCCGCAAATAAACAAAAATATTGTAAAAAAAACAAAACTAAAAAAACAGTTCAAAGTTAAAAAAATGCATTTTTGGGCAAAAAGTCTTATTAAAAAAGCAATTTAGAGCTAAAAAAATCTTAAGAAAAAGCTAAAAACGGAAAATCCAAAAGAGCAAAAAGAAGCTAATGTAAATAAAACATTAATTTTTTCTTCTCTGGTGATAACTCCTAAATAATAACACTTTTGGAAGGGTTTTATCTACGATTCTTAATTAATTCAAATATAAAATTAATTCTCAAGGGAACACTTTTCTGAAAACAATACAAAAATATGTCTCAATTTGTACAAGAAATATTTGTTTACTTTTTTTATCTACCATTTCTCAGTATTGCAACAAATTGTTCATTTCAGGTGGTGATTTAAAATTTCATATTTATAATATGGGTGGTGATCCTGGTTTTGAAATGGCACGAGCACGATTTTATGCAGCTGAAGTTGTATGTGGTTTAGAACATTTACACCAACAAGGCATAGTTTACAGAGATTGTAAACCAGAAAATATACTACTGGATGACCATGGGCATGTGCGTATATCTGACTTAGGTTTGGCCGTAGAAATTGATGGTGAAATGGTGAGAGGGCGTGTGGGTACAGTAGGTAAGTTCATGATATTATACGAAAATTATACTGCCATCGACTATAATTAATTAACAAAATATTTCTCCAACCAGGTTATATGGCTCCCGAAGTTATTGACAATGAAAAATACTCATTTTCACCGGATTGGTTTAGTTTTGGTTGTTTACTGTATGAAATGATTGAGGGCCAGGCGCCTTTTAGAGCGCGTAAAGAAAAAGTTAAAAGAGAAGAAGTTGACAGAAGGGTTAAGGTGCGATTTTGACTTTTAATATATATAAAATTAGTATTAGTATGGTTGTTCAATGATTTTTATGATTTTTTATTTATAGGAAGATCCAGAAAAATATTCTAGTAAATTTGGTGATGAAGCCAGATCATTATGTCAACAATTGCTGGCCAAATCCATTAAACTACGATTAGGCTGTCGTAATACCCGTTATGGCGGGCGAGAAGTTAAATTACATTCCTTCTTTAATTGTATCAATTGGAGACGTTTAGAGGCTGGTATGGTTGATCCACCCTTTGTACCAGATGTAAGTTTTTATAATTTATTACATTGATTGAAATAAATTTATTAATTTTTTTTTTATGAATTTTTATCAAATTTAGCCACATGCTGTTTATGCCAAAGATGTCTTAGATATAGAACAGTTTTCTACAGTTAAGGGTGTAAATATTGATGAATCTGATTCGAATTTTTATACGAAATTCAATACTGGTTCTGTGTCTATATCATGGCAAAATGAAATGATGGAAACTGAATGTTTTAGAGAATTAAATGTCTTTGGTCCTGATGATAATCCCACGCCAGATTTACTGATCAATGCCATACCCCAACCCGATACATCTGGATGTTTTCCATTTAGAAGAAAGGTAGGAATAGATCAATTTATTTATTTTCGTACAGTGAACAAAAAAAATTTGGACACATTATATATTAAAATTACAAACATCAGCACAAACTTATAATACCCTGACCACATAGTGGTGTAGGGTATAATGAAACGAGCTGTAATTTAAAAAAATTACAAAAAGCGAAGGAATTTATTGAAAAGCATTAAATTACTGTTAATTTTACGTACAATGTGCTTATATTTTTGAAAAAAACTTATCTGGCAAATTGTGAAAAACAAACTGTTGGAGGCATGTCCCTATCCGGATTTCATTCTTGCCTAAGGAAATCGTCAGGGGACGACGTTTTAAAATTTCCAGAAATATTTATTAGGTTAAATCACAAACTTAATGAGAATTTCTTGTCCTCGTCTAGGAGCGTTATTTAACATATAAGATATCAAAGAAAAAACAAAAACAACAAAAAATTTCACCACAATTTGCTTTGACATCTCTTTGTTCATTTTATTTTATATAGTGTTTTCCTTTTTTTTTTTTTTTTGTTTTCTGTATATCATCTTAAATATTTTTTTTAAGAAACCTTTTTAAAAAAACTTTTTTGTTGACACATTCAATCCCCCTTTGTACGCATTTAGCGTTAGATATCAGCAACTTAAAATCGTGTGCGTACATAAATTTTAACGAAGGCCGCGAAAGTTTTAGTTTTCTAGTTTTTAACGGTTGATTTTCAAATGTAAGTTCAACACAACAGTTAACTCAAAATCAAAATTAGCTCTCCGGCTGCTAGTCCAAAGTATGTCAATTGCCAACCTTAAGTGTAAAACCTATTTATCAAATTTGGTAGCACTTGGATATACAGCCCGAGACATTTGTTTGCACACACAAATAAATAGTTTCAAAATGCTGTTGTATTTCTTTCTCAAACCTAAATAAAAAAAATTAGTTTTTTGGTTTGATTGACATTATTTACAAAAGCATTCTAAAGGCATCCATCGCAATTTTTAATTGTCTAGTTTTTTTATCTACTTTTAGTGAGACATTCGTTTGCAGGCAGTAACCAAAAAATTTATTTCGTATGCGTTATAGATAATTTAAATAAATTACTTGTATTTAATTGTTTTAAACAATGATTTTTAGTTAGTACAGGTTTATTAACCTTTCTAGAGAGACGCCTTAACCACTCTACTGCGTAGTCAAGTTTAAAAAACTTCGCTTGCTGCGTCGAAATTGTGCTGATAAACATATTTATAGTGCGGAAAACGAAAAGTTAGAAACTATGTATTTATTTCAGGTTGTCTAGATATAGTACGGACAAACAAAATGATACTAAAAGGACAACTCTTCTAAGAAATATAAAAAATACAATCGTTGCACTTATATTAGCAGGACGTATACATATATACGTCTTACGCAGTAGAGAGGTTAAGAATGCCTATAAAATAAAATATAGTCAAATAAATATGAAGATTAAAATAAACAAATTGTGTTTTCGGTAAGCCCTCTTAAATATTAGCTATGTTTTCGACTTAACTAAATCCGTTAACTAATAAAAAAAAAAACATGAAGTACATACAAACTTGTTTAAGGCGAAAACTAGCACATTACTTTTAGTATGCACGTTAACTTTCAAGGTCGATAACACTGTGAGACAAATGGTAGGGGTCAGTGATCGGGAAGGGTTCAAACTACCGGAAAAAATTATATCGGTAAAAAAGAAGTTATACGTGTCCCGGCGTTTCGCTGGGTCACCCCTAGGAATCGAGATATATCGATTTGACCTTTGGTGGTCTTTTTTTTGACATAACTCGAGAACCACTAGTCCGATTTAGCTCAAACAATTTTAAAAAAATTAAAAATTACAATTCCTTTAATCTGTTCATATAACGTTTTTCTATATACTCAACAGTTTTGCCGGTAAAAATAAATGTATGAAGAAAAAAATATTTTTTGCCTAAAATATTAAAAAAAAGTAATAAACAAAAGGTTATTGATTTTTATGGTAGCGGTAACAAACATTTATTTTTACCGGCAAAACTGTTGAGTATATAGAAAAACGTTATATGAACAGATTAAAGGAATTGTAATTTTTAATTTTTTTAAAATTGTTTGAGCAAAATCGGACTAGTGGTTCTCGAGTTATGTCAAAAAAAGATATATCTCGATTCCTAGGGGTGACCCAGCGAAACGCCGGGACACGTATAACTTGTTTTTGACCGATATAACATTTCCCGTTGGTTTCATCCCATCCCGATTTTGACTGTCGTTTAGTGTATTTATCAGCGTTGAAAACTCAACATATATACATTTTCTCATCTCACGTAACTTTCGCGTTACTTAAAATTTTTGCTAACATACGTTCGATTATACCGCCACTATTATAAACATTAACCCCCGTATTCAAAATGAAAAGTAGTTAGCTCAAGCATCTTGTTAGCATAGAGTTTATTCAAAATGATTTCTTAGCACACCGATTAAGACCAACCCTGTGTTTGAAAATACAAGGCTTTTTTATTATTGTGAATGGAATTTTTTGTTTTTTGGCGTTCGATAACAGATACTTAGAAGGAATTTAGCAACAATAATAGAATGAGTTTAACAACAGTATTATGAATAAGACTCATGTTAATTCTATGCTAAATTTTCATTTTGAATACCGCTGTAAATGTTTAAGATTCATTTATACTTTAAGCAGTTTAACGTAGATTTGCTTAAAGCCTCGGATTGACTGTAAATCAGATATATCTCTATGATGGTTTTGACGATTTTGATATCAAGCAACAAGAAATTGGTAATAATAAGAGCCAAACTGCATATATAAATAAGTGTTCAGAAAATTGATAAAATTTTGAATTAAAGTAGGTTTAACCAACCGTGGTAAGGATTAACTTTTGGGTCAGTCAAAAACTCGTATCGAAGTCCTCACAAATGAAAGATGGTTTATATTTTTTTGTTTTAAATGCCTTATTTTGTAATGAATATACTTAAACTAGGAGGTTCTCGACTGCCTCTCTGACTTTTGTCATGATCTTGAGCTCCACGGATGTCGTGTCGCTTAAGTAAATTTGGCAGACCATGATTCTCAACTTCACTGAAAATTCTGCAGATACAGGTTATCAGGTTATCTTTGCAGAAATTCAACTATCTGTACGGGCTTTTGTTATGAGTATACACTAGGGCTCTCCAAAAAATTTTTGATATTTTAAAACTAATTCGAATTAAAAACATTATATAATCGTAATTTGGAGTGAATTCTGTTTGTAATAAAGCAATAAAAATTTAAATCAATTAAAAAACATCCAAGTTATTACAATGTCCCCAGGCAACTGATGTGTCGCAGACCACTTAATCAAGAAATTCGGGTCCCAATTTTAAAATTTATTGAAATAATCTACTACAGAAACATTTTTATATATTATAAGTTTGTGCTGATGTTTGTAACACCAAAAAATATTGGTCTAGACCCACCTTATAGTATACCGATCGGCTCAGAATTTTTTTTTATTTCGATTTAACGATGTCCGTCTGTCCGTCCGTCTGTCTGTCTGTCCATGCATTCTTGTGCGCACTCTACAGTTCGCAAATATTAAGATATTTTGATGAAACTTGGTACACCGACTTATGTCGGCCCAAGGACGACGCCTATTGATTTTGGTGAACATCGGTTCATGTTTAGACCTAGTGCCCATATAAGGGTTCTACTAAAATTATATGGTTTATACGCTGCAGGTCGCAAGTATTAAGATATTTTGATGAAATTTGATACACCGACCTATGGCAGCCCAAGGACGAAGCCTATTGATTTTGTTTAACACCGGTCCATGTTTAGACCTAGTGCCCATATAAGGGTCCCCCCAAAATTGGCTTGGTTACAAACTGCAGGTCGCAAATATTAAGATATTTTGATGAAATTTGGTATACCGACCTATATCAGCCCAAGGACGAAGCCTATTGATTTTGGTGAACATCGGTCTATGTTTAGACCTAGTGCCCATATAAGGGTCCCCCCAAAATTATATTGTTTATACGCTGCAGGTCGCAAATATTAAGATATTTTGATGAAATTTGGTACACAGACCTATTTTGGCCCAAGGACGAATCTTATTGAGGTTGGTGAACATCGGTCCATGTTTAGACCTAGTGCCCATATAAGGGTCCCCCCAAAATTGGCTTGGTTACAAACTGCAGATCGCAAATATTAAGATATTTTAATGAAATTTAGTGCGCTGACTCACATTATAGAAAATTTTGACACAAGTCCCATTTCAAACATTAGCTCGCTTTTAACCAGACTGGTGTAGGGTATTGTATAGTCGGCATGCCCGACTTTAACCTTTTTACTGGTTTTATTCTATAATTTCCAAGAACTCAGATAAGAATTATTTTTTCCTATTGTGTTTTGCTAACTTGTTTTAAATTAGTGCCAAAAAGGTCAGAATTCTTAAACACTGTTTTCAAATCTACAATTTTAAATATTTAAAAAAAATTTTAAAGAAATTTTAAAAAATTAACGATTGGACTTTAAGGTTTTATTAAGAACATATTAGAGATTAAAAAATTGTAGGAATTGTTTTCAAAAGGACTTGCTTTTTTATTCTTTCATGCATATGAACAGTTTACAATAAATTAATATCGCGTATACGTATTATAAAAATCCCTATTATAAATAGGGATTTTTATACATGACGTATGAGTAATATAATATTAAGTATACGTAGCGGAGACCAGTGTTTTTACATACAGTCAATTTGGTATTACACACAGAAAAAATAGTAGGCACCAACAATGGGAATTTGTAAAAGCAATCACATTTTCTTTTAAATTGAAATTTTATTCCCAACAATTTTTTGAAATATTTGTAACTCGTTTGTAAGTTGTTATCTTTCGTATAAAAATTGTTTAAAAATAAAAATTCAAAGTTACAAAAAAAGGACATTTTTTTTGGATTTCCAAATTTCTTTGTTGGTGCCTTTTTAAAAAGTTTTTTTTTTTGTATTTACAAATTTGGTATGAGAAAGGTGTTTAAAAATTTAATTAGAATTTTGTAAATTCTTTCTGTGTACTACATTTATATTGTGCAAAAACCACTTATTGTTAATTTTTGTACAAAACTAGTTTTTGCTTGTTTTTTTGTATGCGTTTTGACAAGTTAAAAACTACAAGAGCCAAAAACCAGGTAGTTTTTGCTCAGCTATAAATGTAGTATTAGAAAAGAGATTTATTAATCCTTAAATAATTTTGAAGCTCAATTGTAAAATTAAAAAAAAAAATGCAACTTATTAAAAAAATATTGTAATTATACTAATAATAAATATAACTTTTCATATCTTTTACAGAAAAAACAACCAGCTAGAACTCAACCGATACCCATCCCTGAACATTTATTAACTACTAGTCACAGTGTTAGTTCTACAACTGTTGAAAGCTGATAGAATAAAGCATATTCTCCAGCAAAAACACAATAATAACTACTAACAAAACTATCAATTGTCAAAACTCTTTACAAACAAAAGTTACTTTAAAAAGCACAAATGTTTGAAAACCAAAATATCCAAAAAGTTCTCATTCAAAACTTATAATGCAAAACAATTGATTACTTTTACTTCTATTGAAATAACATGAAAATAACATAAAACCCCACTGATGCTAAAGATTAATTTAAACCATTAAGAGAAAAAAACTACTCAGTATAGAGCAGTAACCCCCATTAGCTTGCTAAGCTTACCATCATAGATACTCCTTATGTTGTAGGAGTTTCATATGTTTTTAGTTTTTATATTACCACAAGTAAGTACACATACATTAATTTATATTTTCTATTTTGTATAGTTTATTGTTCATATATTAATTTTAAATTGTTTTTATACATTTTAGTTGATTAAGTTCTTAATTTTTTATGAAATTTAAAAGACTATTTAAAAAATATTTACCTTTTTTTTAAAACTACAACCACTTTAAGTATAACAAAAATTATCATTAACAAACTGAAAACAAAACACAATATTACATACGCATAATTATACTCAAACTATAAAAATTACGTACCATACAAATATATAAATATATTTTTTAAAATTAACTGTTAAGTAATTGTAAAAACAAAATGCAGAAAACAATGGAAACTTTAAAAAATATCAAATAATGTGTTCTGAAATTTTAGCAAGTCAAAACAAAAAATCAATAAGAATATTTACAAGTTTAACAAAAACATTTCTCCATTTATGCCCTGATTCACATAAAAGGCACTAACAATGATAGACTCCCAACGCGGACCATCAAATCCTAATGAGCTTCGGATATTGTAGAGGAGAAAAATTTAAGAAGGGACATGTATTTTTTTTAGCTCCCAAAATTATACTTAAGGGTTAAAAAATGAGGTAAAAAATGCCCCAATTTTTCGTTTTTCGGGTTATTTTATATTTGTTCCAAAGTAACTATTGGCAAATTTGATGTCAAACGAATGGTTTTTGAGGGACATATTTACCGGTGTATAAAACATGCCTAAACATGCTTATTTGTTTATAGCCTAATATGGGGACTAGATCAATACAAGAACAGATTTTAACCATTTTTAATAGAGTTCGTGCTTGATCCAACACAAACTTATAGCGAGTAGTAGTTTAACTACAAAGAATACGTACACAGACGGAATGTGTATAAGAATGATGTAGTGTACGAAAGTATCTTAAAATCTGATCATTTCTATAAATTTTCTATTCAAAATACCTTTATAAAGTAGAAATTTATTATAGAAAAATGCAAATGTTCCATTAAAAAACTTCAGAATTGGAACTATATATTTTGTTTATTAAAAAGTAGTTGATAATCTGAAAACACTGTGATAAAAGTAGCAAAAATATTAGAATTTTTCTTGAAAAATATGTTTCGAATATATTTATATAGTACACCACTACGTGGACGGTTTATAATGAGTATATACCGATGTTTGTAACAACATAGGATATTAGTCGTATAAATACCTTTTTCTATACCGATCGACTACGAATCACGTTGAGTGGATTTAGCGATGTCCGTCCGTCCGTCTATCCATATATTCCAATTAATAAGATATTTTGATGAAATTTGGTACAAGGTCGAAGCCTTGGCCAAGATCGGTCCATATTTAGATCTAGTGCCCATATAAAGATCTCCCAAAATTGGCTCTTATTTATGTTTGTTCGTACGCTAAAAGTCGCAAATGTTAATATATTTTAACTAAATTTGGTATTCTTTCCGATCTTAATGAAATTCGGATATGTGATAGAGGAGATAAAAGTGATGCATACATATTTTTTTAGCGGCCCAATCTCATGTTTAGGGGTCCAAAAATTACCCAATTTTACGTTTTTTTTTATATTTATTTCCTATAATTTTAAAGAAAAATAAACAAATTGAGTATCAAATGAAAGCTGGTCCATTTCTTTTTCTCATTTATTTTTTTTTTGTTTTTTGTTGCTCAAATATTTTTTTTTTTTTGTTTTTAATGCTACATTTGTACTCAAAATTGTTGTTTGTTTTAGCTCAAATTAACATAGAATAATGCCCATTTAATGTAATCGAGGAGTTGTCTGAGATTCCTTCGATATTCGTTTGCTACTATTTTTTTCCATAGCGCCTTTTTCACGAATGTTTCTATTATTTTTAATAACTGGCAACCCTGGATCCGCGACATGGACAATATTTTTATTTTCGTAAATTTCAAAAAAGTTTTAATAGAAAAATAGGTTTGTTTTGATCCCACCTTTTAACCCTTAAACATGAGATTGGCCGTTAAAAAAATGCGTGCCTCTTATTTTTTCTTCTCTATTACATATCCAAATTTCATTAAAATCTGAGGCAACACATTGTAAAATCTGCCTTGCGAATTTAATGGGCCCAAGGACAAAAGCTGTTATTTTTAGTTAGAATCGGCCCGTACTTAGGCCTAGTACCCATACAAAGGGGCCCAAAAATTTGGCTTTTATGTCATCCAAAGTTGGTGACATATTTTGTAAATCATATCCAAAAAAAAAAAAAATTACCAATCATAAAAAACATTGTGCCCACTTGGACTATATTAACGATTTTTCTTAAATACCCACTTTGAAACAAAACCATTTTAACCTTTTAAAATTTCGGACCCAAACATAAGTTGAATTTCAAATAGACCAATATACGAGTGCGATATATCTTATGCATTCCCGACTTGAATTTCCTTACTCATATGAGTTTGCAAACGGCTATACAAATTTAACAATTCAAAAAACAATTTTGCTGGCGAATTCAAAATTCATTTTATTGAAATTAAAAAAAAATAAAAATGTGCACTATAAGGATTGGAGTTTGTTTTTGTAGTTAGCTACAAAACCATGTTGCGCGAAAGTCCGAAACGTTTAGGCAAAAATGCTAACAAAATATCGCAACCGATTTATAAAAAATTGAGATCTGTAATATCCACAACTGTCCACCCTCCTTAAGCATCATAGTTCTAATTTGTTAGCCGGGCATCTCTAAACATTGAAAACACTTTAATTTTGCCAAGGTCTACAGTACGTATGAGCAATAACAATATGATGTTGCGTATACGTTATCAAAAAATTAAATTTTTTTTAAAGTTTCTTTAAAGATACTTTGTTGGTTTAAAGATCTTATCGTGATTGCTAAATATTCTCGAAATAATAAAATAAAAGTATTTGTGTATTTTAAACTGGCAGAAATTAAAAAAAAAAAAATTGTAACTAATATTTGCTAATATAGTTTTAAAAAAGAAACCAATTGAATAAAATTAGTACACTTTAAATTAAAATTAGAAAACAAAAGCATACCATAAATATTAAAATAAAAATATAAAAACTAAACTAAAAAATACACATTACATGATGGTACTAAACATAAACTAGTACTGTACTTTAGTAAAGTAGTCAACAAAGAAATAAAACTCATTCATATTGAAAAAAAAAAAACGTATAATATAAAAAAAAATCCAAAGCTCATAAGAAGTCCACCAAGCTTCTACTACTTAGTATTCGATATTTTTTAATTTTAAATAAGTGTTGCTTATTATTTATTTTTAAATGCACAATTTTTATATAATAAAAATTGAAAATTTAATTTATAAAAAATTTCGTTCAAGTGCCTCTTTATGTTGCAATAAATTAATTATGTATTGTATAATTTATTAGAATATGCTTTCTCTCCTAAATAATTTTTTTTATTTATTAATTTAGCTTTTTCATAATTTGTATATTTACCTAGGCGCTAGAAGAAACAATTAATGTATTTTACAAACTAAAAAAAAAGATAAATACAAATATCGATAACATATTAATTTAAATGAAAAAAAGAAAAAGATAATTGTAATGGTAATATTAAAATTAAATATAAAAACAAATAAAGAAGAAATATTAAAATAATGTTAAGCATCGTTTTCACAATCAAAGATTTAGGGCCAGTATTATAGTGAACACTTTAGTAAAATCTAACACTTAAGTGAAAAATTTTCAGAGATTTTTAAGTGTTCGGAGGAGTACTAACAATTGAGAAACTCATCCTTAGATTATACAGCATAAAAAAATTTTAGGTACATTTATGGTTAAAAAACAAAAGTTCGGTATAAAACTGTCCCTTAAGTAGAGCATACACGTTCAATATTATTGATCAATTTTTCAAAAATCAACCAATCGGAACATTTTATTTTTAAATACTTTGTTCTGATTGGTTGATTTTAAAAACATTGATCAATAATATTGAACGTGTATGTTTGCCTTTAAAGTTACTTAATTATGCATTTTTTTTTTCAAAATTTTGTGAAATCTTTACTTAAGATACCTGTGTATTTTTAATGAAATTTAATTAATTTGTTATCATTTTTTACAATTTATTATTATTTTATTTCTTAATGCTATTCAACAAGATGTGGACCTGCTTATATAAACTTTAAAATGTTTTTAAGCAAATAATACATTTTTGTTTTCAATAAATCAAACATAAAGCTATTACCCTGAAACTATGGGAAATATAAAACTCAAATTATATACACATGGGCATAGCTAGGCTATAGGTTTGACCAGATATTGGTACCCTTTTAGGCTCATTCCATAACAAAGCCTCGAAGGAATTAATTCCCTAATTGCGTTTTTTTAACTCAATTTATATTTTGTTAATGAATTCTCTGAATTCTGACCATACTTAAGGAATTCAATGAATTCCCTTTCTTTCATTCGATTTATCTTAAAGAAATTTATTAAGTTTTTTATAATTTCTTCATAAAATTTAATGCATTTAATTATTAAAGAATTCATTCAATTCTAGTTATTTCAACTTTTAGTCAAGGAATTCATTCAATTATGCACTTAATTCTGTTAAGGAATTAACTTTATTTAATTTCGTAAGGATTTAACTTTTTCGTTCAATTGCCTAAGGAATTAAGCCCCAGTTTATGTATTACGAAAATGGTCTAAACGAAAGCAAAGTAACGAAAATTTGTTTTTGTTTCCCATATATTTTTGACGAAAGTAATTGTCAATTGCTATCGTTTACAGTATTTTCGTAATAGATAAGGGTGAAATCAAAAAATGTGATAAGTTTTTGGGCCAAATTTGTGAGAAACAAAAAGTGTTAATATTTCGGTTTTTTCTTAATGGAATCAGTAAGTTTAGTCATTATAAACCTAATTGCAAAAAATCTCTTCTACAAGTTGTCGCAATAACTTTTTTTGCACAGTTTTAATTTTTTCTTTGGTAACGGAGTTTACATTTTCACAAGCAAAAGATATAACAAAAAAAATTGCATACGAATTTTCTTCAATTTATTAGTTTTTCATATTTGGGGTTTCAACATGCTTTTCATTAAAATTATGTGTTTATATTTGTATTTTTGCTCCTTTTAAATGCTTTTCAAAAATATAAAATTTTTTAAAATCCAATCAGCGGTTGCGCAGTTACAAAATAATATATTAAAAACATAACATTTCGCGATCAAAAAATTCATAAATTGTGTGAAACAAATTTAATTTGTCAAACTAATGTCAGTAATGGCTCGAAATATCGATTCCAAACCAATGAAATGCAAAATCAATCGTTTTTCGCTCCAGCAGTTTAGGGTAAAAAAACTGATAACTTTTTTTGATTTGTCGCAAAAATATTAGTTGAATCGTCTTTTGACTCATAAATATTAGTTAAATCACCTCTGTTTATGGTTATTTTGAAATATTTTAAACATTTACCTACATTTTTTTGAACGCAATCTGATGCAAACAATTTTGGTTATGGAGTTTACAGTTACGGAGTTTACATTTGGCTACTTTTTTCATTTTCTTTCAGAAACGCTTTGTCAGAATTTTTTTTCCGAAACAAAATCGCATGATGCCTACAAGGTGAATCCAAATATTACATTGTTTTTCTTACTCGTTAAATAGTTTGGTGTAAAAATTAGGAACGGAGTTTACAACATTTTTTCAAATCTTATTAAAGACATCCTTTTTCATCTCGACAATGTTACATGCTGCAGAAAAACTTCAAGTCTGTTATACTATATCATTGTTTACAGTCCAACGATCATTTGAGTATAAATAACATTATACTTTTCGCAATTTAATTAATAGATAACTCCAAAATTCGTGTGTATGCATATTTATCAAAAATTATGACGAAAAATCGTTACAGAGTTGAAGTCGTGTTAGCATAGACATACGGGAAAGTTTGTAAAATGTATTAATTTTTACTAAAAACGTTACTTTTCCTCTTCTTACAGTTAGTGTTTAGCTTCATTGGTTATGAATATATAAGCTATTAAAATTAAAAAACCTTATGAGTTACTGGTTACGGAGTTTACATTTGGCCTATAAAATTGGCCACAAATTTTATGTATTAACCAAAAATTCGTCAGATTGTTATAAATTTTGTAAAACAGGTCACAATGCGCTTATATATATCAAAATATATAACTCAAATGTAATCCATGCATTAGAAATTAGCTGGTTACATGGTTTTTATCACATTTTTTGATATCACCCATAAACAGGCTCTAACTTCTTGGTTTAATTCCCTAACGGAACTAATTTTTCGTTTAATGCCCTGAATGAAGTAACTTTTTCTTTTAATTCCATGAACGAATTTACTTTTGTGATAGTTCACTGAATGTCAGACCTGGGGTTAATCATTACATTTTATAATTCATTACTCATCCAATTACACAATTACTTGTAATTTAAAAAAATCAATTACAATTACATATTATTTGTAATTGTAATTTAAAAAATAACAATTACAATTACATACATGTAATTTGACAAAATGTCAATTACAATTATATTTTATGGGAAAAAGAAATAAAGACAAAAATCCAATCCAAAATGACGTATTCTTTTTATGATTGTCCACGCCTATTTCGCAAACAAAATCATTTTCTAATGCCAAAATTATTTGAAAATGTAATTGAAATTTTGTAATTGAGATCACTTTCAATTACATGTAATTGTAATTGAGTTTTTTTAAATTTCAGTTACAATTATTTTTAACTGTAATTGAAAATTTTCAATTACTAATTACAACTAATAGTATTTATAATTGAAATCCCCCAGGTTTGCTGAATGTAAGTTTTTCACTTAATGGAAACAACATATCTTTTTACCTACCCAGTTTAGAAAATCATTATCAGATATATGGTTATGTAATTACATACTTGGTAATGGTAACTACCCAGTCAGAAAAATAAAAACGGGAAAGCGGTGGCAAAGCACTTTAACAGGTGGTAAAAGTACTGGCAAAAAGTGTTTTCCCATTCCCAAAATGATAACATCATTAGACAAAAGGACCGGCTGTTCAAAAAGCCCCGGAAAAGCACTGGAGGAACAAAATTTTTAAACGTTGGCAAAACGCTGGCAAAACCAATAAATAGGTGGTCTGGAAATATATTTTCCAAAATAGTATTTAAAAAAAGTTCATATGTATTTGTTTTGGTCCTGCCGTGATTTGAACCCAGGCCGTCAGATTGGCAGACGATTGTTCTACCCACTGAGCTAACGAGACATATAATATTTAATGGCTAAACACATAAATGAGTGATAATAGCTGGACAACTGCTGGCTGTGCCAAAATGCTAGTACTGGCAAACAATTTTTAGTAACTAGTATGCCAGTGTTGGGAGGGCAAAAAAATTTGGTCTTGAAGGAGCTTTCCCACAAACAAAAAAATTGATTTTATAAAACAAAACAAATTTTAAATTAAAAAAAATCCAAAAAAATTTTTTTGCTTGCAACCGGATTTGAACTCGGAACCTTCCGACTACAAACATTTTTTAACGAAGCGTCAGCATTTTTATAAAATCATTGGTTTTCCAGTGAATTGATTTTTGTACGCCTGATAGCATTGGCTAGGTAGCACTGGATAACCACTTGTTGCAAACCTTGGCATATCACTCTAAGCCAATTCTTTGCCAGCGGTTTTTTTATAAACCACCGAAATTTTTGTAAAAAAATACTGGTAAAACGCTTTTCGCAAACGCTGGCAAAGCGTCTCAAATGAGTGTTTTGCCAGTCATTTATTTTTAATACGGTGGTTACCAAGTGGTATGCCAGTGCTTGATTTTTTGTACCACTGGCGATTTCTGACTGGGTAGTTACTTTTATTAATACATTTCTTATTACTTTTGTATGGCGATGTCGTGCAAAATAATGAGTGTTTATATATCAAAAAATATATCGTTACCTATGTATGTGCTTACCAGTGTTGACAAAAATGAGAATAATGAGTCTAAAAATAAATTTTCAAAAAAATAAGTTTTATAAAAAAAATTTTTCTGTTATTAATAAAATTTCCTCGTGCGGGAATCGAACCTGGGACTCCAGATTGCCAGTCAAGAGCTCTGCCATTTAAGCTATCTCAAAATATAATATTTGATAGATAAAAACCTAATTGACCTGTTGAGCACAAGTCAGCTTATTCGCCAACATACAAAAAATCAAAAAATATATGGTTACCAGTGTTGAAAAATATTGAGGCTAAAATTATTTAAAAAATTTAGAACAATACTTTATGTTTGCAATAATGATAAAAAAATACGTCGATATTGGTAACGCATTATTTTTTATTTTGAAATATATAATTTTTTTTGGATTAATCGATTAATATTTAAATTTTATTCGATTAACCGGTTAGGAAAAAAAGCCAAATAATTATTTGCACGATTAATCGATTAAAATAAAAAGTCGATTAATTGAATACCCTACATGCGACACAACAATTTTTGTAGATTTTAGGATAAAGGCCACGAATGGGAATACCTAATTTTGAAGTTTACGTTTTGAAATATTTCCAAATTTAACTTTTAGGGGGTTATTTTGTAATACGCAACGCCTTGCGTTGCGTTGTTTTCCACACAAATTGTTTTTGTAACAATAACAATTTACACACAAATCAACGTTTTACAAAATAACCCACTTAGTAAAAAGACAGTTTTTTTCTTTATTATTATATTACTACATACATATATGTTACCTAAATAAACTTGTTTATTACTACCCTACGGGAAATTTTAACAAACTGTCACCGAACTGGCCCCTTTGTATGAAATAGACTGGTCACTTTTACATGGCGTTGTCATAGGAGGGGGAAATTGACCCCTTGTGACATGTCACAAGACAAATCCCAGGACAGGTCCCTGAACTTTGTTTTTTATGAGAGTTCAGTAACCTGTCCTAGGATTTGTCTTGTGACATGTCACAAGGGGTCAATTTCCCCCTCTTTGTTTTTTATGAGAGTTCAGTAACCTGTCCTAGGATTTGTCTTGTGACATGTCACAAGGGGTCAATTTCCCCCTCCTATGACAACGCCATGTAAAAGTGACCAGTCTATTTCATATAAAGGGGCCAGTTCGGCGACAGTTTGTTAAAATTTCCCGTATGGTACATATACCTGAATAAACTAGTGGTCATTTTTATGTGTTTTCAAAGTATAAAATTGGGCTTTTATAACCATATTAACGTATTATTTTGATGAGGCGAATCATATAAGAAATCAATGTAATGAAAGTGAAAACTTCACTTTATTTGAAATAAGAAATTACCTAATGTTAGGTGTATTTAAGAGAAAATCGGAAATATAGTCCAAATATGTGCCGATCTTATCTAGAATAAATACACTCAAATTAATACGAGTATGTCTGTTGGATCAACTGAAAAAATTGTTACTTTAACAAAATGTATTCCTGTTTTTTGGTATAAAATAAAATTTGTTGATTTTAAAACATTTTTAAAACTACAGTTTTATTTGTAGTTATACTGAGCGTAAAATTTGTTCAAATTAAAGGGTCTCGGGACCCTCCCCGGACCTGGTCCATGTCACCCAAGGCCATATAATATTACTCTAAAAGAGCAAAATGCTTGTTAAAAATTTCCGACGGTCCTAGGCCTCGCCAAGGTCCATTTTTTGATTCAGATAACATTAGCTGTGTTTTCGACTTAACTTAATCCGTTAACTCCGAAAAAACTCAAAGTACACAGAAACATGTTTGAGACAAAAACTAACACATTACTTTTTCTATGCACGTTGACTTTCAACGTGGATAATTATCAACGTTGAAATCGCAACGTTTCACATCCAACATAACTTCTTCGCTTTACTTCCTAAAAAGTTTTGCTGACATACTTTCGATTATACCGCGAATATTATAAACATTAGCTTTTGTTTATAATTTATGCGGTTAAACTTATATTTGCTCTAAATACTTAACGTTAATAAGTATGACCGAAAAAACAGCTATTTTCACTTAGGTGTTATATACTTAGGGGTAGTCGTAATTTTCGTCAATTTTGTTCTATCTCTCTCTCTTAGCTTTCGAGATATGGGCAGTTGAAAAATTGCGAGGAGAAGCATAGAAATATTATATTTTAACAATAAATTGTGTAAATTTAACAAATGGGTTCTTAAAAATTAGTTAAAAATAATTTTGAAAATTAACACTCAAAACTAGGTAAGGTACTGAGAATTTTTAGTATTGTGTTAAATGAAGACAACTAAAATCTTTGTTTAAATTTGTGTTTCAACTAAAAATTTGTTTAATAGCAAATTTCATTAAATATCTCCGTATTTGCGACCTGTAACGTGCGAAGAAGCCAATTTTGGTTGGGTCTTTATATGGGCACTAGGTCTAAACATGGACCGATTTAAACTGAAATCTATAGGATTCGTCCTATTGATTTTGGCCAATATAAGCTGGTGTACCCAATTTCATCAAAATGTCATAATATTTGTGACCTGTATTGTTCGAATATGTCCATTTTAGGGTGACGTTTATACGGGCACTGGATCTAAACCTGGACCGATTTTAATTAGCTAAGAAATATAAGTTAATTTTAGCTTATATTTCTTAGCATACCTAACGAATTTTTGTCCGTTTTGCTACATTTCGCTTAGTTTCCGAGATACACTCAGATAAAAAGGTTAGTAAAAAAATTTGTAAACAGTTTCCAATCGCACTTTACTATTTTTATACTGATTTTTAGTACAATTTTTTTAGTAATCATTTTTGCTATTCTCTTATTACAAATTACGGATTTTTTTACTAGTTCTCGGTGCTGATTTCAGCAAAACATTTTATTAATTTTTCAAAACCGAGTGCTAAATTTAGCAGAGGAAATGGAAATGGAATACACCCAGAAAACAGTCTCAGTTGTGGCCACCGAATTTGTTGCCAATCGAATTCATTCGTTTACGGCAACTATCTTTATAAGGATTGCGTTCGATGAAACTAGTGCACACATTATTACTTGTAAATTTTTTCAAATTCAAAATTTTTTTTTTTTTAATCAAGATGCCTTTGCTAAATATGTACAAATCTTCACCCAGCAAAACCACACATTACCAAATAATGTGTAAAGTAATGTGTAGCCATAGGGGCCGAAGCATTACTATACATCTTACTTTACTGATGACTTTAACAGGCTATGTGCCCCAAAGTAATGTATGGGGAGGAAGTGATAAAGTGGGTCTAAAAATAGATTTTCGTAAAAAAATTTTTATTTAAAAAAAATTTATTAGAAATATTTTTTTATTAAATATATAAACGTGGTCACGCTGGAATTCGAACCTCGGACCCCTGCTTGTTAGCCAAGAACTCTACCACCTGAGCTATCGACACATATAACATTTGATTACTTAAAAAGTAAATGAATTGTTGTGCTTCGTATATTCTTTCGTAATGGCGAAAAATATACACCTTACACCCACGCTTACAAAAAACACAAAGTAATGTGTATAAAAATAGATTTTCAAAAATATTTTAATCATTACTTTCCGTTTATAAATCATGCAATACGTAACACTGCGAGACAAATGGTAGGGGTCAGTGATCGGGAAGGGTTCAAACTACCGGGGAAAGTTATATCGGTAAAAAAGAAGTTATACGTGTCCCGGCGTTTCGCTGGGTCACCCCTAGGAATCGAGATATATCGATTTGACCTTTGGTGGCCTTTTTTTGACATAACTCGAGAACCACTAGTCCGATTTTGCTCAAACAATTTTAAAAAAATTAAAAATTACAATTCCTTTAATCTGTTTATATAACGTTTTTCTATATACTCAACAGTTTTGCCGGTAAAAATAAATGTATGAAGAAAAAAATATTTTTTGCCTAAAATATTAAAAAAAAGTAATAAACAAAAGGTTATTGATTTTTATGGTAGCGGTAACAAACATTTATTTTTACCGGCAAAACTGTTGAGTATATAGAAAAACGTTATATGAACAGATTAAAGGAATTGTAATTTTTAATTTTTTTAAAATTGTTTGAGCAAAATCGGACTAGTGGTTCTCGAGTTATGTAAAAAAAAGATATATCTCGATTCCTAGGGGTGACCCAGCGAAACGCCGGGACACGTATAACTTGTTTTTGACCGATATAACATTTCCCGTTGGTTTCATCCCATCCCGATTTTGACTGTCGCATAGTGTAATCAGTAATTGGTAAGTCCTTACTTTTTGTTTTGAAATAATGCACAAGGTTACGACCTATCATTACAAGGTAATGCGTGAGTATATCGCACCCATTACCAAAGTTTTGCTGTTTAGCCAAGAACTCTACCACCTGAGCTATCGACACATATAACATTTGATTGCTTAAAAAGTAAATGAATTGTTGGGCTTCGTATATTATTTCGTAATGGCAAAAAATATACACCTTACACCCATGCTTACAAAAAAACACAAAGTAATGTGTCTAAGAATAGATTTTCAAACATGTTTAAATCATTACTTTTCGTTTATAAATAAAGCAATACGTAATCAGTAATTGGTAAGTCATTACTTTTTGTTTTGAAATAATGCAGAAGTTAACGAGCTGTCATGGCAAGGTAATGCGTGAGTATATCGCACCCATTACCAGTTTTGCTGGGCATGTCAAGTTTTAAAATTATTCGATACTTATTGGCTTTAAAATGAGCTGTGAAATAGAAGTGCGTGAAAAAATAATTCGATTATTTAACGAAAGATATTTAGTACTTGTACCCAGATATGCAAATCCACCTAACTGCCCAGGGCTTAGACCCATCGAAAGATATTTGGCTCTGGTAAAAAGGATCATGAAGGGCACAAAACAGGTTGCTGAAAACACTAAAACATTTTCAAGAAAATGGTTATCATCAAACAAAAAAATCACTGAAGACACTATTAAAAGTTTAATGGGAGCAATTTCAGAAAAAATTAAATTTTTCAGTAAAAACCAATGTGTAATATTTTTTTATTAAATGTAAACATGAATAAGATTTCTATTAATGAAACGTTTTTTTTTTCTTTTGTATATGTCAACTAGTTCAAGAGTTATTTGAATTTATTCGTGCACTAATTTCATCGAAAGCAATCCTTATTAAATTATATTTTTCATCGTGGAAGCCAATATTCGGTTGTCTAATTCAATATTATTTTCCACATAAATATTATTATGTTCCACAAAATTTTATTGACATTAACAAACTTTTTTTGAATTTTCTGGTATAGAACCCGGCCATTCAGGTTAATAGTTTACACTATTACCCACTGCACCACAACTACTTTTAATTTTCTTAGCCATATTTACTGTTTATACATATAAATATTTTATTTTAATTAAAAAAGAAAAAAACATCTAAATTTTTGTCTTTTCCGGGATTCGAACCCGTAAATCCGGCGTACTAGGCCAACTACTCACCCACTACACCACAAACACTTATTAACTTTAATGTCTAATTTTGAATTTATGTGTTTTATTTGGAAAACAAATACGGTATAAAATTCGTTTACCAATAACAATTAATAGTTGTGTGTGGTATCAATACAATCCACAATTCGGTTGGTTCTACAGAAACTCGACATTAAGGACATATTTGATTAGGATACCCGTATATTTGTAGTTCGAATTTTGAAATTTTTTTAATATAGGTTATAGATAACACCAATTTTCTTGTATATTCTACTGCATAGAATTACTAAACTGATACTAATTTTAAAATTGATTGGAGATACAAATAATTTGTTAAAAGGATTGTTTTTTAGTTCATTTTCCCTACTTTTAATACCTAATAAAATATTTTTGGTGTAGTATTCAATTGTAGCCTATAGTATTCAATTATTACCTATAATTTATAGGTAACTCCAAGTAAAATAACGTCCTGGCAAATTCATTTCAATGGTCTAGATCGTATTCCAACCAATATTTTTCCTGGGTGTAAGAAAGCAAAAACTGTAAGTACTTACACTTTGGTCAAATAACACATTATTTTAACATGGGGGTGTCATTGGAGGTAAGTGGTTGCCTAAAGATTACCGGAATAAACTCAAATAAGTCATTACGAAGAGAGTATTGACATAAAATAAGTGAAATAAGTCGTTACACATTAGTCGTAATTCATTGGTTACACATAGGAAATAAAATAATGTAATGACTTTAAACTAAGGTTGGTTACCGTTATCGTTATAATACCGTTATCGCTAAAATACCGTTTCAAATTGAATACCGTTATCGATACCTCTAAAAAATTTCCAAATAACGTTATCGTAACCGATACCGTTATTTTTATGGGAAGTTACCGGCATTTTACCGGTATTTGTTATTTTACATAAAAATTTGAATTTTTTTTATTTTTTATTATATAATCTTGAGTGTTTTTTTTACAAAGAAATTTATAATTAGAAATTTATTAAGTTCGAGGCCAATTTCCTAATTATGAATTAACATAATAAGTACTTTTTTCGAAAACTGCTATTTTTCTTCATCAGGATACTCTCCTGACAAATACTTCACAGAGTTTTCGGGGATTTTGCAGGTCCCCTTCATCAGTTTTCTTTAGAAAGTGGTGGCGTAGTGCAATGCAAATTAAAAGCATCAAAATCTCATATTAAATGTAGTCTGCTACATCAACAAAATGGGAATGGAGCAAACAATAAAATACGTTTTCGAAGCCTTCTGTTTTCGAAGCCTATAATAATTTTACTTATTAAAACTACCAGCGTTGAATTTATGGCTTAAAATCTGTATTTTCAGTACTTAAAATTAAAAATATGCCATGTTTTTACTTGTTTTTATATGTTTTTAACATAATTTTTAATACCGGTACGTACCGGTATTGCTGTTTCGATAACGGTATACCTTACCGAAACAGTCTTAAATACCGTGTCCTCTACCGTTACCTAAACAAACGAAATCCCATACCGTTACCCTTACCGTTATTCGTTTCGGTAACCAACCTTGCTTTAAACTCATTAAAAATAAGAACAATATAACACAATATCAGTAATGCACCATTTTAAAGCCTATAAAATAAGTAGTGATATATCCCTGTATCGGTAACCCTTTATTGTATACCTCCCACATAAGTACTAATGCCAGGCAATGCGTGAAAAAGGTCCCACCCATTACCAAGGTGTTGCTGGGTTGTTTACTAAGACTTTTATTGAAGAAAATGAGACACAATATCTCGCAATGACACACAATATCTCGCATCATGTCCATCAGCGGTAGAGGGCCAGACTAAAAATAGTAGACTAAAATTAAATAAAATAAAAAGAATATTTTTCGCAATTTTTTTTTTTTAATTTTCAATTGGTAAAATAGAGTTTACTTTACACTCGTTTAAATAGTACTTAAAAATAATGACTTCAATAAAACTAGGTACTTATTAAACAATCGCAAAAAAGGAAAAAAAAAGCAAAATTTCATCATTTTTATTTTATTTATTTTTAAATAACTAGGTTAGTATTTGCCAACCATGAAAAAAAGTAGTATAATCTAAAAAACGTGCAAAAAATGCATTTAGTGAAATGTTATTGTATATTCAAAGTTTTTCAAAGTTTATTAATTTTTTCCCTTCTCCCCTAATGAAAAAAAGTAAATAAGGGCCTTCTACATTAAACCATCTATATACATATGTACATTAGACCGTACCGCAAAAAAAAGTTCGCCGTACACCCTCCAATATGAAGTATTTTTGCAAGGCAATTTAAAAAAAAAAATTTTTTTTGCCTAACGTAGGGGTCACCTTTTTCAATTTTTAGTTATAGCTTCGGCATTTAAAATCGGATTTTAAAGTGTGATATATCGATTTTTTGGCCTCGAGGAGAGCAGTGTTTTGCTATAAAAGAAAAATCGAATGAAAAAAAATTTAAAAACGCGACTCCTACGTTCGGCATCTAAAATACAAAAAAAATGTCTACTGGGTTTATCGAAAAACTTCCTTAGCAAAAGTTTAATGATTTTTTGACGGCTTTAATTTTCTGACATTAGGGTGGTACATTAGGGTGGTAGCAACTGAGATCTGGTGGGTAACTACTAGAACGGGATACTTGAGGTCAATGGCCCTTAGAGCAAGTCACTGGTCTCCTCGAGAGAAAAACATCGATGTATCATACTTTAAGATCCGACTGTAAATGCCAAAGATAAAACGAAAAATGTAAAATGAGGACCCCTACGTTCGGCAAAAAAAAATTTTTTTTCAAACCTCCCTGCAAAAATATTTCATATTGGAGGGTGTATGGCGCACTTTTTTTTGCCTGTAAGGAGGTACGCTCTAATGTAGTATATGTAATTATGTTTACCCTTAACCTTAAAAAAATATTTAATATTAAATTAACAAAATATGCTCAACAATTGTCAATAATTTTGATATTATTCGGGTTATTAATATATGGAAAAATATCGTTGTTTACGATGAGCTACAATTAGCTTCCCGTAAACCACCGTGGAAAACGTTTTCTAATTTCCATATACATATACTCGTAACTAATCGAAGAAAAATTTTGCGAACTTAGTAGTATGTCTGTTCCCGTACTTTAACTTGGTAACCCAAAAAAGCCCAAATGCATTTCAGTACTCAAAATTGTTGTTGTTTCGGCTGTTTGCTTGGGTAGCAGCAATATCGTGCGGGAAAACATCTGGTATTTATAAACTAATTTTAAAATTTTCTCTTTTTTAGTTTATTTATTATACCACAAAGGAGATCGATTACAGTTGGTAAGCCTCGTAGTACTGCGTTCACCAGTATAATGTAATAGACATTCAACACCATTATTTTCAAATGACATTTCGCTAATTGAATATTCGGGATTAATAGCCACTCTCAGTATATATGTGTTGTGAGGAGGCAATGTTGTAACATCTACCCATTGACAATCTAAACCAGTGCTGTAAGTATCCCAGCAACCAATAGAAATACCTGAAATTGAGTTAATTAATTTATAAATTGTTTACACCTAGGAAAAAAATGTGTTGTCCCAACTCAAACGCTGCTACCGATAATTTATATCTGTTGTTCCATAATTTATAATTATTATTTTTTTTCTGTTATGAAAACCGAAAGAGGATTGTGAAAACCCAACAAAAGTTATAACAACCGAGTTTTTGGTTACAGCTTTTTCGAGATATTTGCCACTTACCTTGTGTTCTATTACCACACGTAAATTTCGGTGTTATACCCGATTTACAACCACTATCCATTAAACAAAATGAAGCTTTATGTCCTTCGGCCACTTTTTGATATTGCCTATTATAGATGTCAAATGCAGCAAAAGATTCCATACTATGATAATGTTGATGACATTGATGCCACTGCCATTGTTCATAATTGGCATAAGGACTAAAGTCAGCTGAACCCACATTTTCAGCTCTTGTTGTAAATCTAAGCAGCCTACGTAAAGCCTGAGGACGTGTAAGCACAATTTGATAGGCATCCCGTGAAAGACATTTTTCTTCCATGGCGCATGTTAATCTAGATAAAGGTTGAGTATCCAAAAATGCTGAAGTTTGTATATCATTTAAGCCCAATCTTAAATCGGCCATTTTCTCCACACATTTTACAACAGCTACATTTTTGTTGCTAGCATTACAGGATCTGGGATATTGTGATTCACGAAAACAATCTCTTAAACTTTGTTCAGTACCACGACACACTGTACCCACCATTGTCCATGCATACTTATTACTACTTCCATATTGTTGAGTTTGATTGGCAATGGCAGCATATCCCAATCTTAATTGTTTGCAAACAACGTTGCCTTCACGAAAACTCCAATGGGTCGAGCATATGGTACCCCAACTTTCACCAAAATCAAAACTTACTTCAACACGTCCCTCCCGTATATTCCGCGAAGGAGTTCTATTATCTAAACGATTATTTAAACGTACCCTCATATTACGATGATTGGTCTCAACATTTAGTGGTTGTTTAAGAGCTGGATCTGATAACGCTGATTGATCGAAATAATTTTTATAGTTAAATAGAATGAGAAATAAAACATGTTCATCAGTAAGTATACTTACCGCATTGGATATGATAAATTCCACTTAATCCTAACAAAAGTAAAAATATCATTTTTTGTCTCTTTTAGTTTCAAACCAAATATTGGGCGTTCGATGTTATTATGAGTTACCTTTAACTGGGAGCTATTTATAAGTGGTAAGTTTTTATAATCAAATTTTCTTAACCTTATTTTATATATTGTTATCGCAATCCATCTGTTTTTAAAAGTTTATTGAAGCACACTAATATATAGGTTAACGACACCTGAGATTATTTTTTGCATTCAATAAGTAAAGAAATGAATTTTTTATTTATTTGTTAAGAGAAGTTAATTGTATAAAAATCCATTATTTATTCGTTTCTTTATAAAGTTAAAATGCACACTCTGTCCTAAAGAAAAATATAGGACAGTGATCCCAGCAATATCTTAGTAAATCGTGTTTCCATATAAAAACATCAAAAAACAAAATCTAAAACTTTGTCCTCACACCTAGCAATTTTAACCACCTCGTTTCAGTTTTGGATGTGGTTGTGGAAATATAATAATAAAATCATTTAAAATGTTTACAAAAGCAGTTGTATATAACAGCCCATATATTTTGAACGGTTTAAGCTATGTGATTTGTTGATATTTCATTTTAAACCAACTCAAACCGCGCTTATACTGATATTTAAAAATAAATCCTTCCTTGAAACTAAAATATATTTTTTGTGAAATGCTTGGTTTAAATCGCTACATGTAAAAACCTAGTTTTTTAACTTTTTTTTAATATATGTTAATTCTCAATTATTTCTCTATAATGTTGTCAATTCCGTATATGTTATGAGTTATTAACAAAAATGCAAAAAAGGAGAGAAAATTGTATTAATATTAGGTTTGTTCCACGTAATTCTGGGTAAAGTCTGGTAAAATGAGAGTAAACAAATAATTATCTCAAAAAATGGTAAAATTGCTCACAATACGGGGAACGCACAAAACCACATTTCAAGCCCAAAAATAAACGTCAAAGTTATTCATATAAACAAAAGCTATTTTTAACAATAAAATATCGAAGGGAATAAAGAGAAAGTGTTAAAACGTAGTATTTGTTAACGATATTAATTAATATTTACAACTTTTGTTAATATTTTAATTATTTTTACAAATTTAAAACAACTGATTTATAAACAACAAGTGATTTGACAGTTTTACCATTTTACCCGGAAAAAAAAGTGCGGGTAACTTCTGGTAAAATGAGAATCAAATTATTCTCTCATCAACGCTCTCATTTACCCAATTTTTAACAATAGAAACGCTTTTTGGTAAGATTGGGTTCCCGCGGGCACCCGCGGTAACGTACGTGGAGCAGAGCTATTATTGAATATTTTGAATTTTTATTTATAATATGTGGCCTTCTCCGAGAAAAGGGACCTAGTGTGTGAAAGCTAGGAAGCTGGCTTTCTTATAGTTGGGCGATGTAATAGTTATATGACATGAACTTTTATGCCAAGTTCGGTCGAAATTGGCGTATGTGTTTAAAATTAAACAAATATACAAATAAATACTAACATTTTCAAGCGTTTGCTAGGTGTTTTCCATTTTATTGTTTTATTATTTTTTTTGTATATATCTTAATGTTACACTTTAAATTTTAACAAATTAATAAATAAACAAAAACCAGATGTAACACCACTGGGTAACCGCGGTGTTAAAAATAAATGACTGGCAGAACACTCATTTCGTACGCCTTGCCAGCGTTTGCAAAAAGCCTTTTACCTGTTTTATGGTGGTTTATAAAAAAAAACACAGGCAAAAAATGGGCTTAGAGTACAACGTTTGCAACCAGTGGTTATCCAGCGCTCCCTAAAAAGAAATTACAAGTGTACAAAAAAAATTCACTGGTAGAGCAATGATTTTCAAAAATGATGACGCTTCATTAATAAAGCTTTGTAGTCAGGAGGTTCCGAGTTTAAATCCGGTTGCAAACAAAATTAATTGATATTTTTTAATTTTTATTTTTTTTTTTGTTATTATAAAATCTATTTTTTTGTTTGTGGAAAAGCTCCTTTAAGACCAACTTTTTTGTTTGTTTTTCCAACGCTGGCATATTAGTTCCAAAAAACTGTTTGCCAGTGCTAGCATTTTAGTACAGCCAGTAGTTGTCCAGCTATTATCATTCTCTTATGTTTTTGCCACCAAGTATTATATGTTTCGTTAGCTCAGTAGGTAGAGCAAGTAGGTAGACCTAATAAAAATTAAATTAAATTATGAATGAAATGATGATTTTCTTCTGCTTTTTGCCGGAAACGATTTGGGCACATTGTTCAATTGTGTATTGTTCCATTTTAAATTCCCCAAGTCTTCTTTACAAAATACTGAAAAAAGTATATTAAAAAAGTTATAAGGAATTCAAACCCCTTATGTAGTTTTGGGCCACCCTGAATATAGTCAAGTCTAACACTATATCTTTGCGGATATATTTATATGTATATGAGTGTTATTTTTGTTTGGTTTAAGATCAAATATTACAAATTCCAAATAGAATTTACAATTTGTTTTACAACCAATAGAGAAAAAACTTATGAAAAAAACTTTCCTAGAACCAATGGTTGACAATTAATACATTTTCAAGTTTTACCAATTTCACTATCATCAGATGGTCTTTATGGGGTTCTCTCTAGGCTATAATGAATTTCATAGCATTTGAGAAGTAAACTCAAAATTTTTTACTTATCCATTTCATATTATTATAACTAACGAAAACCACATGTTTTTAACAAAGCTATTATTTTTCTCTATGTTATAGTTGTTGCTTATTTATTAAAGCTCCTTCAATGGGCAATGCAATGATTCGTGCTTTTTAACATTCAAGCTTTTAATTCTATTTATAGAAATTTAGAACGCAAGCATGGAACTTTTACACGGTTGTTTGTTTTGTGTATAACATCCTAAACCGTATAATTATATAGCTTCAAATTTCAAAACTTTGATAATGATGTCATATATAGATTAGTATGAATATATAACTCCCCATATATATCTATATTTACCATATCTAGTTACATATGTCATAGCCGTTTAATAAAGCGTCATATATAATTAAAAATGCTTTTACCGCAAAACATATAAAGTTTTATATAGGTCAATGTTAGATTTTTTCCAAGTTGTTTTAAATATGTTTAAGTAACAAAAGGGTTAACTGTCAAACGAAATGTCATACTGCGCTCACTTTTTGACATTTATGATCAGTATACTCTAGCAAATCATCATGAATAGATTGACACTCGAACAACGCTACCAAATTATCCCGATTTACTTTGAAAATCAGTTATCAATTCGTGCAACTTATAGACGCAAAATTGTGTTCAACGATGAAGCTAATTTTTTGGCTAAACGGGTTTGTTAATAAACAAAATTTCCGCATATGGAGTGAAACCAAATCTACAAGTGACCCTACAGACTACATTATATCCAGAAAAATACACAATTTGGTGCGATTTACAAGCTGGTGGCATCATTGGACCTTATTTCTTCAAAAACGAAGCCGGAGGTCGAGTTACGGTCAATTGATATATTGTAGTTACCACACTATGTTCAATGATTTTTTGTTTGAAAATATGGATGACATTTATCCGGGAGAGATGTGGTTTCAACAGGATGGCGCTACGTGCCATACGGCGACCGCAAACATCGACTTATTGAAATCAAAATTTGGCGATAAGTTGATTTCGGGAAATCGACCTGTCAATTATTTCCTCTCGATTATTTCCTGTGGAGCCACATGAAGTCACTGGTTTATGCTGATAAACCAGCAACAATTGACGCCTTGGAGGCCAACATTATTCATGTTATTCGTGGCATTCGGCCAGCAATGCTCGAAAAAGTGGCCCAAAATTATACTTCCAGAATGGGCTTCGTCAAGAACAGCCGCGGTGGCTATATTCGCGAAATCATTTTCAAATGTTAATAACATGTATTGATCTTTGGAAAAAAATTTTTTTGATTAAAATTTAATTTTTGTCTTATTTTTTACAATTTTGAGTTCTATAGGGCTTAAAAAAACACCCTATATGTATATGGGGACATATATTCATACTGAAATTTTTGAAAAACTAAAAGCTATATATAATTATATCCGCAAAGATATAGTGTCACACTTGACTATATATAAACATATTAGTCCATGTTAAGTTATAATTTTCTATATAACATTTTTTACTCGGGAAACAATCAATTTTTTGAATAAAAATTATATGTATCTGTTACATCCCTGCCTAAAATACATTCTAATTAGCTCGTATACTCGTTGTATGCGATATGTAAGAACCCAGTCAGAAATCGCCAGTGGCACAAAAAATCAAGCACTGGCATACCACTGGGTAACCACGGTATTACAAATAAGTGACTGGCAGAATACTCATTTGGGACGCTTTGCCAGCGTTTGCGAAAAGCGTTTTACCAGTATTTTTTTTACAAAAATTTCGGTGGTTTATAAAAAAAACCACTGGCAAAGAATTGGCTTAGCTTGATATGCCAAGGTTTGCAACCAGTGGTTATCCAGTGCTACCTAGCCAATGCTACCAGGCGTACAAAAATCAATTCACTGGAAAACCAATGATTTTATAAAAATGCTGACGCTTCATTAAAAAATGTTTGTAGTCGGAAGGTTACGAGTTCAAATCCAGTTGCAAGCAAAAAATTTTTTTTGGTTTTTTTTTAATTTAAAATTTTTTTTGTTTTATAAAATCAATATTTTGTGTTTGTGGGAAAGCTCCTTCAAGACCAACTTTTTTTTTGCCCTCCCAACACTGGCATACTAGTTACTAAAAATTGTTTGCCAGTACCAGCATTTTGGCACAGCCAGCAGTTGTCCAGCTATTATCACTCATTTATGTGTTTAGCCATTAAATATTATGTGTCTCGTTAGCTCAGTGGGTAGAGCAATCGTCTGCCAATCTGACGGCCTGGGTTCAAATCACGGCAGGACCAACAAAAATACATATGAACTTTTTTTTAATTTTATTTTGGAAAATATATTTCCAATAAATAGGTATTGGTTTTGCCAGCGTTTTGCCAACGGTTAAAAATTTTGTTCCTCCAGTGCTTTTCCGGCGCTTTTTGAACAGCCGGTCCTTTTGTCTAATGATGTTATCATTTTGGGAATAGCACTTTTTGCCAGTACTTGTACCACCTGTTAAAGTGCTTTGCCACCGCTTTCCCGTTTGTATTTTTCTGACTGGGAAGCTATAATAACTTTTCGTTATGAATACGGGGGATAATATTTAAGTATTAATTTAAAATTGAGGGAAAGTTTAAAATGGCACAAAATAAGTTGAAATTAGCACGCGAAATGGCATAAAAAAAACAGCAAAGTTTGCATGAAAAAAGGTAAAAATGGCTTTTTTAAATATTTCTAAGAAAAAACAATAATGAAACAATTCACAGTTTAACTGCTGAAGTGCAGTTGCAGTAAATTAGTATGATTTTTAAAGTTGGAAATTTCCGTTGCTATAAAAAAATCCAGGAATTTCGTTTTTACCAATAATAAAAAAAAATTTGCCAGCCATTGGTTCTAGCAAAGTTTTTTTTTCATAAGTTTTTCTCTATTTGTTTTGAAACAAATTGTAAATTCGATTTGGAATTTGTGATATTTGATCTTAAAACTGAACTAAATATAATACTCATTGTAAAAAAATTTTCTGTTTTTTTGAAATTTTTTATAAAAATTATTTACAAAAGCTGGGTATGAACTATGCTTTATAGAATTTTTTAATGAAAGGTCTAAAAAACCGCCAAAATTGCTTTTTTGTCAAGAATCCGTAAAAAATGGCATTTTTAAAAAATAAATGGAAAAATGGCAAAAAAAAAGACATTTAATGGCAAATGGTAATTTATGCTTGAAACTTTTACATTTTTTTAATTCGTGTTCTTAAATTAATCAAGGTTGGTTACCGTTATCGCTAAAATACCGTTTCGAATTGAATACCGTTACCGTTACCGATACCTCTAAAAGAATTTCCCAATACCGTTATCGTTACCGATACCGTTATTTTTATGGGCAGTTACCTGTATTTTACCGGTATTTATTAATTTATATAAAAAAATTACAATTTTTAAACTTTTTTATTTTATAATCTTGAGTTATTTTTGCAACAAAATTTATAGAAAATAATTTTAATTACTAAAACTACCAGCATTGAATTTATAGGTTAAAATCTGTATTTTTAAGACTTAAAAGCAAGAATATGCTATGTTTTTACTTGTTTTTATATGTTTTTAACGTAATTTTTAATGCCAGTACGTACCGGTATTGCTGTTTCGATAACGGTATACCGTTACTGAATCAATCTTAAATACCTTTACCGTTACCGAAACAAAAGAAATTCGATACCGTTACCGTTATCCTTACCGTTATTCGTTTCGGTAACCAACCTTGATTACAATTAGTTGTTTTGTTGTTTCATTTTTAAGTTACTATTTATTGAGAATAAAAATAAACATATACATTTTTATAATTAAACTTAAAGCCCAAATTAGTTTGGAAGTAAATTAATAGATTTTCTTACTTCAAATCTATTTCCAAACTAAGTAGTTGTGTATACATACATAATACTTTATATTATTACCCAACTAATGGTGCCAGAGGCCAAAATAATTTCAGCTTTCATGAAAAACAATTAGGGAATTTGTTTGCAAAATATAAACAGATTTTATATGAAATCTTCTGTTTTTTTTTTTTTTCTTTGATCATATTTATCGAACAATAATTATAGCAAAAAAAATATATACGTTAACAATATCACAACTAAAGTGTAAAGGAAATATAAAAAAATGGTGCTGTAAAATTCTAACTACTTCTTTCAGATTTTTTGTTTCTTCGTTTTATGTAAAATTAAAAATTATTATGAAAAAATAAGAATTAGATAAAAGGGAAAGTATTTTAAGTCTTACAAACTATAAAAATATATAATTTATAGTTCTAATAAAGCACTAATTTCATCTTTAAGTTTTTGTGGACTAAATACACCACGTTCCGTAATTATGCCAGTAATTAAAGAAGCGGGTGTAACATCAAAGGCAGGATTCCAACAATTAATACCAGGTGCAGCTATTCTATGCTCACCCACATGAGTCATTTCACGATCTGGTCTCTCCTCAATAATTATATGATCTCCACTAGGTATTTGCAAATCAATAGACGTTAAAGGGGCGGCTACAAAAAATGGTACACCATGATGTTTAGCTACAACTGCTATTTGATAAGTACCAATTTTATTAGCTGTATCACCATTAGCAGCAACCTTAAACAAAATAAATACAAAGTTGATTATGGGTGATTTTTAAGGATATTTAAATTATTGAACTTACTCTATCAGCTCCTACTACAACAGCTGCTACATTTTTAGCACGCAACAAAGCAGCTACCATACTATCCAACACTAGTGTAGCCGGAAGTTTATCATGTACTAATTCATATGCTGTCAAACGAGCCCCTTGATTATAAGGTCTTGTTTCAGTACAGTAAACATGTTCTTAAAACATAGAAAAAAAAATTTTAAAGATAATTTTAAGAAAATTAATAGTTTTACACCATTTTCAATTACAGCTGTACTGAAAATATATTTTTCACAAAAAAAGTTACTGAAGCTGTGAGCTTTATAGTGGTATATAAAATTGTTCTATAGCTCAAGAAATGTATGCAAAATTTTCAGCAGTTTAGAAGTACATAATTCTAAACTTTAGTGATTCTCATAAAATGAAAAGGATTTTTAATTTGTGGAACTTAAAAAATCCGAAAGATATGAAATTTTGTAAAAATAGACACAAATCTAAAATTTTCTAGGCTTGAAAAAAAGATTCCCAAAACTTTTCAATATATAAAAAAATTAAAAATACGATTTTAAGCCCAACAAATTACCGAGGTGAAAAAAATTTAAAAAAGGTCCATTTAGGATTAATTTTTCAATCAGATAAATCAGATAATCTTACACATTTATCAAAAATAAAAGCTTTTAATTTGAATTGAAAATGTTGCAGAAATTGCTTATTGTTACCTAATTTCTTTAATTCATGCAATTTCCTAACAACACCCAATGCAGTACCATAACCTGCTGTTGCCAAGGAACCTGTATTGCAATGCGTTAAAACACGTACAGCACCATCTCTACTAGAACTTTCTAATATAGCCTTTGCACCATTTGTTCCAATGGCTTTATTATCGGAAATATCTTTTTGTAACATAGCTTCAGTGGCTTCAAGGAATCTATAAAAAAGGTTAAACAAAACTTGGAATTAATAAGATACAAATGTTTTTAAAACAAGTTATATATTCTTACTTTTGTTTCATTTCATCAACTGAAATACTTTCATCTTTAGTTAATTCATTTGCTAAAGTAATTAACTCATCTGCTGCGATTTTCATATTTACAGCAGTAGGTCTAGCCGATACAAGATAATTAAGTTTACCCTCTATTTCTTGGCGTAAAGATTTTTTGGAATCAAATGTTTCCGGAAAGATTTCCACAGCCAAAGATAAACAACCCACTATCGCTATAGCAGGAGCCCCACGAACCTGTAGAGAAGGAGAAGGGGGAAATAAATTGAGTTTGTTTTTACTAATTTTCGTTGCTGATTTTAGCATAATAATAAAATAATAAATTTGTATGATCGAGTTGCTAAAATTATCAAACTTTTTTACAAGTTTTTCTCATAATTGAGAGCA
The DNA here is from genome assembly GCA_949987735.1 of Leucophora obtusa. Classification (NCBI taxonomy): domain Eukaryota; kingdom Metazoa; phylum Arthropoda; class Insecta; order Diptera; family Anthomyiidae; genus Leucophora; species Leucophora obtusa. The sequence goes on from OX465295.1 coordinate 63,779,591, forward strand.
ATACACTAATACAGAAATATACTAATGATGGAGTAAAAAATTGTCTGATTTTAGCAAATCGATTTTACTACTTAAAACCAACTAGTTTTTGATTTTACGATTAAAAATTGTCTGAGACACGTTTATCATTTAAGGATCTGTTAATGGTATTATGTGTTTTGGAATTGAATTTGAATACAGGGCATGTTTGGGAATGCATCACTGCTCTGCATCCGATGCGCATTTGTGATTAGTTTGCGATACCGATGCAAATCAGCTGACGCTTTTGCATCAGACATTTTTGTGAAGCGTATTTGATATACATTTTTCATTGGCATTGAAATTTAATTGGCATTACTTGTTCTCAATGCCAATGCCAAAAAATTTCATTACATTCAATGCCAATGACATTTTGTTCAATTGTCATTGATTAAAACAATGGTAATGAAATGTACACCCAATGGTAATGAAATGTACAGATAATTGAAGAAAAAAACATTGTATAGAAAAAAATTGTTTTATAAAAAAGGAAATTAAAACAAGAATGTAAAAATTCAGAGCTGTAAACATTATAAATATTCGCTATTTTATAAAGTTGTGTCAAGTATACTGCTGTTCACTCTTCTTTTAACATTGGTTAGTCTAGATGGATCAGCCCCTGGAAATGTAAACTTGACGAAATAGCGAATATCAAATATTTTTTCTTCTTAATTAGTTCTTTTATTAAAACATGAAAACAAATGCTTTTTTCATCAATTATAATTGGGCATTTAGGCATTGAACAATGTCAATTGAAAAAAATTTCATTGGCACTTTGCGTTCTGAATCGAATTACAAAAATCTAAAGTGAAACATTTCGAAATAGGACGATACCGGTTTCGGATTTGCATACATATTTTTCATTAATATTTTGATATTTTATCAATTCAAATAAGTTTGAATTAGATTATTATATTTTAAAGGTACAAACATTAATAAAAATAATGCATTTTTACTCAGCTAGAAATTTGGAGAACGCAAAAAATAAAATTAACCCAGCCAAAATATATCTGATGTGATAACCAGAGAAGAAAAAAAAGCAAAATCCGATGTGTTTAAAGCAAAAAAAAAATATTGTAAAAAAACGAAATTAAAAAAAATTTAGAGCTAAAAAATCTTAAAAAAATGTAGTTTAAAGTTAAAAACGGAAAAATCAAAAAAGTGAAAAGAAGCAGATATGTGTAAAATAGCAAATTTTGTCTTCTCTGGTGAGAACTCATAAATAATAACACTTTTGGAAGGGTTTTATGCAGTGTTGACACCAGTAAAACACAAAATTTGTTTTGACAAAAATTATCCAAAACCGTATTAAATTACACAAAAAGTTTGGAGCATTTTTTTATATATAATTTCCACATAAAATATGCGGTCATTAGACCAACTCTCCTGCACACAGTGCGGCAGAATAAAAATATTTTGGGATCAATTTAACCATTTCTTATCGGCTGGTTGGATTACTATCAAATTTTACACGGTCACAACCAAACTAATTGTGAGCTTAAGTTTTGCCGGCCGAGCCCACGGACTTACCGAGAGCTGTGCCATTTGAAACCATCACAAACGTAACTAATTAAAATTTTACTCGTTCGCAACATTTTCAAATGGTCTTGCCACTCAAGAAAAAATATTTTTTTAAATTAAGTTTGAAAAACATTTTCCCATAAGTTAACAACATACGGATCTTCAAACACAAATTAAAACAATCAGCCTTACTATCAATATTTTCCAAACGTATATTTTAGTTAAAGTCGACTTTAGTTAAAATATTGGGTGGCAGTATGCCTTGACTTGGTTTATTTTTGGAGCATTCTGATTGGTTAATTTATTTTCAACCAATCAAAATGTTTGAAAATACAAATATTTTTGTAGGGGTTTCATACACAAAATGAACAAAACCGTATGATTAAAAATAAAGTCGACTTTAAATTTAAAATACTATTTTATAGTAAGGGCCAATGTTTTTAATTTCTTCTTAATTGGGTTTAGTGTTGAACAAATTTACGAAAATAATTCATCACAAACTATAAAATTGTGGTAAATTTTATATAAACTCATTCAACTCAAATATTGCTTTTGCCTAATAGCGCCCTCTAGTAGAAATTTTGGCAGCCAAAGTTGATATTATTTTAAGATATTAATCCTTGACAGTTCAAGATATTTTAAAAATTTTAATTTTGTGTATTTTTTGGACAAATCTGTATTAAAATTTTTTAATATTGTATAAAACTGCATCAAAAATTAATTAATTAATTAAAGGTCAAAAATTAATTTTTTATTAAATATTAATTTGGCAACTCTAGACAAAAGTTTCTACCAAACTATTTTATGGTTGTCAAAACGCTCAATGATGTTTATCCAGTAAAATATACTAGGTTGAAAACAGGACAGTGTGTTTAAAATGAGTTAAGAAGCTCTAGGAAGGAATTTACGGAAATTTCTGTAAAAAGTGAAATTACACAAAAACTACACAAAAATGTCATTATTCAAAAATTATCCAGTAAATGTGCAACCAGTCCCGTTTTTAGAGGTGTTTTTTTTTTGCAAAAAACACCTCTAAATAGCTTAAATCATTCACAATAGAGCTAATTAGAGGTGTTTTTTGCTCTATGTCTAGAAGTTTTCTCTCTCGTGTAGATGTGTCTTAATAAACAAATCTTCTGTCAGATTGTCCTTCAGAAAAACGTCAGACCCTAAGGACTATTTCACAGCAAAATTTTTATTTCTTTTGAAATCTTCAGATTGTGATGATTTCTTTAATCAGACTTAATAGGTGTGTTTGGTTACTTTTCCTGTAAAGTCCAGTAAAAATTACTCTGTAACAAATTTACAGAGACTAACACAAAATTTACTCTCAAAAAGAAAAATATCTAAAAATGTTCGCAAATAGAAAAATTGTAAGAATTAGTAAAATACTGCTGCCAACTTCTTTCCTAAAAAATATCGCTAAATCGAACTAAAAAATCACTAGAAAATAGCTAAATTATAAAAAACTTAAAAAAGTTAGCGATAAATCTCTAAATTTCACGAACTTTGCAGGTTCTGTTGAAAAATATCACAAAAAAGCTATATTTTTCAAAATTCTTTAAGAAAGTTTTAACTTTCTTTAAAAATTATCGATAAATCGCCAAATTTTTAGAACTTTTAAGTTTTCCATAAAAATTTAGCGATAAATCGCTAAATAATAATGATTCAAAAATAAATATCAAAAAATGCTAAGAAAATGTCAAGACTGACTAAAAATCGCTAGTTTTCCCGCTAATAGCTAAATTATATTTTATCCCGCTAAACGAGTTGAAATATCGGTGGATTTGCCGATAAAATAGCTAAATTGGCAACAGTTATTAAAATAGCTGATTGCGAAATAAACCTACCCACTCAGAAATCGCCAGTGGTACAAAAAATCAAGCACTGGCATACCACTGGGTAACCACGGTGTTAAAAATAAATGACTGGCAGAACACTTTTGGGACGCTTTGCCAGCGTTTGCAAAAAGCGTTTTACCAGTATTTGTTTTGCAAAAATTTCGGCGGTTTATAAAAAAAACACTGCCAAAGAATTGGCATAGAGTGATATGCCAAGGTTTGCTACCAGTGGTTATCCAGTGCTACCTAGCCAATGCTACCAGGCGTACAAAAATCAATTCACTGGTAGACCAATGATTTTATAAAAATGCTGACGCTTCGCTAAAAAATGTTTGTAGTCAGGAGGTTCCGAGTTCAAATCCGGTTGCAAGCAAAAATTTTTTTTGGATTTTTTTTAATTTAAAATTTTTTTTGTTTTATAAAATCAATTTTTTTGTTTGTGGGAAAGCTCCTTCAAGACCAACTTTTTTTGCCCTCCCAACACTGGCATACTAGTTACAAAAAATTGTTTGCCAGTACTAGCATTTCGGCACAGCCACACAGCCAGTAGTTGTCCAGCTATTATCACACATTTATGTGTTTAGCCATCAAATATTATATGTCGCGTTAGCTCAGTGGGTAGAGCAATCGTCTGCCAATCTGACGGCCTGGGTTCAAATCACGGCAGGACCAAAAAAAATACATATGAACTTTTTTTAAATTTTATTTTGGATAATATATTTATTGGTTTTGCCAGCGTTTTGCCAACGTTTAAAAATTTTGTTCCTCCAATGCTTTTCCGGCGCTTTTTGAACAGCCGGTCCTTTTGTCTAATGATGTTACCATTTTGGGAATGGGAAAGCACTTTTTGCCAGTACTTGTACCACCTGTTAAAGTGCTTTGCCACCGCTTTCCCGTTTGTATTTTTCTGACTGGGTATTCAAATGATTGGATTAATAACCCAGCAAAATATACTGCTTGCTTGGAAGCAGGTTCGGTTCGTCAGGGAAAGAAAATAGTGTAGCGCTGGCATTATTGCTGATATAAGGCATAAATTTTGTTCGAGATAGCTCGCGTGAAAGCACTTGTTTCGATATCCGATATGCGCTTCTATCATAGCTCCAAATAATGGCATGAAATCAAAGCTTCTAGCTAGTAAATTCGGTTATCATTGTCATTCTTTCGTGCTTTGTTAGAGCGATAGTGTGGTAAACAAAACTCTATTGCCTTTTTTAACACACTAATGCAAGCTATAAATCCTCAGAAGCAGTAAACGAAGCAGAAAAGAAGCACTAATTATTTTACTGCTTCCGAATTTCTGCTGGGAAATAAAACCTAATAAAATGATCACTTACTTTCTCGTTCTATCGTAATTAAGTTTACCCAGTCAGAAAAATACAAATGGGAAAGCGGTGGCAAAGCACTTTAATAGGTGGTACAAGTACTCGTAAAAAGTGCTTTCCCATTCCCCAAAATGATAACATCATTAGACAAAAGGACCGGCTGTTCAAAAAGCGCCGAAAAATACTGGAGGAACAAAATTTTTGAATTTTTGAGCTAAAGAGACATATAATATTTGATGGCTAAACACATAAATGAGTGATAATAGCTGGACAACTACTGGCTGTGCCAAAATGCTAGTACTGGCAAACAAATTTTTGGAACTAGTATGCCAGCGTTGGGAGGGCAAAAAAAAGTTGAAGGAGCTTTCCCACAAACAAAAAATTGATTTTATAAAACAAAAAAAAATTTAAATTAAAAAAAATCCAAAAAAATTTTTTCCTTGCAACCGGATTTGAACTCGGAACCTCCTGACCTAACTTTTTTTAACGAAGCATCAGCATTTTTATAAAATCATTGGTCCACCAGTGAATTGATTTTTGTACCGCTGGCAATTTCTGACTAGGTAGCACTGGATAACTGGTTGCAAACCTTGGCATATCACTCTAAGCCAATTCTATGCCAGTGTTTTTTTTTATAAACCACCGAAATTTTTGTAAAACAAATACTGGCAAAACGCTTTTTGCAAATGCTGGCAAAGCGTCCCAAATAAGTGTTCTGCCAGTCATTTATTTTTAACACCGGGTTACCCAGTGGTAACAAAAAATTATTTAGACAAATGATACAAAAAATTATTTAGACAAATGTTTTGTTTTTTTAATCATATGTTTACAATCATGTTTTTTTTTTCTTACAAATTCTTACTAGCAAAAATTCATCCAGTAAAAACTTGTAAGTTCTCTGGTATTGAACTGTCGCTTTACTCTCTATTTTTCCTCTCTCATTACTGAGTAATTGTGTAAACAAATACCTTCCAGTAAAATCTTGTACAAAATTGTGCGAATTTGTACAAATTTTTGGGTACCCAAATACACTTAATGTTGTTTTCAATTAATTCTTTCTGATATAGCAAAACATTCAAATTCTGAAAACTTTTTCATATAGAAACAATCCAGATTCTGCAATATTTGTACAAAAAAACTTTGGTTGCGTAAATTTTTTATTTTGAATTTTTAACCAAAAAAAAAAGCATAGAGAAACAAATGTTGGAGAACTGATTCAAGGATATCGTGTGGATGCTTGTGGACTAATCTTCACACAAAAGGCTGCGCTTTTTAAATTTTTGACTTTTTTTTTTGTTCAAAAAAATTATTTTCGAACTTTTATTTTTAGGAGGAAATAAAAAAGTTATTTTTTGACTATTATTTTTTCGGCAAAAATAAAACTTATTTTCTGACTTTTAGTTTTTTCGAGAATATAAGTTATTTTTTTACTAGTAAGAATCGCTATTTTTCAGCCTCTAGTTCAATATTTTCATTTTTTTTTTATTAAATAAAAACCGTGCGTATTAGTTTTCTAAAATTTTGTTCTTGCAAACAGTATAGACAGTCTGTGGACGTTACTTCCCCTCATCAGTATCCGCGCAAAACCATTAACATAAAAGGTTACGATTATTTTGTTACTGAAGTCAATGGATAGTTTTTACAGTACCTCTACTCTTACTCAAACCAATAACGGAAAATGTTACAAACGTATTTATAAACTTAAAATACTTCTTCTACTCAAAAATTTTTGTTTAAATCAAAATAAACACAGATAAAAATTTTAGTTTTATTTTTAAAAAGACAAACTGTGTATCGCACACAATTCAAAGCTTTATCAAGAGCAGCAATTCACTTAAAGAACAATTTAAGTAAAGTAAATATATAATCACAATGTGTGCGTTGATTCAATACAACATAATATTTGCACATTTCACGTGATACTAAAAAAATCAACATACAAAACAAAAACGACAACAGTGGAGAGACAGTAAGTGGTGTGTTTACAAAAAAGTGATAATAAGTACTCGTATAGAAATTCCTTTTAACCGATTCGAAATTCACGATACGATATTTGGGGCACATTTCATATTTGGAGCAAATTGATGAATATTTAGATATAGTTAACTTACAAGTTTCATTCAGTTAAAAGAAAGGTATAGTCAGTTAAAAAGGCGGCACTTTGAAATAACTAAAAATGTAGTTATTTTTAAATGTTAACAACTAACAAATGCGGTAAAAATAACTAGCAATGTCATATAGTTTTTACGCACCGACGTAATTAAGTTTTTATGCATCGAAGAAGAATAGTGGGTAGTTTTAGACAATATACTAAGGCTGAAATGAGCACAGAAATTATTAAGAATTTTTCAAAATAAAATAAGTTAATTTGGTTTGGTATGTATGATTTAAATTCACACTACATTAAAAACAAAAACTTACAATACAGTTAAACGCAAATAGAAATTTCAATTTAAAACCCACAATCTTATTGTATGGTTGTTTAAAAGCCCTAGAATTCATTTGAATAAGTTGCTAAGTATAATGAACATTTGTGATAACAATGATTGTTTACATGCCGATTAGGAAGTTTCACCAAAAACATTTTTTTAGATTTTTGCAATGTACAAGGTTATGAAACAAAACTTTTTTATTTGTTCTCCATTTCTGTATTTTTACGAAATTTTATATAAATAACATCTTAATAGTGTCAGCATTGGAGTTATAAATTATTCTGAATTTTATTTTCATCTATTAACGATCATAGAATTTTTGATCAAACAATCAAGTGATTAATTAAAAAAAATTTAAAAACCTAAGTAAATAATTAAGGTTTTTACCCTATTATTTTCAAATTTTATAAACTTTATCATCAACATTAATTTGAGTACTGCAGAATTACTAATTCTCAAATGCAATTATTTGTACACTACATGTTTGACATGCTTATCTCAGGAGTAAATTTTATTAAAAATAAGAAATTTAAAGAATAGTAAAAAAGTTTAATTCTGATATCGACATATTTTAAATATTATAAATAAAGCAGCGACTTTCATGCAAATACAAGTTTGTAGTAATTAATTCAAAAATGCCTTTGACCAAATACTTTTCCGAATCAAAGAATTTGCAACAAAATGGCATCGATTTGTTGTTGCATATTTTTGCATATGTTCTTATAAATTCATATTTTTGCATATTTTGCTTTTAAGTGCATATTTTTTGCATATTTTATGATTTTTATTGCATATTTTTGCATATTTGTTTTAAAAACTAAAAATTTGATGTAATGAAAAATAAACAAAAGGAAGAATTTGCAAACCTTAACGCAGTAGTTAACTAGAAGCAAAACATCAAGTTGTCATCTCTTCGACATTTATATTAGTTTTAATTTTTAACCAAACTTTCTCGAGTAATAAATATGATTTTTAAAAGTCGATGAATTTAAAGTTCCTGTTTTGGTTTTAAGCGTTTATTTTTGGATCTTTAGTGCATATTTTTTGGTTTTAATGCACATTTTTTGATTTTTAAGTGCACGAAAGTCGCTGCCCTAATTATTGCACTCAAAAAATCAGTAGTTATTGTTTATAATATTACAGTTGTTTTTCTACAAAGAAATACAAAACGACTGTTATTACAGTTATTTAAGAAAACATCTAGCGAAAAGTACTGTAATTTCGTAACAGTTGTTTTAAGCAGTTATTTTTAATACCATAATAAACAACGACCAAAACAGTATGTTTACAGTAAACAGTTATTTTTGTTAATTATTTAAAAAATTACAAAATTTTCTTGATTTTTTTTAATTCTTGTCTAGTTTATATTTGATATATACTTACTCCTAAATTCATAAACACTTTGTAAAATTATAGGAGGTGTATTGAACAAATTTTGTGTGAAAATGACGTTTTGTAAACCTGCTATAACTTTACAAAGCATTTATGAATTGAGGGGTTAGTGTGCAAATGTATTTGCAATTCATAAAATGAAATAACTGGAGAACGGTTTGGAATTCTTACTTCAAATTTCAAGTACGACGAAGTAATTCCAAATTTTTTTATAATCGAAAGAAATAAATTGTCTTTTAGTAGGTGTGAGATTAAGAAGAAGAATAAACATTTTTCTTTAAAAATTATAAACACATTAATTTGCAAATCAAACTAGATCTAGTTTCTGCATTTTTCTGTGTGCCAAATTAAAAAAATAATAGCAATGCGCCTGCTAGTAATACAGTTTGTTATCAAAAACACAGATAGAATTCAATTAATTTTAAATTTTGCATATCGCACTTGATCAACAAGAGGGTATTAATTCAAAATTTTAAAATTTTCAGTAGAGGTGAAAAACTGTTTGTGGTTACATTTCAAGAGAATTTGAAAATCCGAATACATATTCATAGTAAGCAAATTTCATTTAAAAATATATTTACATTGATTTTCTTTTAAATTTTTGCAATTATTGCAAAAAAAATCTATTTTTTGGTTAATATCATTTTTCTTAACCTAGTGTCTTCAAATGCAATAAAATGTGCAAAGAAATTTGAAAATAACACACAAAGCAACAACAAAATTATTTTAGTTGTTGTTGTTTTGTGTGTTATTTTCAAATTTCTTTTCACATTTTATTGCATTTGAAGACACTAGGTAAACTTTTTGTTGATACCCAGCAAAATCTTTCATTACCAAATAAGTGGTTATATAATAGAAATTCATAGCTCCGCACAACTTATTTTTTGGCGTCTAAACTCATTATTTTTGTTTGGCGTGGTCGTTTTTATAAGTAGTCACGCTTACCTGCTCGCTTACGAAAAAATGAGAAATAAGTAGTTACGAGATTTTGAATAATAAGTGGTTACATACATGCTTACAAAAAGTTGAATTATAAGTGGTTATCCGACTTGATTCTTAAAAATAAGGAGTTACACAAATACTATTAGCTTCAGGAAATACATTGAGAGAATTTAAAGTTTTTCCTAGTGTGTAATTTTAGTACTCGTCATAAAAATTTAACACAAAACATATTTACATGTAATAAATATAAATGTATAAAATTTAACTTTGTAAAAAGTACTTATTTAAACCATTGCGAGTAAGTCATTATTTTATATTTAAAAGCAATAACTACAATAGGCCGTTATTAGGAAGTCATTATTTTATATTACAAAATAATGCAAAAGGTAATGATATATCATTATTGGTAATGCAGACAGCAATGAGGTGTCATTACCAATATTTTGCTGGGTATAAAGGTAGCCACTATACTATCACGAAAATGGTCTCAATGTGGTTTTCGAGATGAAAGAGTAATCGGAATACGTTGAAATTTTTACAGTAGATAGATATTGATGTTGTTAGTTGATTTCTTGCAAAAAGTGAAATTTTAAAACTTGAGTTAATACCCTGTTGTTGATCAAGTTCGATATATTTTGTATAAAACAATATATATTTTTTTGTGAAAAACCTAAAAAAAAAATTATTTTATTAGAAACCGATTCAATAACCGGTACGATACCAGTATTAAGGGAAAAGATTTTTGGATACCGGAATTTTTTAAAATTAAGAGTTTCGGTATTGGTATCGGTTATCAATTTGAAAGGGTTTTGAAACGGATAACGGTATTATAAAGGTATCGGTTGCCAATCTTGTTTTTTACTTTCAGAAGTGATCAAACAGACACAAAAAACATTCTACTTTTAGATTTTTGTTTATCTTCCAATCTCCTCCGCAAATGTTGTATGGTTTTAACGTTCAAGAGCAGGCAATTTGTGTATATTGGAGACGGACTGCCAACAGGCTATTTTTAATGTATTTTGTAACGTCATATAGACCAGCTTTTTTTTACTAAAAAATACTTTTCTAATATGAAGAAAATTAACTGTAAAAAAACAGTTTTACCTATTTTGTCAGTTGTTTTAAAATTGTTGTAGTTAAAATTTGTCAATTAATTTTATAACATTGCTAGTTATTTTTAAACTTTAAGCTAACTTTAAAATTCTATTGCCATATTCGTGATCTGCGTTCCAAAATCTATTAGAAATGATGTGTCGCAATCCCGATGCATCAAATTTTTCTTATTTTGTTGTAGGTACTGTGTTAATAATGTGTTTGGTGGTACACTTGTGCTCACGTAATTAAGTCAATTCAAGTTTTTTTTAATTTTATTGTTGTTGCCTTTATTTTTAAATTTCAAAATAGTGGCTAAATTCGTCACGAAAGGCAAGAAGATGGTTCAGAAAATTATACAGAATTTTACCGTAATGTTTGTTTTTTCATCTTGTCATAAGTGGGCGTGGCTTTTAACGAAAAATTAGCGATATGAACCTTTTATCAAATTACATAGTAAAATTTAGGCAGTACTGATCGGTTCTGTACAAACTGTATATTTTTGGAAATCCTATAAAATTTCCGTACGTCTTGCATTATTCTTATCTACAAATAGTCACCAGATAGTAGATTTTAATAATTTCGACTCGTTGTTGGCTCGTATATCTTTCCATCATGAAATGGCAAACCTTACTGAAGAGAAATGTCAAAAGAGCGGCAAGAAATATGGCGTAGTTTGCTGTCCCGGTCTTTCTACTTTTGTAGCGTCCCTGTTGAAGAACGCTTTAAAATCAGTGCTCTTTCAGCGTATTTTTGTTACAGTTCGCAATTTCTGTCTTGGTAGACAAAAAGTAATACACAAATAAGATTCAAAAATAAAGAAAATCATAGAAGCAAGAATCCTAAAAGTAAATGTTTTCACTATGATGAGAACATCCATCTCTGTATATATCGTAAAACTTAAAATGCTACTTAAAAGGGCTTTTCTTTTATACATATGTCATCGCATATGTTTTCAGGTTGATTATGATGTATTATTCAACATCAAATCTAAAGACAGACAAAAAAATATAATGCAACTGGCAAATAATAAACATTTATCCATCTGTCATGCACATGATATTTAGCATATTTATTTTGAAAGTTATTCTTTGGTGTCTTATCTTTTATTATTTGTTGTCTTACATGTGGATGGCAGAGTTTTTGAGCAATGAATTCTTTCAAATAGCTTAAGTGACTTGGTTCTTATGCCAAGGTTTAGGATTTTAAAAAATCGATTTTTGGGAATATTTAAAAGTGTAGAGAAACATTCTTAACTTAGCAGTAACAACGTTGATCCGATTTTAAATAAACAGACTTTAAATAAATAACTTTCTCGAATCACATTAAGGGTTTTCACAAGGGGTGTGCTATTTGTTGTATCGTTGTATCGTCCTAACAAAAAACAGAGTTGTTAAAAATTAAATTTAAAAAATACAACATTTGAGAATAGCACGATACAACATTTTTACGTATGTTTAGTGTGCTATATTTTAGTGTGCTAACAGATAGAAAAATGAATAGAAAATCGTTGTTAAACACAAATAAAAACGAGTAAAAAGGTTAAAGTCGGGCATGCCGACTATACAATACCCTACACCAGTCTCGTGTATTGTTTGGATCCGAAATTCGAATGGGTTAAAATGGGGCTTATGTCAAAATTTTCTATAATGTGAGTCAGCGCACCAAATTTCATTAAAATATCTTAATATTTGCGACCTGCAGTTTGTAACCAAGCCAATTTTGGGGGGACCCTTTTATGGGCACTAGTTCTAAACATGGACCGATGTTCAGCAAAATCAATAGGCTTCGTCCTTGGGCCAACATAGGTCTATGTACCAAATTTCATCAAAATATCTTAATATTTGCGACCTGCAGCGTATAAAAAATATAATTTTGGGGGGACCCTTATATGGGCACTAGTTCTAAACATGGACCGATGTTCACCAAAATCAATAGGCTTCGTCCTTGGGCCAACATAGGTCTATGAACCAAATTTCATCAAAATATCTTAATATTTGCGACCTGCAGCGTATAAACAGTATAATTTTGGTAGGACCCTTATATGGGCACTAGGTCTAAACATAGACCGATGTTCACCAAAATCAATAGGCTGCGTTATTGGGCCAATGTAGGTCTGTGTACCAAATTTCATCAAAATATCTTAATATTTGCGACCTGCAGCGTATAAACATTATAATTTTGGTAGGACCCTTATATGGGCACTAGGTCTAAACATGGACCGATGTTCACCACAATCAATAGGCTGCGTTATTGGGCCAATGTAGGTCTGTGTACCAAATTTCATCAAAATATCTTAATATTTGCGACCTGCAGCGTATAAACAATATAATTTTGGTAGGACCCTTATATGGGCACTAGGTCTAAACATGGACCGATGTTCACCAAAATCAATAACCTGCGTTATTGGGCTAACATAGGTCTGTGTACCAAATTTCGTCAAAATATCTTAATATTTACGACCTGCAGCGTATAAACAATATAATTTTGGTAGGACCCTTATATGGGCACTAAGTCTAAACATGGACCGATGTTCACCACAATCAATAGGCTGCGTTATTGGGCCAATGTAGGTCTGTGTACCAAATTTCATCAAAATATCTTAATATTTGCGACGTGCAGCGTATAAACATTATAATTTTGGTAGGACCCTTATATGGGCACTAGGTCTAAACATGGACCGATGTTCACCACAATCAATAGGCTGCGTTATTGGGCCAATGTAGGTCTGTGTACCAAATTTCGTCAAAATATCTTAATATTTACGACCTGCAGCGTATAAACAATATAATTTTGGTAGGACCCTTATATGGGCACTAGGTCTAAACATGGACCGATTTTCACCAAAATCAAACTTGTTCGTCCTTGGGCCAACATAGGTCTGCGTACCAAATTTCATCAAAATATCTTAATAGTTGCGACCTGTATAGTGCGCACAAGATTGCATGGACAGACAGACAGACAGACAGACGGACGGACGGACAGACGGACATCGTTAAATCGAAATAAAAAAAATTCTGAACCGATCGGTATACTATAAGGTGGGTCTACGACCAATATTTTTTGGTGTTACAAACATCAGCACAAACTTACACAGAAAAAATTTACAAAATTCTGTTTGTAATGTTAAGCACCTTTTTTGCATAAACAAACAAAAAATTTTTTAAAAAGGCACCAACAATGGAATTTGTATATACAAATCCCTTTTTGTAACTTTTTTGTAATTTGTTAAAAATAAAATCAATTTTTTTTTAACAATGTGTTTTGTAAATACAATAATTTTTTTTTGTAACTTGTTTGTATTTGTTAAAAATAAAAAAATAAAATTCAACAACGAGTTTGTTATATTAAAACAATTATTCGCTTTATGTTGTCGTATTGACAAAAAAAAAAAATACTTTTTTGAAATTTTTGTTACAATTTGCAAACATTTGAGCAATTGAAAACAAAAAATAAATGATTTGTTTTTTTTTTGTTTCAAAAAATTCTAAGGCAATTTTTTTGATATTTTTGATACAATTTACAAACATTTAATAAAAAAATTGTTAGATATCTAAGTAAAAAGCCAACAATTTTTTTTAATTACTTAAAATTTTGTGATACTTTTTTCTGTGTATAATACCCTGACCACATAGTGGTGTAGGGTATAATTAATAACTCTGTTTTTTGTTAGGACGATACAACGATGCAACAGATAGCACACCCCTTATGAACAACCTAATTAATTTTTTTTTGTGAATATGCAAAATTTACAAGTTCCAAATTAAAAACTTTGCATTACACGCAGAAAAAATTGTTGTCAGTTTTCAACTGAAACAGATAACAGATAACACTATACAACAGCCTAAAAACCCTTTTGTTTCAACACACATTTTCTAATAAACGTTGTAGTGCTGAATCCAAATTTGACAAAAAAAAAATTTTTTTTTAATGGACCGTTTTTGAGAAATCCTCGTTGTTATATTTTTGGGCTATACTCCTTTTTTATATAATGTTTATATAATGTTTAATCCAATTTTTTAGATACGTACTCATAAATCATGAGCAAACCCCTTTTGCAAGCACACTCCTGACTAAAAATTTGCTGACTTAGCAACATTTTTTGCTGACTTTACTGACTTTAAAAAAAATCATCGGTGGTAGAACCGGCAGTAAAATTGATATTTAAAAGATAATCTATTATTCTACAACCGATTCTTTGGAAAGCAAAATTTTCCTGGATTATTTTGTTCCAATATGTCAACAATATATTTGAATAATTTTATACACATACTTTTTTGTTCAGAAAATTTAATTTTTAAAGTACAAGCTAAAAGTTTATAAAATAGAGAGTATGCAGTTCTCTCATTTAGTGTGAAAAAAAATATATAAAATTGGTTTTACGTCATCTACTATATATCCAAGTTTCATTAAGATTTGCCTGTCACACCACTATGTAGTTTTTTTTTCGTCATATTAAATCAAAAAAGCCGTATGTTACATTTAAAAAATTTTACAGGAGAAGCAAAAAACTTAATAAAATGAAAATAAAAACAAATTTTTTTAATTTTTTTTAGGTTAAGCTTATTTTTGGTTATTGAATTAGTATTTGAAGAAAATTTTCCAATTTTTGCATTATTTACAGAGCTACGAAACTTACGCCTTCGAGGATTGATTTTTTCTGAAACCAAAAAGGCCGTAAGTCAAATTTAAGAAAAATGGTTTTGGTAATTTTTATGAAATATTTTCATATTTTCTTCATTAATAGGTTAAATATAAATTAGTTTCACTATCCAACAAAATAAAGACTAGACCTGGGGATTTCAATTAGATGTCAATTATAATTATACATATTCAATTACAATTGCAAATTTTCAGTTACAATTACAAGCAAATGTAGTTGAAATTAAAAAAAACTCAATTACATTTGCATGTAAGGAGTGTAATCTTTCAAATCTGGAAATTTTAAAGTAGGCTATGCTCCAAATCATTAAAACTAAAATGAAAAACATTATAGGAAAATATTCAGTAACTTCATAAAATTGTGTCAACTTAAAATTTTGATTCCTTTGAGTGATACTTTTTCAGCAATTATGAATCAATTGGAACGACGAAAATTAATTATCGACAAATGGAATGAAAATCCATACCGAGCCGTACATTTTATTTCAAAAGATTTGAAAATGGCAAGAAGTACGGTAGATCCAGTCCTGAAACGTTATTTTGAAACATCTATCGGCAATGAAAAGTTGGGTTTAAAGTACCTCTTTTGGCATGGAATTTGTCAATGCGGCGAAAAGACATCTTCATATATAACAACAGATACAATTACCCAGCAAAATCTTTCATTACCAAATAAGTGGTTATATAATAGAAATTTATAGCTCCGAACAACTTATTTTTTGGCGTCTAAACTCATTATTTTTGTTTGGCGTGGTCGTTTTTATAAGTAGTCACGCTTACCCGCTCGCTTACGAAAAAATGAGAAATAAGTAGTTATGAGATTTTGAATAATAAGTGGTTACACACATGCTTACAAAAAGTTGAATTATAAGTGGTTATCCGATTGCTTAATTGATTCTTAAAAAAAAGTAGTTAGGCAAATACTATTAGCCTAAGGAAATACATTCAGTTTTCTGTAGTGTGTAATTTTAGGACTCGTCATAAAAATTTAAACATAAAACATATTTACATATAATAAAAAAATTTAACTGTGTAAAAAGTACTTATTTCAACTAATACAAGTAAGTCATTATTTTATATTTAGAAACAATGAATACAATAGGCCATTATTAGGAATTCATTATTTTATATTATAAAATAATGCAAAAGGTAATGATATATCATTTTTGGTAATGCAGATAGTAATGAGGTGTCATTACCAATATTTTGCTGGGTAACGGAGATGTGTACAGGGAAGAGCGCCTAAAAATAAGATTAATACCTTTTATAAAAAACACGGTAGATCTACTCTATTCTGGCCTGATTTGGCTCAGCTCACTATGCTTCAATTACCTTAAATCTGCTCAGAGCTAATAATATTAAATTGGTTGAAAAAGACATGAACCCACCAAATGTTCCACAATGTCGGCCCATTGAAAGGTATTGGACTCTAATAAAAGCGAAGTTAAAGAAGACCAAACAGACTGCTAATTATATAAAAGATTTTGAAAAAAAGTGGAAAGTTGTTCCAAAGCAATAACAAACAACACTGTCAAAAACTTAATGGAAGGCATTCGGAAAAAAGCTAAGATCGGAGTGGACCACAAAATGAAATGGATATTTTTTTGTTCTTATATACTTTTAATACTCTTATTTATCAGACAAAATAATAAAAGTAAAAATAACTATTTATTTAATTGTTTTTTTCTTACAAAATTTCCAGATTTGAAAGATTACACTCCTTAATTGTAATTAAAAATTTTCAATTACAAATGACGTGTAATTAAAATGATTTAAATTACAAATTTCAATTACATTTAGAATTAGAAAAATTGGCTAGGGTAGGCGTGGCTAAGTATAAAAAGAATGTGTCATATTGAGTTGATCCCTAACTCGCGCTTTTTGTCATTATTTCTTTTCCCAATAAAATGCAATTTTAATTGACATTTTTTCAATTACAATTACATGTAATGTGTAACTGTTTATAAAAAACAATTAGTTTTTTTTCGAAAGGCTTAAGTAACCTTTTTGAGGTACGAATTTTTTGCGCTTGCTCTTAGGGCTTTTAGAATTTTGTTAATAAAATCGTCGTTTTTAGCCGTAGAAGTGTAAAAATTTGTAAAATGTGTATTTTGATACGGTGCATCATAATCAATCAAAAAATCGATTTTGAATTTTTGTAACTTATGGCTTTTTTGATTTCATATGTCGATTTATTTGTTAGTCCTAAAAAAAAGTCTGGTGACTGTCGAACTCTGAATAGAAATGTAAATCTCTTACTTGAGTTATACAACTCTTTCAAATTTCTGATTGCTGATATAAACTGTTTTTGTTGAGCAATTAGTAGGTAAATTGATTATTATAAAATGTTTAAGCATTTCATTATTGTGCATACTTTTTGTTTGTGTACATGTCAAAATTATTATAAGTATACAGTGAAGTATACTAAAACGAACAGTGATGGATTATTTTTCCGTTATAGAAAGATTCCCACCATAAAGAAAATTCTGTTTTATAGTTTCTCCTAATTTTAAACTTTTTTTTACATTTGATGATCTAGATGAACGAGTGGAAAGGAAACTCTTAGTCCAGCTGCCTACCGAAACACCATAAAAACACCATTTTCTCATTGCGATATATTGTGCTTTATTCTCTTCAATTAAAGTACTTATTAAACAAGTGCAAAAGGTGCACTGCATTGCAGTATTATTTTCAGTACTATTTTCACAAGTGCAAAAATTTTTCATAATTTTTATATTATATGGGTGAAATCAAAAAATGTGATAAATTTTTGGGCCAAATTTGTGAGAAGCAAAGTGTTAATATTTTGTTTTTTTTTTAATGGAATCAGTAAGTTTAGGCATTATAAACCTACATAATTGCAAAAAATCTCTTCTAAAAGTTGTCGCAATAACTTTTTTGCACAATTTTAATTTTTTTTGTGGTAACGGAGTTTACATTTCCAAAAGCAAAAGATATAACAAAAAGAATTACGTACGAATTTTCTTGAATTTATTGGTTTTTTGTAATTGGGTTTTCAACATGCTTTCCAATAATATACAATTTGTGTTTATCAAATTGGCGGTTTCGTGAATAAAAATACAATTTATTTAGCGAAAAAAATTTTTATATTTTTTTTTAATTTTGTATTTTTGGTCCTTTTAAATGCTTTTCAAAAATATAAAAATTTTTAAAATCCAATCACCGGTTGCGAAGTTACAAAGTAATATATTAAAAACATAACATTTCGCGATCAAAAAATTCTTAAATTATGTGAAACAAATTTAATTTGTCAAACTAATGTCAGTAATGGCTCAAAATATCGATTCCAAACCAATGAAATTCAAAATCAATCGTTTTTCGCTCCAGCAGCTTAGGGTAAAAAACTGATAAATTTTTTTGATTTGACGCAAATTAGTTGAATCATCTTTTGACGCATAAATATTAGTTGAATCACCTCTGTTTATGGTTATTTTAAAATATTTTAAACATTTATCTACATTTTTTGAATGCAATCTGATGCAAACAATTTTGGTTACGGAGTTTACAGTAACGGAGTTTACATTTGGTTACTTTTTTTCATTTTCTTTCAGAAACGCTTTGTCAGAATTTTTTTTCCGAAACAAAATCGTATGATGCCTACAAGGTGAATCCAAATATGACATTGTTTTTCTTACTCGTTAAATAGTTTGGTGTAAAAATTAGGAACGGAGTTTACAACATTTTTTTAAATCTTATTAAAGACAGCCTTTTTTATCTCGAGAATGTTACATGCTGCAGAAAAACTTCAAGTCTGTTATACTAAATGATTATTTGCAGTCCAACAATCATTTGAGTATAAATAACATTATACTTTTCGCAACATAATTAATCCTGGCGTATGCATTTTTATCAACAATTATGACGAAAAATCGTTACAGAGTTGAAGTCGTGTTAGGAAAGATATACGAAAAAGTTTGTTAAATGTATTAATTTTTATTAAAAATGCTACTTTTCCTCTTCATAAAAATTCTTACAGTTAGTGTTTAGCTTCATTAGTTATTAAAATACACAGAAAAAATTTACAAAATTCTGTTTGTAATGTTAAACACCTTTTTTGCATAAACAAACAAAAAATTTTTTAAAAAGGCACCAACAATGGAATTTGTATATACAAATCCCTTTTTGTAACTTTTTTGTAATTTGTTAAAAATAAAATCAATTTTTTTTTAACAATGTGTTTTGTAAATACAATAATTTTTTTTGTAACCTGTTTGTATTTGTTAAAAATAAAAAAAAAAAATTCAACAACGAGTTTGTTATATTAAAACAATTATTCGCTTTATGTTGTCGTATTGACAAAAAAAAAAATACTTTTTTGAAATTTTTGTTACAATTTACAAACATTTGAGCAATTGAAAACAAAAAATAAATGATTTGTTTTTTTTTTGTTTCAAAAAATTCTAAGGTTATTTTTTTGATATTTTTGATACAATTTACAAACATTCAATAAAAAAATTGTTAGATATCTAAGTAAAAAACCAACAATTTTTTTTAATTACTTAAAATTTTGTGATACTTTTTTCTGTGTATACACAGAAAAAATTTACAAAATTCTGTTTGTAATGTTAAACACCTTTTTTGCATAAACAAACAAAAAATTTTTTAAAAAGGCACCAACAATAGAATTTGTATATACAAATCCCTTTTTGTAACTTTTTTGTAATTTGTTAAAAATAAAATCAATTTTTTTTTAACAATGTGTTTTGTAAATAAAATAATTTTTTTTTGTAACTTGTTTGTATTTGTTAAAAATAAAAAAATAAAATTCAACAACGAGTTTGTTATATTAAAACAATTATTCGCTTTATGTTGTCGTATTGACAAAAAAAAATACTTTTTTGAAATTTTTTTTACAATTTACAAACATTTGAGCAATTGAAAACAAAAAATAAATGATTTGTTTTTTTTTTTTGTTTCAAAAAATTCTAAGGCTATTTTTTTGATATTTTTGATACAATTTACAATCATTTATTAAAAAAATTGTTAGATATTTAAGTAAAAAGCCATCAATTTTTTTTAATTACTTAAAATTTTGTGATACTTTTTTCTGTGTACACAGAAAAAACTGTAGGCACCAACAATGGGAAATTGTAAAAGCAATCACATTTTCTTTTAAATTGAAATTTTATTCCCAATAATTTTTTGTTTGAAATATTTGTAACTCGTTTGTAAATTGTTATCTTTCATATAAAAATTGTTTAAAAATAAAAATTCAAAGTTACAAAAAGAAAAAGAAATTTTTTTTTGGATTTACAAATTTCTTTGCTGGTGCCTTTTTAAAAAATTTTTTTTTGTATTTACAAATTTGGTATGAGAGAGGTGTTTAAAAATTTAATTAGAATTTTGTAAATTCTTTCTGTGTAAACTATTAAAATTGAAAAACCTTATGAGTTACTGGTTACGGAGTTTACATTTGGCCTATACAATTGGTCACAAATTTTATGTATTAACCAAAAATTGGTCAGATTGTTATAAATTTTGTAAAACAGGTGACAGTGCGTTGATATATATCGAAATATGTAACTCAAATGTAATCCATGCGGTAGAAATTAGCTGGTTACATTGTTTTTATCACATTTTTTGATATCACCCATATATTTTTAAAAATTGAAAAATTAAAAGAATATTGAATTTTAACGAATAAATAAAAAATATTGGTCCCTCCAGGAATCGAAACCGCGATCATTTGTTTCGAAATAAACTGTATCAAGATCACTTTTCAGGATCAGTTTTAAAGCAATTACGCATTAGAAGTAATACTTAAGTGATTTTTTGAATGTTCAGAATTTCTTCTAAAAAAGCCGTAAAAGTATTCTAACGGATACGTTAGAACAGCGGTTCCCACTAAGTTTTGCTTCACGGACCCCTTGAGACATTTCTACTAGCTCACGGACCCCCAAACCAGTGTGAAGCGAGAGGTACTTTATAAATTATGGGGCAAAATTAATAAAATCACCTGCTTATTTTAAATGATGGCCAATTTTAAGCAGGAATAAGGAAAAAAACATTTTTCAATTCAATATTTTGTTAAATAATTTAAAAATTATAAAAAAAAATTGTTTTTTTTTTTTTTTTGTTGGGACTAGAGACATTTTTCGTAACAAAATATTTATTTCGTATGTAAAGACTGCTGCAAACGTATTTAAAAACAAACTAAATTTTACTTAAAAACGGGCCACTAACTCACTCTTAATAAGTGACTGCTATTTTTAGATTTAAATGTAATGATAATGTTAAGTCACCATCACTATTGGATTTTTCGAACGTCACAGCAAACGTTTATCAGTTCCAGAACAAGATCTACAACGGTTCTTTAGAGCCAGTAGTAGTTGTACTTTGACGTTTGTTCGTAAAGACCGGTGCAAATGTAATTTAAAACAAATGCAACTTCACTTGAAAATACGACTAATAACATTTCAGCAAACTCAACTTTTATTTTCTTTTGTTCCCTGAGTGCATGATTTATGATTCCCTGACGTAAATCGATTTTAAAATTAATATTTTTAGTCATACGAAACATTTTCAAGAAAAAATAGTGCAAACTTTTTGCAAAAATATATTTTTGATTTTCTCTTTTATATGAAAAAAAATATTTGTCCAAATTATTTTTTTTTTGTTAAAGAAAATAAATTGGTTGCAATTCTATCGGACAATGAAATTTTTTTGTTATTCAGTAATTTTAATTCCAATTAAAATTCATCATCAGAAAAGTTAGATTTAATTGTGAATAGAAAATATATACGATTAACCAAAAACACTGTCATATTATCCAAAATATTTGCTTTTCTAATCAATATTGAACAAATATTAACTTCTGCATTACCTAAATATCGCCAGCAAAAATTTAGTATAAGTTGTGTTTCAATAAAATCTGGCTGGTAATCTGAAAGTATTCATATAGAGACAATCTGACAATAAAAATATAAACAATAATGCAATTTAATGGAAAATCACTGATGAAGCCAGAAGGCAGAAACTGGATCTAGTCTGATGTGCAAATTTAATTAGTTTGAACTTTTGAAGAAAAGGTTTATTTTTCTTCTTAACCTCAAACCTACTAAATTAGAATTAATAAAAATACATATTAATTACAATATTAATTGTATTTGATCTATACGACGAATTTGAAAAAACAACACTTTACTATAAAAAATAAAAAATGCCCTGTTGGCAGTCCGTCTCCAATATACACAAATTGCCTATACTTGTACGTAAAAACCACAACAATGTGGCAACATTTGCGAAAAGGTGACACGAAGGAAATAAGAAGATAAACAGAAAAATCTAAAGTAGAATGTTTGTATATGTCTGTTTGATCACTTCTGAAAATGAATACTTTCAGAAGTCTGACAATCTGACAATAAAAATATAAACAATAATACAATTTAATGGAAAATCACTGCTGAAGCCTGGCCATAAAAAATGCAGAAACTGGATCTAGTCTGATTTGCAAATTTAATGTGTTTATAACTTTTGAAGAAAAGGTTTATTCTTCTTAACATCAAACCTACTAAATTTAGCTAAGGAAGTTTTTCGATAAACTAAGCAGAAATTTTTTTTTATTTTTTGTATGTAGGGGTATAATGTAGGGGTCGCTTTTTAAATTTTTATTTTTATTTAGATCTGTCAAAACAACAGAGTAGTATATTGGAAGATGACAAAGCAAATTGTGGCAAATTCTTTGTTGTTGTTTTTGTTTTTCTTTGATATTTTGAATGTTTAATAACGCTCCTAGACGAGAACAAGAAATTCTTATTGAGTTTGTAATTTAACTTAACAAATATTTCCAGAAGTTCTAAAAACATCGTCCCCTGACGAGTTCCTTAGGCAAGAATGAAATCCGGGTAGGGACATGCCTCCAACAGATTATTTTTCACAATTTGTATTTTGTGATTTTAGCATATTTAATTCCTTTAATGAAATTTTTTTTATTGGATTTTTTCTTTATAAGAAAACACTGGTCTCCTCGAGGCAAAAAATCGATATATCACACTTTAAAATCCGACTTTAAATGCCGAAGATATAACGAAAATTCAGAAAAGACGACCCCTTCGTCCGGCATAAAAAAATTTTTTTTTGCCTGTAAGGTGGTACGGTCTAATGTACATTCATAGAAATAAATCTGTAAAAGTAGCAGAAAAAGCAACTAGAAATTAGTTAAAAATTACCTTGCAGAAAAAAACTGCTGAAATTAGCAGAGTTTTCTGCTAAATACCTACTAGTGAAATAAAAAACCAAAAATAAAACTGTTAATTTTACAGGATTTTAGTTAACTTTTAGTTAATTAAAAATGACAAATTATACTTTAAAATCTGCAGAAAATTTTGCTAAATATTATTAGACTAAAAATGGCAAAAACAAAGTGTTATATCTCCAAATTTTCTGTTATTTTCAAGCTAAATTTAGTTGGATGCAAATAGTAATCCTGCTAAAATCGGCAGAAATATTTGCTAAATATAAAAATTGAAAACCGCTGTTTTCAAAAGGCTCGATTTTTATTTGCATAAAAAAAATCATTTGAAATTCAGAAAATATCAATTTGAATTTCAATTGACGATTTCTGAATTTCAATTGATATTTTCTGAATTTCAATTGATGTTTTTCTTAATTTCAATTGATGTTTTTCTAAATATCAATTGATATTTTCTGAATTTCAGCTAATGTTTTCTGAATTTCAATTGATGTTTTTATGAATTTCAATTGATGTTTTCTGAATTTCAAATAGAAATTCTGAATTAAGAGAAATAGAATTTTGTTGCACACTTGCACAGGTAGAAAATTACAAAGGGGCAAACACTGGCAAAGCACCGAAATGAGTGGTATGAGTGCTTGTTAACAGTGCTTTCTCAACGCCCAAATGATAATACCGTTCCACGGTGGTGCCAATGTTTTACAAAGCCCTGGAAAAGCACCAGAAATATAAAAAGCAGATGCTTTCCCAACGCCCAAATAAAAAATTAAAGTGCTTTCGTGAGACCCAAATGATAACACCGAAGTATTTAATGCTTTGCAAAGTATTAAGCACCAAGAAATACAAAAATCAAGTGTTTTCCCTGCCACCAAATTATGAACCCTTATCACTGAAGAATTTTAAGTTACTCTAAAAATAGATGATTCTTGGAGTTATTGTATTGTGGAGTAAAAATTATTTAAATATCCACTCCTTTTCGGAGCTTCTTTTTCAAAAACAATATAATGTTTTAGGAAAACAAGCTCGGGGAAGTCACCCTTTTCAAGCGTTGGTACAGCGTCAAAATTTAGTGGTTTGCCAGTACTTCATTTTGTAAGGCCGCGGTCTACTTGTGCTTTGCCAGTGCTTCTTTTTTATTACCATACATAAGTTCTACCTGGGTGGTTTAAATACAGCGAGAAATTTGTCGATTTTTTAACTTTCTTAAGTGGTCATTTGCACATGCGTAAATTAATCTCTTTGAAATTTTTACTGAATCAGCTCCAATATGTTCTAAGTACACTAATTTTCAGTTTTACGCAAATTCCCGATATTGACTTTTCAAATTTATTTTTTTCGGAATATTCCCAGGAAAATTTTCTGTTCCAAAGAATCGTTTGTGGAATAGCTACTTTTCATTTACAACCCCTTCTACTGTCATTCTACCACCGATTACTTTTGTTTGAAATTGTCCCAAAAGCAACCCAAAAATAATCGATGTTAGAATCGACAGTAGAAGGGGTTGTAAATGAAAAGTAGCTATTCTACAACCGATTCTTTTGAACAGAAAATTTTCCTGGGGAATTAATTGTACTAAAATTCCAAAACTTATTTAACAAACTTAGAAAAATAATCTGTTAAATACATGACACTAACCGAATTTCATTCTTGTCGAAGGAAATTGGCAGGGAACGTTTTCAAAATTTCTAGAAATAGGTTAAATTACAAACTCAATGAGAATTTCTTGTTCACTTCTAAAAAACAACAACGAAAAATGTACCACAATCTGCTTTGTCATCTTCCAAAAAACGGTTTGTCTGACCATATATGAAGTCTATAACTGTTCAGAAATATTATCAGTTTTCTCTGTTACTATCAATCAGACTTCGGGGATTTTAATTACAATTACATATTACAAGTAATCGTAATTGAAAGTGATTTCAATTACAAATTTCAATTACATTTAGAATTAGAAAGTGTTTTTTGTTAAAATTTTGTAGAAAAAATTTTTATCATTATTTCTTTTCCCAAAAAAATGTAATTGTAATTGACATTTTTTCAACTACAATTACATGTAATGTGTAATTAAAAATTTTCAATTACAAATTACATGTAATTTTAATTGTTCTTTTTTAAATTACAATTACAAATAATATGCAATTGTAATTGAGTTTTTTTCAATTACAATTACATGTAATTGTGTAATTGCATGTGTAATTAATTACAAAATGTAATGATTAACCGCCCAGGTCTGCTATCAATTACAGATTTTATTCTCTCATAAAATAAAACCGCGATAAAATTAGTGCTAAAGTTTGACATTTTTTAATAATGTTCTAAAAAGTTGAAATTAAACTTCTAGCACCTTATTCCATAATTTTATGTTTTTGTGCGAAACTGTTAAATTTTGATGAAAAAATGTAATATCAAAATTGTAGTGCCGCTGTTGGGAGATTTCACAGTATTTCATTAGCACGATGATAATTTTATATCTTTACGATTTTGATGAAGCTGTGTGTTTTTTTTTTCTTGACGCCTGCCTCACAATTCACAAGAATTTTAAGAATCTCAACAAATGAAAACAAATCATTAAAATGACAAATTAATTTTTTGTACATTTTTTAATTTGTAAAAATATTACGAAAAATTAAAATAAATAAATATTATTTTTAGTTCTTTTGATAGATCAATTTAAAGAGATTGTTATTTTAGAAAAGAACAAATAATAATTATTTAAGTTTTAATTAACAGATGCTATTCAAAGTATGCTCTGAGGTAACAGGATAATAATTGTTACATTTTTGTCAATAAATATTCGAAATAAAATGTACACATGTACCTTCCTAGATTAATTATGTTATTATTTTATTTAAACTTGTAACATAGAGAGATCCATTTATATTCAATAAATTAACAATAAACGATTTCCGACAAGCTAGCAAAATTTAGTATGCAGACTTCTGCTGCCGAAATATATGATTTGAGAAAAAATTGGTTGTCCGCGCCCCTTAAGAGCGCGCCCATAAGGAGGATTTGGGAAAAAATTTTAATGTTCACAAAATTATATTCAGTTAAATTCTCCCCATATACTTTGCCAGCTAGCTTTTTTTTGGTGCTCCCATATGAACGCATCTTTTGCAAAAGCTACATTAAATTTTTTTAGAGATAACTTTAAAGTAAAATATCGCCATAGAACTCTATGTAGAGCCATCGGTAGTTTAAAAAAATATTTGTTAAAAAATGGGCATACCACGCCCTTTTTAATGGACCTCGTTATAATAATCCCTTCAAAAACAGAACTTGAAAGACGACTAACAAATTCGTTCGTTTGCAGTTGTTTGCAAATAATTTTAACAAGACATAAAATCTGGATTTCCCATGAAGAACTGCATGTAGGAAACTCCGTTATCTATCGTTATCGCTGTGAATTCTACTCCATATAAAACGATAACACTATTCGCAGTTTCACAAAAAACAAGACCCATTAAAAACATCAAAATAATTACTAAATATAAACATTTATCAAAATATGTTTACAGCAGTTGAAAATACATACCTCTAGTATTAGAATTCACAGATTTTTTCAATAAAAATATAATTTGGAAAACAATAGGGGTTTTCATATAAACTCGTAAACTCCTTGTAAACCTTGCGTAAATACGAACCATATTTTTTATGTATGGATTTTGACATTAAACTTATAAACATACCATGTTTACACCGTTTACGAGTAGAATGTGAGTTTATATGAAAACCCCTAATGTTTTAATTTTATAAAAATTTTATTTCTTCACAACTGATAATACTCCAGGTATTAAAATACAAACGGCACAATGTCGGCCCGGTACTGGAGACAGTAGTACATGTACTGGTAATGTGTCGGATTTTCAACTTTCACTGTACTGGCATGTTGTCGAAATGATAACAACAATAAAAGCTTGGCCGTAGTTATTTCGCAACGTTGGCGCAAGCGTGGTATTTTATTTTTTTGGTATTATCCCAGTACATTTAATAACAAATTTAGTAGTTCGCTAGTAATTTACTGTCCTTTTAATGTACATCACAGATTTTTAATGTATTCTTTCGAAACTTCACAAGAAAAGAATGGGCTGAACTTCACTTTATGGGTACACCCCTCAAAAAAAAAAAAAAATATGACCTCATCTGGAATAAAAAAAGAAATTTTTTTCTATATGGTGTTAAGGGGGCCGGGCCCCTGGGACCAGCTAGGTCCAAAAAAGCGAAACACACCCAAAGTGGTAAGTGCGACGGCTCAAATTAAAGGAAAATTTCTCCCGATTTCAAAAATGCATTTGGTAAAGTGTGTCTCCCACTAGATCCATTTAAGACCCCCCGGAAGTCTAAAATAGTGTACTAATTATAAATTATGGGTAGTCAAATAAACGGAAATATTCTTAAGAATTCAAACATGACCACAACGAACCCAAAAATGAAAAAATCTTTTTAACTTTTTTCGCCTGCGACGCTGTGTCCCATAATATACAAAAAACCCCCTAAAATTCGTAAAATTTTCACTTTTTCCTAAAAAAAATCCCACACTTTTATCACCAAAAAGTTTATTTTTCAAAATAGTATTTTTTAACACCTAAAATGACAAAAATGCACCTAGCCCGAATTCTATTTTCCGGATCTTAAAACAAAATGCATATTTGGAATCGTGAGAAAATTTTTCTTTAATTTGAGTCGTCACACGTGCCATTTTGGGTGTGTTTCTGTTTTTCGGACCTAGCGGGTCCTTTTCTTTTTTAATTCCAGAGAGGGTCATATTTTTTTTTTTTTTTTGAGGGGTGCCCCATAAAGTAAAGTTTTGCCAAAGAATGGCGACGTCTCTCTTTCATAAATAATTGTGTAATATGTATATCGCACTTGATCAACAAGAGGGTATTAACTCAAAATTTTTAAATTTTCAGTAGAGGTGGAAAACTGTTTGTGGTTACATTTCAGTTATTGCAAAAAAAAATCTATTTTTTGAGTTAATACCATTTTTCTGAAACTTTTGGTTGATATAAAGGTAGCCACTACATTATCACGAAAAGGGTTTCAAATGTGGTTTTCGAGATGAAAGAGTAATCGCAATACGTAGAAATTTTTACAGTAGATAGATATTGATGTGTTAGTTGATTTCTTGCAAAAAGTGAAATTTTAAAAATTTTGAGTTAATATCCTCTTGTTGATCAAGTGCGATATGTAAAAATACATAAAATTTATAAAATTGTTAATTTTAATAAATTCAAAAAAAGCTCGTTAATTTTTAGTAAACAGTACTGGCAAAGCAAGTTTTAAGTAGTACCGGCATTTCGTAAAAAACAGTGCTCTAACAGTACAGTTTTTTTGTAATGTCGGCAATTTCGACCTGGGACGTATTATAAAAAATTTAAATATTAGCAGCTGTTTATAGATAAACAGGGTTGCCAAGTGACATAGTTGTTTTTATTTTCTTCTTTCCAATATAATAGCTGTGGAACCCTATATAAAATTTTAAAAATCTAAAGTTGAAAAATTGACTTTTGCCGCCAAATTTTGAAATTCGGTCATAGTGCAATGCCATATGTAATTTTTAAAACAACAGAAATATATTCCAAGGGTAAAAAATTTTCCCATTTTAAAAATATTAAAATGGAAAAATATTATAGGGATGAAAAAAAAAGTAAAGGGTGTTTTTTTAAGCTAGATAGAACTTTAAATTGTAAAAAGTAACACAAAAAATTAAATTTTGATGAAACATTTTTTTTTATTTGTTTCAGTATACTCTGACAAATCATCATGAATAGACTCACGCTTGAACAACGCTACGAAATTATCCAAATTTACTTTGAAAATCAGTCGTCGATTCGCGCAACTTATAGACGCAAAATTGTGTTCAGCGATGAGGCGCATTTTTGGCTTAACGGGTTTGTTAATAAGCAAAATTGCCGCATATGGAGTGAGACCAATCCACAAGAGACCCTACAGACTCCATTACATCCAGAAAAATGCACCGTTTGGTGCGGTTTTCACGCTGGTGGCATCATCGGACCTTATTTCTTCAAAAATGAGGCCGGAGCTCGCGTTACGGTCAATGGAGATCGTTACCGCACCATGATCAATGATTTTTTGTTTGAAAATATGGATGACATTGATCCGGAGGAGATGTGGTTTCAACAGGATGGCGCTACGTGCCATACGGCGAACGCAACCATCGACTTATTGAAATCAAAATTTGGCGATAAGTTGATTTCGAGAAATGGACCTGTCAATTGGCCTCCAAGGTCGTGCGATTTGACACCTCTCGATTATTTCCTGTGGGGCTACGTGAAGTCACTGGTTTATGCTGATAAACCAGCAACAATTGATGCCTTGGAGGACAGCATTGTTCGTGTTATTCGTGACATACGGCCAGCAGTGCTCGAAAAAGTGGCCCAAAATTGGACGTCCAGAATGCGCTTCGTCAAGAACAGCCGCGGTGCCCATATGCCCGAAATCATTTTCAAATGTTAATGTCACGTATTGATCTTTCCAATAAAAAAAAAATGTTGATTACAATTTAATTTTTTGTGTTATTTTTTACAATTTCAAGTTCTATCGGGCTTAAAAAAACACCCTTTATTTTGGGGTAAAAAGCTATTTTTGTGGTGAAAAATATTTCGTGGTGAAATTTTTTAGGTAAAAAATATTAGAGGTAAATATAAAATATTATTCACCTCTAGCGCTGGTAAAAAAAACATATGATGATGAGATAGAGAGAATAGAGAAGAACAACAGCGAAAAAATTAACTGCTTATCGGTGTTGCCAGGAACTTTCATTCCAAATATGCTAAATAACCCAAAAAAATATGCTACTGCTAAATTGCGAAAAAAGAAAAATATGTTTAAAATATGCCAAACAAAAAATTACAAAAAATGTTGAAATATTAATTATGTTAAAATCTGTACATTACCACATACAAAAATATTCTCAAAATGTGCGGCGCAAAAAATATTGCAATTTTTAATCTAATAGTCGCACTTTTGTTAAGTTTTCTTCTTAGATAAACATTTCTGACAGTTTTTTTTTAACGTATACGCGTTTAATCATTTAAAAAAGTAGTGTAATCATTGTTGAAAAAATAATAAAAACTGAATCTTGCGTAGACAGAAATATGCTAAAAATTTGCTTTTGTCAAACGAAATATGCTAAAAAGCATTCAGCATGTTTTATCAAAAAAAAATTCCATTTTCGAACTCAATCTGCTAAATCTAGCAGAAAATATGCTTACATGGCACACTGCTGCTTATCCAAATTTTCAAATAAATATTTTATTCTCCAGATGCTACTACGAAATTGTAGGTACTAAAAGAGACCTATTATGGAACAATTTTGCTCATTTTCAATTCCGAACTGCTCGGGAGAATGTACATTAATCTAAATAAAAGAGCAGATCGAAAGACGGATATGCTATATCGGCCTAAAACTATATAAGGATTAACCCTCTAAACGGTAAGCCCTATGGGTAAGCCCACCTTCAAGCGAATTATGTGAAAATTACCATGAGTGCGCCAAATGAGTATTTTATAATAAAAAACAATTAAGTTATTTCGACTAAATTCATAATTTAATCAATTTTTCATAAACAAATTTTTTGTGTATAATGCACAGTTTGGAAATAAGAGTCTAAATTAAAATTTCGCAAAAAACAAATACAGTTTGGAAACAAGAGTATAAATTAAAATTTCGCAAAAAACAAATATTTTAGAACAAACACAATTTTAAAAATCTTAACATATTTAAGATTACAAGAAACCATAATGAGCACAAAGTAAGATTGAAGCTTTAGCTTTTTAAAAGAGTCCTTTCTTTGTCCAAAGGTACACAGGATTCCATTAGGATACCTTTAAAGCTCATCGTCTTAATTTCAAATATAATGGTCACATATATACCATATATTAAAGTCGAGGTGAGTTTTTGCTCAATTATGCATTTTCCGAAAAACGTAAATCGCTACACTAATAAAAAAATCCCGTACAAATAGGTCAAAATTGTGCTGGCGCAAATAGATGTACTATTTCCTATTATTTTAGCAGAATTTTTACCTATTTGTACGGGCTTCTTTAGTGAAAATAACAGAAAAATTAGTTCAATTTAATCAGAACGCGTTTAACAGACTTTTGTACTAACTTTTTTTTATGAGTGTACATTAGGGCGGGTCGATTTAATAATCGCCCATGCCTCAGTGAAAATCGTATTCTAGGGATCAAAATAAGAAACTTTGCCAAAGGAACCATACCTCTAAAACGAATTCTACTACCCCCAACTGTTGACTTTTGTCCCGTAGGGTCAAGTTTTGAAAAATCCCACTTTGACCCATTTAGAGTGCCCCAATCGAGTCCAAATGTATGACCGACCCCCACTAACTTTGGAGGGCCGATCCACCCATGCCAGTGGCACACCCCCTGGAACTCCCCTGGGGGGTTCCCCATACAAACATTTTAAAAAATCACCATTTTTGTAACTTTATTTTATTATTTTTTATTTATTTTATTTATTTTTATTATTTTATTTATTTTTTCTCTTTAGAAATTTATTTAGTCAGAACATATGTAAATGAAAAAATTAATTTAACTTAGTAATAGAAAAGAAAAAATGCCCAGACTTGAAAGCAAAAAAGACTTCAAACAGTAATTTTTTTTATTTTCTTTTCTATTACTAAGTTAAATTAATTTTTTCATTTACATATGTTCTGACTAAATAAATTTCTAAAGAGAAAAAATAAATAAAATAATAAAAATAAATAAAATAAATAAAAAATAATAAAATAAAGTGCCAAAAATGGTGATTTTTTAAAATGTTTGTATGGGGAACCCCCCAGGGGAGTTCCAGGGGGTGTACCACTGGCATGGGTGGATCGGCCCTCCAAAGTTAGTGGGGGTCGGTCATACATTTGGACTCGATTGGGGCACTCTAAATGGGTCAAAGTGGGATTTTTCAAAACGTGACCCTACGGGAAAAAAGTCAACAGTTGGGGGTAGTAGAATTCGTTTTAGAGGTATGGTTCCTTCGGCAAAGTTTCTTATTTTGATCCCTAGAATACGATTTTCACTGAGGCATGGGCGATTTTTTTGCCTCCCCACAAATCGACCCAGCCTAGTGTACATCCTCTTAAGTAACAAAATGTAATTTTTTAATTGCGATTATACCTTGGTAAGGGGATTAAATTATGTCTTAATCTACTAATTTTTTATGCAATAGTTTTTAAAATTCACGATAAAAATGTTTTGGCCCATATCGTCTAAAGTAGTCAATGAAACATTTTTGTTGATAAACTTTGTGTTTATTTTTCATGCCGAACAGATGGTATGCATAAATTTCATTGCAAAAATGCGTAGGCCGGTTAGAGGGTTAAGAATGTATGTACTTTATGGTCTGTAAAGGCTCCATTAGTCTGGTAGTATCGTAAAGTATCGTGTCATCTATTTACTTTTGGTTAATGACAGTATACACAACTATTTAGTTTGGAAGTACATTTGAGGTAAGAAAATCTATTGAAAATAGATTTCTATTTCACGATACCTCATTTCGCCGCACTTTACTTCCAAACTAATTTCAGCTTAAGACATGTCACAAATACTTAGATGACAAACTTGCAGAACTAACTGCTGAAACTAGCAGACTGAAAATTACAATTTAAAAACATAAAAAAACTTAAATATTTATAAAAAATTTTAGCTAATTTCAGCAGGATAAATTATTATTTTTGATAAACTTAAATTTAGTTCAAATAAATATAACAACAATTTTGTATATTTGACAGTTTTTTACTGTTTTTGTCTTAATAATATTTTGTAAAAAAAAAATCTTCTAATTTTAGCAGTTTTTCTTCGAAGTCATTTCAACTTTTTTTTGCAGGATTCTATCAGTGTAATATTAATGTTAAGAAAATAAAATGGCCGTGTTAAACTTACCTGCATTTTATTTATAACTTTCCAACCATCTTCCACTCCTTTTACCGCTAAATATTTCGATTGCACAGGAAGTAATAATTGATCTAGTATTTCCAATTTACCGGGTGTATATTTAATTGATTGTAAAGTCATATTTACAATAAATATAAACAAGAAATTCTATGTACGTACACAAGAGCCAATAAAACTGTAAATAAATCACAAGGGATGACATAGAAATATATCAACGGTTTAATAAATCATTTAATTTAAATAGAAAATGAAATTACAAAAAATTAAGCAAAAATCGAACACTTTTAATGGGTGAGTTTAGATATATAAACACTCAAAAAAGTTTGTCAGTTACTACAATTGTTTGTATAATAATAAATAGTTGTTTCATAAACTAAATTAACTAAAATCTCTGAACACAGGAATTGAATTGAGCTGGATCCAAAATGAATTTATAAAATAAATAAATCCATTTTGGATTTAGCTTAATTTAATTCCAGAAATTGCATTTTAGCAGAATTAAAAATTTTTCTTTCATATTTTATTGGCGAATAAGTGTTTGATTTGGGTAAAAATATTGAATTTTGGAAGTTAAAGGGCAGAGCTTGGGTTTTTTGGCAAAGTGAAGTGGATCCAAGGATAAATCCTGTGATAATTCGTCTTTAGAATTGTTTTATAGTGCTTATTAGTCTTTAAATTTTTTATTAAAATTGTTTTAAAATATAGTCCTTATTAATCTTTAAACTTATTTTTAACGATACTTTATATTTGAGATGGGTGCGTGACACGAAATTTTCGTGTCACGCGTGAATCGCGAGTTAAAATGATAGCACTCACGTGAGTCGTGCTTGAGCGTGAGTTAAAAAAAAATATTCGTGCGTGAGTTTGCGTGATTATATTAAACCAGATTGCGATAATTTACAATTTTAGAAAAATTCCAGAGATCTTCCCCTCCTTCAAATAATGTGTATTCCAGTCAGTTCAGGTACTAGCGAGCGGGTGTTTTCTACTTCTGCCAGAATTCTTATGTAAAGAAGAAATCGACTTCTTGTACAAAACATTTAAAAATTTTGTTCCTCCACAATAATTTGGAATAACATTTAAAGATTTACACTGAATTTTTTAAGTTATTTAAAAATTTTAAATATAAAATTAAATTAAAGGAATTAAATGCGCTAAAATCCCAAAACCTAATTAACAAATTATGAAAAATAATCTGTAAAAAGCATGTCCCTATCCGTTTTTAGTATTTCTAGAAATATTTGTATAGTTAAAGTGCAAACTCAATGAGAATTTCCTCTTCTCGTCTAGGAGCGTTTCTAAACATTTAAAATAACAAAGAAAAAACAAAAAAAAATACAATTTGCTTTGTCATCTTCCAATATACTACTCTGTTGTTTTGACAGATCTAGCAATGTAGTGACATCCATTCACGTATAATCAACAATAGAAAATAAAAGTTTTTCTAAAGTGTCAGTATTATTTGTATTTGCACAAGCACTTGCATATTAGTTAAATTTTTAACAAAATTTTTTTATAGTTAGCCTAATTTTAATTCTAACCCCCATTAACAATAAACAAATAACCTGAAGTTAACACAAACTGAAAGTTAAATAATTTAAACTTGTATGGAATTTGACATCTGTTAATGGCCCTAAATAAATAAAACTAATAATCAATATAGAAAGTTTCCTTAAATAATTAAGATAAAAGCAGGATTGGCAGGCAATACCGCTAAAATACCATTATCGATTCAAAACCCTTTCAACTGACTACCGTTACCCCTAAAATACCGTTACCGAAATAACCGAAATACCGCTATCTCTAAAATACCGTTGCCGAAATAACTGAAATACCGTTACCCTTAAAATACCGATACCGAAATAAATTAAATATCGATACCCTTAAAATACCCTTAACGATATAAATAAAATACCGTTACCCCTAAAATACCGTTACCGATATTTTTAATTTTCTGTTTTTGGCAATTGCACTGGATTGTTGAGTATTTTTCGTACATTAAGTTGGTAAATTGGTTCTGTTTTTAATCTCGTTTGTTTTTCGTAAAAAAAAATTGAGGGATGCATCGAAAAAACTGACTACCGATATCCTTAAAAAACCGTTACCGAAATAACCGAAATACCGCTAACCTTAAAATACCGTTACCGAAATAATAAAAAACCGTTATCCTTAAAATACCGTTACCGAAATAACTAAAAAACCGTTATCCTTAAAATACCGATATCGAAATAAATGAAATAGCGTTACCCTTGAAATACCGTTACCGAAATAATCTAAAATAGCGTTACCCTTACCGATAACCGCATCGTTTCGGTTACCATCCATAGATAAAAACAAATTTCATATTTTTCGTGAGTATTTCGTGAGCGTGAGTACTTCGTGAGTGTGATTCAAATTAAAATTAAAAAAATGTTCGTGAGTCGTGCGTGATTATTATTTTTCTTTCGTGAGCGTGAGTCAAAATTCACTCACGCGCCCATCTCTACTTTATATTACTACGGTGTAATTTTGAACTATTTTATGTATGTATATCATCGAATTCGGTATTAAAAATTAGGGTGAAAGAAGTGTCGGACAGAAAATTCTTTTTAAAATAGGGAGAATCTAACCCCATCTGTTGACCACTTTTAGAAATACTTTTTGGATTTATTAAATCTAAGTGATTAGAAAAAACGGCTATTATTTTGTTTTTGAAAAA
Organism: Leucophora obtusa; assembly: GCA_949987735.1. Lineage (NCBI taxonomy): Eukaryota > Metazoa > Arthropoda > Insecta > Diptera > Anthomyiidae > Leucophora > Leucophora obtusa. The sequence continues at coordinate 63,815,653 of OX465295.1, forward strand.
GAAGCTCCAATTGGATATTTAAAAAAATTTTGATTGCACAATACAATAACTCCAAAAATCATCTATTTTTAGAGTAATTTGGTGGCTTTGCAAAGCATTAAATAGATCGGTGTTATCATTTGGGTGTCAGGAAAGCACTTTAATTTTTTTTATTTGAGCGTCGGCAAAGCATTTGATTTTTATGTTTATGGGTGCTTTCCCAGGACTTTGTAAAGTATTGGCACCATCGTGGAACGGTGTTATCATTTGGGCTTTGGGAAAGCGCTGTTAACAAGCACTCATACCACCCATTTTTCCAGTGCTTGTCCCTTTGTAATTTTCTGCCTGGGTTGTTAAACTTCAAAAAATCATGCTATTTTTAACGCGCTAACTTTAATACCACTATGCGACAGTCAAAATCGGGATGGGATGAAACCAACGGGAAATGTTATATCGGTCAAAAAGAAGTTATACGTGTCCCGGCGTTTCGCTGGGTCACCCCTAGGAATCGAGATATATCTTTTTTTTGACATAACTCGAGAACCACTAGTCCGATTTTGCTCAAACAATTTTAAAAAAAATTAAAAATTACAATTCCTTTAATCTGTTCATATAACGTTTTTCTATATACTCAACAGTTTTGCCGGTAAAAATAAATGTTTGTTACCGCTACCATAAAAATCAATAACCTTTTGTTTATTACTTTTTTTTTAATATTTTAGGCAAAAAATATTTTTTTCTTCATACATTTATTTTTACCGGCAAAACTGTTGAGTATATAGAAAAACGTTATATGAACAGATTAAAGGAATTGTAATTTTTAATTTTTTTAAAATTGTTTGAGCAAAATCAGACTAGTGGTTCTCGAGTTATGTCAAAAAAAAGACCACCAAAGGTCAAATCGATATATCTCGATTCCTAGGGGTGACACAGCGAAACGCCGGGACACATATAACTTCTTTTTTACCGGTATAACTTTCCCCGGTAGTTTGAACCCTTCCCGATCACTGACCCCTACCATTTGTCTCACAGTGTACTTAAACAGTGAATTCCTTCAATATATTTTTTTAAATAATGAACAAAAACTAACTTTTTAATGAATGCAAAAATCGTTTTGTTAGTTATTTATTACAACTGAAAAATCGCAACTTTGAACTACTGTTATCAAAATATAGCATATTTTGTTAGTCAATTTTTTTAAATAAAGCACCGTAAGTTGTTTTTCACGTGGAAAAATTTCACTCCAACTTTAAAGGCTTCAAACTGCAATTTAATTTATAAAAATGAACAATTTTTTAATTTTATAACAAAGAGACAATCACAATATACACAAAATGTCACTTTTTCACCAGAAAAATAATAGTCTTGTACATTAAATTTGCGTGCATACAAAGTCTACACAATTTTCACGTGAAACTCATTGTCGTGGAAAAAAAATTTTTTTCATATGGAGTATAAACTCAAACAACTTACGGTGCTTAACAGTCAAAAAATTGGTTACAAATTTTTTCATAGTAAACTTACTACAATTACGGACATGTAATAACTGCAAAACATTTCTGAGTGTATTATTCACTAAGAATTTGTTTTGGTGTATGAAAAACATGCGTGGCTACAATTTGCAAATTAAAAATAAATAAAAATTCACTAATAAAAAGGTGAAAAAGTAACGTATAAATTTATCAATTTGTTTTTAAATCTCGTGCCAAAAACGAAAATACGAAACAAAAAGCACTTCCACATGAATGGTTCGACATTACTGATTATCGACTAAAATAACTAACAGACAGTCATTAGAATGAGAAAGTGGAAATTGACAAAAACAACTTTATTTTATCGACAAACCGAACGAACAACAGTTATACAAACGAATAGCAAAACCGACAACTATTTATACATGTTTTATAATTAAGAGGTTCTTGCAAGCAAATCCACTCGAAAAGATCAATGACCAATATTTTCATTTTAAGAAATTGTTAAAATTTTCAAAATCTATTGAAGCAAAACTTCAATCTGCTTGTACTATAGATTAATTACTTTTTTATTATTTTAATAAATCTCAACAGAAACGTTTAAACTTATTTTTCAAAAAATCCGCTCGACTAATGCCGTTAAACGATTTAAATTCAACTAAAACTTTTTCTCAACATGTCATTTTGAAAATGTTCCTACTAAATTAAATGTATTCAAAGTACAACACTTTCTTTTCAAAATGAGCGTATTCAAAGTGATTTCAATGCTGCTTGCTCATCTTTAGGTTCTTTACGTTTTCTAAATACATATTAACATCTATTCATCATACTCAGGATTGGGAAAGAGGTTTTTCAGTTTTAGTTTTTCTATTGAGATGATAATAGATAACATAGATATGTACTATAAAAATAGTAGATATGTACTATTTTTTCTCTATCTCATAAAATGTTGTTTCAAGAGTGTCAGACACTTTTTGCCATTAATCTGTTTTAATGTCAACATTTATAAATGTAAATAAATAAAAAAAAATATTTTTGTTTTGTATTTTATTGATATTATAGCAATAGTTTTGTCGTCTATTGTCAATGATGGCGCAAAAATACAAAATAAATAATATATAATGAGAATATAAACCCGTGAAAGATCTTATCTTTAAAATAAAAAAAAATAACAAACATGTAAATATTTAGAAATATTTTTTTGTTCGTGATCGTTTTAAAAGCACTTGACAACATTTATACACCATTTTCACTTGTTTCTCAAAAGTCATCAATTGTATTTCAGATTTATCAACAGCATTTCAGAAATTATCAACTGTTTTTCAGTTTTATCAATTACATTTAAGAAATTATGAATTGTTTTTCAGTTTTATCAATTTTATTTCAGAAATATTCCATTGATTTTCAGTTTTATCAACAGTATTTCACAACTTATCACCTAATTTTCAGTTTTATCAATTGTATTTCAGATATTATCAATTGATATTCATATTTATCAGTAGGGCAAGGAATTTCATGCAAATGCATGTTTTTTCTCGATAGTCCAAAACTAATATGGACTAAATATTTATCCGAATCATCAAATTTAGAACAAAATGGCATCGATTTGTAGTTGCATATGTTTGCATATTTTGTCATAAATGCATATTTTTGCATATTTTGACTTTAAATGCATATTTGGTGCCTTTTTAATGCATATTTTGTGCTTTTTAATGCATATTTGTGCATATTTTTAATTTTTAGGAGCATTTTTTATTTTGTAAAAAAATATAAAAAATTGATACGTTTTCATATTTTGATTCAATCAAAATAAACATTCTTAAAACCTTATTGACCTATGGGAAATCTTCGAGTTCTGTGTCTGTTTGCAAAATAACTAACTTAAATACATTTGTAAGTTTTAGAGTGCATTATTTTTGCAAAAATAATAGTTTTTAGTGCATATTTCTTATATTTTTAATGCATATTTTTCTTTTTTAACCGCATATTTTAGGCGCATATTTTTCATTTTTAAGTGCATGAAATTCCTTGCCCTATTTATCAGTTAATAATTTCTAAAATACATTTGATAATCTCTGAAATATAATAGCGAATTTCTGAAATAAGATTATAAATTTCTGAAATACAGTTGACAGTTTCTGAAATACAATTGATAATTTCTGAAATACAATTGGTAATTTCTAAAATACAATTGATAATTTCTCAAATCCAATTTTAATTTCTGAAACACAATTGATAAATAAGAAAATCAATTGATAATTTCTGAAATACAATTGATAAAACTGAAAAACAATTGATGAGTTCTTTAATAAAACTGAAATTCAATTGACTATTTCTGAAACACAATTGATTAATCTGAAAAACAATTGATAACTTCTGAAAGAAATTATAATTTTGGAAATACAGTTGTAAATGGTGTAGTTCTTATTTTTTCATTTATGATAATTTTAATCTTTGTTTAATAAATAAACATAATATGTAATTTAAAATTTTATATAACAACGGTGGGCCAACGCCGGCCTTTGCTGATTTTAGTGCGGCATCCGTTGAAATTTAAAATTCGTCTTTTTTGATTTTTTTTTTTCTAAATTATAATTTTTTCTAAAAATCTTAGAAAACAATGCCAAATTTAAAAAAATATATAAAAAGCTCAATAAGAAAATGAATTTATGAAAAACTAAAAATTGCCAGATTTCCCACTAATAGCTAAATCGTGTATTTACTATCCCGCCATAAAGATCTTTACTTAGAACCTATAAAATTTTTCTGTTCCATTGATTCTTTAAAAAAAAAAAACTTCTTTTCCTTCGTAACCCGCTTTACTTTGGGTTCTAACATCGATGATTATGTAACAAAAGTAACCGATTCTCTTGCTCTAAAGTATAACCGGTTCGAGGAGAATAGTGCTAGAACTAGTTTTCCGTCAGTTAACCTTCTTTGGAGTTCCGTGGAATGGGGATCGTATATGCTCCATGAAATCGGTTGGTTCTTCTGGAACCAGTTCTGGATTGAATGTGGTTGAGAACCGATTATAAAAAATGTCCTGTAAACTACTAGAATAGCGTGATATTTTTTTCTTATCCCCGTAGCAAGAAATACTAACTAGTTCAGAACCAGTTATGTACTAGTTTATTTGCATCAGGCAACTAATACAAGTTCTACCGCCTCTCCATACAAACAACTGTAGAATTTAACATGGAGATGTCTTAGGGATGGGGGCAATTGTCGCCAAACTCTCACTTTGGTACTAGTTGTAGAACTAGATTGGAAATAACAATTTAAGGACGAAAAATAGGGACCGAAACTGGTATTAATGTGACACTCGCGGAACCAGTTCCGAAGTGACTCTTTGGAAATAGTACTGTACCAGTTGGTTGCTACCTGAATTAGATAGATAAAAACAAAGGTTTTTTCTTTGATAAAACGCAGATTAGACCGATAGTTTCCTCTTACTGAGATAATTTTATTCATTTACCAAATTAAATTTAAAATATTTTGTGTTTATGATTTGTAATGACAATAAAAAATTTTAGTGTTTATTTGCAAACTCAGAATGTATTATTAAAAAACAAATGTAACCAAAACTAGTATTTCAAAACTCGTATTTAAATTAAGTTTTTTAAAACAGTCTCTGCATAGTTTCAATGAAACTATTAGGTACACAAATAGTTAAAGATTATTGTTTTAGGAAGAAAAACAGGAAACTATACTCGTACTTATAAGAAATTTACTAAACTAGTTATGGAGTGACTCTTTGGCACAAGTACTTATTTTGGTTAAAATCGGTCCATGTTTAACAGATTGTCTCTCCCCATCAGTGTTGCCAAAACTTATTTAAGAAAAAATGCTAGATTTTTTGAATAAAAATGCTAAAAAATGCTAAAAACTAAAAAAATATGCTAGAAAAAATATGCTAAAAAAATTTTATAAAAAAATGTTTCAATTTGTTGAAAAAAATACTATTTTAGTGACTTTTTACAATTAGACTGAAAATAAGTCATCTCTAATTATAAATTCAGTTCATTTTATTAACTAAAATTATATAAAAGAAAAATTAAAAACAATTCAAAAGTTAATTCTTGTAAAAAGTTCAAAAATCCTTTAACCCTTAAATGCATGATCTCTTCGATTTTAACCATTTTTTCATATATGATTTCTAAAGGCGTGTACATTTCAAGAAAAATACCAAAAAAAAAAATTATTTTTAAAAAAAGGTGATTTTTATTGAGAAATATGGTTTTTTGCCAAATTTCTAAATTGTGATTACTTTAACGTGTATGAAAAAAAAAACAAAAAAAAATTTATAAACTGTAAATTGTACATTTATTGTCGCCAAACTGAATTTTATTGCGAGAATACCACTTTAAATATTTAAACAAATATTTTTGAATATTACACTTTTTGTAAAAAAAAACGCGTGTTTTAGATTTTTCGCAAATATACAGAGCAAAACCAAGATTTTTACTCTATTTAAAAATTCTGTGCTAAAATATAGCATCACTATGTACAGAAGGGGCCTCTAATGCCCAAAAATGCAGTTTTCTGCATCAAGGGTTTTTTTTATTAAAAAACCGGTATGTTGCCAAATAGCTACACCATGCATTTAAGGGTTAAAATAAATTTATTATTATTTGATTTCCCAAATGTGTCACTGAAAATATGTTATCTCAAAAATTAAAGGCGGATAAACAAAAGTACCTCAAAATGTTTTATTTCTAAAATAGGTGGTAATGTGGAATACTTTGGCGTGTAATATGAATTTCCCATTGAGCCTTAATTTATCTACTCCATATTAATTTAATGGTTTTTATTTCACTCTCTGTTTACCGTTTTCAAATTTCTGCATCTTTGGGCTTACCTGCATGAAATTCTTTAAAAAAATTATTTTCGCGATCAGGGTTAATACTTTTTGTGGTGTTGGTTGACGTTGTAAGATTTTTGGTATGATTAAATGAAAAGTGTACAGGTGTTACAGTAAAAAAAATCAAAATTCACTGAAATTCTTAAAAGATAGGAATTTATCACAAACGCTATCCACATAACCCTCTATGACCCAAACCTAAAAAAATCAATAAAAATTGCAAAGATAAAAAACGAACCTTATCAACATTTTGCAATTCTATTAATTCTATTTTAAACTCTATTCTTTAAATTATTATTATTTTTTTTTTACCAAAAATTGGAGTATTTTGTGCAAAATCACTCCTTCACCATAACAACAACAAAAAGTAAAACGAGTAAAAAAGTTAAAGCCAAGCATGCCGATTTAAAATTTTAATATTAAAGTACCATAAAGCAATATTTTTTATACTTTTGGGATAATTTTTGAATTTCAATCAATCCAACCCTGTTAAATACAATTTTTCGCTATTTTTTCCCCAAAAACATTTTTTTTCCCGATTTTTGTTTTTTTTTCGAAAGAATTTTTTTTCTTAACTCTGTTAAATATTTTTCTAAACCCTATTGAATATACACAAAATAACATAACACATACTTTTTATTTGCAGAAAAAATGTTTTTGCGAAATTTTTGCGAAAAAAAATCTATAAAAAAATTTCGTGAAAAAATGACAGCTTCCTTAATGTTTTACATATTTAATCAAATTTGATAAATTTATAATTAAAAATAATTCCAGAAATATAAAAATAAAATTTTTTTAGTACCCGTCAAAATTTTTAATTGCGAATATCGCGAATACGAGTGCTAAATTTGAAAAACTGCTATCACCATTGAATTCAGCGTACTCGAATTAGCTTTACCAGTACGGTTCCCAGCTTGTTAAAATTTGCGACTGCACAGTGTAATTAACGAGTACGTATAAAAATAGTTCCTAGTACTTACTCTAAAAGTAAAAAAAATATTTCTTTTTCATATTGCATTTAAATTCAAATTAATGTAGAATATTCTAAAAAAAAAAAACAGAAAATAAAACTGTAAAAAATGCTAAAAATATGCTAAATTTTGTTGAAAAAATGCTATAAAAAATGCCATATGCTAGATGCATTTTTTTCATGCTAAATGAATTAAAAAAATGCTAAATCTAGCATTAAATATGCTAAATTGGCAACACTGCTCCCCATACAAAACTAAGTTTTCAACGTCACACGTCCCTTTTATATTATTAATAAATAAATAATAAAAAAAAAAAAACAATCAAAGTACGTGATAATGATTACGCAAGAAACATTTGTGAAATAATTTTTCGTATGAATTACCGTTACAACAGATATTTCCGGGTTCTGCAAATTTGTTGAAAGTTCTTGTAATGCACTTTTTAAGTTTTGAATTGATGCGGAGGTTTTGATTTAGTTATTGTGTAATTCGATTCGAAAAGAAAACGCTTTCGAACATAATTTTCATATTAAAAATCCAGTAAGAGAAAATAGTTTCTAACCCAACTCCCAAAATCAAAGAAAATCGTACGCCAACGTACAAAATTGTTGTTGCCCCAGCAAAAGCTTTCATTACCAAATAAGTGGTTATATAATAGAAATTCATAGCTCCGCACAACTTATTTTTTGGCGTCTAAACTCATTATTTTTGTTTGGCGTTTTTATAAGTAGTCACGCTTACCCGCTCGCTTACAAAAAAATGAGAAATAAGTAGTTATGAGATTTTGAATAATAAGTGGTTACACACATGCTTACAAAAAGTTGAATTATAAGTGGTTTTCCGATTGCTTACTTGATTCTTAAAAATAAGGAGTTAAGCAAGTACTATTAGCTTAAGGAAATACATTCAGGAAAATTTAAGTTTTCTCTAGTGTAATTTTAGGACTCGTCATAAAAATTTAAACATAAAACATATTTACATATAATAAATAAAAATGTATAAAATTTAACTGTGTAAAAAGTACTTATTTAAACTATTACGAGTAAGTCATTATTTTATATTTAGAAACAATGAATACAATAGGCCGTTATTAGGAAGTCATTATTTTATATTATAAAATAATGCAAAAGTTAATGATATATCATTTTTGGTAATGCAGATAGTAATGAGGTGTCATTACCAATATTTTGCTGGGTGTTTCATATACATATAATTTTTGTCTTATTTGACACACTCCCAATCATAGCTGTTTATTTGAAATAAAAGTGTAATTTAAAAATAAATTTTTTTCTAATTGTATTTATTTTTTTGTTAATTATCAATTAGTTTTAAACTTCTACCTCCGTTCCGAAATGAGGTTAACATTTCTATATTAAACTGGGATTATGGAGGTTTTTTAAAAAAACTATTTTTTTTGGATAGTTGTTAGGACATATCAGTGATTCTGAATTTATAGATAGCTTTCCAATTTTTTTTTAATTTATTTTTTTTTAATTTATTTTTTTTTTAATTTATTTTTTTTTTAATTTATTTTTTTTTTAATTTATTTTTAATTCGACGTCAAAGTTGAAAACTAGAATTAAAATAATTCTTTGATTTTGTGTGAAAAAATTAACAGTTTCAAGTTTTAAACGGCTAAAAGGTAAGAGCAAAGTGAATAAATTTTCTCGCATTGTAATGCCGCCAATAAGGAGCAATTTAGATCGCAGAACTCGCAATGATTCAAAGCAAGTGTATCTTCGATCTAATCAAACTGCGGAGCAACTTGAAGAGCGAAATGAAATTGAACGGAATCGATTATCACAAACACGTTCAGCACGTACACAAGAAGAAAGAGAATATGAAAAGATATGCATCAAATGAGACACAATCGTTCAGTAGAATCCATTCGAGTGGTAATAAATTCAAATGTTCGTGCAAGAGAATCAAATGTTGCGTTAAATACTCATCGAGCTGCATTCCACTACAACAGGACAATTGATTACAGTGCAGACCATTCCGTTGCAATTGGTTTGATGAGCGTTGTGTGCACACATTGGAAGGCATTGAAATATAGAAATGAAACTCCTGGATTGTGTTGCGCAAGTGGCAAAGTGAAATTGACACCGTTGATTCCACCACCAGAGCCATTGCGCTCATTGATTTCTGGAACAAGAGCTCATTCCAAACATTTCCTGACACAAATCCAGAACTACAACAATTGTTTCCAAATGACTTCATTCGGTGAGACGCGCTGCTGGATGTATTCAGTGGAGTGGCAAAAACGCGGATTGCCACACGCACATATCCTCATTTGGTTGATTGAGAAGATAAGACCGAATGAAATCGATGATGTGATATCAGCTGAAATTCCTAATGAAGTAGAAGATCCAGGCTTGCATGAGGTTGTTACTAAGAACATGATTCATGGCCCCTGTGGATCATTAAATATCAATTCTCCGTGTATGGTCGACGGCAAATGTTCGAAGCGTTTCCCACGGCCATTAGTAGCAGAAACAATTACCGGAAATGACGGTTACCCACTGTATCGTCGTCGTTGGATTGTTCCGTATTCGCCAATACTCTCCAAAACATTCAAAGCACATATCAACGTCGAATCTTGCCATTCGGTGAAATCCATTCAATACATCTACAAATATGTGACCAAAGGCAGTGATATGGCTGTGATTGGAGTTAGTACGGAGAATGCCAACGATGAAGTCACTCAATTTCAAATGGGCCGCTATGTTAGCAGTAACGAATCAATTTGCCGCATTTTTTCATTTGCCAATCATGAAAGACATCCAACTGTTATTCATTTAGCCGTACATCTGGGAAATGGTCAAAGAGTGTACTTTACTGAGGAGAATGTATTACAACGAGTTGATCGACCGCCATTTACAACATTAACCAGATTTTTTGAAATGTGCCGGAATGATGAATTTGCCCGAACGCTGCTGTACTCCGAAATGCCAAGATATTATATTTGGAATCAATCGTCAAAAAAATTTCAACGGCGGAAACAAGGAAATCCAGTTCCAGGCTTCCCCCATTTATTTTCCACCAACGCATTAGGTCGCATTTACACAGTCCATCCAAGAAACGATGAGTGTTTCTATTTGCGCTTGCATTAGTCAACGTTCGTGGCCCAACATCATTCCAAGATTTGCGAACTATAAATGATGAATTGTATGACACTTATAGAGAAGCATGTCAACGCTTGCGATTGTTAGAGAATGACACTCATTGGGAATACACCCTCGGAGATGCTGTACTTTCGTCAAATGATCATCAAATGCGAAAATTGTTTTCGATAATTATCTCTACGTGCTTCCCATCCAAACCGACTGATTTGTGTATAAAATACAAAGATGCCATGTGTAATGATATTTTTCATCAGATGCGTATTAGAACATCAAATCCAAATTTGCAACTAAGCGAGGAAATTTACAACGAGGCTTTGATATTAATTGAGGACATGTGCTTGGTGATGTCGAACAAGGTATTATCTGAGTTAGGCATGACACCTCCCAATCGTCCGATACACGACGCATTTAATCAAGAGTTGCGACGCGAAAAACAATATGATTGCGATGCCTTGAGGGAATTAGTTCGAACAAACGTTCCACTGTTGAATCGACAACAAAAATATGCGTACGACACTCTTATGAAAGTTGAGAACGATGTAACTGGAGGGGTTTTTTTTTGGACGCTCCCGGTGGAACTGGAAAAACTTTTTTGATCGCGTTGATTTTGGCAACGATACGCTCGCAGAATGATATTGCACTTGCTTCATCAGGAATTGCAGCTACGTTGTTGGAATGCGGTCGAACTGCTCATTCTGCACTCAAGTTGCCACTGAATATGCAAATCAATGAATATCAGCCGATGAACTTAATGCATGTTTGAAGTCGTCCGTTTTGTGGAAACACGTCAAGAAACTCTAATTGACTGTGAACATGCGTGTCGAGCTACAGAACGATCAGTCTGGAGAAGTATTTTCCAAACAATTGCTGGACATTGGCAACGGCAAAATCCCGGTTGACATTACCACCGGCTGTATTCAATTTCCCGTCGCTTTCTGCCAGTTCACCGAATCAAAATCCGAACTCATCCGAAAGGTGTTTCCAAACATTGCACAAAATTACATGATTGGTTGAGCGAACGTGCTATATTGGCTGCGAAAAACATTGATGTCGACGAATTGAATTTTAAGATTCAAAGTGAAATTGCTGTCGAATTGATGACGTACAAATCGGTGGATTCCGTTGCTTCCCAAGATGATGTCGTCAACTATTCAACCGAGTTTTTAAAATCGCTGGAATTATCTGGATTACCGCCTCACAATCTCAAACTGAAAGTCGGATCGGTAATCATAATGTTACGAAACATAAACCAACCAAGTCTTTGTAATGGTACTCGACTTGCGGTAAAAAACCTGATGAATAACGTCATCGAAGCAACAATACTTAAAGGAAAGTACAAAGGAGAAGACGTTTTGATACCACGGATCCCAATGGTTCCGACCGACATGCCATTTGATTTTAAACGCGTGCAGTTTCCGGTACGGCTTACATTCGTAATGACAATTAATAAATCCCAAGGGCAGACATTGCGTGTTTGCGGCATTAACCTTGAAAATCCATGCTTCTCGCATGGTCAATTGTATGTCGCCCGTGTCGGAACATCACCAGCATCAGGCACGTAGCTAGGGGGGGGGGGGCTTGGGGGCTCGAGCCCCCCCCCCCACCGAAATGATTAGACCAATTTTGATACGTAACAAAATACGTCGAAAGCAACAATTTTTTATAAAAAATGTAATAAAAAATATTTATTTGAAACAAATACCAAATGGCCAAGTTTCTTAAGTTTTCATAAATAAAATATATTTTAAATCCAATTGCAAAAACTGCTTTCTAAAAATTTTTTAAAGCTTTTTGGTGGCCATAGAAACTGTTTTTTTTTTGTGGGGTTTTTTTGTAAAAATCTTTAAAAAGTTATGTGTGCTATCAATCAATCAAAGAGGTTAGAAAATAAATAGAATGCAATCTCTTTTACTGAGTAAAAATTTATAAAATGTGACTGCAAATAGGAAACAGAAATTTTTTTTCGCAACTCTTAATTGATAAGTGGCTATTTTTTATTGTTACTACTAATAGTTTTCGTCATATTTATTATAGGATAAACATAAAATTGATGAATTAACCTTTGGTTTTCCTTTAAAATTACAGGTTTCCTGCTTGCAGGCGCAAGCTGTTACTATAGGATGATAATTTGGCATAATTCGACATTTTACAATTTTTTCTCCACCCTAGCATTATTATGTTGGCTTTTCATAATTTTTTTTAAAATTAAAATTATAAACTGTCCATAAAAAAGGGTACTTTAGGAGAAACAAGAAATTTATTCTGGAAGTGACTGTAAATTAAATACATACATAGTATTTGTCCCAAGATGCTTCTTGCAGGCGGAAATGTTAGCCTTTGCAGACGTGTGTAATTCTTATGGCTGAATTTTTCGATACAAATTAAGAAGAGAATGATTTAACAGAGGTAGGGTGAGTTGGGTAGTCTTTGCTTCTTGCATTATATTTAACAAAACTAGATTCTGCGGTTTTACAAGATCCTGGAAAATGATCATCGCCGACAGAATCAATGTTTCAAACGCGAAATGAAAATACACCGTTGCTAAAACAAAACCCTCAAAATGTTTTTTGATGGCCTCTTGAAAAATGTGTCTATTTTATCACATTCTCGTCACAAAGACGCACTATCAGTTGCATTTTATTCATATTATTTGTTTTTATCAGTTTGGTGTTATAAATTGTCGAAATCTATTCTATTTTCTTAGTTCTACCACAATGCACTAGCATAAGTAGGGGCATCACCTGAGTGTTCTTCTATCGTAAAAAAAAAAATTAGAAATAGTGAGTAAAAATGTGAGGATACCCGGAAATTTTCACACAAATTAAAACATTTTGTACAAACAAACAATCGGAATAAAAATTACTAGAATTTGGCATTACAGTTCGCAGTTCTTTTCAATAAATTTTATTTTTGAACTAGTGTGTTCTTGTAGTTCACTCGATCATTCGAGAAATATTTTCAGTTGTTCATACACTGATATAAACGTCTTTAAAATTTTTTGCTGAAAAAACAGCTAAATCCAGCAAAATCTGTTAGACATTATAAAGCATTAGAAACATTAGAAATATACAAACAGCAAGAAAAAATCTGTTAAATTTACAAAATTTCAGATATATTTTAGTAAATCGAAAATGACAATATGGCAAAATGGAAATAAGTTCACTAAACCATCACAAAGAATTTCAAATTTTTAGTTTTTTTTTGTTTTTCTTAATGCGAATAAAATCTACACTGCAGAAAGCAGTCTACTATTTTCTAGCAAATATTTCTGTTTATTGTAGCAGAGGTGTTCATTATTTGTATTAAACTCAATTAAATTTAGACATAAATTAACTTTTGAATAAATAACAATTTCTTTACTGCTTTTTTTCTACTAATATTCAGCAATGTTTTTTTAGCCAATATTGGCAAGCTAAATTTGCAATTCAATTAAATGAAATTTAACTCAAATATTACTAAAAGAGTAGCATTTTTGCTGTACTTATCTTACTAATATTTAGCAAAAAGGATGTACTAATTTAAAAAGCTTTCTGTGCAGTGCTCCTTTTAACTAATTTTGAGTACCTTTTTTTTTTGCTATTTTTTCAGGATTTTTCTATCAGTATAAGATTATATTATGTCAGTGGTTTGTTTGATAATTCCGAATAAAATAAAATAACAGAAAAGAACAGCTAAAATTTAACTTATTCGTGAACGCGATTCATAAAATAAAAAACCGAGCTAACTTTGGAAAATCCTCTGGAATTTTACTTTCATTTCGCGTTGGAACCATCGTGCTTGACATTACTGTTGCGCTTTAAAATTAGTCCAAGATCACATTGGAATGGCTCACTCCATTGGAAATCAAAATAATAATGATGTAATTTACTTTTAATATTTAACCTTTCCGATAATCTATAAAATTGTAATAAAACCCTAGCAAAAAAAGAGATGCCGAAGCAGTAGAATAAGCACTATAATTGATGATCCAGATGCACTTCTTTTTTAACATAAACACTAATGATTTTAACATTGAGTTGTCAACTTCATAATTTTTTTAGTACTTTTGAACGAGTGCAAAAAAGCTCTTTTTCACCAATTAAAAGTTTAAAAAAAATTCTTCGCAAAAAAAATTATATTTTTTTGTTTTACAAAAGTTTTTTATTGCCGCCATCGGGTATGAAACTTGCGACCTCACGATTGCTAGTCAAACGCTCTACCGCTGAGATATTTTTGGTATGAAAGTTGAGTGACATAAAAACACCACTTTGTTCGTTATTCTATTCAATAAAAGTACTTATTAAACAAGTGTAAAAGGTGCACTCCAATGCAATATTGTTTTCAGTACTATTTTTTCAGGTGCATAAAAAGCAAATTCTCACCATTTTGTTTATATATACATATTTTTAAATATTAAAAAAAAATTTTGAATTTAAACAAATTTATTATAAATATTAAAAAAAATTAATAGAATAACAAAAAAATGAAAAAAAAAATAAAAAAATATTGGCCGCGCCGGGAATCGCGGGTTTGATTGAACCATCTGTTTGGAAATGCCAAATGATACGAAAATAACTTTTTACGATCACTTAGAGCAATTACTCCCCTATAAACAACATCACTGGAATTCAAGTTGAAATCAAGTTCAATTCCAGCCCTGTTTTCCCGTTTCAAGGCTTGAATACAACTTTAATTACATTTTATTTCAATAACATGTTGCAACCAGAAAAATTGCAATTTTTGTTAATTTCTTGGCTTTATATTTATATTTTTATATTGTGAATTTGTGGAAAAGTGAGTAAGGTTTCGTTTTTAAATGTTCTTAAAGTTACGGATTGGATACTCGATTGAAATATAATATATATTAGAGCGACTCTCCTTATATGGAAAAAAGTTAAAAAAGTGCCCATCTCAAAATATACCCTGGTTTGTTTTATGATGATTCCCAAAATATTTTCGGGCTAGCGATGAAATCTCACGAGCAGGACCGTTTTTAAAAAAAAAAGTCTTTTTTTTAGTTTTTGGAAGAATTTTCAAAGCTTTTTATCTAAAGACAACACGCACAATATGGGTATCATATGAAAGGTTTTTTCAAGGCACGTCTAACAATATATGCAACATGGCCAAGAAAGTCCAGACATGTCCCATTTGAAGAGACATTTTTATTCTATAAAAAATAGGAAATTCTAAGTTTTTCGTATGTATAGGTTTGTAATTTTAATGTCAAATTAACACATCTTAACCTCTAGTTGCTTTATGTGAATACGTGTTTAAATTTTTTCTGAAATTCGCGTATTACCAGAAATTGATTGGTGGTAAACTCTGTTGTAAACAGGGCAATATGGGTTTCAAAACTGTTCTTTTGCCAAGTATATCATCGTTGTATGAAAATAATTTTGAATTTTCCAA
Source organism: Leucophora obtusa (assembly GCA_949987735.1). Lineage (NCBI taxonomy): Eukaryota > Metazoa > Arthropoda > Insecta > Diptera > Anthomyiidae > Leucophora > Leucophora obtusa. The sequence continues at coordinate 63,831,449 of OX465295.1, forward strand.
ATTAAATGCATTTCCTACGGTGCTCTAGACCAAATTTTTATAAATTTTTGAGTTACTGCAATCTGCAAGCGGATTCAGTTTCTAATAAATTTGGCATTCTGAAAGATTTTTCCATTTTCTTAAATTTTTCAAAAAATCGTGAATCTCATGTTATTTGGAATTTAAATTTATGTTAAAAACTAAAAGAACTATTTTTTGTTTTTGTTTTATCAACAAATATCGTATATTATTTGCATAATATATAACATGGGATAATGTGAACAACCTAATTTTCTTTAAGATTTATTGGAATACGACGAAATTTCATAATACGGGTTTTCATATAAACTTGTAAGTTCTTTGTAAACCTTGTATAAATACAAACCATATTTATACCCTACACCACTATGTGGTCAGGGTATTATAAGTTTGTGCTGATGTTTGTAACACCAAAAAATATTGGTCGTAGACCCAGCTTATAGTATACCGATCGGTTCAGAATTTTTTTTTATTTCGATTTAACGATGTCCGTCTGTCCGTCCGTCCGTCTGTCTGTCTGTCCATGCAATCTTGTGCGCACTCTACAGGTCGCAGATATTAAGATATTTTGATGAAACTTATTACACCGACTTATGTCGGCCCAAGAACGAAGCCTATTGATTTTGGTGAACATCGGTCCATGTTTAGACCTAGTGCCCATATAAGGGTCCTACCAAAATTATATTGTTTATACGCTGCAGGTCGTAAATATTAAGATATTTTGACGAAATTTGGTACACAGACCTATGTTAGCCCAATAACGCAGCCTATTGATTTTGGTGAACATCGGTCCATGTTTAGACCTAGTGCCCATATAAGGGTCCTACCAAAATTATACTGTTTATACGCTGCAGGTCGTAAATATTAAGATATTTTGATGAAATTTGGTACACAGACCTACATTGGCCCAATAAGGCAGCCTATTGATTTTGGTTGACATCGGTCCATGTTTAGACCTAGTGCCCATATAAGGGTCCTACCAAAATTATACTGTTTATACGCTGCAGGTCGTAAATATTAAGATATTTTGATGAAATTTGGTACACAGACCTATATTGGCCCAATAACGCAGCCTATTGATTTTGGTGAACATCGGTCCATGTTTAGACCTAGTGCCCATATAAGGGTCCTACCAAAATTATACTGTTTATACGCTGCAGGTCGCAAATATTAAGATATTTTGATGAAATTTGGTACACAGACCTATATTGGCCTAATAACGCAGCCTATTGATTTTGGTGAACATCGGTCCGTGTTTAGACCTAGTGCCCATATAAGGGTGCTACCAAAATTATACTGTTTATACTCTGCAGGTCGCAAATATTAAGATATTTTGATGAAATTTGGTACATAGACCTATGTTGGCCCAAGGACGAAGCCTATTGATTTTGGTGAACATCGGTCCGTGTTTAGACCTAGTGGCCATATAAGGTCGCAAATATTAAGATATTTTGATGAAATTTGGTACATAGACCTATGTTGGCCCAAGGACGAAGCGTATTGATTTTGGTGAACATCGGTCCATGTTTAGAACTAGTGCCCATATAAGGGTCCCCCCAAAATTGTCTTGGTTACAAACTGCAGGTCGCATATATTAAGATATTTTAATGAAATTTGCTGCACTGGCTCACATTATAGAAAATTTTGACACAAGCCCCATTTTAACCCATTCGAATTGCGGATCCAAACAATACACCAGACTGGTGTAGGGTATTGTATAGTCGGCATGCCCGAATTCAACCTTTTTACTCGTTTTTTTATGTATTTGACATTAAACTCATAAACATACCGTTTACGAGTAGAATACGAGTTTATATGAAAACCTCTATTTGTTTACCCCAAAATCGTAAATAAATTAATTTAAATAAAAAAAAATAAAAAATCCATATTATGTTTTTTAGTTTTCAAAATTTATAATTTTTATTAAAATCTAAATCATTACATTTTGTAAAAATGTGAAGACAGGAATTGAAATAAGCTTAATCCAAAATGGATTTAAAAATTAAATACAAATTTTTTACTGCCTAAAAATGTACAGCTATGGACATAGAAATAGGACACTTCATACAAAATTATCTTCATGCATTTCTCTTAATAATTATAAAACAATAATTATATTTCTTTTCTATTATAGTAAACTGTAATCAAGTAGTCTTTGATTATATATAAAACTTTGCAATATTTAAAACATGCTAATATTTACAACAAAATTACTTTACTTTGTTCATATTTGACTTGGACATAAAAATAGGACACTTGCAATAATTGTCAAAATTTTACTCGATGTACTTAGTAATAATTTTCTTTTCATAATTTGAGTTTGAAATAAGTAAATTATTTTCTAATTGTACCAATATCGGACGTGGAAAACATTATAATCCAGAAAAACGAAGACTTATATCTCAATTCCACAACGAGATGAAATCTCCAACTGAAATTGCTAAAATACTAAAGTGTTCGCAAAATATGTTATACAATGCTATTCGTATATGTGCTGCCGACAAGAAATATCATACGCAAAATAAAGAACGTAAGCCAATCCGTCGTAAAACTACAAACTTATATGGACAGGACTATATTACGCAAAAGCATACTCAACACTTTTATGTCCTCCCGTCAAATAAATAATGAAATCAGGGAAAATTTCAACGTTCAAGTGTCAGACAGGTTAGTAAGTAGAAGACTGAATGAAGCAAACTTATTTGGACGAATAAGTAGAAAGAAGCCTCTTCTTTCAAGAAAAAATATTAAGAAACGTATTGATTTTGCCAAAACCCATAAAGGAAATGAATTGTCCTTTTGGAAAAATGTGCTTTGGAGCGATGCAACGAAGGTAAATCGTGTCGGACCAGATGGTAGAACATTTGTACACCGCCCAAAAAACCAGGCTTTAAACATTAAGTACACTCAGAAGACCTTGAAACACGGTGGGCGTAATATTATGGTATGGGGAGCTTTTTCCTGGCGTGGTGTTGGGCCTATCGTAAAAGTAGAGGACAAAATGGACAGGTTTCAATATTTGAGCAGTTAAGTGGACATTTATGCAAGACAAAGATCCGAAGTATTCGTCGAACATAGTTAAGGATTGGTTTTTACAAGAACAAATTAAGGTTTTGGACTGGTCAGCCCAAAGTCCGGACCTTAATCCAATAGAAAATCTATGGAATGATGTAAAAACAAAATTTTCACAAAACAATTACAAAAATTCCACCGAACTTTGGGCTGGTATTCAAGAAGCCTGGTATTATATACCAAAAGAAAGATGCCAGAGATTAGTTGAGAGTATGCAAAGAAGATGCGAAGCGGTTATTGATAATAATGTATACAGCAAAAAATATTAGTGTAATATTAACGATAAAAAAATAATAATTGTTTTAAAAACCCAAAAAATGTACGGTTTTTTGTAAAAATATAAAATGTGTCCTATTTAGAAGTCCAGGTATTTTTATTAGTTTATACATATTTACCAATATATGTACAGTTGTGGCCAAGCATTTAAGTCAATTTAAGTTTTCTTATATTTTTATTGTTGTTGCTTTTATTTTTAAATATCAAAATAGTGGCTAAATTCGCCACAAAAGGCAAGGCACTTTAAACATGACCAAATTTTTCTTTGTTTTTAGCGATTTTAAAAGAAAGTTAACAACACTGAAATTTTAACATGAAATGCTTTTTACTATAACGTAATAAAAATCTTGACTGATTTGCTATATTGTGGTAAGAAAAGCAAAAACTATTCACTTTAAAATTTCAGTGCTGTTAACTTTATTAAAAATCGCTAAAAACAAAGAAAAATTTGGTCATGTTTAAAGTGCTGCACTTTTAAGTCTGGCGACTATTTGTAGATAAAAATAATGCAAGACTTAAGGAAATTTTATAGGATTTCCAAAAATATACAGTTTGTACAGAACCGATCAGTACTACCTAAATTTTACTATGTAATTTGATAAGAGGTTTATATCACTAATTTTTCGTTAAAAGCAACGCCCACTTAAAACAAGTGACAAATTGAAAAAACAAACATTACGTTAAAATTCTGTACAATTTTCTGAAGCATCTCCTTGCCTTTCGTGGCGAATTTAGCCACTATTTTGATCTTTAAAAAAAAGGCAACAACAATAAAAATAGAAGAAAACTTGAATTGACTTAAATGCTTGGCCACAACTGTATATAAAATAGTCGAATAATTTTTATTTAAATAATTTTATTTGAACAAAATTTGAGGAAAACATTTTTTTATTTTATTAGATTTTGGTTCAAATAAAATTTTAAAACATTTTATTTGAATCAGATTTGAATAAAATATATTTTTATTTTGTTTGAAGGCAAATGAAATATTTATTATATTTTTTATTTATTTTTACAAATTAAAATATTTTAATATAATAACAAAATTCTGAAAGAAATAAATTTTAATTGAAATTTGATGAAGAGATGTTTCAATTAAAAAAAGTATTTGAGTTGTACTCAAATAAAAATAACAAAAAAATATTTAATTCAATCTCATACCAAATAAATATTACGGTTGTTAATATTTTTATTTGAAAACGATCAACTAATTTAAAAATAATATTAATTTTTTGGAAAGAAATAAAAATTAAAAATTATTTAATTTTTTCTGTAAAATTCAGATAAAAGTAATTGAAGATAGCAGCTATATAGAAAATTCAAAAAGTGGAGTTAACCGATTTGGTAACTAACGGTGGATCTCAAACTGTAGGTTTAACTTTTACTTAACTATAAACAAAAGAAAATGTCAAAAAAAATGTACACAAAATATCATAAATTTCTGGGTTAACTATTAACTAAAGTTTAAACCTGCAGTATGATACCCACCATCAGAGCTTTGAAGAATTAATTCCTTTTTGAATGAATTCACTACCAATTCCAATTCCTTTTCATAAGTAATTCACTGAATTCATTCAACTGAATGCATTCATCAAACAACAAATTCAAAGAATTAATTCAATTGCAATAGTTCTTTTTATTAAATCAAATGAATTAATTAACCGGTGAACGCGTTCAATTTTATAAATCGAACGGAAAAAAAGTGAATTAATTCCTTACTGAATTAATTCACCACTGAATTCATTCAATTTCATTTTCATTCAGTGAATTAAAAAAAAATAAAAGTACATTCAGTGAATTAAAAAAAAATAATAAGTTCACTGAATTGAAAAAAAAATAAAATAAGTTCACTGAATTAAAAAAAAAATAAAATAAGTTCACTGAATTCAAAGCCTGTTTTCTGCCGTTCTGTAGAAGAAAACAATAATGTACAAATAAAATTTTTAAATAAGCAATTTTACAGCGTGTGCTACTAACAAATTGAAAACCGGATGCTGTTTATCAACCACATAATTCAAAAATAAAGCCTTTTACTATTAAAAATAAAAACTTTACAGATATAGATAAATTTGTAAAAAAATATAACTATATAACTAGTTTGAAAAATTAATAGTTACATTTTTTCCAAATTTATCTGTATCTGTAAAGTTTTTATTTTTAATAGTAAAAGGCTTTATTTTTGAATCATGTAGGTTGATAAACAGCATCCGGTTTCTAATTTGTTACTAGCACACGCTGTAAAATTGCTTATTTAAAAATTTTATTTGTACATTATTGTTTTCTTCTACTGAACGGCAGAAAACAGGCTTTGAATTCAGTGAACTTATTTTATTTTTTTTCAATTCAGTGAACTTATTTTTTTTTTTTTCAATTCAGTGAACTTATTATTTATTTTTTAATTCACTGAACGTAATTTTATTTATTTTTTTAATTCACTGAACGTAATTTTATTTTTTTTAATTCACTGAACGAAAATGAAATTGAACGAATTCAGTAGTGAATTAATTCAGTAAGATTTTAATTTACTTTTTTCCCTTCGATTTATAAAATTGAACGTCTTTACCAGTGAATTAATTCATTTGATTTAATAAAAAGAACTATTGCAATTGAATTAATTCGTAACAAAATAAATCGAACGAAAGCAAATATGAATTAATTCCATTCAATATATGGTGCTTAGTAGTAAGGAATTAATTCTTCAAAGCTCTGCCCACCATAAGCATCCAAATCATGTCAGTAGCATGTTTAGAAATTTTACAATGAACATGGAAATATTACTTTTAGAAATAATCGCAAAAATAAATTCATGTGATGTTGCCTATTTATGTGGTCATGGCTGTATATTAGAAAGTGAGGAACCAATAATTCTCTAATACATTTGACCATTACCGCAATTAAGCCAAATCAAAGAACACACTCCCATGCTAAATGTATCGGGAAAATAAAATTATATAGATCATATATTGCCAAAATATGTAAAATATTGATGTAGAACACATTAAACTTATTAGCGTCGGAATAAACAAAAAAACAGAAACAAATTATAAAGTTCTACCACACCATACCAGACTAGAAAAGAAGACACATGCGGCAAAGCAGAGAAGGATCAACTGGTGGTTGCATGAAACGAAAAAAATACGTTAAAAATAAAATAATCATTACATCTACAGTACATACAAACTCTTATATAGCACATTATTGGTATTCTACTGTGACGTTGAATGGAAAAATGCCAAAAAATTATTGAAAATTGCATCAAATTTAGTGGGTGACAAGGGGACACGGATGAAATCCATATACACACAATACGAACATGGACGTTTTTTTTTTAACAAAAAGACAACAAATCGATGTTATTTAATTTTATTTTTAGAAAATTTGCTAATGTCCACTTATATTTATATTTAGAGTCTCACCTGAATTTATTGTAAGATATATTTCAATAAATAATACCCTCAAAACAAAAATTATTTGCAAAAAATCTGAGGGAGATCCGTGTGGTGTCACCGGTCTTTATCACTACTTTTTAATTTATCTTTATCAGTTTTGCTTTGTTGAAAGTTTTGAAAATATTGTACTTTGAAAAGGTTGCCAATACATCGTTATTGTCAAGTGCGCATAGCTACCAGAGTCAAAGATGTATCATTATTCTCACGATTTTTTGTCGTAAAATCGTCGATTGATAATTCGGGCACCGAAAACATTTCTCAGTTGCTCAGTTAAGTATTTTTTGAAAAAACTGAAAATATTTAAAACAACTGAAATAATTAAAGTCAACTAAAGTTTTAGTTAAATAAAAATCTTTTTCTGTTACCCTGCGAATATAAATAAAAATCTTTCAATCAAACTGTCAACTGTTTTTCATCTACAAAGTTAATAAGAACAGATATATAATTTGAATTTAATTTACATGTGGTTTCTAGAAGACGATCATTATCAGACGATTGTTATTGTAGGTGTTTTCGTGTGAAGCAAAACTTCATCTAAACCGATAAAATTTCTCAATTGCTCAGTTAAAGAATTTCTCAGTTAATACCAAAAACTTTTAAATTAACTAAAATAAGCATTAGCAATTAAGTTTTCATTTAAATAAATTTGTTTCTCTTACCCTATAAATCAATTTTGAAATTGTCAAATGTTTTTCAAATACAATAATAAAAAAATACAAACAAAATTTAACACAATTAATTAAGGAAAATTGGAAAGCCCGCAATATACTTTCTTTTTAATAAAATGCAAATAAAATATTAAAAGATAAGTTTAAAATTTGATCCATGTTTGATCTTTCAAGAAAAACAACTTAATTTTTTTTATAGGAGAAGATTCCATCCACGTAAAAATTTATATTAATTCTCAAGCAGAACTATATTTTTTTGATGACTTAGCAGAAGTTTCAAGAAAAAAGATTATCAAATTGGATGTAAAATTAATCAACGTTTTCGTTAATGTAATTTGATTCGTATTTCTGGTAAAACTATTAATATAAAAATAAAATAAATTATGTAAGTCAAGTTCTTCTTCATATTATCAAAATAATAGAAAATAATAAATATTCTCAGTTAGTAATTACTATGTACAAAGACCCTCAAATTTTAACTAAGAATAGTTCTTAGTGACTAACTTTTCAGTTACATTTACTGACACTATTTTCAACTACCGACTTAGTTATATACAATTAAGTAAGGAGTATTTCACCTGAGACTCAATTGAAATTTTAGTAGCCAGTAACTGAGAAATTTTTTCGGTTTAGAAACAGCACCTTAGTTTTTTTCTATTTCGCTCGTTTAAAAACGTATTTGGTTCACAAAATATCGCCGTTACTTAAAATATAAATGGAATACAGTTGTTCTGAAAAAGTGTAGATTGAAAACCACATTTTAAGATAAGTTTTTGTTTCTTTATAGGAATTGATTGTGTCTTTAAAAAATTCTTCTTTTTATAATGAAAGGTGAGGAAGAACGCAACCTAACAGAATTATGCTCGAATTATCATGAAAAAACAGTAAAAATGGTTTAATGACATTTTTATGAAACTATTATTAATGAACATATGAATAAAAGGTTCAAATAACTTATGTAAAAGTCTTATTTATTATAATGTTGCATTTACATCTGCACCCAAATCCCGAGATTTCGACTAAAATTGAGATTTCAGTGAAAATCTCATGTGAAATCCCGAGATTCCCCATACAAAGGAAATCCCGTAAATTTGCGAGATTTCGAAGAAATCTCATGAAAATCTCACAAATCTGGAGACTTTTGCAGAATACAACACTGTGTTTCGCTTAATTTGTAGAGTTTTTGCATGAAAGAGTGGCAACGATGGTCAACAGCTGACTAAAAAAATAACCTAAAAATAACACAAAATAACGAAATAAAAAAATGATTATTAATTTAATAAATATGACTTTAGACCCAATGGAAATGTACTAATGATTATAAGAAGTGTTGCGTGGTTCTAATTTTTGCTTCCCGCGAAGCATAACTATGAAGAAAGCATTGGGAAGTGCATGTCTTCCTTCCGCCAAAATATTGCAAAATCTGGGTTCTAGCTTGTCGTCCTTATAAAAAAACAAATTTACTAACATATTTAGCGTTAGATCTTTACATAAAATAATGTAAATTGTACTACGCCAATGACTAAAATGGTTTTTAGAAATATTTTTATTTTGAGGTTATTTTTTTATGGTACTTTGTTTACAAAAAAAGTGCAGCTGTCAAATCGAAATCTCGCTACTGTCATAAAGTGCAAATGTAAACGGTCAAGATTTCCGTTCGAGATTTCCATTGAAATCTCGGGATTTGAAAACAGATGTAAACGCAACTTAAGAGTAGCTGAACATTCTTATACTTTAATAAAAAAATTGTTGTAAGTAACCGCTTTCTCAGTTACACAAGTTGGCACTATTTTCAACTACACTCAGAAAAGTTCTTCAGTTACTACATGACAGTTATTTGTGTAGTAATGCGGTTGTAGTTAATTTTACTACAATTGCAGTTAATTTACTTAGAGCAAAATTTTTTAATGTTTTTGACAGTTATTTTTTTAAACAAACTTCAAAAACTACTACATTGTAGTAACATTTTGTTTATGCAGTAATTTTGAATTTTGTTACAAATACTTCAATTTTCAAGTATGTATGTGTAAGAAGTAAAGAAGAATATGTGTGTACGAAGCATTTGTTTAGAAATTTCTAGTGAAAGAATATGAGAAGAACATGTTTTCTCTTGACTTAGTAATAAAACAACGCTAAAGAGTGAAGACGCGTAATAATTAAAAGTTTTTATATTTTATTGAATTATTAAAATAATAAGGTAAGTTAACATAAAATATAAATTTATTTACGGGAATATTAAAATATATTGTATTTATCTTCTTTCAGTTTTTTTATATTTTCATCCCTTTCTACCTGCAGAAAAAAAGGAAGCCAAACAATATTTCATCCCTCAGAGACGGACATCTAGAACAATATAGTGAACAATAAAAGTGATATTAAATGTAAATTTTGATTTCCTAATTTTAAATTTATTATGGAATAAAATTAAGTTAAGAGTATTTACATAAATTTGTTTTTATTAAATTAATAATTTTTAAAATAATTTTATTTATGTTATTTTAACTACATTTGCAGTTATTTGTACAGTGTAACAATAATTTGCATATAAGTTGTTTTAATTGCATTTGTAGTTGCTTTTACTACATTTTTCAGTTGATTTTTAACAGTTAAAAATAACTTAACATTGCAGTTGATTTAAAGGCAAATGTAGTCTACACCTTTATAACTTCAAATGCAGTTATTTTAACTGTCATTTGCAGTTGATTTTACTTACATAATTCTTTACTTCGTATCAAAGCTGTATAGTTACTTAAAAATATTTACTTAAATTAACACTTTGAAATATTTTTCGTAATTATATTTGAAAGTTCAAGTATAAGTATTTTATTACTTACTTAAAAAAGTTTTTAAGTAAGTAAATAAATATTAATATTTCAAAGCTGAAATATAAATATTTTGAAATAAATTAAATATGTAGTTAAGTAAAATACTTAGCTACATTTTTGAAATATTTTCAAATATTTGAAATTTTTGAAATAAGTAAAATATTTGAGATATTTGGAATATTTGAAATATTTGAAATATTTAAAATATTTGAAATATTTGAAATATTTGAAATTTTTTAAATATTTGAAATACACTGAACATTCTGTAAATGCCATTTAATTAATTAATTAATTTTCTCTTTAAAGCACCGTAAGTGGTTTTTCACGTGGAAAAATTTCACTCGAACTTTAAATGCCTCAAATTGCAATTTAATTTAAACAAATGAACAATTTTTTAATTTTATAACAAAGACACAATCACAATAAACACAAAATGTCAATTTTTCCCAAGAAAATGAATAGTCTTGTACATTTAAATTTTTGTCATAAAAAATTATTTTTTTATATGGAGTATAAAGGCACATCTACACGGGATAGAAAATTGCTAGAGATAGAGCAAAAAACACCTCTAAATAGCTTAAATCATTCACAATAGAGCTAATTAGAGGTGTTTTTTGCTCTATCTCTAGAAGTTTTCTCTCTCGTGTAGATGTGCCTTAACAGCTTTTTCACGTGAAACTCAAACAACATACGTTGCTTAAGCAAATTTAATGTACAATACTATTATTTTTCTGGTGAAAAATTGACATTTTGTGTTTATTGTGATTGTGACTTTGTTATAAAATTAAAAAATTGTTAATTTTTATTACTTAAATTGCAATTTAAAACATTTAAAGTTCGAGTGAAAGTTTTCCACATGAAAAACAACATTTTAGAGATAGAGCAAAAAACACAAAATATCAGTTTTTCACAAGAAAACTAATAGTCTTGTATATTAAATTTGCGTGAAAACAAACTCTTCACAATTTTCACGTGAAACTCATTATCGTGAAAAATATTTTTTTTAAATGAAGTATAACAGTTTTTTCACGTGAAATCGAAACAATTTACGGTGCTTTAAGTTGTTTAAGTTTCACGTGAAAAAAAATTATTTTTCACGACAATGAGTTTTACGTGAAAATTGTGTAGACTCTGTTTTCACGCAACTTTAATATACAAGACTATTATTTTTCTTGTGAAAAAGTGATATTTCGTGTTTATTGCGATTGTGGCTTTCTATTTACATAAAAAAATTCGTTTTCAGAATTTAAATTACTATATAAAGGCACATCTACACGGGATAGAAATCTCGTATAGTTTGCGATAAATTTGTCATCTCTAATATAGTTGGCACTAATTTTTATCGTAAAAGTATCATCTCTAGTTGTAAAGTATTTCTTTTTATTAAAATTATTGTATTTTTAAGGATATGTTTTTCTCCAAATACCAAAAGGTGCATTTAATAAACTTTAATGTTCAATAATGTTACAAGACATCTTAAAAATTGTTACTAATTAAAAAAATTATGTATGACAGCAATTGTCTATGGCCTAGAGATTACATTTTGTAGACTTTATATTCATAAAGTCTAGCGAGTTTTTTCTCACGTGTATATGTGCCTTACCCGGTGTCTTCAAATGCAATAAATTATGTGATATGAAATGTCGAAACCATTGCAGCGAAACGTCAAAATGATATCAATTGCAGAGTGGTGGAGAACACTTTACCATTTCATGGGTAAGAAATATCATAGATTTTTCTTCGAAAAACACCAAAATTTATGAAACATTAATGTTTACCGACAAGTAATAAAAAACTAAACACTTTTCCATTCTTTTTTACCAAATTTTTTGTTGTTTTTCTATTACAAAATTAAAATGAAAACTGAAAGTGACATTTGATGTCTGGCATCATTGCAAGAGCCGATTGCATGACAGCGATATTATGATATTGCAATAAAATTGAAATTGAGTGTCTTCACTTGAGATGATAGCATTTTGACAATTGCTTGCTATCATTTTATTGCATGTCAAGATACTAGGTTACCTAGTGTCTTCAAATGCAATGAAATGTGCAAAGAAATTTGAAAATAACACACAAAGCAACAACAAAATTATTTTCGTTGTTGTTGTTTTGTGTGTTATTTTCAAATTTCTTTGCACATTTCATTGCATTTGAAGACACTAGGTTAAGGCTTTTAAAATTTGAGTAAAAATTTTCCACGAGAAAAACAACTTACTGTGTTTAACCGCTAAAACACATTTCTCCCACTATGAGCTATAAAAAAGCGCTAAATTATCGGGAAAAGCGCCAAGTCGGCTACAGTGTAGAACTTTACATCAGGGATGATAAATGGGATTTTCTAAATAGTGCCAACCAGGTAAAACTTAGCACTTTGTAGACTAGAGTTGTGAAATTTCGATACTTTTTGAGTACTCAATACTACTCAATACTTCTCAATTGAGTACTCGATACTACTCAATACTTTTAACGGTTTTTTTGAATTTAAAAATAAAAATGTTAAGAGTTCGTATTTATAAAGAAAAATAATAAATAACAATTCACATACACGTGTTAAATAACTATTGTTACTTACATTTTACTAAATTTAAAACATTTTAAATAAATTAATTAAATAATTTTTCCCAAAAATTCATTACAAAATTCTTTGCTTCGCATATAGAGTTGTATTTCCAGAGTTGTATTTTTAAAGTAGTATTTTTAGAGTTGTATTTTCATACGAAAAATACTCATTTCTACGGAAAATTGCATCTTTAAAAGTATTGAGTAGTACCGTTTTAGTATTGAGTACTCAAAAAAACAGGCGGTATTGAGTACTCAGTACCGGAATACTCAATACTTTTACAACTCTATTGTAGACCCCTATAGTACCAACATTTTATTGTTTTTATAAATTAACAAGCAACAACACTAATCAAAATGAATGGCCTGATTTTGTTAATCACCTGCCTTTATCACATCACCGACACTTCACTTCCCTCACCTAACACGCGTGGACTGAAAAATTGTATTTTATAAATCACTACGTCTTCGTTATCGATATTTACGTTATCACTTGAACTGCCAAATATCTATATTTTAGAGTAGGCATCTTTGTAAAGAAATGTAAAAATTGTAACCGTTTTTTGTAGGGATTCAAAGAATTTAATATTGGTAATCCTCAAAAATTTAATAAAAAAAAATAAACAAAGAGAACAAGAAAAGTAACAAAATTAATTTAATTTATTAATAAACGGAATTATTTTAATATAAATGGTAAATTGTGATTTGCAAATGTGTTTTAATTATGTGTAAATATATTAATTTTAACAATAAAAAAATAAAGTTCTCATAAAAAAAATTAATGGTTTTATGTATGCACTTATTCTACCGGACAAGATATTTTAACTTATTTATCGTTAGATAATCAATTTTTAGTGGTTATTTTAATGTTTTTTGTGTTTAAATGTGTTATTTTTTATTAAACACCTAAAAATTGTAAGTGATAAATTTGACAATTCAAGTGACTGAAATAACGCTCGGGTGATTTACAAAATTCTGTTTTTCATACAGTTTTGTTTGAAAACTACGTAAGCAGCGCCGGGAGTCACTGTGTTTTACGAAATACAAATTTTGAAAAAAGTAGGTGAAGTGAAGTGTAGTGTTTTAAGAAATTAGGCTATAAGTTTAACATAAAAGTGAATATGCCGCTTATTATAGACTACTCAAGTTACTTGCACAATAACGAGATTGGGTCATATGAGTACCATAATCAGTGTTGCCATTTCAGTGCTTTTCGGGTATTTTTTGGTGCTCTTTTCCTTCCCATACCCGGTGATTTTTTACAAATACCCGTTTAAAAAAAGCGGGTATTTACGGTGCTTTTTCAGATTTCTGGCAGTGCTTTTAGTGCTTTTTGTACAGTTTATATTTTTGGTATTTGTTCTCGTTTTTTTCAATTTTTATTCAACTTTCTGTCAAAGTTGAAAAAAATTATACGAACTATACAAAAAATACATTTTTTCACAATGTTTGTAGTACAATTTCAAATAGCAACTTCGTTATATTTAAACTTTAAAACTTTTAAATATTAATTTGGTGCTTTTTTACCCCTTTTTGGTTATTTTTTTAACCTTTTTTACACAATTTTACAAAGCTAAAATGTGTTTTTAAAATATTGACTTAAATTTTTCAAAAAATTCATATCGTGCTTTTTCACCCAATTTTTGGTAAATTTTTACCCTTTTTACCCGTTTTCACAATGCTCACGCTGCTTTCCTGCCTTCAAGAGTTGGCAACACTGACCATAATGCTTTAGAGAATGTAAGAGTATCACAAAAAGTGCTATAGTACCAACTTTATCATCCCTGATTTACATCACAATAAATAAACAGGAATTGATTTGTTTCATCAATTTTATTAAAACTTTAAACTTTTTTTGTTTTGTGTATGAAAATTGAGATTAAAATATTTTAGTACTGCTACATTTGAACAACAATAAATAAATTCCGATATGGAGGACAAATCATATCCCAATTTGCAAGAAATTTGCCGCTTGTGCTTAAAGGAAAATGCGGGTACAGTTTGCATCTTTCCAAAAGAAAATTTTGATAAATTTTCGACACTATCAATTCCTATGCGTATAATGGCGTGTGCGGCTCTAGAAGTACAGACAACAGATGGCTTACCCAGCAAAATATGTGCAGAATGTCGTCTTCAATTGGAAAAGTCTTATTATTTTCGTAAACAAAGTCAAGCGTCCGATGCAAAGTTGAGAAAACATATACGCCTTGTGGGAGTGGGTAAAAAGAGTAAAGTTTTTGTTAAAAAAGCAGACGATGATGATGATGACGATGATGAATTGGAATTTAAAGATACATTAGAATTCATAAAAGAACAAGAAGAAAAGGATAAACAACTTCAGCAATTACAATTGGATCATTTAAAGAACGAATTGAAATTACAAAGTGAGAAAGAATTAAAGAATATTAAGGAAGCATTCCAAATAAAATGTAGAGAAGAATTAAAACCTCTTGTGCAGGAAGAAGTTAGAAATGAACTTAGGGAAGTTGTAAAAAAAGAGCTTGAAGAAACAATGCGTAAGCAAATAAAAGATGAATGTTTAATTGAAGCCAAGGAATCTTTGCGTGATGAAGTTCGAGAAGAATGTAGACAAATTGAAATTAAATCTATTTTAAACGATTTACAGACATTCTTAATGGAGAAGAAACGGGCGGGGGCAACACAAGATACTAAAGTTAACAAAATGGCAGTAGCACCAAAAATTAAACCACTCGGAACACATACCAATAATCCCCCGGCAGTGAAAACATATTTTGCCTCAAAATTATCAACTCCAAAAGAAATTGAACAAAAAAATATTGTTCAAAAAGGAGTCATAAAAAAAGAATTTGTGTTGTCTAATAGTGTCGCCGAAGAGGTGGATGAGAATGCAAATGAGGAAGAAAATTATAGTGATGGAAATTTTTTAATTTACGATACCGATGATGGATTTGAATTGGAAAAAAGTCCAGCAAATAATATTGCTAAATACTCGAATAACATTATTATGGATCGAGAGGAAGATGGATTTATAGATTCAAATAGTATGACGTATATAAGTGGTGATGAACATATGGGTACGAATGAAGAATCAGAACCTACATCTACTACTTCATATCATAGTAAGTATTCGTTTGTTTTTATCTTGATTCAGCCATATTAATATGTCTGTTCCCTACTTTTCTATGGGAACTGGAACTTACTGAAAAGCGTTCCCGTACTTGAACTTTTGTATAAATTGGGAACAGATAAAGTTTAGCCGATACGAGGATTAGTCTAGTATAGAAAATTTGGGAAAAAAAACCGAGAAACGGGATTTATCAAACCCCTCAAACTGGCAGCCCTACATTTAAGTATAGGTAATCAGCAGTGCAGCAACTTTCATGCACTTAAAAATCGAAAATATGCCCTTAAAATATGCAGTAAAATGTGCAAAGTATCCACTTAAATGGAAATATGCACTAAAACCCAAAAATATGCACTTAAAATCCAAAAAAATTCACTTTAAATTTATCGATTTTTAAAAATAATATTTATTATTCGAGCGTTTGGTTAAAAATCAAATCCAATATACATAAATGTAGATGACAACTTGATGTTTTCCTTTTAGTTAAGTGCTGCGTTATTGCTGCAAATTCTCCTTTTTCCCAGTGTAGAAAATTATTACCAGATATGTGGTTATGAAACTACATATCTGGTAATGTTAACTAGTTACTTTTATTATTACATTTTATATTATCTTTGTATGGCGATGTCGCGAAAAATAATGAGTTATAGTTATACACCAGCATACGAAAAATCGAAAAATATGTCGTTACCTATGTGATTACCAGTATTGGCAAAAATAATGATTCTAATATTAGATTTTCAAAAAAATAAGTTGTAAAAAAATTTTTTTTATTGTAGTAGTATTTGTAACCGATTATGGTGTTTCAGCTAGGTTATTGTAATAAAGAAATAAAATTAATAAAATTTGCCTGTGCTGGAATCGAACCTGGGACTCCAGATCGTCAGTCTATAGCTCTACCATCTGAGCCATCTCGACATTTTATATTTGATATATAAAAACATAATTGAATTGCTGCGTATAATTCAGCTTACGCGCCAACATACAAAAAATCAAAAATATGTGATTACCAGTGATTCTTACCAGTGTTGAAAAAATATTGAGTCTAAAAATAGATTTCAAAAAATTTCCAAAAAAATTACTTTCTATGTGAAATAATGATAGAAATAAGTCATTATTATTATTATATGTTTTAAAATAATGCAGAAAGTAAGTCAGTATCGTTACTGGTAGTTTAAAAAATAATGTTATGTCATTACCAGAGAAGACAGAAAAAAGCAAATTCCGATGTGTTTAAAGCAAAAAAATGTTGTAAAAAAGCAAAAGTAAAGAAACTTAGAAAAATAACAGTTTTAAAAAAAAAAAATTCAAAGTTAAGAGAAAATATATTTTATTCAGGCATGTCACAGACTTCAATTTCACTTGAAAGTGAAATTGAAAACGCAAATTGCTTCTCCAGAAGTAAATGGTATTTTTGCATATATAGACCAAATATAACAGATAAACATAATCAATTATAAGTTTAGAATCCTATTTTTAATAATTTCACTTAAAAAAGTTTTTGTTAGAGAGCACATTTAAGGTTTTAACACATATTTCGCAAAAAATTAATATGATTTCGATGTACAATTTCGTAACGTTTTACTTTAGCTTCTTCAGGTTTTTTGCGTTTTCGTAAATTTTGAAATGTTAAAAAAAGACTTTTTGTGTTAAATTCTTGTTCCAACTACTAAATTTTTATATAAGTTGCCATTTGAAGTTAAAAAAGAGAAGATCGCCGATCAAAATTTAAAATTTGAATTTTTTAGAAAAAATTACGTTTTGCTAATCTATAAGAAAATTATTGAATTTACCAACAAAAAGCGCTTTAAATATAAATTTTTTTAAGTGAAATAGTTAACGACACTTTAGGAAATACATACAAGCACTATTGAAAAGCTTTTATGAGTTAAAGCTGCTCTAAATATCAATTCCACTTTGGTTTTTGAAAGTGGAATGAAAACGATATTTTTTTCGTTTTTCGAAACCTTTAACGTTTTAAGTACCACTATTAATCTTGTAGCATACTCGATACTTACCAGAACGTTACATTTTCAATACAAAATTATCCGCAGGACCCTAAACTGCAAATTCAGAAGGAAAAAAATTGTTTTCGATCACTTTAGGAAAAAAATTGCGGAAGTAAAATTGCGAAATCAAATCAATTCCGTAAAAAACCTGTGACATGCCTGATTGTGAGCAAAAAAAAGTATTTTTGGGCAAAAAGTACTAAAAAAAGCAATTCAAAGCTCAAAAATCTTAAGAAAAAGCTTTTTTAAAGCTAAAAAACGAAAAATCCAAAAAAAGCAAATAAAAGCAATACAAGCAATAAAAAGCAAAAACAGCAATTTTGTCTTCTCTGGTCATTACCATTTCTATACTGGGTTATTTATTTTTATTTATTTTATTTATTTATTATTCAAATAAACCAACTGAGCCCTTAGGGCCATATATAGTTGGTAGACTAACAAAAACAGGTTATTTTATAATATTTCTTAAAACTATAGTCTTAAAAATTAATTCAATTTGTATATAAGAACATTTGAAAGAGACTACAAGATAAAACAATTTGTAATAAAAATTTGTTTTACTTACAAAAAATATAAAAGTAACAATAATGTGGCAAAAATATATATGACAAAAAATATTGCGTTATAAAATTAATTAAAAAATAGAAATAATATGGCAAAAATAAAAAAAATATATGATAAAATGTATTGCGTTCTAAACTTAGAGGAATTTAAACACCCCATTACTTGAACAAAACAAGAAATGATGTAAATATCATTAAATCTTACTCTTAGTTTAAAAAAAAATATGAAGAAAATAATTAATTTAATGAATAATATGCAAAAATATGCAATAAAAATCATAAAATATGCACTTAAAAGCAAAACATGCAAAAATATGCATTTATAACAAAATATGCAACAACAAATCGATTCCATTTTGTTGCAAATTCTTTGATTCGGAAAAGTATTTGGTTAAAATCATTTTTGGATTAATGACTACAAACATGCATTTGCATGAAAGTCGCTGCCCTGATAATCAGTATAATATGTTGTATTGGGGACTTTGCTATGAATAACATAAGTGTAACAATTTTAATACCACTAGAATTTTCTAGTATGTTCTACAACCACGGCCGTTAAACTATATAACTTATAGTCTTGACTAGCCATAGATTTGTGCGAACATGACACAAATCACACCTGAAACAACAACAAAATTTATTTGTTGTTATTGTTTTGCATGTAATTCGTTTCATGTTGGCACAAATCCATGGCTAGTTAAGACTCAAAGTAAGGCTGCCATATGACATTAAGTTGGTCGCTCATTAGCCTTTGTATAGTTGAGCTTTAATAAATCGTTGTGTGTGTTATACTCTTATGTGTAACACAACACAAATAAGTGTATAAGCTCAAAAGCAAACAAAAGTGTGGTTATTTACAGGATATATACCAAGGTTTTTAAAAGGTAAAAACGTAAAAATATTTTTAACATCAGCATATCTAGACATGACCGCCAAATCATCTTGAGCGACAAAACTAACAGTTTTATAATTTTTTTGTTTTAGTCATAAATAAGATCGATTTTGATGAAATTGATGTTATAAGGGATAAAAAATAAGAAATGTGGAGTCCAAAAATTTACAAATATGTTAAGTGTAAAATGAATGAATGTAAAAAAAATTGAATGACACATCCAACGGTGAAAAACGCATTCCCGTCCGGGTCCAAATTTTTAAGTTGTTAATAAACGAAAAAATTATCTTAAGCAACACTTTGCAGGTCATGAAAAATTTAAAGTCGGATTTTAAAGTGTGATATATCAATTTTTTTGCCTCGAAGAGACCAGTGTTTTGCTATAAAGGAAAAAATCCAATGAAAAAAAATTTAAAAAGGCGACCCTTACGTTCGGCAACAAAAGAAAAATAAAAAAAATTTCTGCTGGATTTATCGAAAAACTTCCTTAGCAAAAGTTTAATGATTTTTTGCGAGCTTCAATTTTCTGACATTGGGGTGGTAGCAACTGATATCTGGTGGGTAAATACTAGAAGGGGATGATACTTGAGGTCAAAAAACTAGAGAAAACATCGATGTATCATACTTTAAGATCCGACTGTAAATGCCATAGATATAACAAAAAATGTAAAATGGCGACCCCTACGTTTGGCAAAAAAAAATTTTTTTTGAAACCTTGCAAAAATAATTTAGATTGGACGGTGTACAGCGAACTTTGTTTTTTGAGGTACGATCTAGTGGACATGTTGACAGTTGCCTCAATTTTGGAGAACTGCCGCTAAACTTTATCTATGACTATTTTAATTAACTTTTTACGTGATTTAAAATTTAATCAAATTTATTTAAAATATGTATTTTTAAGTTATTTTCTTATTTCACACTTATTTGTTGTTTCTAGATAATAATTTTTAAATTACATAAAAACTTATATCTTTCAGTTGAAGACAGTGAAAATGGTGAGATAAAATTTTTTAAAAAGTCTAATGATACTGTTATGAAAGATGATAATATTGAGCAAATTAATGACGACAATATAATGATTATTAATTTTCCCGAAGCAATTGAACAAGATCAAATAGAAATGGGAGAATATGCAGATGACTATGATGAAGATTTGGTAAGAAATTTGATAAATCTATAAATAAAATGTATTTTTGCACAATTTTTCTGTTTGTAACTGGTTGCTAATTACACACACACACACACAAAAAAGTAAAAATCAGGGGCCAGATTCCGCTGTCGTAAGTGTTCGAAATTTTAAAAAAATTACGTTTTTAAAGAGTAAATAAAAAAACACGAATAACTATTCCCAGTCAGAAAAATACAAACGGGAAAGCGGTGGCAAAGCACTTTAACAGGTGGTACAAGTATTGGCAAAAAGTGCTTTCCCATTCCCAAAATGATAACATCATTAGACAAAAGGACCGGCTGTTCAAAAAGCGCCGGAAAAGCACTGGAGGAACAAAATTTTTAAACGTTGGCAAAACGCTAGCAAAACCAATAAATAGGTGGTCTGGAAATATATTTTCCAAAATAAATTTTAAAAAAAGTTCATATGTATTTTTTTTGGTCCTGCCGTGATTTGAACCCAGGTCGTCAGATTGGCAGACGATCAGAGAAACAAGCCAGCCGCCGTGAGCCGTTTAAACCGCCGCTGCCGGTCATTTTTGCCTCAGCCGCCGCCGCCGATTTTTTTCGGCTCATTTCGGCTGGAAGTATCAATTTTCCAAAATAAATTAAAAACAAATGTCATTTTAAAAACAAATTTTCTACTTCATCATTTCCTGAACCATCAAGAGTATTTTTTTTAGTTCAAAAGAAATAGAAGAACCAGTTTTATAGTCAGAGCTAAGAAGGATTTTTGTCATAAATATTTCTTAAGTTGGAAGTTTTGCTTGAAAACTTCTGACATATTTCGCTGAAATTAGGATATGCAATTTTAGCTTAATTCGCACAAAACCGAATTCAGCTTTAGAAATTGAATATATATCATTCCATCAAACCATTCCTTTATAATTAATTCATATGTTTCATTTCCAAAGTTTAATATTAAATAGAATGCATTCTTATGTTGAATACATTCCTTATAGAATTACAATCAATTTTTATAATTAATTTCTTCGAGTTTATTTTGTGACCAATACATTATTTATAGAATTTTCTATCCACGGGCTAATTATGGTTAATTAAATGTTAAAATGAAATAAAAATCAAATTATTTCATCCTTTTCACTCGACGTTTCGTTGACTGTATTTCAACTTCTTCTGGAGTGCGAATTTTATTAATTTGATTTTACTTATTTACATTGTCAAGTATTTTATTTAAAATTGAATAAAAATTGGACATCACAACACGCAATTTAATAAAAACTTTAAATCAATAATTACAACCTAAATAAATCACAGTTTAACCTAACGACTAGTATCACAGAATTTTCCTATTTTTCTAATATTTTACAAAATAGCTTATCAATCAAGTAATTTTATTCAACCCGTAAAAGACTAAGGTATAAATATACCAATGATTCTGATAACACTTTAGTTTATAATTACAAATTAAATAAAAATGTGGCTTATTTTAGGGATTTAATATTGATATCAAATAATAAAAATAATGAAGGTAATTAACCAAAATTTAAAGACGCAAACATTTGTTTTAATATTTTAAAAACCGAATAAAACGTGAAAGATAATTATAAAAATAATGAATTCATTAAAGAATTCATTCACTATGCATAAAAATTAAAAGAATGATGCCAGTGAATGAATTCATAAGGAATGGTATAAACGAATGATATATTAGTAAATTTTAATTAAAAATCCAAAAGTGAATTAAAAAATTAATTCATTCGAATCTATGGTCGTAGGTTTGGTGAAGTAGATCACATCACATTTTTCAGAAATTTCAGTACACCTAAAATTATTATCAAAAGACACATTTTTAAGACATTGCGGACGAAAAAAATGTTAAGTAAGTTATTTCTCGGCCGACTTATAAAATTGGGGAGATATTTATAATAATCGACGCTATTCTGAGTTCCGAATTCACAAAAAAATTCTAAAGTGAAACATTCCGGATTTTTTTGCTGTTCCGTGATCCACATCCGAGTTATTTTTTTCGTTTTATTTTGTGTAGAAAAAGCTTGATGATAGTGAAACGAATATATATTTTTTAACAACAATTATTATATAATAATTTATTTTAAAATTAGTCTATGAATATTAAAATTTGGTAGGAACAGCAAATTTTCGAAATTTTTAATTCCGTGTGATTTTACAAATCAACTCTAATTAAAAAGTTTCGGGACTCAGAACAGGGGTGAATATCTGAATGTTTTTACTTCCCAGCCAGCAATTTCGGAGCGCTCATAAATAAGATTCTTAAATGGCTCATAGAAATGATTATTGTTTTTTTGAAAACACTTTTTTTTGGTAGAAATTATGAACCCTCAGAAAACAATCCAAAAAGTTGTCTCTACAATCTAAAAAGCTGTCTCAAAACGAGGGTTCATTTTTCGGACTCAAATAAGATTCCAAAATTATTTAAATTTATGAAGAAAATTTCGATTTTATACGTTCTTTTTTCTGAGTCATTTCTGAGTACACAGGGGCCTCTTTTGGACGGACCACTTTAATAGGAAAAAGTGGAAAAATGTTTATGTTTTTGGAGCTCATTTCTGAGTCATTATTGATCATCTTTGTTTGCTGGGTTTTCTTTTAAGTTTTTCAACTTTGACATCTTTTCGAGCATAATTTTTTTCGAACCATATTTTTTGGTAGTTTATTCTAAAAACACATTTAATTTTGAGTGAAAATAGAGTTTGTTTATTTCTAAGTTCCGAATCCACATAAAAAAAATCTAAAGTGAAACATTCCGAATATTTTTCCTCTTCTGTGATCCACATCCGAATTATTTTCTTCGTTTTATTTCGTGTTGAAAAAGCTTGGTGAAAGTAAAACGAATATTTTGTTGCAAAAATTGATATGTTAAAATTTATTTTAAAATTTTTCAGTATGCTAAAATTTGTTCGAAACAGTCAATTTCCGACATTTTGAATTTTGTGTGATTTTACAAAACTACTCTAATTAAAAAGTTTCGGAATTCAGAACAGGGGTTATAGTGTCAAAACTCTGTTTTTGAGCGACTTCAAGCACTTAACAATTTTAAATTCAGAAATTTTTCAACCGATTTTGAATCTTGGAACGTTTTTGGAAAGACAAAAAAATTAGCTTTCCAAATATATGTATATAGAATTATTTATTTGTAACTGAAATATGTTGAAAGTTTTTTTAAAAAATATTGACGGCTTTTTTACAGTATTAAAAAATTCTTTACTATTGTAATTTATTCTGAAAGTGGGTTTAGTTTTTAGTAAAATCCGATTCTTTTGTTTAAATTAATTGAAAATTGAAAAAGTTATCGTAATTTTTCTAAACATTTAATTTCAGCTATTATAAGACATCTCGATGTTCTTGTTTGCACTCTCATTAAGATAAACTTATTCAATTTTCTTATAAATGCAGAGATTCCATGTTTATAAATAAATGTATAACTTTGACAATTTTAAAGCGATTAAAGTAGAACTTCATTTTACTCTGAATTAAGAATAACAAATTTTTTAACAAAATATTGTAATTAAAAGCCGTCAAAATTAAACAAAATAAGAAAAAATTAAGAAAATCAGTTTTATTTGAAAATATTTCTACACAATTTTGTTGAATATATAAACATATGTATATATTTGGAAAGCCCAACTATCTCACCTTCTAGGTCCGTTCAAAAACTAAAAATCCTAAATTTGTAATTTTTATCGATGAATTTACTTAAAATTATTTTTTATTTGATAATTCCAAATTTTTTGTACAATTTTCTACTGCTATATTTTGGAAAAAACCTTAAACATCTTTAAATTACGTGTATAATGTTCTATCAAGCCGATCAAGCCGCCGCCGATTATTTGGTTGCGCCGCCGCCGCCGATTTTTTCCGGCTCAACCTTAATCGCCGCCGCCGCCGCTGATTTTTTGCTTGCGCCGCCGCCGCCGATTATTTTGATCGGCTTGTTTCTCTGCAGACGATTGCTCTACCCACTGAGCTAACGAGACATATAATATTTAATGGCTAAACACATAAATGAGTGATAATAGCTGGACAAATACTGGCTGTGCCAAAATGCTAGTACTGGCAAACAATTTTTAGTAACTAGTATGCCAGTGTTTGGAGGGCAAAAAAAAAGTTGGTCTTGAAGGAGCTTTCCCACAAACAAAAAAATTGATTTTATAAAACAAAAAAAATTTTAAATTAAAAAAATTCCCAAAAAATTTTTTTGCTTGCAACCGGATTTGAACTCGGAACCTTCCGACTAAAAACATTTTTTAACGAAGCGTCAGCATTTTTATAAAATCATTGGTTTTCCAGTGAATTGATTTTTCTACGCCTGGTAGCATTGGCTAGGTAGCACTGGATAACCACTGGTTGCAAACCTTGGCATATCACTCTAAGCCAATTCTTTGCCAGTGGTTTTTTTTATAAACCACCGAAATTTTTGTAAAAAAAATACTGGTAAAACGCTTTTCGCAAACGCTGGCAAAGCGTCCCAAATGAGTGTTCTGCCAGTCATTTATTTTTAATACCATGGTTACCCAGTGGTATGCCAGTGCTTGATTTTTTGTACCACTGGCGATTTCTGACTGGGTTGTTACAACTTGAACTCATATTTGTAATAAAGGAAGGAAATGCTCCACCTCTAACCTATTTTTAATCTTTTTAATGTTTTAAGTAACAATAATTGCTATCGAATAAAACTCGATCACGAGTGAGATAATTTACCCCCAGGTTTAATTATCAAATTGTTCCAGACAATTACTATTTTCTCTGTTTTTGCACCTACCACGCAAATTATACTATCAATTACTAAAAATTGTGTACGATTAATTGAATCAATTAAAGAATTCACAAGATTTAATTAATTCAATTAAATATTTATTAAAAACAAATTTTATTTTAAACAAATTAAGCTAATATTTTTTTGTGTGCAGTACAAAACTAAAAATGCATCGGACATGCGACATATCAATTCTGATAGATTAGGGTGAACATCACAAATGTGATCACCAAATTTTATGCAAATTTAAATTTTTTTATTTATTCATATGCCTGATTAAACCATGGATAATGTTTAATATAATTTTAATATATAGACTGGGCTTTCAGAACCATATTAACTTATTTTGATTAGATGAAAGATATAGGATATCATTGCAAATAAAGTGAAAACCACTTATTTTCCTATTTTGAAAATCTGATAAAATCCTTCAATCGGATTTAGAAAATTTTAACACAAGACGTTAATTCATATACCACTAAATTCATTTCACCAACAGAATCACAACTTTTGCATCAACATTTTCAGAAAATTCAATCCGAATTACAAGTTTTATATCTTTTTTATTTCAAATTGATTTTGTATCAATTTACTATGGCAAAAGGAAATAAAGTACATTTTTGAACATGCATATTTTAAAATCGATGGTTTTTAGGAATTTTCGCTTCAATTATCTAAAACTTTGTTGAAGTTGATTTTCAACTTTCACTGTACTGGCATGTTGTCGAAATGATAACACCAATAAACGCTTGGCCGTAGTTATTTCCCAACGTTGGCGCAGGCTTGGGATTTTATTTTTTGGTATTATCCCAGTATATTTAATAACAAATTTAGTAGTTTGCTAGTACTTTACTGTCCTTTTAGTGTACCTCACAGATTTTTGATGTATTCTTTCGAAACTTCACAAGAAAAGAATGGCTATGTCTCTCTTACATAAATAATTGCATAATATATGTAAAAATATGTAAAATTTATAAAACTGTTAATTTTAATAAATTAAAAATAGCTCGTTAATTTTCAGAAAACAGTACTGGTAAAGCACGTTTTAAGTAGTACCGGCATTTGGTAAAAAACAGTGCTCTCCCAGTACAATTTTTGTTGTAGCGTCGGCAATTTCTACCTCCCAACAAACAAAACAAAATGTCATAGCACTGTTTTCTATAAATTAACGACCGTTTTTTCAATTTATAAAAATTAACAAATTTTATTCACTTTAGATATATGACGCAAACATTTATGTAAGAGAGACATAGTCGTTGTTTTTATGAGATTCCGAAAGAATGCATTAAAATTTGTCATGTGGACTAAAAGTATAGTAAAGTACTAGCAAACAACTAAACTATTTATTAAATGTACTGGGATATACCAAACAAATAAAATCCCAAGGCTGTGCCAACTTTGGCATATAACTACGACCAAACGTTTATTGGTGTTATCATTTCGACAACATGCCAGTAAAGTAAAAGCCGAAAATCCGACGCATTGCCATTACATATACTACGGTCTCCAATATAGGGCCGACATTGTGCCGTTTGTATTTTTCTACCCGGGAAGCCGACCAAAATAATCGGCGGAGGCAGCTTGATAGAACGTTATACTTGTAATTGTATATATATTATATATCCACCATTATTTTGAATTATTTTTTTGACTCTTTTTGGCATGATGGCAATATGCTTCCTGCAGGTTTACTGGTATTTCATACCAAGTTTTTTGAACAAAATTCCATAACTGATCCTTACTTTAAAAACCTCCTTTCCAATTCTTTGTTTTAACTCTTCCCAAAGATTTTCGATGGGGTTTAAGTCCGGAGATTGACTTGGCCAGTCAAAAAGGGCCACATGATTGTTTTGGAACCAATCCTTTACCAACTTAGAAGTATGCTTTGGATCGTTATCCTGCTGGAATGTCCATCTAAGAGGCATACTTCCTCAGCATAGGTCAACATCGTATTTTCCAAGATATGTTTGTAGTGAATCTGGTCATAGTGTCGGTAATTCGATGTATTGGACCGACACCATACCACATACAACCCCCAAACCATAATATTGCCGCCCCTGTGCTTGACCGTCTTCTTTGTAAAGCGAACATGGAATTCCTTACTCTTAGGGCATCGAACATTCCGGGCACAGTCGTTTCCAAATAAATTAATTTTTGTTTCATCGCTCCACAAAATGTTTTGCCATTTTTTTCACCGTCTGCTCCGGACCAATTGGAATGACTTCTTGCAAAAGACAACCTAGCCTTTAACTTTTTTTGTCTAAGCAAAGTGACTATTCTGGCTATCCGTCCTGGTAAATGAGCTTCTTGTAGTCTACGACGAACCGTTCGCGATGAAATTACTTTTCCAATATCTGCTGAAATCGCTTTTGAGTACACAATAGTTCCAATATGGATATCTGTTGTTTTTGAAGTTTTTTTGGGTCTTCCGCAAGTTTCGATGGGATTTTTAGGCTTTAAAGCATTTTGTACAAAAAATAGCGATTGATTAATAGTTTCTGCTATAGAACGAAGACTTTGGCCACTTTCTCTTAGTCTTGAAACAATTTTTCTCTCCTCCTTAGAACAATGACTTTTTCGATCCATCGCTGATTTTTTCATTATGAATAAAGATAAACAACATTAAAATAACTAGCCTTTTCAAAAAACTAGAGCAGACTGCGAAAATATTAAAGAATTCAGCAATGTATTTCTTATTTTGACCAAGTACTGAAATCACATCTGTACAAAACTAACACAATGAAAACAACGGGGAATCCCCAGTTTTGTTTTTACTTTTAAAGGTATTGCCATATTAAAGTTATTTAAATAACTTTACTTTCCGTTAAAGTAACTAAAATTAAACATAAAGAAAAAATTGAATTGAACCGTATTATGACCATCAGGTTCAAGGGCCACAAGAAAAATCTAACGGTAATACAATGCTATGCTCCCACCGAAGATGCAACAGCGGAAACGAAGGAAGCTTTCTATGATATACTAAATAACACCCTAACATCCACAATAAAAAATGATTTGAAAATATTAATGGGAGATTTTAATTCCAAAGTAGGCTCCGACAATGCATATCTAGAGCATGTAATGGGAGCTCATGGAATTGGTGCTATGAATGACAACGGAGAACGTTTCGTAGAGCTATGTGGAATGAACGAGTTTAAAATCGGTGGCACAATATTTCCCCATAAGCAGTGCCACAAAGTCACATGGGTATCGCCCGACAACAATACCGAGATCCAAATTACCCACATTTGTATTAGTGCCAAATGGAGCAACAGCCTATGCGATGTGCGTAATAAACGGGGTGCAGATATTGGTTCTGATCACCACCTCCTCATTGGTAGACTCCGGTTTAATATGAGAACCGTTCACAATAACAGAAAGCATGTTCGAGTAGAATATAATACAGATAAGTTAAGATTATCTCAACATCGTACTATTTGCTCGTAACTCCTTTGCAATAACATCCCAGAGCCGATAACAACAAACAATATTCAACAAAATGGGAATAACATCAAAACTGCAGTGACAGAAGCCTGCGTAGAGGGTCTTGGTAAAGCATGCAACAAAAGAGAAGAATTTATATGACCACAAACATGGGCACTTATTGATGAGAACAAGAAAGAACAAACTCAACTCTCTCAGAAACATCAACGAGAGAAAGCAAGCCCAAAAATAATACAGCCAAATGGATAAACAAGTTAAGCGAAATATAAGGGATGATAAAAAGGAGCACATGCGCAGTATGACGATAGAAGCTGAAAATGCAGCTGCGGCTCACAACATGAAAGAGCTTTTTATTATCACCAAAAAGATTGCTGGTTCTAATAGAAAAAGAACGGTCCCTGTCAAAGACCAGAGCGGAAAGTTAATTACCAACGTTGATGAACAACTAAAACGATGGGAAAAGCACTTTGAAAGCGTACTTAACGTGCAGCGAGAAGGTATCAGCATAACGCATAACGACAATCAAAGTACATTATTAAATTATTGATGCCACTGTAGCTCTGAAAACTGGAAAAGCAGCCGGCTTAGACAACATCACTGCAGAAGTAACAAAGCAAACCCGAAAATATTTGCTAAGATACTTCACCCTCTGTTTCAACAAATATGGATTTTAGAGGAGTACCCGACGGACAGGTTGCAAGGGATTATAGTGAAACTTCCTAAGAAAGGAGATGCAACTGATTGCAACAACTAGCGTGGTATTACAATTCTTTGCGCTGTAATGAAAGTTTTTATGAAGATCATACTGGAACGAATGATAGAACAGGTCGATAGTAAGATACGTGTCGAACAAGCTGGATTCAGAAGCGGTAGATCATGTATCGATCAAATTAACACCCTTAGGATTATAATTGAACAGGCCGTGGAAATGCGATCTCATTTATATGTCCTATTTATTGACTATGAAAATCATTCAATTCCATTCATAGAGAATCGTAATGGATGCTGGGTCCAGGCGTGCTTACGATAACAAGCCACGGGGTATTATGTGGGACCACCTTAGGCTAAATGTCCGACTAGAATCACTTGATTATGCTGACGATAAATGCGAGCTGGCTCACCAGCTTAGTGATATGCAAGAAAAACTAGATGACCTTTCACGAGAATCCCACAAAGTTGGTCTCAGAATTAACGTCTCTAAAACGAAGGAAATGCGCATTAACTGCAGATCAACAGAACCTTTGAACGTTACGCACGGCCAAGTTCATCAAGTAGAAGAGTTTCAATATTTGGGCAGCACGATTACCGAGAACGAAGGAACTCTGAAGGACGTTGAGAATCGAATCAGAAAGGCAATAGCCTCATTTACACAACTCCACAATGTTTGGAACTCTTCGAGTTATAGTGTCAATACCAAACTACACATCTTTAAAGCCTGTGTTCTGTCAGTACTTCTCTACGGTTACGAAACTTGGTTTGTTACAGACGTAATACAAAATAAATTGCAAGTTTTTGTTAACCGATGTCTTCGCAAAATTCTTAAAATTTTCTGGCCTCGCACAATCACAAATGAACAACTTTGGGTCTGAACTTGTGTTGGAAATGTTAACACAGAAATCCGTAGAAGAAAATTTGTGTGGATTGGCCACACCCAGCGAATACCTCCTGAAGAAGTATGTAATCACGCCCTTGTTTACAACCCACAGGGAAGTAAAAAAAGAGGACGTCCTAAAACCACCTGGAGACGATCTACATTGCAGGAAATAAATTCCATATCTCAGAGCCTTGGTAGAACTGTAAACAACATAGGAGACCTCAAAGATCTAGCCGCACGTCGAGAAAGATGGAGACAACTTATAGACCGCCTATGCCCAGTATGGAGGCAGCTCGTAATCATTGGACGACGAGCAAGGCATTATATACATATACATTAGAGTTCGTCATACAAATTTGATTTTCGGATATCATCACTGTTTTTAAAGTTTTTGCAAAGAAAAAAAGAATGGCTTTTTTTCTATTTTAACTCCTTCCACTGGCGCAAGTCGGCCAAAAACGCTGATTTTAAGACCCTTTTCCTCTAGAGCAAAAACACCTGCATTTATAGGAAATCTGACTTTAGCATTTGATTCTACAACAAAATTTAATATAAAAAACTTTTTTTGCCATTTTTTTTTTAATGCAAAAACTAAAAAAAAATATGATATCCCAAAATCAAAGAAATTTTATATATTTCTGACGAACTCTAATATATATATACATATAAAGAAAAAATAAGCAGGTGTACTTATTATTTTGACCGTTAGGGATGCCTAACGGGACTGGTTTTTACAAATCCCGGGATTCGGGATTTTGAAAGGTTAAATTCCGGAATTTTTCGGGATCCCGCTATTTATCGGGATTCCGGGATTTTTCGGGATTTCGGGAATTTTCAATACATGATGTACTACCGTCTCCAATACCAGGCCGACATTGTGCCGTTTGTATTTTTCTACTTGGGAAATTTCATGCCGTTAAAGCATTCTTATGGAATTAATTCGATAGCTTAATTCCTAAAAAATTTTAAATTATATGAATTAATTCTATTTTGAATGAATTAAAATTTACCTGAAATCATTTAGGCTTGTATTCAAGAAAATGTTTTGAATTTTATTACAGTTTAATAAAACAAATTAACATGCAAAACAACAACAAAAATCGTTCAATTAGTCTCTAATAAGACAAAAAGGTTTTTGTGAATAACCATGTTAGTAAAAAGGTGAATGAAAAATTATTATTTTTTTTTTAATTTTTAAAATCTGAATTAAATTTTTCGTGAATTAATTACGGCGTAATTAATCGATTTTCGACAACATGAATCCATTAGAGTTTAACACTGTATATCATTTTATTTTTTGTTGTTGTTTTTCTGAATAACAGCAACAAGGTTTGGATTGTTTAATAAAATGAAGAGTTGTTACTTTACTTTAATCTAAAAATAATATTGCTAATTTTCTCCCCAAATTTTTTGACTTTTTTTAACCTTTAAATTTGTTAACTGGAAGGGACGAATTCGTTAAAACATTTGTGTGAAAAACAGAAACTTAAAAACAATTTTCTTTAAAATTGTTTGGATGCATCCGTTCTATATCGATAGATGTCTTAACAAATTTGTGCAAAAACTTTTAACAAAAACGTTTTCTAATTAGTATTTTTACAATTACTATACTTACTATACTTGAGCCTTATCAAAACTATGCCGAAATTACTCCAAGCTCTCTTACTTTTTCAATTTATTTTTTTCAATTACACAGCTCAAAATAGCTTCTGCGATTTGAACATCAATACGCTTCTTAAAATGGGCTTAAATCCCCTGATTCACAATCTGTCTTTCAAATTTTTCAATCAACTCACAATTTTGAAATTTTCGTTTTTGCATTTTAATTTTTGTCGTATTTTAAATAAAGCTCAGTATTACTACCACAATAATAAAAAAATCTTAAATCTGTTTGAATATTTTGTGGACAGTGTTTCAAAAAATCCCAAAAACGCTATTTTCACGTTTTCAATCGAGATTTTCTCCAAATTGTGCGGTGAAGGAAGAATTTGCAATATATACTTGGAATCAGCACTCCAAAATCTATTTAAAATACTTATATATTTCTCGTTTTGTAGAGGTACGTTATTTAAAAAAAATAAACTAAAACTTTTGAAAATGTTTCGAAAAAATCATCATAGTGAAAGAAAAACTTGTTAAAGAGTAAAAAATATTGTTTTGTTCGAAAAAACTTTTTTTTAGCTATTTTTTTAAAGTAAACATATAAGTGCCCAGGTAGAAAAATACAAACTGCAAAACGTTGGCAAATCACTGTTTATGGTGGTACAAGCGCTGGCAGAGCGTCCGTTTTTCGAAAATTAAAGTACTGGGTCAACCTTGAAATGATAACGTCGATCTTGGGTTGGCCGTTTATCTTTCCGAACGTTGGCAAAGCATTGGTAACAATGGTAACATAAGTGCTCTGCCAACGTTCTGAAAAGTACTATTACAATGGAATAAAAAGTGGTTTTCAGGCATTTTAAATGCCGAAAGAGATGCCTATATTACACATTAGTAAAACCCAATTGATTGAAGTTTTAGATTTTTTTTTTATTTGATTATAGATTAAATTATGAAATAACATAAAATGGAAAAACAAAACATAAAAAATTAAACTTACATTCGGAGTATTTTTTGTAATATTAAACGATTTCCAATTGAAATTGATAAAATTTAAAGATTTTTCTTAGCAAATTCATTGAAATATTGGAAATTAGGATAATTTGAAAAGAATCAACATTAATTAACAGTTTTTATTTGAAATAAAGAAAAATTTAACTGAAATTATTGTTTTTTACTTTAAATTGAGAATATTAGGAGTGAAAACGATATTTTTACAAAAAAGTTTTTCGAAAAAAAAGTACCCAGTCAGAAAAATACAAACGGGAAAGCGGTGGCAAAGCACTTTAACAGGTGGTACAAGGACCGGCTGTTCAAAAAGCGCCGGAAAAGCACTGGAGGAACAAAATTTTTAAACGTTGGCAAAACGCTGGCAAAACCAATAAATAGGTGGTCTGGAAATATATTTTCCAAAATAAAATTAAAAAAAAGTTCATATGTATTTTTTTTGGTACTGCCGTGATTTGAACCCAGGCCGTCAGATTGGCAGGAGATTGCTCTACCCACTGAGCTAAAGAGACATATAATATTTAATGGCTAAACACATAAGTGAGTGATAATAGCTGGACAACTACTGGCTGTGCCAAAATGCTAGTACTGGCAAACAATTTTTTGTAACTAGTATGCCAGTGTTGGGAGGATAAAAAAAAGTTGGTCTTGAAGGAGCAAACAAAATAATTGATTTTATAAAACAAAAAAAATTTTAAATTAAAAAAAAATCCAAAAAATATTTTTTTGCTTGCAACCGGATTTGAACTCGGAACCTTCCGACTACAAACATTTTTTAGCGAAGCGTCAGCATTTTTATAAAATCATTGGTTTTCCAGTGAATTGATTTTTGTACGCCTGGTAGCATTGGCTAGGTAGCACTGGATAACCACTGGTTGCAAACCTTGGCATATCACTCTAAGCCAATTCTTTGCCAGTGGTTTTTTTATAAACCACCGAAATTTTTGTAAAACAAATACTGGTAAAACGCTTTTCGCAAAAGTTGGCAAAGCGTCCCAAATGAGTGTTCTGCCAGTCATTTATTTTTAATACCGTGGTTACCTAGTGGTATGCCAGTACTTGATTTTTTGTACCACTAGCAGAGAAACAAGCCAGCCGCCGTGAGCCGTTTAAGCCGCCGCCGCCGGTCATTTTTGCTTCAGCCGCCGCCGCCGATTTTTTTCGGCTCATTTCGGCTGGAAGTATCAATTTTCAAATATAAAAAATTTAAAAATAAATATATTTTTTAAAAAGAATTTACTAATTCATTAAACTTGAACAACCAGAGCTAAAAACAATTTTTTTATATGAAAAGAAAATCTTCTAAATATTAAATTTTTATAAATATAATTTTTTTAAGCTATAAAAGCTTATATAAATTTATACTGTGAAAAAAATTAAAAAAAAAGTTCTTAATGGGTTAATATAATACTTCAGAATGCAACTCTTTGCAGATGTGTAAAAAATCAATTAATAAAAAAACGTAGCTGCTTAACTTTGCATTTAAAACTCAATATATGTATTTGGTGTACGCATTTTTATCAAAAATTATGACGAAAAATCGTTACAGAGTTGAAGTCGTGTTAGCATAGATATACGAAAAAGTTTGTAAAATGCATTAATTTTTGTTAAAAGCGTTACTTCTCCTCTTCATATAAATTCTTACAGTTAGTGTTTAGCTTCATTGGTTATTAAAATATAAGCTATTAAAGTTAAAAAACCTTACGAGTTACTGGTTACGGAGTTTACATTTGGCCTATAAAATTGGTTACAAATTTTATGTATTAACCAAAAATTGGTCAAATTGTTATAAATTTTGTAAAACAGGTGACAATGCGCTGATATATATCGAAATATATAACTCAAATGTAATCCATGCATTTGAAATTAGTTGGTTACATGGTTTTTATCACATTTTTTGATATCACCCATATATATTTTTTCAATTCTAAAATACATTTTTAAAAATGGTCCAGTTGAATATTTTGGATAAATGAGACATTTTGTAACAAATAAATGAAAAAGTAAAGATAAGAGATATTGTAAAATTCTATAATATTTAGAAAAGGACACTTTTACGGATAAAATGCTCAAACCAATGTTCGAATTGATCACATAATTTCATCATTTACGGACATTATTGATTGGGCATCTAATTCAAATGGGTCGATACAAGATATGTGCATCCTGCCCAAATTTTCTAACAAAGCCTCCATTCAAAAGCCTTCAAACAAGTTTAATTTCTTAAATCAATCGATATTTATTTTTTCTATGGTCTTTATTTATTCCTTAATTTGTTAAAATTAAAAAGAATAAATAAAAAAAAATTGATTCCCAGTATGCTTTAATTTTCTGAAAATTCTATAAGAGGCAAAAATTGTTTTGAGTTCCAAGAGGGTTACATTTTCCCAATGTTGGGATTACTTTGGAGCCCTTTACATTGGCAAAAAAAAATATGCTGGCAGAAATTAAAATTTTGCAAGTTATGTTTCAACGAAAAGGACTTGGTAGTAAAAGGGTATGTTTATAATTTATTAAATAAAACTTGTATGTTATATTAAATATTTAGGACCGTTTGTTAGATATAGTCTTGACTAGCCATGGATCAAATCATGAAACAAATCACACGTGAACCAACAACAAATCTTATATAAATTCATTTTATATATATTTTTTTGCGAGTGATTTTCTGACCGTGATAAAGTGCAGACGTTAATTGTGATCTCTTTTCTATAATTCTATTTAAAATTAAAAGCAATAACATTTGTTATTGTTTTAAGAAAAAACTTTTTTTTTTACATTGTATCACTGTTGCCATAACGGCGATTTTCTCGTCAGATCTAGCGATTTTATTTCGCCCCTAGCGGGAAAAATTGTCCTGTAGCTATTAGCCAAAAATCTAGCGATTTTTTTTATCAGCCGTAATATAATTTTTAAAACTCGGTTTTAGTTGAAAAATATTATAAAACTCGCACATTGATATTCCTTTATTATAAAACACAACATCTTAAACGATTTTAGTAAAAAAAACTCTAAAAATACACATTTCGATAAAATATGGGTATGCACTTTTTCATCGTACAACGCCCTCTATTGTGTATTCGCAATACTAAGATTAATTCAATGAAAATCAGGACTCATTATTTGAAGCTTAATCGTAAAATTTTTCATTATTTAAAAGTTTATAACACTTCTTATTAACATATTAAAGAATTTTTTGAGTAAAAACTGCTTTAAGTACCATTTTTCAACAATCTAGCGATAAAATCGCTAAATATTTACACTGTTTATAATCTAGAGATTTTCTAGCGATTTTTGGGTCTGATCTAGCCATTTATTTTGAAAATTTGTTGGCAACACTGCATTGTATATTGAAATCAACAACAAATTATTACTGAGGTTGCGTTTACACTTGCATCGAAATCCCGAGATTTCGCTATTCACCACTCTCAAAAAACCTTAAATTTTTATAAAATGTATTTATTAGAGCTAACTATGTGTGCTTTTTTAAAATTTGTACATTTATATGCTTTTCTTCATTGTTTTTTAAGGGTGGTGAATAGCGAAATCTCGGGATTTCGCTATTCACCACTCTAAAAAAACAATGAAGAAAAGCATATATATGTCCAATTTTTAATAAAGCACACATAGTTGGGTCTAATAAATTCATTTTCTAAAAATTTAAAGTTTATATGCTT
The DNA here is from genome assembly GCA_949987735.1 of Leucophora obtusa. Taxonomy (NCBI): domain Eukaryota; kingdom Metazoa; phylum Arthropoda; class Insecta; order Diptera; family Anthomyiidae; genus Leucophora; species Leucophora obtusa. Next base: position 63,868,134 of record OX465295.1, read on the forward strand.
TTCTTCATTGTTTTTTGAGAGTGGTGAATAGCGAAATCTCGGGATTTCGATGCAAGTAAACGCAACCTTATTATTAAGTAGTAAACAAAGGGATTAATATTCTTCTATACTAATCCTCTGTTGTTACAGCAGAATGGATAGTAGCAGCGAGTCTACTGAAGAAAGCGATATTGTCTGGTAGACAGTCGCTGAAAACAAAACAACGAAACGACGACAAAATCGATCACCAGGATTAGTTAGCATGCAATCAAAATAAAAAAAACTACCAACAATGATGATTAGGGCAAGGAATTCCATGCAAATGTATGTTATTTCTCGATAGTCCAAAACTAATATAGACTGGCATCGATTTGTAGTTGCATATTTTGACATAAATGCATGTTTTTGCATATTTCGACTTTAAATGCATATTTGGTGACTTTGTAATGCATATTTTGTGTTTTTAAAGGCATATTTGTTCATATTTTTCATTTTTAGTAGCATTTTTTATTTTGTAAAAAAATATAAAAAATTGATACGTTTTCATATTTTGATTCAATCAAAATAAACATTTTTAAAACTTTATTGACCTATGGGAAATCTTCGAGTTCTGTGTCTGTTTGCAAAATAACTAACTTAAATATATTTTTAAGTTTTAAAGTGCATTATTTTTGCAAAAATTATAGTTTTTAGTGCATATTTTTTATATTGTTAGTGCATATTTTTCTTTTTTAACCGCATATTTTAGGCGCATATTTTTAATTTTTAAGTGCATGAAATTCCTTGCCCTAATGATGATATACCAAGTACCTACTAGCAACACCATGTTTGCTGCACTTGATGTAGACAATAATGATGATGTTAATTATATTAACCATAATGCTAACAAAGAGCTGTGTGAAGAAAAACCGCCTCCAATAATTATTCCAAATGTTTCAGATATAAGAGCGATGATGAATAACTTTTCAAAAATAGTTAACCTTGAAGATTATTCGTACAAATCCTTGAGAGGTGGTCAGGAAAGAGTAATGGCAAAAAACGTAAAGGCATATAGAGTGATAGTAAAATATCTATCTTTCGTAAAAAAACTTAAACGTTTTCAAATCACATTACAAAATGTTGTTTTCAGCCGATCAAGCCGCCGCCGCCGCCGATTATTTGGTTGCGCCGCCGCCGCCGATTTTTATCCGGCTCAACCTCAATCGCCGCCGCCGCCGCCGATTTTTTGCTTGCGCCGCCGCCGCCGATTATTTTGGTCGGCTTGTTTCTCTGATAGTGGTCCACTAGTGATTTCTGACTGGGTAATCTTAAAAAATAAATCCTTTTTCTGAGTATAAAGCCTGGATTTAAATAAAATGGTTGCAAAACATTTTTTTCTGTATATAAAAAATAAGTGTTTTGAACACATTGATATTTTGTATTAAAATACTGATAATTTCAGTAATAAAAAGGAATTAGTAATAAGATAAAAATGAATTATAAGTAAACACTATTAAAACAGTACAGTCGTAAATTTTGTGAAACAAGTACTGGCAAAGTGCTTTTAGCAAACGTTGGCAATTCGTTTTAAGCCGATGTTTTACCAGTAATATTTTTTATATACGCCCGGTGAAAAATGTCCATATATGAACATTTATGGTTCAACCATATATGTATGGATCCGAAAAATGAGGTAACACCTAAGTATATGTTAATATATGGACATATATGAACATATACATTTATTAAATATATGCGAATACATGCGAACGTTGCTGTCCTTTATTATAAGGTTGTACGATAGATATAAATTTATGTATGGAGCAATTCCATATGAAAACGATCAAAATTGGCAAATTTTTGGACGACCCCTCCGATTTTAAAATAAATAGTCTCAATCGATTGCCCAGCAAAAAATAATGTACCTACATATTTTTTTTTTTTTTTATAGTGACTGGTTTAGTGGTGGTGTACACCACTGTCATGTGACAAAATTGAAGAATTCTTCATAAGGGACCTCATTGAAAGTTGTTTTAAAAAAAAAACTACTAAAGCGATCGCAACGAGTGATAGCTCGTTGGAAAGGTATTGAATCAGGCTTTAATTGAAAAATAAAATTTTCCTAATTTTTCTCAGAAATTTACCTTTTTTCCCATGAAAATTAAATTTTCCCATGAAAATTAAATTTTCCGATTTTCCACAGAAGCTCCTAAATTTTCCGGCTAATTTTTTTTTTTTTGGATTCCTCATAATTTTTGCTTTAAGAATCAGCAATAAAAAAATGGGCCCCGACTCCTTGTTTGGACAGGAGAGGAGCATTTAAGAGACCACCTTGTTCTCATTGTTTTTATATTTTTTATAATTGAATTATTTGTAATTATTTAACATTATTTTATTTTATTATTAAAAATACATTTTAAAAATTATTTTACAGTTAAAAATACATTTATGAAGAAAAAATCAATTTTTTTTAAGAGCCCCAAGTTGAGTGTGTAGTGAATATGGTCTGCCTGCCTTCACAAGATCGGCCATAAATCCATGGATAATAGCAGCAGTGGCATGTAATGGCACACCAAACCCGACTGAGGCTACAGGTCATAAAATGTTTTGTAAATTTTTTAAATTACCAGGTAATAAATATTTCGCCTAAAATGACACGTGCAGAAACAAGTCATAAAACACGGATTTTCCATAAATATGGCGAAATATTTATTACCTGGTAATTTAAAAAATTTACAAAACATTTTACGACCTGTGGTCGGCTTATTGGCAGTAACCAATTAAGTCCCTCTTTAAAAAACATTTTATGACCAGTAGTTCACGCAAATTTTCCTATTAAAGAAAAGCAAATATCGCTTATTTTTTTTTTACCTATTTTTTACCAAAAAATAAATATAAATACTTCACACACTCTGAGGCAAATTTTAGTTGAATACTAAACGTGAAAGTGTTAAAGTGTTTTTTTTGTAAAGTAAAGAGTGAAGCTGTAAAGACAATTTAAAGTAAAATGAATAAATTTTGCTGCAATCCCTTTAACAAGAGTGGACATCGTTCGAAAAAGATAAAAGTATTAAAATTAACTGGTGTTTCGAAGCGATACATGAATGAATTAAATATACAATACGGTGAAGAAGCAGAATTCATTTGCCCCAAGTGTAGAATCGATTTGTCTCAACAAGCAAATGCATTGAAACAAATGCAACCACAATCCGAGAGTGAAATGACAATTGAACAAAATGTTTCATCTGATAGTGAGGCAGACATTCCGATGGTCAATATGTCTTTGAGTCCTTTGAATGAGGCTATTACCACTTTAGGTGAATCGGCTATTACAAAAAGAAATTTGCGAAGTGAAAAATACAGGAAAGAGAAAAAAGGCAAGGTTATGAGTGCAATCGCGACAATATTTGATGAAGGCTCTGATAACGAATGCAGTCAAGCAGATGACGTTGATGAAGGCAAACAAATGATTGAGCAGTTGAAAAGAAAATTCAATTTAGCGACCACTTTTCCTGGGAAATATCTCATTTTATCTGTGCTGCCTCAATCATGGTCTATACGCAAGATTTCTGAACAGTTTCAAACATCTTTTTACATTGCGAGAAGAAGCAAAGAATTAGTTCGACAGAAGGGCATATTGGCGACTCCCACCAAGAAATTTGGCTCAAGGACCCTCAGCGAAGCAACGGTGAAATTGATTCAAGATTTTTACTGCAATGACAACAGCCGCGCCTGCCCAGGTACACGTGACTATGTTATCACACGTGAAGATGGAGAAAAAGTACACAAGCAGCGCAGATTATTATTATGTAATCTATCCGAAGCATACCATCAGTTCAAAGAGAAATACCCAGCAGAAAAAGTGGGATTTTCTAAGTTTGCCATCCTACGACCAAAAGAATGCGTGCTGGCATTAGACAGGCACGGAACGCATTCAGTCTGCGTTTGCATGTTTCATCAAAACATCAAATTAATGTTCTTTCCATGCAAGAAATTGAAAGTATTTCACGGTGAAATTGAAACATATAGGGACCTCCTGTCGAAGTCGTTGTGCGCATACCCCACGGAAAATTGTCATCTGTCCAAATGCGACAATTGTCCGAAGATTGACGAGCTAGAGCAATATTTGGCGGAAAAGTTTGAACAGCTGTTAATTCAGGAGGTGCATTTCAAACAGTGGATAATTAGCAGCGGCAGATGTTCCCTTGAGACCGTGGTAAAGCAGATTCCGGAATTCATCGAGGAATTCGGATTCAAGTTGAATGAACTGAAGGCGCACCATTTCATATCCGAGATGCAATCGAAATTTCTAAAGGAAAGTAAGGAGAAATTAGCCCAAAATGAATTCATTGTGATAAGCGACTTTGCCGAGAATTACACTTTTCTCGTTCAGGATGAAATTCAGGCTTATCACTGGGCAAACGACCAGTGCACGGTGCATCCTTTTTGCATTTATTTCAAAAACGAAGATAACGAACTACAGACAGTAAGCCTTGTTGTTGTCGCGGAGAGTTTAGCTCATAATTATGTGTCCGTTTATTTATTTCAAATGAAACTGTTTGAATTCTTAAGATCAAAATTCGATGCAATCGACAAAGTAACGTTTTTCTCAGACGGCGCGGCTTCTCAGTACAAGAATAAAAAAAATTTTTACAATCTTTGCATAATTGAAGAAGAACAAAACTGCAAGGTCGAGTGGCACTTTTTTGCGACGTCCCACGGTAAGGGCCCATGCGATGCGTTAGGGGGAACCTTAAAACGCATGGCGACTAAGGCAAGTTTGCAAAGGCCATATACTTACCAGATCTTAAATGTACAACATTTGTTTTCGTGGATTCAAAGCAAGGAAATTGCCATTAACACAGTTTTATGCACTCAAAAAGAACACGATGCCATGGAGCGACGAATTCAAAACAGATATAATAATGTCAAAACTATAACTGGAACGCAAAAGTTTCATTGCTTCATACCAAATATTTCTGATATGTTGATATGTCAATTAATGTAAAGCGGTACTCTTCGTCTGCCGACGTGCTAAATTTAAAGTTACTTTAATTTTATAATGATGCCAAGACAATTGAAATTTTTAATAAATATTGTAATTAAGTATAAGCAGCAAAATAAGAAAGATTTTTTCTTCATAAATGTATTTTTAACTGTAAAATAATTTTTAAAATGTATTTTTAATAATAAAATAAAACAATGTTAAATAATTACAAATAATTCAATTATAAAAAATATAAAAACAATGAGAACAAGGTGGTCTCTTAAATGCTCCTCTCCTGTCCAAACAAGGAGTCGGGGCCCATTTTTTTATTGCTGATTCTTAAAGCAAAAATTATGAGGAATCCAAAAAAAAAAATTTAGGAGCTTCTGTGGAAAATCGGAAAATTTAATTTTCATGGGAAAATTTTTCCCATGAAAATTTAATTTTCATGGGAAAATTTAATTTTCATGGGAAAAAAGGTAAATTTCTGAGAAAAATTAGGAAAATTTTATTTTCCAATTAAAGCCTGATTCAATACCTTTCTAACGAGCTATCACTCGTTGCGATCGCTTTAGTAGTTTTTTTTAAAACAACTTTGAATGAGGTCCCTTATGAAGAATTCTTCAATTTTGTCACATGACAGTGGTGTACACCACCACTAAACCAGTCACTATAAAAAAAAAAATATATGTAGGTACATTATTTTTTGCTGGGCAATCGATTGAGACTATTTATTTTAGAATCGGAGAGGGGTCGTCCAAAAGGTGATCGCTTTCATATGGAATTGCTCTATGACATTCAAATTAGGCGCTACATATATTCCTTTTTTTATTCATCGCATTAAATATAATTCCATATTTGTCCAAATATGAGTTCCTTTTACATATATGGAAAAATGTATTCTTCGAAATATGTTCATATACAAGTCCCTTTTGCATAAATTGAATAACATATACTTTCATATTTGTCCATATATGAGTGCCATTTCCATATATGAAATAACAGATGCTTCAATATATGTCTGTATATGAAATTTTTTCCATATATGGAATCATATATACTTCCATATATGTTCATATAAAATCCATATATGTTCATAAAAAATCCATATTTGTTCATATGTGTCTATACATAAACCATATATGAACATGTTTGAGCGTATATGAACATTTTTCACCGGGCGGTTGTAAATTTTGTGAAACAGGCACTAGCAAAGTCCTTTTACCTAACGTTGGAAAATCGTTTTGAACCGATGTTTTGCCGGTGGTTTTTGTTTTCATAAACAGTGGTAAACTTTATAAAACAAGTATTCGGAAAGCACGCTTTCCAAAGGTTGGCAAAGCGTTCTAAATAAGTGCTTTTGCAATGCTTCTTTTTGTACCATTGTAAACCAACGCTTTGCCAGTGCTTTGTTTTTTGTACCGTCGGCAATTTCTACCTGGATGCTTATGGATAACAATTTTAAAACCTTATAACACGTTTATAAAATGAATTTTGTATGAAAATTTTGTTTTATAAGCCTTTTATAAATATAAAAAGTGTTTATGCATATGACCCATAATATTTTCTTTCTTGCATTTACAGAAATCTATAACATTGAAAAAAGGAACATTTACAAAAACAAACAAAACATCTGATAAAAATATAAAATCCTCAATCTCACCACCATCGTCAACATTTACTACATCTACTACTACCACCACTTTGGAGGCAACATTTCTTACCAAAACCTACACAAATTCATTACAACGTGTGACGGATACACCGAAAACCTTTAAATGTGAGGATTGTCCAATGGTATTTTCCACGAAGCCTTCATTGGAACGGCATTTGCGTTCTCATCGTAAAGTGGAGAAAACTGGTGTTACTTATCAATGTCCTGAATGTCAAATTGTAGTTTCGTGTGGTAGTTCTCTACGTCGTCATATGTTTATACATTGCGTTGAGAAGCCATTTGTTTGTATTGAATGTGGAAAATCATTTGTACAGAAAGAAATTCTCAAGCGACACATGCAAATTCACACAGGCGTTAAGCCACATCAGTGTCCTCATTGTCATCGTGCTTTTGCTCAACGTATTAATTTGACACAGCATATTAATCGTAATCATTTAGAGGAGCCGCGTATACATCAACATCTCTGTCATTTATGCCCTAAACGTTTCAATCATGCCTCTGGGCTAAGTCGTCATTTGGCCTCACACAGTGGTGTGGCATTTCAATGTAGTGAATGTGATCGAACATTTGGAGATCGTTCGTCAATTAAGCGACACATTGCAGGTATACATGGTAAAGGTAGAGTAAATACTAAGGTTGGTTCAAAATAAAAGAATTGACTGTTTGGATAGTTTACATAAGTATTTATATATGTATTAAGTTTAATTTTTTTTTTATAAGTTAGGTTATAATTTATACACTTTTTTATATTTTCTTTAAGTATATGTTTAACTATTCAGCCCTATGTGGTTGAGATTGTCGATATGTATTCGATTTTTACTAAAAAGTCTTTTTAAAAACAATTTTTGGCAAATTTTAATGTCATTTAAATTGTAATATATTTGCTAAAGTAGTTGTATTGTCAATATGAATATTTGAATATTTTGTGAACCTCAAATTTTACAACGAATAAGGAGTGCGATAATAAAAATGTAAACACACATAAAGTTAAATAAAAAACAAACCACTGAATTTTAGGACTTCAAACCAAATTTTTATTATATGAAATTTAATACAAAATCAAACAAAAAACACCGCATGGAATTCTAACCACTACGAACAAATGTATCCACTTTTTCCGGAAACCCTCCCATTAAGGCTTTTATGGTAGTTTCTGTCACCTTTTTAGAGCAGGTGGTCCATCTACGTTTGAAATCTTGCATGTCCTGGGAGACCTTTTTTGTGCCCTTTAATTCTCTTTTAACAAGAGCCCAATAAGTCTCCACTGGCCTGAGCTCCGGGCAGTTTGGTGGATTTGCCTCTCTTGGTACAAAAACCACATTATTACCATTATTCCACTCCAGCGCTTTCTTGCTGTAGTGACAAGATGCTAAATCGGGCCAAAAGTAAGTGGATACATTGCGCTGACTCAAAAATGGAAGAAGTCTCTTCTGCAAACACTCCTTCATATAAATTTCGCTGTTTATAGAGCCAGATGTCACAAATGACTGGTTTCTTTGGCCGCAGCTACATATAACTTGCCATACTAGGAATTTTTTAGGGAATTTCGTTTGCTTTGTCGACCTAAATTTTTCCGCAACATTTCCTCGAACATCGGAAACATAAAATTCTTGACCAGAGGGCTGCGAAAAATCAGCCAGGACATAAGTTTCGTCGTCCATTACACAACAGTTGTATTTTTGTATAAAATTTGATTTCAATTTTCGAGCTCTGGTTTTGGCCTCCAAATTTTTAAAAGCGTTTCTATCGTGAACTTTTTGAACTTTGTAGGACTTTAGTCCTGCCTTACGTTTCACTTTACGTACAAAAAAGTCCGAGCACTGGGCTAACGCAGCTGTTTTTCTGCCAGATGTGTTAGGAGCTCTCTTAAGGATGCTTTTAACTTTATATGCCTTACCAATGTTACGATAACCAGTCGTTGTTCTTGTTCCCGGCTTCCTTTCAATTGTTAGGTGTTGCATGTCCATGTTTGGTTTTGTTGAAAATATTTAATTATTTTTGAACGCACTTTCCTTTCATCGTCTATTCTGTAAAAAATTGCCAATTAAAACTCATGATGTATATTAATTTATTAACTGACATATTTTTAAAATGTAAACTGCCGAAAAAAAAATATGAGAAGCATTAAACCAAAGTTATAGCAACGACCATATCATTAAAACACTAACCAACTCCATACCTCTGTTAAATCACTCTCTTCTTAATTTGTATCGAAAATTCAGCCATCAGAATTACACGCGTCTGTTAAGGTTAACATTTTCGATATAAATTGTCAATCTTCGAAGGAGAGCGACGAATACCGCCTGATTATAGTCAAAAATGTGTTTAACATTTTTATGATCTCACTCCTTATAAAAAAAAAAACAAGTAAAAAAGATTAAATTCGGCTTAGCGGAATATTTGGATACCCTCCATTCCCTGATTTGTATGAAACGGTGTAAAAAAGGAGTTGTTATACTACTAAACGCCAATTATGGTTGTAAAAAACTAAAGTCCTGTTTATCTATTACGAATACATACACTCTAATACAAAAGCAATTGACAATTACCTTCGTTTAGACCATTTTCGTAATACATAAACCGGTTAAAAATCTAAATTTGAAATCGATCGGTTTTCACCACATGCCAGAATAAAATATTTAAAAGCACATTTCGTTTATTTTTGGAACATTTTTTATTCTCATTTACAAATTTTGATCCGCTCATTTTCAATACAAACAGAATGGCATAGGTTATATATCAGACACTACTACTGAGATATAGGGTATAATAAAAACGTTTTGTCCAAACGTTAGCATACCTTCCTTCGTCGGGATGTTTTCCTTACAAGGAATTTAAAGAAATTTGGACATGTGGTAGTTTAAGGATTAAACTAACTATTTTTCTATAAAAAAATTTCTGAAATTTACAAAACTTAGATTTATTTTTACACAGTGTTAAAGTATTCGAGAAAGTTAAAATAAGGGCCTGTTTATGTATTACGAAAATGGTCTAAACGATAGAAATTGACAATTACTTTCGTTCAAACTACATGGGAAACAAAAACAAATTTTCGTTACTTTGCTTTCGTAATACATAAACAAGTGCTAAATAAAAAGCTACACCCAAAAAAATACATAATTGATTAACACTATTTTTTCTACTATGTCATAGGTGAACTAACCCTCAATATGTCATAGTGGATATGAAGTAGTGAAAGCCAACTATGTTTAATTTGAATATATAAAACAACTATGGAAGAAGTCACTGGCTACGATTTTATAGTGGAAAATTTAAAACTTTTGAATATAGTATAAATCCACTATGTGTCATATGTAAATGGTTGACAGGAACACAAATCTGTTTGATATGTTCTCTGCATTAGTTTTGTATAATTAGCACAAAATTTTGCTTATTAATATTAAAAAATACGCGTTAAAAAAACAGTAAAAACTGTTTCTCTTAAAACCAGTTTGCATATAAAATTAAAGAGACTTTTTAACAGCAGTTGAGGCTGGTGGTTTGTCTTTAGTCGTTGACCATAGTATACGTATGCACATTTTATACATTACGTTAAGAATTTTTTTTGTGTTCTCCATTGCCCAAATTTGAATTTTCTTTATGTGCATGTATTTTGGAATTTTCTCTGCTTGATCACATTTGGGTTCATTCCACCTTCAATCTAAAAAACAAAGTTTATTATTTTATGTGTTTTTAATTACAAAGAAAACCAATTAACTTACAAAACAATAATGAAATAAGATTTTTTATTTTGTTTATTTTTATTGTCAATTTAAATATTCGGGCATATTTTTTATACTGGTATATACGTCTTCGAAAAATCTTTCATTTGATACTCAATTGTTATTTTCTCCTCCATCAAATATCCGAATCTCATTAACCCTTTCAGACCCAAGCAGCTTGCAAAAATTTATTGATTTTATAACTTTAAGGTAAAATGGTATTAAAACTATTAAAATTATCTCAATTCATTTTTTATGAAATATAGTTTAGGTAGAAGTATAATTGAAGTTTTTTATCTAAATAAACCTATTAGTATTGAAAATATTTGTAATTTTAAGAGAAAACATCACATCTCACAATCGTGTATGCTGGGTCTGAAAGGCTTAAGATTGGAGAGAATCCATCAGTATACCTTCATTGTCAGTACATCTAATTAACTTAAAATAAAATTTGTTGAAATCAACTGCATTTTGTGTTAAATTTTAGTAAACCCACGAAAACTTAGTTCAACTATCAAACTTGTGTTAATGGTTGTGTTAACCGCTGACTGCGGTTGGCAATGTCTATATCGAAAAATACGCCTGCATTCAAAATGATATTTTTTTATTTTGAAATTTACACATTAAATATAACTCCTATGGCAAGTCCATTGCAATTAAAAGAATATATAAAATGAACTAGATCGTAAAATTTTGCAAAAATGCTTTTTTTAAACTACTTTTTAGTAAAAATGAATAACTTTCGATATCGACAACGCCAACTGCAATGAGCGTGAATATATTTTAGTAGTTCCAGTAATTTTGAACAAAATATGTTAATTTCAAGCCAAAAATTAGGAATAGTTTCCTTAAATTGCAGACCTATTATTTTGAAAATTAAAGTACATGAATTATATGTATAAAGTTAAAAAATAACATTGAAAATATATTTCAAATAGAGCTTGGAATTAAGCGAAGTGTTCCTTAGTCCCGATTACGATAAAATATGTGTCATAATCGCGATTATCGATTAATCGCTACATTTTATTTTAACACTTTTTTTGCAAATAGTTAAAAAAATATATATATAATTTATAAAGAACTAAGAACAGCTCCGCCAAAAAGCGACATTTGAAGGGTTTTTTTTAGAATTTGAAGACATTGTTAAGAAATTTTTAATTTTAATACGATTTTGATTTTCAAATTTAAGTAAAACCTCGTAGTTTAGCTGTAAATTTAACTGCTCGGCCGCCGAACTTTTTCCTATTTGGCCGGACTTAAGCCAGCCGAACAGTTAATTCGTTGCTTAACCCTTCAGCTGCGTAAGATATACATATATACGTTTTTTTTCGTAACTCGTTCCTGTTGCGTAAGACGTGCATATATACAATACGTCCAGCTCAAATAAGTGCTTCAATTCGGTATGAAAAATTTTATTTTTCTTTTTTCTTATGGCTGCCAAAAATATTTTGTCAAAAAAAGTTAATCTAATTTGTTTAGCTATTTTTTATATTTATACAACAAATTTATTATTTGAGAAGCAGAGTTCAAGATTTATTTGCATTTTCATCAAATACCTATCCTGTTGCGTAAGACGACGTGTATTAGGGTGTCCCTTAAAAATAGATTCGTCATTACACCCCCAGTTTTATTGGAAATGGTCCCAAATAAATCAATTTTTTTTTTTGGAAAACGTTAACCCGTGCCGAAAATTGGACGAAAATGGCGCATTTTGGAAAAAAGTGTATTATTATTAAAAATTCCCAAAATTCGAAATTCAGAAAAAAAAACTATTTTTTATTTCATTTATTCATTTAATATCGTCAAAATGATTCAGATATGGAATTTTGACTTCATCGAATATCATTAACCCACTTTAGCCTGCAATCCAAAATGACCCACGAATTTGATAAAAATGCAAAAACGTGGTTTTTTTAAATTAATTTTAAAGATTTTTTAAAATGCCTAATTTGGAGATGTCGATTGCTATTTGTACCAAATAATAGTTGATATTAAAGAAAAAAAAATAAATTTAAAAAATGATAATTCGAATTTGTGCTTGGAGCGACTGCTTTCTAGGAAATTTTACAAAAATCAAATAAAAATCAAATAATCAAAGTTTACATAGTTTATGGAAAAGTATCACTAAAATTTGGTAAAACTATAATTATATTTACCTTTGTTTAAAAAATCGTTAACCCTTAGTGGCCTGGGGTCAGAAAAGACACATGAAACTTAATATTAATTATGACTATGCCTAGATATAGGCATAGGCTGGGAATCAAAAATCAAGCACGAAAATTAAATCTGAATGTTATGCTTTATTTATTTAGTACTATTTTTAGTGACTTATATGTGAGCCATACTTGGTTTAAAATTGTATAATAAATAAACACGCGTTATTGAAAATATAGTTTTTGATCATAATCGAAGAATTTTTTTCGATTCATCACGATTTATCGTGATTACAATGAAAATCTATTTTTAAACTTTAATTTCAAATAACAAGGCCAATAGTATCACCATGTTAAGCTAAAATTTGTACTTTGTTTTTGACGCAATAAAAAATTTTTTTTAATTTTTAATTGAATAAAGTAAAATTTGAGTTAAAACTCAAAATTTGCAAATATTTTAATAAAGTTGTTTCTATTTACTCCTTTTGATATAATTTTCTTGCATTCCACATGAAAACTAATTAATTTTTGGTAATTCTTTCGAACTTTTCAAGTTTACTATTTTTTACTAGAAATGTAAACAAACATACCCATTATTAGGTATTTTTCATTGGCATTGCCGACAAAAAATTCAATGCCATTGAATTTTTTTAATTGACATTCATTAAATCAGTTCTAAGGAAATGTACACCAATGCCTCAAAGCAACTAATTATAATTGCAGAAAAAGGCAAAAAAATTGTTTCGGATAAAGGGAAATTAAGACAAGAATGTAAAATTTCAGAGCTATAAACATTATAAATTTTCGTTATTTTATTAAGTTGTATCAAGTATACGCTCTTCACTTTTCTTTGAATTGTTGTTTTTTTTAATTTGTTCTTTTATCAAAACAAAATGTTTTTGAAAACTAGTGCTTTTTTCATCAATTATAATTGATTGTTTTAGGCATTGAGCAATGCCATTTAAAAAAATTTCATTGACATTGGTCAATTGTAATGCCAAGAAATTTCATTGGCATTGATCAATTGTGATGCCAATGTAATTGTCAACTAAATAGAACATTTAATTAACTGGTCCCAAGTATCAATGAAAACAACTAACTGTGCTATTCAATTAACGAGTCCCAGGTATGTATCATCAATTTCATTATCATTGTTATCGAATAATGCCTGGATGGCTTTGTATTACTATATTCAATAATAAAAAAAATTATTGTGCCATTCAAGAAACGATCCCCAGGTATGGTTTGATTAACAGGGGTTTTCGTTTTAATTAAACGTCTAAAAGCTTAAAATTGCAAATAATCGCGGCGCACGTGGGTGATTATTTTTATAAATTTGAAGTTGCTCCTAGAAGTATACTATACCATTCGTGCCCTTTTCATTTTCAAAAATTCAATCTGGCAACATTTTTATGAAAATGTTGCCAGATTGATATTTTGTATATGAAGAAGGTTGGATATTACATAGCATACTTTTAGGCGAAACAAAATTAAGGGGTCCAAAGATATGCTTTGACATTTACAACTTTTCAAAAATTTTAATCTGGCAACATTTACATAAAAATTTTGAAATTAGGGTAAAGGAATATAATACAGCATACTTTTAGAATCATTTTAACGAACGTCCCCTAAAAGTATGCTATAGCGTTTACAAACTTTACGTTAGCAAAATTTCAATCTGGCAACATTTTGGCCAAAATGTTGCCAGATTGAAATTTTGAAAATGAAATTGTTGCAAATGACATAGCATACTTTTAGGCGCTATTATATAAAATTAAGAAATACAATAGATGACGCCATACAACATACTTGGGAATTTTCTATTTGCACTGAAATCGGCACTACTTGATGCCAAAAAAATTCATTACAATTCAACGCCAACGAAATTTTTTTAATTGACATTTATAAACCAACGGTAATAAGATGTATAGCAACGCCTCAAAGCAACCATAATTGAAATTGAAGTATTGTATACAAAAAAAAAATTGTTTTGCAAAAAAGGGAAATTAAGACAAGAATGTATAATTTGGGAGCCTAAACATTATAGTGCTTATGCATAATTCGAAAACCTTATAACAAGTTTATAAGATGAATTTTGTATGGAAAATTTGTTTTATAACCCATTTATACATTTAAAAAGTGATTATGCATATGACGCTATATGTATATAGTTGTATTCACTATTCTTTGAAAACTGGTTAGTCTATAAAGATCAGTCTCTAGTAATGTAAATTTGACGAAATAGCGAATACAGTAAAACTCGTTTAATACGAACTGGGATAAGACGAATTATCGGTTAGTACATTAACAGAAAAAAGTCCGTAAAAAATTTAGTTAAAACTACTAAAAATAAGTTAAAAATGATGCTGCAGAAAAAAACTGCTAAATTAGTAGATTATTTTTGCTATATATTAGTAATATAGGAACAGGAAAAATAAAACTGTTAAATATACAGAATTTTAGTTATATTTGAGCTAAATTTTTGTAAATGGAGAATAGCAAATTAACCTGCTAAAATCAGCAGTTTTTTTTAATTTTTTTTTAAATCAAATTTTATTTGTCATTATTATGATTGTACCGATACCAACTCTTAAGTTTTTAGAAGTTTTCAAACAAAAATTTTAATAAATATAATTTATTGTGACTGCAACAACAAACACAAGGGAAATACAGTCATAACTAAGAGTCACAGACGTTTCGTGGGAATAGACACGTTAGTAGTGTTAATATTTATTACACTGTGAGACAAATGGTAGGGGTCAGTGATCGGGAAGGGTTCAAACTACCAGGGAAAGTTATATCGGTAAAAAAGAAGTTATATGTGTCCCGGCGTTTCGCTGGGTCACTTCTAGGAATCGATATATATCGATTTGACCTTTGGTGGTCTTTTTTTTTGACATAACTCGAGAACCACTAGTCCGATTTTGCTCAAACAATTTTAAAAAAATTAAAAATTACAATTCCTTTAATCTGTTCATATAACGTTTTTCTATATACTCAACAGTTTTGCCGGTAAAAATAAATGTATGAAGAAAAAAATATTTTTTGCCTAAAATATTAAAAAAAGTAATAAACAAAAGGTTATTGATTTTTATGGTAGCGGTAACAAACATTTATTTTTACCGGCAAAACTGTTGAGTATATAGAAAAACGTTATATGAACAGATTAAAGGAATTGTAATTTTTAATTTTTTTTAAATTGTTTGAGCAAAATCGGACTAGTGGTTCTCGAGTTATGTCAAAAAAAAGATATATCTCGATTCCTAGGGGTGACCCAGCGAAACGCCGGGACACGTATAACTTGTTTTTGACCGATATAACATTTCCCGTTGGTTTCATCCCATCCCGATTTTGACTGTCGCATAGTGTTATCAGAGTCAACAAAGTATTTTGAAATCAAAGTTTTATAAAATTCAGAAAGTGGAGTTAATCGATTAGGCAACTGAAGCATTCATGTATTAGTTTTTATTTTAAAGATATTTCTTCGTCAGCTTATTTCTTCATTTCACACACATGCAAAAAATTGCACTTTTAAGTACCGGATATTTCAAACAGAGCTTCTAAAGACTTCAATCCCTCATTATATTTTCAATTCTAACTGACTATGAAATGATTGAATTCTTAAACCGCAATTTTACACATCGAATGAAGTCTTATTAATTGGTCTCATACGATTTAATTTTAAAGACTTGAATCATTTTTTCCTCATTCGATTTGTTCAATCATTCGTTTCCAGTTCATTCGATTTAGGAATATGGGAATGATATTTGATTTAAAATTTTTAAAACAAGCAACTACGTTATTAGTTTTAATTAAAGAAATTCAATATTTTTTACAAATAACAGATTTGGGATTTTAGCATATTTAATTCCTTTAATGCAAAAGAAAAGAAGGTTAAAGCTGTGTATAGGGGCACAGCTCCGATCGAATCCATTTAACTACATTTTTTCTTTTAATTTTTACTTACGAAAAAAAAAAATTAACTCGAACGCCTTACAACTTTGCCCGTAAGGGTTAAAAGCAAAAATTGTATCTTAAATCTAAGCTACAATTATGTGTAAAAATTAAAAAACCCCCGAAGCAGCTCGAAATGGGTTGATAAATAATAAAAAATTTTATGTCATATTAAATCCATTTCAATTACCTTTGCAATAGTGCTTATATTGTCCTAATCGTATAATAAATAATAAAAAAAGTACTATCTTTTAATTTTAAATTTACTGTAATAAAATAACAACACATTTTTTAAATCGAATATCACTCCCAAATTGCTCAATCAAATGATACAAAATCAAATGATTCGATTGAATTCCCAAATTGTCAATCAAATGAGTAAAGAATTGAATGAATTCCTAACGATTGAATTCAATGGTTAAAAATATCGAATAAAATAAACGTAGAAAAAAAAAATTGAATAGAAAAAGGTCGAATACGGCATATTTTTTTCATATTCGTAGTCTTTTTAAAATCCCCACCGGAATAGTATTGGAAACGGAAATGTATTCTATAAACGGGTTTATACAAATTAACGGAAATGGCATTATAGTGACGTCATAAAACTTTTTAAATATTTATGTTTCAGAAAATCTAATGAATATACGAGTATGTAACAAATTACGATAAAAATTGGATGTTAAAATTTGTTATTTTAATAAAACAATTTTAGTCTGATCGGAAACTCCCTCATTCCTTTGCTCCGTATTTTCTCTACGGATTTGATGAGAAAATTCCAGCCCCATTAAAATTAATTTCATTAAATTAATTAATTTTAATGAAAAATTTAAATGTTATATATTTATTATGTTTTGAATATGCTGATATGAAGTATTTAATTTATTTAAAACAAATATTAACAAATTTTGGTCAACTTCCAATATTTTAACGCTTTAATATTTTGTTGTTTAATTTGGAAATATGATAAAATATGTCAGCTACATCGAAACTTTTCACAAGCGCACTGTCCCGTGGCTGTGCACTCTTGTTTAAAGGTTTCACAGTAGCTTTAGGCTGAGTTTTTAGGATGTCTGTTAAACTTTATTTCGTTAAACCGAAAACGCATTTAATCAACCATTACAAGGTTTAGTAACAGAAATTTTTCGGAACAGCTTTTTCTTTTTGAATAAAATAAACCACATTTCAAAAGCAGTGTCCATGCTAAAAACTCGGTCCTAATGACCAGAGCTTTGAAGAATTAATTCCTTAATTCAATTTTTCTATTCTGAATTAAAAATTCGATGAATTAATTCACAAAGCACTATATATTGAATGGAATTAATTCATATTTGTTTTCGTTCGATTTATTTTGTTACGAATTAATTCAATTGCTATAGTTCTTTTTATTAAATCAAATGAATTAATTCACTGTTGAACGCGTTCAATATTATAAATCGAACGGCAAAAAAGTGAATTAATTCCTTACTGAATTAATTCACCACTGATTTCATTCAGTGAATTAAAAAAATGCTAGTGAAAACAAACAAATTACATATATGTGACCTTCTCCGAGAAAAGGGATCTAGTGTGCCAAAAAACGGGTTTGGACTTAAGAGTGGATTCTGGTACCTAAAAGGGTACAAGGTATGACGTCACCAAAGTCGGCACCCAATCATAACTAACCATACCAAAGCGCCTTTGCCAACTGAAGGTGTGTTCGAAGTGACAATGCGTTATGAAACTTTAAATGCGTTCTTCTCAAAACTTCATTTTCACACACTAGGTCCCTTTTCTCGGAGAAGGTTACATATATTAAGTGTTAGAGAAACCCGATGCACTTTATCAACCTACATGATTAAAAAATAAAGCCTTTTACTATTAAAAATAAAAACTTTACAGATATAGATGAATTTGGAAAAAATATAACTATTAATTTATGCTTCCCAGTTAAATGTAGATGCTTCACTGACGTATTTCATTTATACGTTTTTACAATACAATGTTTTCTTCTACTGAACGGCAGAAAACAGGCTTTTAATTCAGCATACGTAATTTTTGTTTTTCAATTAATACGTTCAATTCAGTGAACGTATTGTTTTCTTTTTTAATTCACTGAACGTAATTTAATTTTTTTTAATTCACTGAATGTAATTTTATTTTTTTAATTCACTGAATGTAATTTTATTTTTTTTTTAATTCACTGAATGAAAATGAAATTAAATGAATTCAGTGGTGAATTAACTCAGTAAGGAATTAATTCACTTTTTTTCCGTTCGATTTATAAAAGTGAATTAATTCATTTGATTTAATAAAGAGAACTATTGCAATGGAATTAATTCTTTGAATTTATTGTTTTAATGAACGCGTTCAGTTGAACGAATTCAGTGAATTACTTAAGAAAAGGAATTCATTCAATTCTAAAGAATATTGAATTCGATTGGTAGTGAATTCATTCAAAAAAGAATTAATTCTTCAAAGCTCTGCTAATGACTTATATACCTTCGCAACACAAAATTATGTGTTTTTAGATTGGAATTTTTAATTATGTATATATCTTTATTTTTATGAATCACTTCCTCAAGAAGTATGATAACAGATAGAGTATTTTTAAGACTTTCTAAAGCCACTAGAAAAGCATTTAAGTAGATTTTTTTTAATTCTATTAAACACAATTTTGAAAATAATAGTAGTTGCTTACATAATGAAAGTCGGAAAAATTAAATTGAGCGAAATATTTTGTCGGTGCTCCGATGAAAATAATATTGTGCGTTCCAATTTTGTTGGAAAACTATGAAACATCTTTATTTGATACTTTGTGCTACTTTTCCAAAGTGAATTTAGTTATTTAAAGTAACGCAAAAGGACAAAATAAAAGAAGTTTGTTTTTGTCTTCTCAAGTTTTGTTTTATTACTCTAAACTATTTTCATCAGAACATCAGCAAAATAAAGCATTTCACTTACAGTTTTGTTTACAATAAATAAATATGCATTAAAATATAATATTATAATAAGAATAATTCACAATTTTTAACATTTAAGGTATTAGCTATTAAAGCACCTCTCATATTCTTAAACTTCTTAATATATATGGATGTTATAACAGAATGACTGATATTTTTCGTTTTTTTTTAATAAAAATAACAAATATAAATAACGTATACAATTAATACAAATACATGCATTTTTTCAGCTTGGATTTAATTTTTTTTTTCTTATTTTAATCTGAATTGGTAATGGAAGAACGTTGAGATTCTAGAGTATTAGAATCATTACGATTACGTAACATGCGTGGTTGACTGGAGGTAAAATTTGAAAAATCTTTCATAACATCTTTATACGTTTCATCTTCCCCGTTGCCTTCGTCGTTGAGACCAATTTCATCATTTAAACGTGTCAAACGTAGGCTGAAAAAAAAATGTTTTATTTTAGATTATTATTATTTTTTTTTAGATTCTTGACCAATGTATGTTTTGTACTCGTGTTAAACTAAATAAATTATTATCGGCATCTTTAGTTTTTTTGTATCTGATTATGATAATTTTTAGCATATGGGCATTTCCATCATGTCGAACGGGACCGTCGAACACCTTTAAAGTGAAAAAAAGTCAAAATAAAACGGATTTTTATTTTGACAATAGGCTTTACTTATATCTTTTTATTAGCCCTACAATTGGTGCTGAGTTTGATTTTTAGCAATTTTTCGTTTTCAAGATAATTGTAAAAAACAAGGCATTCGCACGGGACAAAAACAGAAGTGGTTTTCGCGGCTAACAATTAAAATGCCGATTTCAGCGAAACCTGAAGCAATATTTCAATGTGACTAATTTTACACTGTTGTGCATTAATGTCTTTTAAAAATGGTTGTTATTTTACCCAAAAACGATTCATATTATTTTTTTAATTTAATTTTATTCACTGTCGCACGTGACATGTCGCACGGGACATTTTTTTCCACCATGAGATTTATGTTGTTTCTGTTGCTCTTTTTACGAAAATATATATAAACAAGCTTAGTAAAAATGTTTTTAAATCGACGGAAGTATTCAAGGTATTTATTTTAATATAATAACCAAAAACAAACTGAAAAGAAATATGTAGTATGAATTAACCCAGCAAAATTGTCGGATGGAAAGAACCCACTGTAGAACATCTTGTACGTGCATTCAACCTGTTCTAATTTATGTTCTATCATCGGTGATTTTGTGTTTGTCCCAAAAGCAACAGGTTCTTTTCCTCCAAACTAGAACAGGTTACTTTGGAACCGGTTCTAGAACCAGTTATAGAACTGGTTCCGCGACAGTGAAACCTTCCATTTTTACTCCCAGGAATCAGTTCTAGAACCTGTTCCACGTAACCGGTGGTAAAAACACCTGTTCTAGAACAGATTCAGAGGCAACCAGTTCAAAAAAATTTTGCTGGGAAGTATTTATTTATATGAAAATATAAAACACAGTTTTTTTTCAGAATAGGCAGTCCTAGCTGCTTTTACTTCTTGACCATGGTGCATGCCAGTTTTAAAAAGATTTAAAAGTATGTATTTACATAAATAAATCATTTACATAAGCAATAAAATTTCAAATTTTTTAATTTCACACTTAAGATGTCGCACGTGACCAACTGTGTATAAGTACCAAGATCACAATTCTTCTTATTTTTCAGGTAGGTTTTTTTTATTTTAATTGTATAAAAAATCTCTGTTTGTAATCAATATTTGATAAGCTTTCTGCGTGTACTTTCGACGCACTGATAACAAATGTTGTTTTTCAATGTCGCACGGGACATCGAAATATGCGACAATGCAAATCAAAAATTTACATTTATTTTCAATCGCATTCTTTTTTATGCATTCTTTTATGACTCTTTGTACCTATAGAAATATTTTATAAAGCAAAAGTCAATGCATAACGTCTCTGTTTAAAAACTTTTATCAAAACAAAATGTGCAATAGAAATATCCAAATACGAAAAGATGCGCTTGTGCGACTTTGCATTCGAATACCTCGAAATGGGTTATGAATAAATGCAAAATCTTTTTACGTTATTTAAATTTGATTGTTTCCCTATTAAAATATGATAAACCAAAATGTTTTCAAGAACTTTTAATATTTTAGTCTCGGTGGACCTTTCGGTGGAAATGCCCATATGTTTGGCATTGAAAATCAACAACACCCTTTTCTCGTATAACGCGGTTAATTCAATCTACAGAAACATCGCCTTAAAGGAAATCCGCGTCATACGTAATTCATGTTAGCATGTTACTAAAAACGGTGGCTTTTAAGAACATATGAGAAAACAAGGTATGGATGTATACCATGGTTGGCAAACACTAACCAATGACAATTTAAACCCCTTTCAAAAGACTACCGCTAACTAAATAACTTAAAATACCGTCAAACTTAAAATATCCTCAGGAAATAACTTTAAATTTTGTATTTATGTCTCTCAAAAAGACCAAACATGAATGTTAATCCTCCAATGCTCTTGCTTCCGATTGCGATAATATTGTAACTAAATATGTACTTGACGATCAAAACCTACTATGGCACAAATATTAAAATTTCAATTTATCGCTTTATTTAGGCCATACAGGACAATAAAGGTTGAAGACGAATCAAGAAACAAATAGAAATGTAGAAGGGGATGATGCCCAGGCAACAATTGTACTGTAATGATCAACCTTTTTGGAGCATCAAATAAAATTTAATATGACAATATCATATTTTTTTTATATTTATTTTAACATTTGTAATTAGAAAGCCTCATTGGCCAATTAATAAATTACAGTATTCCACTCTTTAAAATTAATGTCCACTTAAAAAATGTATCATATTATATAAAAGAAAAAAAAAATTAAAATTACGTTCTTGACCCAGCCCATAAATATCAATCATCACCCCAGTCGAAAATCGCCAGTGGTACAAAAAATGAAGCACTGGCATACCACTGGGTAACCACGGTGTTAAAAATAAATGACTGGCAGAACACTAATTTGGGACGCTTTGCCAGAGTTTGCAAAAAGCGTTTTGCCAGTATTTGTTTTAGAAAAATTTCGGTGGTTTATAAAAAAAACCACTGGCAAAGCATTGGCTTAGAGTGATATGCCATGGTTTACAACCAGTGGTTATCCTACCTAGCCAGTGCTACCAGTGGTACAAAAATCAATTCACTGGTAGACCAATGGTTTTATAAAAATGCTGAAGCTTCGTTAAAAAAGGTTTCTAGTCGGAAAGTTCCGAGTTCAAATCCGTTTGCAAGCAAAAAAATTTTTTTTTGATTTTTTTAATTTAAAATTTTTTTTGTTTTATAAAATCAATTTTTTTTGTTTGTGGGAAAACTCCTTCAAGACCAACTATTTTTTTGCTCTCCCAACGCTGGCATATTAGTAACAAAAAATTGTTTGCCAGTACTAGCATTTTGGCACAGCCAGTAGTTGTCCAGCTGTTATCACTCATTTATGTGTTTAGCCACCAAGTATTATATGTGTCGTTAGCTCAGTCGGTAGAGCAATCTTCTGCTTCTGACGGCCTGGGTTCAAATCACGGCAGGACCAAGAAAAATATATATGAACTTTTTTTAAATTTTATTTTGGAAAATATATATTCAGACCACTTATTTATTGGTTTTGCCAGCGTTTTGCCAACGTTCAAAAATTTTGTTCCTCCAGTACTGCTCCGGCGCTTTTTGAACAGCCGGTCCTTTTGTCTAATGATGTTATCATTTTGGGAATGGGAAAGCACTTTTTGCTAGTACTTGTACCACCTGTTAATGTTCTTTGCCACCGCTTTCCAGTTTGTATTTTTCTGACTGGGACTCTACTCATTTAACTTCCACAGCAAGGAAAACTTTCCACGCCCACAAATTTTCTACATATTCAATTGAATAAGATTTACAAGATCATAAACCAAATACCAATTAACACTCTAATGCTCTTTCTTCTGATTACGATAATATTTAAACTATATACATATTTGGCGTTGAAAATCTACTATGGAGCAAATATTAAAATTTTAATTTATCGCTTTATTTAGGCGATATAGCACAACCAAGGTTGAAGACGTATCTAGAAACCCAGTAGTCAAATAATTTCGGTGTTTGCTATAAATAGCCCTATCAGTAAAATAAAATTACGTACCGAAAATTGTTGATCAATTGTGGTTATTTCAGAAGTTATGGCGATTTTCGCTTTTTGAAAATTACGAAATTTGGCTAATTTGACACTAAACATCAATAGATTAGACTAAATTAGTTCTGCTTACTACTACCTCTGAGTATATGCTCTGTGTTTAATTCCAAAAAAATCTGTTGGTTTTTGAGTTAGAGAGATATTTGTAAGACGTATCCTGCGGTTATCCTGTGAGTCCTGAAGAAAATTTTTTTAACAGATTTTACAATTAGAGACTCTAAACTAGCTTTGTTATTATCGATAATGTACGCCAGATCGTAAATGTATTTTTGGCGATTTTTCAAATATTTTTTCTTTTTTAAAAAGTTAATTTTTTTTTAATTTACTAAATTTTCACTTTACATGCTTCTCGCTTGAAAACCGTTCCTTAACAAAAAAAGTTTGAAGGCAAAAAAGTGGGTAATTAAGTTTTCTATGGATACAATTATTAAGTTTTCCACTTGTTTAATAAAATATTGTTATTTAGCCAAAAACTATTTAAAATCTGAAGACCGCCTTTTGACGGCCTTGGGCATTAGAGGGTTAAATTAATAAAACATATTTCTTTGGCATAAATCTACAATTCCATATTTGGTCGGAAAATTCACAGCTATTAAAACTCGGGCATCAAGTGGTTAAAGGAGTATGTAAGTCAAACGGGCACTCGTTTGCAAGTTATGACTCTATTTTCACAGTTATTTTTGCT
Source organism: Leucophora obtusa (assembly GCA_949987735.1). Classification (NCBI taxonomy): domain Eukaryota; kingdom Metazoa; phylum Arthropoda; class Insecta; order Diptera; family Anthomyiidae; genus Leucophora; species Leucophora obtusa. The sequence continues at coordinate 63,892,429 of OX465295.1, forward strand.
TGTGAGATTATGTGAATATTGGGACGAGTATTATAGACAGCACTTAGTAGGATTTTTGACTTATACTAAGATATTTTCAAACAAAATTTCTTACTTAAATTAAACTTAAGTCAAAAATTTTATTAAGTGCTGATTATAATACAAACCCTTAGATCTTAGATCTTTCACCTCGGGCCATTTTTGATTAAATTTTTGTTTAATTTTAATCAATACTTTGTTGTTTCACAATACTGTTTCACTGTTTCCTTTAACGGGCGGAATGCTGTCATTTTATTCATATTAAAAAAAATTCAAGCTTAATAAAAAAACGTGTCACTAGATTTCGCAATGAATAAGATATCATTGTACTTGAGTTAAATCGAACATAATTAGCTATATCACTTTTAAATTATATACCTATATAATTTATAGTTTTGGAGATAATGTACAATGTATATGGTAAGTAACACATAAATCGTGCTCCCGAAATATATGCAAAACACATACATATAAATTTGTCTTCGTACAACATGAAATATTTCTTAAAGATTTGACGAGATTTTTGTAACACATATTAACGCAAAGTTTCACCAAGAGCGCATTACAAAGTAGTCCCATATATTTTCTTAAGACTTCTTAAACCTCTATCATTTTTTTATACTGGATGTTTTTATAATACCTACAGTGTAACAATATCTGCATTTCGTTGATCAACAGCAATATCTAATGGTTTTTTGCCATCATTGGCTTCTATATCATATTTGGCCTTATGTTTAAGTAATAAATACACTTGAGCTATGAAACCCTTTTCGGTTGATATATGCAAAGCACTTAATCCCATATCATCCACTGAATCAATGGGTACACCATTTAGTAAGAGAAATTCGCAAGCCATAACAGAACCCTTAAACAACAAAAAAGGAAATTAATTTTAAACTTGAACGTTTTTGAAAATGAAAAAACAAATGACTTACCGATAACACGGCCTGATGTAAATAAGTACGATTATGATCTTCAACATTGCGCCAATTTTTATCAGCACCTAAAGCAAAAGCCATACACATAACCGGTAAATTATGTACTGCCGATGCTTGATATAACATGAGATTAGCACTAAGTTTGGAAAAGGGCACTTCATGTATTACTTCTGGCTCATTTTCACCTTCGGTTGATTCTTGATCAGATCCTAATATACACGGAGTCTCATAGGTTTCCAAACCTAATTCATCACCGACTATCAGTAGATCCTCACGCGAAATACTTAAAGACATTGACGGTATATTAATAGATTCATCATCATCGTCGTCATCGTCATCATCTACCACCGGATCATCGGATGATTTTGAGCTAGACCTCTGACGTTTACGTTCACGATGACGGCGACGTCTAAACTTTTTAACGGCCCATTTGCGGGGTGCTCCCAAGGACAGTGTAGCTCTCTTACCCAATTCACCACTATCGATGGATAACACCTCTGCAGTTTCGCTTGACAGATAATCTGGTGGTTTAGGCATACCACATACAAAGCGTTTCTCTACATATTTTGCCTTTATCCAAGATTCTCTTACGGATATTTCACAATTTTCTGTTGCTGGTTTTAATTCACAATTCTCACCAATACGTGCTTCATAGATGCGATTGACTACAGCATTACCTAGTTCCATCATTACTTTAACATTTTCAGTCTCCCAAGCATCTAACGTTAAAGAACGAACTTTACTATAGTGTACACCTAAGCTACGATGAACTCCGGAACATTCTATACACAAAGTTATGCCTAAATTAATGGAAGCCCAACGAGGATCAGTGCCGCGACAATCACAACATTGTGAATTGCCAGGAATTTTAAGAAATTGTTCCCAATGTCTAGAAAAAAAAGTAAAGAAAACTCTGAGTTAAAATTCAGAAAGCATAATATCTACCTGAATTCATGATTTCTATATTTCAATTGCTATTCTCTAAATTTCAATTAAAGATTTCTGAATTTGCAAAAAGTGTAGTGAATGTTTCACAGTATGTTTTAAATGCAATCACACAGGCCTTTAGTAGGTACTAGGGTATTCAATCGATTAATCGTTATTCGATTAATCGAACAATTTTTCTCAAAAATATTACTTAAATTAAAATTAACATATTTTAAATACTAAAGGATGCTTTTTTAAGCTCGATAGAATTTACGAAAGCGTTAACTGTCAAACGAACTGTCATACTGCGCTCACTTTTTGACATTTATGATCAATGTACTCTGGAAAATCATCATGAATAGATTGACGCTTGAACAACGCTAACAAATTATCCAGATTTACTTTGAAAATCAGTCATCAATTCACGCAACTTATAGACACAAAATTGTGTTAGCGACAAGGCTCATTTTTGGCTTAACGGGTTTGTTAATAAAGAAAATTGCAGCATATGGAGTGGAAACAATCCACAACAGACCCTGCAGAGTCCATTACATCCAGAAAAATGCACCGTATGGTAAGGTTTCATTGGACCTTATTTCTTCAAAAATTAAGCAGGAGCTCGCGTTACGGTCAATGGAGATCTTTACCACACCATGATCTATGATTTTTTGTTTGAAAATATGGACTATATTTAGAAATGGTCAGACTGTTTATATTTGTAGACATAATTAACGGGCATATATCTGTGTCTTTTTTCGCATAATCGTTTAAGTCGACTTATGTATGAACTGATTTCACAGTTTATGCGTCCAACCCATGTTTAAAAATTCCAGATAATCGAAAATGTATAAATAAAATGTTAAAGCGGGATTTACATTATACCATATGTCATTATGATTTGTCAAAAAAGTGGGGCAGATTGCCGAAATCCTATATTGTAATCACATTTTATCTGATATGTACAGAAAATCCGATTGAAATTTTGAAAGTCAGATTCTTTTTGAAATATTTCATAAAATTATATGTGCGTTCCCGTACATTACCGCGGTAACGTATCCGCAATAATAAAAAGATTTTTAGTCTTGCTTCGTCATCATAGCTTAAGTTACTTAAGCTATTATAAAATTCAAAACTACCATGTTAAAAATTAACGATGGTACAAAAAAGAGGCGTTATTAGCAAGCAATGCTAAATTTTTTCGACATTGCATAGGATTTTTTGTTGGATTCATCAAACGTAAACCCTGCATAAGCAGATTCAGCTGATTTCAGCAGTTTTTTCTGCAAGGAGCTTTAACTTATTTTTTTAGCTTTCTCTGTTATTTGTACAAATTTATTTCCAAGAGTGTAAAATCCCAGCAAAAAAATTGGAAGCAATGCTTTACAAACTACTTCTTTCACTGTTTCACAAGTATCCGTTAGTATATTTTAACAATCGAAAAACAAAATTTATTATTATTCGATTGGTTATTCATACGATAACCAATTTTGTTAATATTTAAAAAAGTCATTTTATTTCCAGATCGGACAATTTTTGCGACTCCCAGCGCTGCAACCACGAGGCCCCGTTTTTTTTCTCTGCCGCCAGTTTGGAGCTCTATAAAACCATGTTGGAGTGAAAAATATATTTGTTTGAATTGTTTTCTTGTAATTTGTTCAATTCTCTACAATAATAATTTTGGAAAAATGTTTGTTTTTGACTGAGTTATAAATTTTTAAAAAAAGGTCTGTTTTCTCTGCCGCGAATGTCATGTAACCCCTTAACAAAAAAAAATATAAAAAACATATGGGCAATTCCATGCATGGAAATTATGTGTGGTAACAAAAAAGAAGCACTGGCAAAGCACAAGTAGACCACGGTCTTACAAAAAGAAGTACTGGCAAAGCACTAAATTTGGACGCCTTTCCAACGCTTTAAAAGGTGAAATCACATCGCTTGTTTTCCTATAACATTATTTTGTTTTTGAAAAAGAAACTCCAAAATGTGAATATTTAAATAATTTTTGACTCCACAATACAATAACTCCAAGAATCGTCTATTTTTAGAGTAATTTAAAATTCTTCAGTGATGAGGGCTCATAATTTGGTGAAAGGGAAAACACTTGATTTTTATGTTTCTTGGTGCTATTTCAATACTTTGCAAAGCATTAAATAGATCGGTGTTATCATTTGGGTGTCAGGAAAGCACTTTAATTTTTTTATTTGCGCGTTGGCAAAGCATTTGATTTTTATGTTTATGGGTGCTTTCCCAGAGCTTGGTAAAGCATTGGCACCACCGTGGAACGGTGTTATCATTTGGGCGTTGGGAAAGCGCTGTTAACAAGCACTTATACCACCCATTTCGGTGCTTTGCCAGTGCTGGCCCCTTTGTAATTTTCTACCTGGGTGGTCACATAAGTGACAGTCGTGCGTTTTAATGAGATGAAAAACAAGAAAAAAATTTTTTTTTTTAATTTTTTATATTTTTGCGTAGTACTTAAGTAGCTCTATAGTTAGTAACTGATAAGAAAACAATCGAACTGCACGTGACGTGACAAAAGTAGAAGTTAGTTTTTTCTTTTTTTTTTTTACAAAAAAGCAGAAGTCGGCACATTGCGCTGAAATTTTTTAATTTTTTTTTATATGAATAGGAATATTAATAGTTTATTTTGCAATTTGCTGAATTAATAAAACTCTTTCTTTATTTTTTTTACAACCCATAATGTGAAAATTGACGTGACGTAGCGTTTGTGACATAAATTTCCTACTTAATACATGTGAATGTGACAATAGAATGTCAATGAAAGTAGATCAGAAATTCACCATTTACTGATCTTTAGTTACTACCTTTGCATTAGTTTGAAGTTAGTTGTTGTTATAACAAATATTTTGTTATAAGAGTGTACTTTAATCATCACTCTAAAACAAGGTTGGTTACCGAAACGAATAACGGTAAGGGTAACGGTATTTAATTTCATTTGTTTCGGTAACGGTAAAGGTAACGGTATTTAAGACTGTTTCGGTAACGGTATACCGTTATCGAAACAGCAATAAATAATGTTAAAAACATATAAAAACAAGAAAAAACTTAACATATGTGACAGCGCATAGAGAAAGGGACCTAAGGGTAAAAAAATCAATTTTTTTTTTTTTGTGGACAACATCTGAGCATCGAATGAGACCGATCCCATGCTCTCCTGACATTAGGTCCCTTTCTATCCTTAGGTCCCTTTCTATTTTGCGCGTCACATATATTGAATTTTACGTGTTAAAAATACATATTATAAGCTTTAAATTCAATGCTGGTAGTTTTAATAACTAAAATTATTATCGACAAATTTTTTTGTAGAAAAGAAAAACTGAAAATTATTACAAAAAGTCAAAAAACTTGCATTTTTATATAAATTAATAAATACCGGTAAAATACCGGTAACTACCATTAAAAATAACGGTATCGGTAACGATAACGGTATTTGAAAAATTTTTTAGAGGTATTGGTAACGGTAACTGTATTTAATTTGAAACGGTATTTTAGCGATAACGGTATTATAACGATAACGGTAACCAACCTTGCTCTAAAACAATAAATATTAAGGAGAGAATGTTATTGAAAACGAAAAAGGTTTTGATCAACCTGAACGCAACTTTGCAGTCCGCTTTATAATACAAGATAAGCTTTGGACTCTTTAAGTATTTTTTTTAATAAGTACAAGTCGGAAGGGATTTTCGACGGCTTTTAATTTTTCGGTAACGGTGGATCTTTCTGTGGAATTTCCCATATATGGATATCACAGTTTGTGCTATTTTAAGTAGTAAATTAGCATTTATTGTAAATGTGACAACTTTCTATGGCTAAACTTCAAAAATTATGCTATTTTAGAACTATAGCACGTTGGCGGTTAAACTGTGAATTCCTTCATAGAGTTTTGTATAATTAAAAAAAACTGAAACCGGATTTCTTTAAAAAACCGTAACCGAAAATGGTTTTTCTAAAAAAGTAATTTTCGAACCGTTCGTTTTTTTATGTATATCAAACTTCCCCTTTTGAAGATTACATTTTTGTTTTAGCAGTTTTTTTAATTCGCAAGTTTTCGATGCGCTCCGAATAAAAAAGGTCCTAAAATTACCGATTTTCTATCTTCTAAATCCCCTACTTCATCTCCTTATACCATTTTTTCTATACAAAACATATTTGAGACAATTGTCCATAGCACAATTTTACTTACACTTTTCTTTTAGAATTTAAGGGATTTGTATTTATTGACGATTGTGGTCTGGAATGTTGTGAATCATGCTGTATAGCTGCACCGATACTTTTTTGTAAAGCTGAAATCCACATGGTTAACATATCAGCTGAGTCAGCTTGTAAAATATGAGATCTGTACGAAAAAGTAAACAAAAGAAAATAATTTTTTTTTATTTGATTCATAAACGTTGTTTTTTACTTACTTTGTGGGTGATATGACTTCGAAACAAAAACGTCGATCACCATCATTAACTGGCCTCACAGTACAAATGCGTAAATCTTCTTCCATCACAGAAAATGAATCCTCGTTGCTACGTTTTCTGCAATTCGAATCCAAATCACTTCAGAGCGTTACACAACAACAACAACACAAGACAATTTTCAATTCAACAAAACAAAAAACATACAAAATAACAAAGTTTTTTTTTTCAAATAGCAACAAAAGATTATTTAAAAGACAATACAAAAAAAGTTAATTTTGGACAAAACAAATTACAATTTGTTACAAAACAATTAACAAACAATGAAAAAGAAGAAAAAAATAAAATTTCGAATTATTTAATTTTAAAATTTACTAAATTTACTAAAAAATAAAGACGTTAGAAATTTATATACCATAATCCTGAATAATTTCACTACTCTACACTATTCTAAAAGCATGCCTTGAAAATTACAGTTTCAAAATTAGTGGTGTTAACATACCTATATACCAGTTGATTATCACTTAAATAAAACCAGCGACGACACCATGTTTTAAATCCTTTGGATTTCTTTTTGAATAGATAACCTTCGATTTTGTTCGAAGTCCTATTTGTATTAGTATCACTAAAACTATTAACACTCATATGACGATTTTGCATGGCCTTCTCTAATTGTTGATATTCACCGCGTAGTGAATTCAAATCTTCAGTAATACTTTTAAAAAATACATCAAAATCGTTGCATAAATCGAAACCTTGATGATAATACGTAACACATGCTTGGTAGTAATCCAATAACTGGAAAAAAATGAAGTAACAAATTTATTTTAATAAAACGAAATTCAAACAAAAAAGATGTTGAATATAATAAATTATTAGAAAAAGTTTTATCGAGAGATAATATTTATTATAATTTGTATGTATAGCGCCATTGAAAACAAGAAAAAATTAACTAAAACTAAAGTCAGTTTAATAAATTTTTTTAACTGTATGTAAACAAATATTAATTTTTAAATACAAAGGGAAAACAACGGAAAAGGTTTAAATAAAAAACATATATAAATATGTATGTAAACAAATTAACAAATAATAAAAAATAACAACAGTAATGAAATTACAAACTCAAACTTCGTCGCACAGTGGTGTAAAATTAAAAAAAGTGGTAATAATTATAAGTATAAGTACTGAACGTATTTGTCTGAAATTTGAAATGGTTGTAGGGAAGGAGTTAAATTTTCAGAATTACATCTTATTAAGTCTGTAGATGAACCAGGAACGGAGCTACAGGGGGCGAAAGTTAACTACCTCGGGTATGAAAAATTTTGTGCTGCTTGTAACTTCCTTAAATGCTAACCGAAGTTTAGCTGAATCCAAAAAGTTGAAAATCATTAACATTGGTTGGTATTCAAGAAAGTTACAAGCAGCACAAAGTTTTTCATACCCGAGGTAGTTAACTTTCGCCCCCTGTAGCTCCGTCCCTGGTTCAGCTACAGACTTAATAATCTGAAAATCTAACTCCTTCCCTACAACCCTTTCAATTTTCAGACAAATACGTTCAGTACTTTAGAAGTTCTATACTTACCACTTTTTTTTTAACTTTACACCACTGTGCGTCGTCGTAACGTATAATAGATTATAGAACGATATACTTGGAAATATAGTTAAAAAATTCCAACATTATGATTCGCTTATTAATTTGGAAAAAATATTGAAGTAGTAGAATTTAATAATGAAAAAGGGGCAGCATGATTTAGAGACTTTAACATATGGAAAAACATTTTTTTTTTTGCATAAATCAATAGTACTTTTCCACAGAAATTTTAGCCTTTTAAATTCAGAAACTTCAGTCAGATTGTGTTTTTTTTTTAATTTCAATAGCCTCTTTACAAACTTTTTTTCGAAAAAGCAATATGAGGATCTTGTTTCGGTATTGAAATTTTTTAATTTTTTAAATTTTTTTTCATTTTAACTTCGGCAAAGATTATTATATTAAAATGATAGCCTTAACGATTTCGAAACTAGTAATAAACATGAAAAATAAAAGTTCAATTGTTTCAACTTTTTCATCTCTGAATATCACCAACTATCGGTATTATTTTTTGAAAATATGGCAACATTGCAGAGAGTATGAGAATGAAAATATGCGAGTATGAGAGAAAACGCAGAGAAATTAATTCAAGTTTAAATTTAGAGAGAATCCGAAATGCGTTTTTAATTGTCAAAATTCCATATAAAAAAACAAACGCAGAAGAAGCCGCAAGGTTGTATCTCTGCATTTACTTTACCCAGGGTATGTCTGCTTTGTAATGACCCACAACCCAATATTCTTCGTAAGTACACACAAGTCTAGTGGCATGTAAGTTAGACAACATTTTTGGAAAATTTCAAATGTTTTTGTTTCAAATTGATTATTTTGTTTTCAAAGAAAGACATAAACAAAGTGTATGCATTGGCTGGCATTGCTGGCCTACTTATTCATCGTATTAGTTTGATATAATTTTGTTTGTTTTTTTGGTTACTTTTTAAACTTCGGAGAATACAGAATTCTTATTTATTTAAAAAATGGGGATCGGTATAAACTCTGATTTTTTGCACATAAGTAATTAAACTAACTTTAGCCATAATCTTTTATGGTTATGATCTTGCGCGGATACTTATGAGGGGGAGTAGCGCCCTCCGGAACAGCTGTCTATCCTGTTTGCAAGAAAAACATTTTTAAAAACTAATACGCACAGTTTTTATTTAAATAAAAAATAAAAACATCGAAGTAGAGGCTGAATAATATCTGCTCTTACTAGTTTTTAGTATCATAAACTCATAGAAATAAATCTGTAAAAATAGCAGAAAAAGTTACTAAAAATTAGTTAAAAATGATGCTGCAGAAAAAACTGCTAAAATTAGCAGATTTTTTTTAACCAAATACTAGTAAAATGAGAACAGCAAAATTAGAACTGTTAAATTTACAGAATTTTAGTAAATTTATTTAGGCTAACTTTTGGTTAATGGAAAATAGCAAATTGTACTGTAAAATCTGCAGAAAATTTTGCTAAATATTTGTAGACTAAAAATAGCAAAATAAAACTGTTAAATCTACAAAATTTTTGCTATTTTTAAGCTAAATTTAGTTGAATGCAAATAGCAGTTTATAAAATCAGCAAAAATATTTGCTAAAAAATTGTAAACTGCTATTTTCAAAAGGCTCGATTTTTATTTGCATTTAAAAAAAGTTCGAAAAAAAACTTCGAAAATTTTAAATTTTTTGGTGATTTTTTAGGCTACTAATTATTTAGCAAAATTTTTTGCTGATTTTAGCAGGTTAATTTGCTATTCTCCATTTACAAAAATTAAGCTCAAATATAACTAAAATTCTGTATATTTAACAGTTTTATTTTTGCTGTTCCTATATTACTAATATATGTAAAGCAAAAATAATCTGCTAAATTAGCAGTTTTTTTCTGCAGCATGATTTTTAACTAATTTTTAGTACCCGAGTAAAAACAGTTACATATAGTCATATAAAATGCGATTAAGTTATATCTGTATAAATATACTGTTTCATCCGAAAAATGGCCCGATGTAATTGTATGAGTTGTTTATCAGTTTTTATCTAATTGTATTAGTTTAGATCTCACCTAATAAAATTATACATTAGTCAGATGAAATTATATCCAATTTTTGACCTGATACAATTTTACCGGTTTATATCTAATGGTATCTGTTTAGATCGTATTTGGTACAATTTTATATAATTAAAATATATTTGTATCCGACATTTGCGTTATATAATTGTATCAAAGTTTTAAAGCAGATATAATTGCATCAGCTCAAAATTCAGATATAACTATATAACTTTGTATAGTAATGTATCTATTTGGATCTAAACTAACACCTTGCGACATAAACCCATAAAATTGTATCAGGTCAAAAATCAGATAAAATTTCATCTGCTTAATATATAATCTAAACAGTTAAGATCTAAACTGATACAATTAGATAAAAAGTGATAACCAACTGACACAATTATATCGGGCCATTTTTCGGATGAAATGGTATATGAATCACATTAAGTTCTATATTACCATATAAAGCTCCATATTAATTTTTTTTAATAGGGTAGTTTTAACTAAATTTTTTATGGACTTTTTTCTATTAGTGTATACAATTGTTATACACAATTATCCCATATCGTAAGTACACTCATAGAAAAAAGTTTGTAGAAAAGTTAGTAAAACTGTTAGTACTTCAACTAATTTTTAGTTAAAACTTAATTTTTAGTTAAATTTTTTGCTACCTCCACATTAATAACTTACAAATTTTTTTGCTATTTTTTTTTGCTGAATTTAGTTACTAATTTTTAACAATAAATTTGCTAACTTTACAGTATTTTGCTGAATTTTAGTTACTAATTTTTAACAGAAGATTTGCTAATTTTACAAATTTTTTGTAAACTAAACCACCAATTTTGGAGCGCTTATAAATAGAATGTTAAATGACTCATAAAAATTACTGCATATTTTTAACTCGCCAAAAATAATGCAAAAAGTTTTTAAATAAAGCTAAATTGAAGTGGTTGAAAATTTGTCCTACTCATAAAATATCTAAATCAGGCACGTAGTGATTTGACAAATTTTGAAACGTAACAAAATACATCAAAAGCAACATTTTTTAAAAAATGTAATAAAAATTTTTTTTCGCAACTTTTAATTGATAAGAGGCTATTTTTTATTGTTAATATTAATAGTTTTCGTCATATTTATTATAAGATAAACATAAAATTGATAAATTAATCTTTGAGTTTCCTTAAAAATTACAGGTTTCCTGCAGGCACAAGCTGCACCCTAAGTTAAGCATTATAATTAGGGAATGCAAAATCCCGCACTTTTTGATTTCCCGGGAAAGCGGGAAATTTATCTTGAATTCCCGGGATCCCGCAAGGGAAATAAATTAGAAAATATTTTATAATAGTTTAAAATTTTTATAAATAAAATATCTTAAAGATCTCAAATCTTCATGGTTTTTCTTGGAATTTTCGTAGTGAGAAAGAATAAATTTTATATTAGAAATTATATAAGTTTAATTATGTATATATTTTTAAAAATTGAATAAACTAAAACTAAATTTTTAACTAAAAAGCTTGTCCGTCAAAAAAAAAAAATAAAAAATTAATATAGAAAATAATTTTAGAAAATTGGAAAAAAATTTTAAAAATTTTGGGAAAAATTTTAACGTACTTGAAAATAAATGAATGTTCTTTTTAGTTTGACTCTAGATCATAAATTAATATCACTTTCTGTTTAACATTCATTTACATTCATTTACTTAAAAATAAGAGATCAACCAAATATTCCCCCATTCGTACTTGAAAATTTTTAAAAAACACTGGACAAATTTGTCTTTAATTCTGTACAGAATAAGTGCGATTCAAAATTTTTTATACAAACACTATTTAAGTGGTTTTAAGAGGCATTGAAAGGAACTTAAAAAGTTCGATCAAGTACACAAATTAATCAGTGCGTTCGTTAACTCGAAAATCTTACTACTTTTACGCAATCAATTTTTTGATTAGGTACTCTTTGAATTTTCCCAGTTGTGGTAAAAGTAACAAATTGTAGTAAGTAAACGAACAAGCCTAATGTAAAACGTTTACTTTTTTCAAAAGGTTGGAAAATTTTGCATAAGCCTGATTGCGTCTGTCGTATTCGACAAAAAAATTTGTCACTTTTGCCAAAAGGCATTTTTTGGTTCCGCGAGTGTCGTTTTTGTCTGTCGAATTCGGCAAAAAAAAAAAAGTATTAATATAAGTAAAATTAAGCGCAAATTAAACTGAAAATCACATTTATATATTAATAAATTAAATTAAAGAAGAAATTATTTAAATAAAATTATTTAAATGATAATTTTTTAAATAAAAAATTTTTAAAATTTTATGCTCTGCGTATTTACAACTGGTGGAAAAAACACTACCTTATATAATAAAAATGTTCACTCTCACATCGTGAATTTATGGGACAATCATGGTTTTAATTTCCCGGGAATCCCCGGGTGCATTCCCTAATTATAATGTTAGCTTTTCATATTTCTTTTTTAAATTAAAATTATTACTTGTCCATGAAAAAGCGTACTTTAGGAGAAATTCTGGCATTACTTTATCTCAATGTCAATGCCAACAAATTTCATCACCATTCAATGCCAATGAATTTTTTTTTCAATTTGCATTGATGAAAACAATGGTAATGAAATGTACACATAGTTGAAGAAAAACCATTGTAATATAAAAAAAATATAAGAAATACGAGAATTTTTAATTTTTTTTCTTAATTTATTCTTTTATTAAAACATGAAAACAAATGGGCATTTAGGCATTGAACAATGCCAATTGAAAAAATTTCAATTAATTGACACATTCAATAAACTGGTCCCAAGTATGTTTTTAAATACACATTTATTTTTTATTTATTAATTTTCATTTCATTTGCTCCTTTTTTACCTTTTTCCAGTCCACTAGTAATCTGCAAAAGTTTTGTTGATTTCAGAAAATTTTAGCAAAAATTTTGTAGATTTAACAGTTTTTTTTTTTGCTATTTTCATTCATTTTTAGCAATTTTTTTGCTGATTGCAGCAAGTTAAATTGTTATTTGCAATTAACAAAAATTTAGCTCAAATATTACTAAAATGCTGTAAATTTAACATTTTTTTTGATATTTTTATTAAACTACTATTCAGCAATTTAAATTAAATTGTTATTTGCAATTACTAACAACAATTTAGCTCAAATATTACTAAAATTCTGTAAATTTAACAGTTTTTTTGTTGTTTTCATTTTATTAATATTTAGCAAACTGATTCTGCTAATATTAGCAGTTTTTTCTGCAGCATCATTTTTAACTAATTTTTAGTACCTTTTTTCTGCTATTTTTACGGACTTATTTGTTTGAGTGTACACACAATATGAAGTACACGAAATCGATTACATTGTGTGAACTTACACGTTTTTCTAAAGGGAAGTTATGTTTTTATTTATGTTTATGTTGATTTTACCGATATAGCTCTATGAGTGTAGTGTTAAAAGAAAAGCAGAACTATTTGAGAATAAACATAGGAAATATTATGAGGATACCTGACCAAAAAACCACTTTGATGTTTTTTAACAATATTTGTTATTTTTTTACAATTGCATTTGCCTTCTATAAAACCTTTTGAAAATCTATAGGTTTTTCTTAAAAAACCGCACTTAAAATAAATATACATGACTGAAAATAGAAACATTAAAAACTATAGGATATCCTTTTTGGTTACTTGACATTAACAATACACAACGTCAATTTTTGTAAACAAATACACATTCAGATTTACATCTCAATGTTTACATATGCATACACTCAACAACAATATCTACAAAAGAATTCCAAAAACTTACCGTTGATAATATTGAAGGTACTTTACGGGACTGAACTAAAGTGATGTAGTTAACATAGTCTAATGCTGTATGATGAAAGCAAGATTTTGATGCTGATAATATGTTAGCTGCTTCCTGTACTTCCTGTGTACGATTTTTGCTAGCCTAAAATTTAAACAAATCGAAAAGCAAAATGTAAAAGCTAAACTTGAAAATGGTAAGTATAATTATTCAAATAACTTACTTGAGCATTTTTATTTAATGCATTGTCATAACCTTCCGAAACTTTAAGGAAATGTCCTTTATAATCTTTGACTTGATTTATATCGTCTTTAACAAAGACGGATAGATTTTTTAAAACCGTACGGCTGGCTTGATCCAATAAAGTGGTATGAAATTTATTCATTTCCTATACATTTTATTGTTGTTTTTAAAGAATTACAGATAAGACAGAAATACAGACATATCCAAAAAGAAAATATGAGAATATAAAATAACAATTGAAATTTAAACCGATTCTTTTTTATTTCAAACAACAAACCTGAAAGCAATGTATCAGTTTTCCCAAGGCATTGTGAGCACTTTTATTATCAGCAAAATGTTGTTGCAAATCCCAAAGGGACATTGCAAAAGCACTGTTTTATTGGAGATAAAGAAAGAGAAAAATCATGAAATAAAAGAATAGATTTATATTATAAGTAGGTCAATTAATAATTAAATACAATGGAACGATCCAGCAAAAATATGGTAACGACAGGTCATTAGCATACAGATTACCAAGTAATCATAAATTATTGCTTTTTGCATTACTTTAAAATACAAAATAATAACATACTGATAGAAGTTATAGAAGTACTTAAAACTAATAGAAAAAATCTATAAAACATTTAGTTGAAACTACTACTAAAAATTAGTTAAAAATTGCCTTGCAGATAGAACTGCTGAAATAAGCAAATTGATTTTATAAGATTTTGAATTCCTTAGTCCTAATCTGTTATCTTTTACGTGACATTCTTAGGACAGTAATAAATTTTCGTATCGATTCCTCACGCCCAATTGTAAAATTATGGCCACTATAAAATTTTAAATTTTTAGCCTCATAATGACTCAGAAATGAGCTCCAAAAACATAAACATTTTTATACTTTTTCCTATGAAAGTGGTCCGTCCAAAAGAGCCCCCGTGTACTCAGAAAATAGAACGTATAAAATCGAAATTTTCCTCATAAATTTAAATAATTTCTGAATCTTCTTTGAGTCCGAAAAATGAACACTCATTTTGAGACAGCTTTTTAGATTGTAGAGACAACCTTTTGGATTGTTTTCTGAGGGTTATTATCTACCAAAAAAGAGCGTTTTCAAAAAAACAATAATCATTTCTATGAGCCATTTAAAAATCTTATTTAAGAGCGCTCCGAAATTGATGCCCAGCCATACTTACTTTTTACTTTACTTTATTTTTGACCATATGGTTTTGTTCATTTTGTGTATGAAACCCCTACAAAATTATTTATGTTTCCAAACATTCTGATTGGTTGCAAATAAATAAACCAATGAAAATATTTATAAAATAAATCATTACAAAGCGTATACTATCCAAAATTTTAACTAAAATAGACTTAAAAAAATAAATTTGAAAAATTGAAATAGTAAGGGCCAATCATTTTAATTATATTATAAAAGCCGGTAAAAGAAACTTTATATTGGCCGCTTAAAACTAAAACTTTTTATAAAAAATACTCTACACATATTATTTAAAGTTACTTATTAATGAATCCACGTTTATTTAAATATATAGTTTCAGCAACTTTACCTCTGATTTTTAACATATTCTTTGCCAGAATCAACTGCTATATTACAAAGTTTTATAATTTTGTCCAGACGTTGCTCCAAATGTTCAATATCTGATTCCTCTTTAGTGATGAAGTGTCTGTGGGTAAACAAAAGAAATAAAATAAGAAAATGTGTTACAATTACCTTTAATTGAATTGTTTATCAATAAATAATACATGAGCCAAAGATATAGCTATGACCATATAAACAGAACACACATAGTGACTTTATTTTTGCGTTTACTTTTAAAATTACATAATAATTAATCCTCTCATGCCCAATGTTGCCTGTTGGCTCAACTGAAAAATTACTTAAAGAGTGAGGTTGAAAAAACCCTACACGTACGAAAAATGAAAGCCAATTTAGGTATGAAAACGTTTAAAGTTGCAAAAAGTTCCAGAGAGAAATGTAATAAAGAACTCCGAGGCAAAGAGTAAAACAAAAAAAGTTAAAAGCAAATTTTTTAAAAATATACCTACTGCCCAGCAAAATCTCAGTAATGCCCAGCAAAATCTTTCATTACCAAATAAGTGGTTATATAATAGAAATTCATAGCTCCGCACAACTTATTTTTTGGCGTCTAAACTCATTATTTTTGTTTGGCGTGGTCGTTTTTATTAGGCTTTCCAGTACCGATTTCGGTAATACCGAAAATGTCGAAATTCGAGCCAATTTAGCAAATTCGAAATACCGATTTTAGAACGATACCGATTTCGGTATTGCATACAATTTTTTTTGTTTATTATTGTAAGAAAGGGTGTTTTTTTAAGCCAGATAGAACTTGAAATTGTAAAAAATAACACAAAAAATTAAATTGTAATCAAAATTTTTTTTTTATTGGAAAGATCAATACGTGACATTAACATTTGAAAATGATTTCGGGCATATGGGCACCGCGGCTGTTCTTGACGAAGCGCATTCTGGACGTCCAATTTTGGGCCACTTTTTCGAGCACTGCTGGCCGTATGTCACGAATAACACGAACAATGCTGTCCTCCAAGGCATCAATTGTTGCTGGTTTATCAGCATAAACCAGTGACTTCACGTAGCCCCACAGGAAATAATCGAGAGGTGTCAAATCGCACGACCTTGGAGGCCAATTGACAGGTCCATTTCTCGAAATCAACTTATCGCCAAATTTTGATTTCAATAAGTCGATGGTTGCGTTCGCCGTATGGCACGTAGCGCCATCCTGTTGAAACCACATCTCCTCCGGATCAATGTCATCCATATTTTCAAACAAAAAATCATTGATCATGGTGCGGTAACGATCTCCATTGACCGTAACGCGAGCTCCGGCCTCATTTTTGAAGAAATAAGGTCCGATGATGCCACCAGCGTGAAAACCGCACTAAACGGTGCATTTTTCTGGATGTAATGGAGTCTGTAGGGTCTCTTGTGGATTGGTCTCACTCCATATGCGGCAATTTTGCTTATTAACAAACCCGTTAAGCCAAAAATGCGCCTCATCGCTGAACACAATTTTGCGTCTATAAGTTGCGCGAATCGACGACTGATTTTCAAAGTAAATTTGGATAATTTCGTAGCGTTGTTCAAGCGTGAGTCTATTCATGATGATTTGTCAGAGTATACTGAAACAAATAAAAAAAAATGTTTCATCAAAATTTAATTTTTTGTGTTACTTTTTACAATTTAAAGTTCTATCTAGCTTAAAAAAACACCCTTTATTTTATGTATTTTTTAAGAGAAATTTTAACAAATTTGTCAATAATTCTGTTTTTTTGTGTTTGCAATTCTTTAAAAATTTTATATTTTAAAGATGCAAGCATTAATAAATACGAATATATTGCATTTTTACTCAATTAGAACTTTGTACAATGCAAAAACTAAAATTAACCCAGCTAAAAAATGTCTGATTAAGATTACTTATAAATAGTGTGACTTTTGTAAGGGTTATATCTACGAGTTTTAATTAATTCAAACAAAAATAATGTTTTTTCCTAAAAATGTTCTTGATTAAAAGATTAATCTAACAAACATTTGTTCACTTTTGTGTCTACGATTTCCCAGTATTGGAAAATTCTTTATAAATTTTCTAAAAAAGAATAATAAAAAAATTATTTTTGATTATGTTGATTTTCTTGATTCTGGCGAATTATAATTTTTTTGTTTTTATTCAGGATTTAAAAATGTTTTTTTGATTTGCGAATTAATTTTAGACAATGTCTTCGCGAATCAAAAAAATGTAACAATAATTCGTGTGAATTATCTTTATTATATTTTTTGATTCGCGAATTTATCATATTTGAAAATAATTATTTTGAATCAATTCTTCAAAGCTCTGATCTGATTTATACTTCGCGAATTATCTCTTAAAACAAATTATTCAGTCGAATCAAAATTGAATCGATGTAAATTATACACTCAACCAAAAAAGTCTGTAATGACTACTGAAAATTTTGCTGTTATTACGGGAAATTTAACTGTTTTGAGGCCAGCGGTATTTTTTTGCTAATTTTAGCAACACATGTCTGCTGATCTGTAGTACAATAAAATTAGTAGAAAAAATTAGTAGCCGCTACTAAATTTTAGTAAAATTTATGTAAAATGTAATTCAAAATCGATTTGCTAAAATCAGTTAAAAAACTTACTAAATATCATAATTTTAGTACAATGAAATTAGTATAAATAATTAGTTGCAGCTACTAAATTTCAGTAAATTGCTGTAAACTGTAAATTAAAATCAAACTGCTGAAATTTGCAAAAAATTGTACTAAAAAACTGTAAAATCTGAAAAAAAAATTTTTTTCCTTCGATTGTAACAAGCGTATAATTACTTCATCGAAATTTGGAGTCGAAATTGCAAACGGTTCTCCAGTTATTGCCGTTTTATGCATTGGAGATGCAATAAAATTTTCTGGGTGTTATTTCTAAACTAAGAATATATCAATAGTAACAAAATAAACTAAACAAGAATTGTAAAAAAATAAAAAAAAATATTTTTAAATTATTATATTTTTCTGCTAAATTTAGCACTCGGTTTTGAAAAATTAGTAAAATGTTTTTCCGAAATCAGCAGCGAAAATTAGTAAAAAAATCCGTAATTTGTAATAAGAGAATAGCAAAAATGATTACTAAAAATAAAAATTGTACTAATAATCAGTATAAAAATAGTATAGTGCGATTAGAAACTGTTTACGAATTTTTTTACAAACTTTTTTATTTGAGTGTACCAAATCATTATCTCACTTTGTTCAATATCAAATCAGTGATTTAAAATTTTTTTTAAAATATTCACTGATTCGTAAAATGAATAAATTTTTAATCGTATTAATTCAAAAGAGAATTATATTTTTCAAGCTTTGAATGAAACACAAGAGAGAAGATTAAGCCTGCTTGGAATCAATTTTGAAATTTTGAGATGTGCTATATCTAAGTTGACTCGCTAAATAAGAACATTTATATGAATACCGAAAATACCGAAAATTCGGTACTGGAAAATTTTCAATACCGAAATACCGATTTCTCAATACCGATTCGGTATTGGAAACCCTAGTTTTTATAAGTAGTCACGCTTACCTGCTCGCTTACGAAAAAATGAGAAATAAGTAGTTACGAGATTTTCAATAATATGTGGTTACATACATGCTTACAAAAAGTTGAATTATAAGTGGTTATCCGATTGCTTACTTGATTCTTAAAAATAAGGAGTTAAGCAAATACTATTAGCTTAAGGAAATACATTCAGAAAAATTTAAGTTTTCTCTAGTGTGTAATTTTTAGGACTCGTCATAAAAATTTAAACATAAAACATATTTACATATAATAAATAAAAATGTATAAAATTTAACTGTGTAAAAAGTACTTATTTAAACTATTACGAGTAAGTCATTATTTCATATTTAGAAACAATGAATATAATAGGCCGTTATTAGGAAGTCATTATTTTATATTATAAAATAATGCAAAAAGTAATGATATATCATTTTTGGTAATGCAGATAGTAATGAGGTGGCATTACCAATATTTTGCTGGGTGGGTGCTCATTACTAATATCTAAATAATAATAAGCAGTAGAATTAGGGTCTACTGCTTATAATTCGGTGTTAAAACTCATTATTTATGTTCGACAAGGTCGTTTTTGTAAATAGTTGTCCATATTCGCTGCATGAAAAAACGCACAAAATTTGTGCATCCGCTTACCCGCTGCATTACAAAAATATATAAAATAAGTAGTTACCAAAATCAGTAGTTATTCGTGTGCTTATACGCAGTTAAAAAATAAGTGGTTACAAGTTGTCAAATAATACGACTTACTTATATACTTATTAGTGGTAAAAAAATAAGTAGTTATCAAATTCGCATTATCTTTATAAATAAGAAGTCGCGCGTAAGCTAGACTGCTTATAAAAACGGCTTCGGCTAACAAAAATAACTAGTACTGATGCCGAATCATAAGTAATAAAAAATTTTAGTTTCATTATATAACCACTTATTTGGTAATGAAAGATTTTGCTGGGTGCATTATGGATGACGAGACGTACTTAAGTACGGGAAGACTTTTCGTGGCTGCCATGACAAGATTTTTAAGTTGCTGATGCCAAAGGAAAGTACAATCAGAGCTTTGAAGAATTAATTCTTTTTTGAATGAAATCACTACCAATCGAATTTAATTTTCTCTAGAATTGAATGAATTCCTTTTCTTAAGTAATTCACTGAATTCGTTCAACTGAACTCGTTCATCAAACAATAAATTCAAAGAATTAATTCCATTGCAATAGTTCTCTTTATTAAATCAAATGAATTAATTCACTGGTGAACGCGTTCAATTTTATAAATCGAACGGAAAAAAGTGAATTAATTCCTTACTGAATTAATTCACCACAGAATTCGTTCAATTTCATTTTCGTTCAGTGAATTGAAAAAAATAAAATTACGTTCAGTGAATTAAAAAAGAATAAAATTACGTTCAGTGAATTAAAAAAAATTAAATTACGTTCAGTGAATTAAAAGAGAAAAAAAAAAAATACGTTCACTGAATTGAAAAAAAAATTGCGTTCATTTAATCGAAAAACAAAAATTACGTTCGCTGAAATCAAAGCCTGTTTTTTGCCGTTCAGTAGAAGAAAACATTGTATTGTAAAAACGTATAAATGAAATACGTCATAGTCAAGCATCTACATATTACTGGGAAGCATAAGTTTTCCAAATAAATACACTCATAAAAAAAAGTTAGTACAAAAGTCTGTTAAACGCGTTCTAATTCAGTTGAACTAATTTTTCCTGTTGTTTTTGTTTAAATCCGTTGTTTAGCTAAAGTTGTTAGTTATCCAATGTTACCACAAAAACATATTTCTGCTGTACTTGAACTAATTTTTCCTCCTGATATTTAGCAATTTTTTATAAATGATTTTGACAATATTATCAGCTAATATAGATAAATTTATTGGCAACTTTTTTAATATTTGTGTTTTCAAAAGAAAACGATAGGGGCGCTAGTGTATAGTGATTGATGGTGCTTGATGGTGAAGTGTGTATTTGGGAGTTTGCCGACCAATGCAAATTAGAAAATTTCTAGTAAGTGTATTTTAATGTATGTGATGAGTCATCACTGATGACGCTTACCAATACAAATAAAAATAATATCCGCATGTTAGGAAAGTTCTAGTAAATAAAATAATATGATACGAGCATGTTTTCTCTTGTTTCTGTTAGTCAGCAAAGTAACGCAAAAGAAAACGGAGGTATGCTGAACATTAACATTTATTTTATTTTAATGTGTGTGATGAGTAGGGTTTGGGGAAATCCCGGGAAAAGTTTGCCGGGAATTCCCGGGAAAATAATATATTTTTCCCGGGAAAACGGGAAATTTTAAAAATATTAAATTTTTTAAATTGTTTTTGTTTCGAATAGAATTTTTTAATTTTAGTCATAAAAACTTTTTAAATACCAAAACAAAAATGTCAATGTTAAAATCTTTTAAAAGGGAATACATTTATTTGACACACAAATAAAATCTTTGCCAAGTAATAAGGAGCATTTCAACTAATAAAGATTTTTTGCATAACTTATTCAAAATTTAAGTAGTAAAACCTAAAAACTTGGTAAAATTTTTAAAAGAAATATGAAAAAAAAAACTTTGTTTCTTACAAATAATCGCCCTTACGATATAAATTTTTCAAATGTATAATTTAGGTAAAGTCGACTTTAGTTAAAATATTGGGTGGCAGTATACCTTGACTTGGTTTATTTTTGGAGCATTCTGATTGGTTAATTTATTTTCAGCCAATCAAAATATTTGAAAATATAAATATTTTTGTAAGGTTTTCATACACAAAGTTTGATTAAAAATAAAGTCGACTTTAAATTTAAAATACGCCTTTATATTAAGGGTCCATAATTTTATAAGTAACGTTTTCATTAATAAATGTGAAAAGAAAAGACTAATGGTTAATGGTGGTATCTAAATTTGGTTATCCGACATCTAAATTTGGTTCACAAAAAAAAAAAAAATTGATGGTCATGCAACTTCTCTTGAAGAAAACAACAAGAATAACGTTTCAGCTAAAATTAGCAAAGTACCTGAAGAAAAAAGTGTAAGCTGAATAGGCATTAAAGGTTTTATGGTAGGGCAAACATTTCCTGAAATGGTATCCAAATTAGCTGCAGTCAATCCGCACCATAACTAGATCTTCGTTTATTCGAGAAAGTTTTTATAATAAAAACCTGGCATTGCAAAAAAAGAAACCGATGTAAAGAACATTATATTAAATTACTACAATCATGTAAAAGATATCATGATAAAAGAAATATCGAGCAATATTTCTAACAATAGGAGATTTACTATAATCTTAGATGAATGGACAAGAATATCACAAAAGAGATATTTGAACATATGTATAAACGGAAATAATTCATTTTATAACCTGGGGTTGTTTTATATATCAGGAAGATGTAATGCTGATGAAATAAGAAGAATTGTAGAAATAAGACTAGAAGAGTTTTATTTGTCTTTGGAAAATAATATTGTGGCCACCATATCTAATGGGCCAAGTGTGATGAAACGGTTTGTTTCCGACAGTCCAGTAGTAGGTGCCTGCTGGAATCATGTAATTCATTTGGTAGTGCTGCGAGTAATTTATGTGAAATCAAATGTTCAACATTCTGATATTTTTACTTTGAAATCTCACTACACAGACTGCATTTGTACTGAAATAGTGTTTTTTTTAACAAAAATTACTTATATAGGTGGTTTTCATTAACAATTTGGTTCAAAAATATTTCCCGTTTCCCGGGAAATAAAAAAGTCCGGGAAATCCCAAACCCTAGTGATGAGTCATCACTGATGACGCTTACCAATACAAATAATAATAATATGATACGAGCATGTTTTCTCTTCTTTCTGTTAGTCAGCAAAGGAACGCTGGACATTAACATTTCGCAATTAAAATTGTTTTTAAAAAACGAGTAAAAAGGTTAAAGTCGGGCATGCCGACTATACAATACCCTACACCAGTCTGGTGTATTGTTTGGATCCGAAATTCGAATGGGTTAAAATGGGGCTTATGTCAAAATTTTCTATAATGTGAGTCAGCGCACCAAATATCATTAAAATATCTTAATATTTGCGACCTGCAGTTTGTAACCAAGCCAATTTTGGGGGGACCCTTATATGGGCACTAGTTCTAAACATGGACCGATGTTCACCAAAATCAATAGGCTTCGTCCTTGGGCCAACATAGGTCTATGTACCAAATTTCATCAAAATATCTTAATATTTGCGACCTGCAGCGTATAAACAATATAATTTTGGGGGGACCCTTATATGGGCACTAGTTCTAAACATGGACCGATGTTCGCCAAAATCAATAGGCTTCGTCCTTGGGCCAACATAGGTCTATGTACCAAATTTCATCAAAATATCTTAATATTTGCGACCTGCAGCGTATAAACAATATAATTTTGGGGGGACCCTTATATGGGCACTAGTTCTAAACATGGACCGATGTTCACCAAAATCAATAGGCTGCGTTATTGGGCCAATATAGGTCTGTGTACCAAATTTCATCAAAATATCTTAATATTTGCGACCTGCAGCGTATAAACATTATAATTTTGGTAGGACCCTTATATGGGCACTAGGTCTAAACATGGACCGATGTTCACCAAAATCAATAGGCTGCGTTATTGGGCCAATGTAGGGCTGTGTACCAAGTTTCATCAAAATATCTTAATATTTACGACCTGCAGCGTATAAACAGTATAATTTTGGTAGGACCCTTATATGGGCACTAGGTCTAAACATGGACCGATG
Organism: Leucophora obtusa; assembly: GCA_949987735.1. Taxonomy (NCBI): domain Eukaryota; kingdom Metazoa; phylum Arthropoda; class Insecta; order Diptera; family Anthomyiidae; genus Leucophora; species Leucophora obtusa. Next base: position 63,916,238 of record OX465295.1, read on the forward strand.
TTCACCAAAATCAATAGTCTGCGTTATTGGGCTAACATAGGTCTGTGTACCAAATTTCGTCAAAATATCTTAATATTTACGACCTGCAGCGTATAAACAATATAATTTTGGTAGGACCCTTATATGGGCACTAGGTCTAAACATGGACCGATGTTCAAAAAAATTAAACTTGTTCGTCCTTGGGCCAACATAGGTCTGTGTACCAAATTTCGTCAAAATATCTTAATATTTACGACCTGCAGCGTATAAACAATATAATTTTGGTAGGACCCTTATATGGGCACTAGGTCTAAACATGGACCGATGTTCAAAAAAATTAAACTTGTTCGTCCTTGGGCCAACATAGGTCTGCGTACCAAATTTCATCAAAATATCTTAATAGTTGCGACCTGTAGAGTGCGCACAAGATTGCATGGACAGACAGACGGACGGACGGACGGACATCGTTAAATCGAAATAAAAAAAAATTCTGAACCGATCGGTATACTATAAGGTGGGTCTACGACCAATATTTTTTGGTGTTACAAACATCAGCACAAACTTATAATACCCTGACCACATAGTGGTGTAGGGTATAATAAAATAATAGAGGTTTGTTTTATAATATAAACTATATTTATTTAAGGAAATACTATTAAATATGTTATTTTTTTTTCTTTTATTTCAGCCCTTTAACATTTTCATCTAAATTCGACCCACAAGTAGACGAAAAAAAGGAACTAAATAATAGAACTCCAGCGGAAGTTTAACATATTGGCAAAGAAAATAAAAGTGATATATAGTGCAAATAGTGTTTTTGGATTGTGTAATTTATTCGAAAATAATATAAACAATATTTACATAAATTTGTTTTTATTCAATTAATAACAAAAAGTGATTGTAATTTTATTAGCATATTTTGCAGATTTCAACTGACCCACATTCATTTCTATTAAACGAAATTTCTTCTAAATTTTTGAATGTTAACTGAATTTTTTACCTGTTTATAACCAACTAAAATTAAGCAGAAAACATGTGCTGATGTCAACTGAGTAATTTTCATTTCCATTAAACAACATTTCTTATAAATTATTGTATTTGAACTAACTTTTTTACATAAAATTTAGGTCACCTAAATTTAGCAGACCATGATTCTCAATATCATTGAAATTTCTGCTGGCGCAAATTCAGGTACTATTTCCTGTTATTTTAGCAGAATTTTTAACTATTTGTACGGGCTTTTTTTTATGAGTGTAGTTATATTTTTTTCCAAATTAATCTATTTCTGTAAAGTTTTTATTTTTAGTAGTAAAAGGCTTTATTTTTGAATCATGTAGGTTGATCAGAGCTTAATTCAATTTTTAAATTCTGAATTAAAAATTCGATGAATTAATTCACTAAGCACCATATATTGAATGGAATTAATTCATATTTGCTTTCGTTCGATTTATTTTGTTACGAATTAATTCAATTGCAAAAGTTCTTTTTATTAAATCAAATGAATTAATTCACCAGTGAACGCGTTCAATTTTATAAATCGAACGGGAAAAAAAGTGAATTAATTCCTTACTGAATTAATTCACCACTGAATTCATTCAATTTCATTTTCATTCAGTGAATTAAAAAAAAAATAAAATTACATTCAGTGAATTAAAAAAAAAAATAAGTTCACTGAATTGAAAAAAAATAAAATAAATTCACTGAATTAAAAAAAAAATAAAATAAGTTCACTGAATTCAAAGCCTGTTTTCTGCCGTTCAGTAGAAGAAAACAATAATGTACAAATAAAAGTTTTAAATAAGCAATTTTACAGCGTGTGCGACCTACATGATTCAAAAATAAAGCCTTTTACTATTAAAAATAAAAACTTTACAGATATAGATAAATTTGGAAAAAAATGTAACTATTAATTTTTCAAAAAAAAAAATTTCATTTTTTTTTGCCGAACGGATAGATTTTTTCCCAAATTGACGTTCGTATGAAATATTACCTACACGTTCACATCCATAACTCAAAAACTATCGATCGGGTTTAATCGCCAGTAGGCGCGTTGGAAAGGTGAGCTCATTTTGATCAATTTACAAAAAAAAATCTCCAACATTGGTCTGACGGTTCAAAAGTTACGGGCATTTTTGTCCAAATTTTGGAGCATTTTCCCATAAGGGACATAAGAAATAACTTTTTCCTATAACACTGTTTCTATAATGATGTAACCAGCACCATCTAGACACTTCTGGCAACACTACTTAATTGTGTTTACTTTAATAAATTTTGTGTTTAAATAAAGTTAAAGTAAATCAATTTCAAGGACTTATTAAATCAAGGACTTATTATTTTAACAATATTTTAACAGCGATTATTAAAGGATAATCGTAACAATATTTAATTCTTTTAGTGACGGTTTAAAAAATGGATTCAGAGCCTGGTTCATCGCAAAATCCAACAGATACCCAACGCAGTAGTTTGCAACATTTGGTCTCTCATGATGTTTTTTCTTTTGGCGTGGCCTGTGAATTACCTGATATTAATCTGTCAACTAAACGAGATATATTGAAGTTCTATTTTTTCTTGGCCGAACGTTCAAAAGCCCAAAGCAAAATGTTTTCGTATAAAAGATTTACTCCCCAAGTAGCAGACAGATTGTTAGAAATTTGGAATCAACTTAATATTGAACTTATACTCAAAGGTAGCATCATTAGAAAATTGAATAATATGCTTGACGCATATAGTAATGCAGATAAACAACGAGTAAAACGCGCAACAGAATTCAAAAAATTCGTAGAATCAACAAACCAATTATTCAACATTGGAAAATGTAAATGCAACTTGAAAGAAAACGACTGCTCATGTGGATCTATCCCAGAAAACTTAAAAGATTTCATGCGCGATCAATATAATGACAGAATACAAACGATACCGGAACACGATAATGGAAGTGAAGAGACGATACCAACGGCTATACCAACAATCTCAGTGAGCAACGATCCTACATACGAACCACATTATGACGAAATGGAAGTTGATGTGAGAGGAGGTTCAGAATTAGTTCTACCACCACAAACATACACTCCCAGATACAATACTAAAAACTATGCAATGATGTGTGACAGATTTGGTGTGCATGATAGGATATGATCAGCATTGGCAACAGCTCTGATGGAAGACCTGGGCGTAAAAGATGGTCATGACAATCTTGTCATCATGGATAAAAGTAAACTTCGTAGAGAAAGAGAAAAATGGAGACAAGACGCACTTCGTAAGCGGTATGATGGCTCGAATTTGATATCATTTTCATTCGACGGCAGGAAAAATGATGCTCTAACTGTAGAAAAAATTGATGAGAAATTGCATCCAAGGATGGTTAAAGAACCTCATCTAGTTGTTTTGAGGGAACCAAAATCTCAATTGATAGGCTACACAAAACTAGAAAGTGAAACTGCGGCAAGCAAAGTCAACAAATTGATCGAATTCTTCCAAGAAAAACAATTGTCTCTAGATTCATTAATTGCCATATGCGCTGATGGTGAACCAACAAATACTGGCGTACACGGTGGAATTTTGCGACTATTCGAAAAACAGTTAAAGAGACCACTGCACTGGTTTGTGTGTCTTCTGCACTTTAACGAGCTGCCGTTTAGACATTTGTTTGACACTTTAGACTAATCAACCACCACTGGACCACGATCAACTACCAGAAAGTTGAGCTCAAAAATTGCTGATTGTGAAAATCTTCCGGTATGTAATTTTTATAGCTGATTCTTTACCATTTTTTATTCTATTTTTTAGCTTTTATGTTTTCTTTTCAGGTGGTAACCGATTTTGAGGAAATCGCTTTGGAAAATATGCCTCCTGGTGATTTAAATCCAGAAGAATTATCTACTGATTCGAGGTACTTGATGTTAATGGCCAATGCAATTTCTAATGGTGTGGTTCCTGCGGATTTGTCTCACATAAAACCAGGGCCAATTGCACATTCTCGTTGGCTCACCAAAGCCAATAGATTATTACGGTTGTATGTGACAACTAATAATCCAACTGAAAATTTAAAAATTCTGGCTAACTATATAATAAAAGTATACACGCCAATGTATTTCAATGTTAAGTATTATAGCTCTGCCGCATACGGTAGTACATTACTTTTTAAATTTATTACTTGGACACGATTTTTACCACCGAATTTACTTGGAGTTGTAAATACAGTAATTCAAGATAATCCATATTTTGCACACTCAGAAAATATCTTGCTATCTATGTTATTTGATGATAGAATGGAAAAACGAAACATTGCTATAAAGAAGATTTTACATTACCGAAGAGATATTGTCGACCCAACGGAACTTAGAGTTTATAAAAAATCTCTTATAAACTTTAATTGTACGGAATATACAAATATGATTGATTTAAATGACGATACCATTTTATTCGAACCACCGTTTACGCAAAGTTATTCGTATGAACATTTGGAGGGATATTTAAATTACGAAGTGCCACCGTTCGATGATCCACAAATTCCTTTACACATTCAAGGAACGGAAAGACATGTCCAATTGCTGGCTGCCACTGCTAAACGAGTTGCAGGAAAGAATGTAGAAGGCGCTATGGCGACGACATTAGAGAGCCGTACGAAAACACCCAGACTTGAAAGCAAACAAGACTTTCAGAAAAAATAATAGTTTTTTTCACATTTTGTCTTTTACTACACTCAAACTGAATATTTTTTTTGATAATAGGTTAATAGATACTTTATTATCTCTTAATTTGAATTTTTGTACAAAAAAAAATAAAAAGGGGAAAAAAAACAAAAATTTGGTTTTATGTGTTATTTTGTTTTAGCAATATCGCATGAATTAATCAACCGAATTCGATAAATTTGGGCTTAAACTCTTCGTTTTGAATTGTAAATTGAATAAAATAATGGATTGAGCCAAAAAAATGGCCATGAAAGTAATATTCTTGGACAAAATCATGAAAAAAATGGAAAAATGCTCCAAAATTTGGACAAAAATGCCCGTAACTTTTGAACCGTTGGACCAATGTTGGAGATTTTTTTTGTAAATTGATCAAAATGAGCTCACCGCGCCTACTGGCGATTAAACCCGATCGATAGTTTTTGAGTTATGGATGTGAACGTGTAGGTAATATTTCATACGAACGTCAATTTGGGAAAAAATCTACCAACAAAAAGTAGGGGACTCGATTTTAACGATAGAGGTATGGTTCCTTCGGCAAATTTTTATGGAATAACACATAGAATACGGAAATCATAGGGAAATTGGTGAATTTTTTCACTCCCTACAAATCGACCCGCTCTAATATACATATATGTCAAATTCCATACAGTATATAAATTGGGCATAAATCTTTTTACTTTTACAAATAAACGCAAAAATAAAAAGTCACAAAAATGTGTACTATTTATGTGGCCATGGCTGTATATGAAGAGAATATTCTTTATTTTTCTTGTCTTATTTTTTTCGCGAAGTCAGTTTTTATTAAAGCAAGTTTTACCCCTTTTGCTACATATCGATGGTCATAAGTTGATTAAGGGGTTAAATACTGTAACAACAGAATTTTAAGGCGCATATTTAAACGGTTGTCAAAAATTCAAATAACGATATGTTTACTACATTATTTTTTTATTTAAAATATATGTTACTGCAGTATTTTCAAAAAATATTAGTTTTAAATTTCTCCAACCAAAATCGCCAGGGTTGCCATTTCATTATTAGCATTTTTTAAAAAAGGCAAAATCGGCTGCCCCTGTACAGCCTTCATTAATTATTGGAAAATAAAAATGTAAAGTGATTCTTAACACCAGATAAATTCTCTAGTCCTTATTTTTAAAAATTTTTTTTAACAAAGTTGCCACACAAACTTTAAAATTCCAAAAAAGGCAAGAAAAAACAATTTTACATGGGAATATAAAATATATTTGACTGAAATTAAAAAAAGGGCCACGATAAGGACTACAGTTTTTTGTTGACTACGAAAGAAAAAAACCGGATCGAAATCGGTTTATGAGACAAATGGTTGGGGTCAGTGATCGGGAAGGGTTCAAACTACCGCGGAAAGTTATATCGGTAAAAAAGAAGTTATACGTGTCCCGGCGTTTCGCTGGGTCACCCCTAGAAATCGAGATATATAGATTTCACCTTTGGTGGTCTTTTTTTGGCATAACTCGAGAACCACTAGTCCGATTTTGCTCAAACAATTTTAAAAAAATTAAAAATTACAATTCCTTTAATCTGTTCATATAACGTTTTTCTATATACTCAACAGTTTTGCCGGTAAAAATAAATGTATGAAGAAAAAAATATTTTTTGCCTAAAATATTAAAAAAAAGTAATAAACAAAAGGTTATTGATTTTTATGGTAGCGGTAACAAACATTTATTTTTACCGGCAAAACTGTTGAGTATATAGAAAAACGTTATATGAACAGATTAAAGGAATTGTAATTTTTAATTTTCTTAAAATTGTTTGAGCAAAATCGGACTAGTGGTTCTCGAGTTATGTCAAAAAAAAGATATATCTCGATTCCTAGTGGTGACCCAGCGAAACGCCGGGACACGTATAACTTGTTTTTGACCGATATAACATTTCCCGTTGGTTTCATCCCATCCCGATTTTGACTGTCGCATAGTGTTACTTTTATAACTTATATTAAGCCATCAGCACCTGCCCCATATGACGTGTCTTCAACATCAATCAAGGAATCGTCATTGGCTTTTCTTTGAAAACTGCGTGCAATTATTACATATTTTGATGTAGTTTTTATTTTTTTATTCTGCCCTGTTATAAGATATACGATTTCTAATAAAAACAAGTTAATAAAAATTAAAAAAAAGTGTTACACACAAATTTACCAAATAGAGTATTACTTTGGGACTAAAACATATTTTACCGAAAAACATGTGAAAATTTAATTTCTTCGAATTTTTTATTGAAATTTTCGGAGCATATAGAGAAAAGTATGCTCCATCCAAATAAAATATAAAAAAAAATTCGAAAACAAAATTTTTTCTAGAGTCGATACCTCCCTTAAACTTAGCTGAGAATTGTTTTTAACTTGCGATAAAAATTGCAAATAACTTCTAGATGTAGAAAGAAATGAAGAAAGTAATATCAGCTCATGACCGTGTACATATTTGTAAATATATTAAGTTGTTCCTTTTCAGTTTAGCTTATAATATTTTTCACTGCCACATCAAGTGTGCTTGTCAGCGTATGTCGCCGTTTTCATAGTATTTTGCTTTTGTATATAGGTATTCTCAAAGTATCAAAATAATTATGGATTTAAATTTATGCTGAATTAAGTCAAAACAAAATAAATAAGATGGTCTTGCAAAATATATCTCTTCTCTCTTGTTATATATTTACGAGGGCAGTTCGAAATGTTCTTAGCCTAACAGCGAAAAACAAGAGCTAGATTTTTTAAATTATTTTATTTCGAGGCCAATTTCCTTATTATGAATTAACATAATAAGTACTTTTTTCAAAAACTGCTATTTTTCTTCATCAGGATATTCTCCTAACAAATACTTCACAGAGTTTTTGCTTTCAAAAACCTCTAACACTTTCAGGAATGAAAAGACGATCGTTTCGGGGATTTTCCAAGTCCCCTTCTTCAGTTTTCTTTAGAAAGTGGTGGCAATAGTGCAATGCAAATTGAAACATCAAAATTTCATATTAAACGTAGTCTACTACATCAACGAAATGAGAATGGAGTATACAATAAAATATGTTTTCGAAGTCTCTGCAAAGACACAACCAACAATAGAAATATTATGAAAGTTTTTGTTTTTGTATTTCGTACCATCGGTACAAATAAAATACAAATTTTATTTTTACCACTTCTTTGTCAATTACAAGGAAGGGGCAAAAAACATTTCTCCGTACTGCGAGTGTTGTCAAAATGTTAGGTTTTAAATTTTATTCAAAAAAATAAAAATTGTTTTTTCGACCTTTTTATTATACCGATGGTACGAAATACAAAAACAAAAACTGGATAAAAATAATTATTTATATACCGTGATCCAGATGGGGTTATTGGCCAAAAACGCCCCACTAGGAAATTTACAGAATAACATCTTTCATAATTTTCGGAAAAATATCACTTCAAATGGAACAAAAAAATTGAAGTCTTGATCCATTTAGGGTTAATGTTTTCACTTTTTGGCAAAAAAGCCCACTTGGAAATAATAACAAGAAAAATTTAATTCCATTTCCTTGCCAGTAAAAAAAAAAAAACAAAAACGAAATTGACTCCATATATTATTGTTCGAAACTTAAGTAACTATTTTGTTGTTGTTTTTTTTTTCCAACAAATAAACAAAAATTTTTAAACATTTATTTAATTCCCGTTTAGTTTGAAAAAGAAAATTAAAATTGTTATTGTTTCTGTAGATTTAGAATCAATTACTTAGAAGTGCAGCTATGGCGCGTACACGTTACGGAATCGATTTTAAGCTCAAAATTGTTGAGCTATTTAATAAGGGCAAATCGCAAGTCTCTATAGCTAACAAATTAAGCATTAACAAATCAATAGTTTCGCTACTAATTAAAAAATACAAAGCTACTGGAATAGTAGAGAAAGACAATACCAGAGCGCAACCTCGAAAAACTTCACATCGAACAGATTGAAAATTGTCCGATTAATTAAGAAAAAAAGCCCTTTATTTCTTCCAAAGATGTTGTGAGTGAGCTTAATCTCAATATAAGTTCGAGCAGTGTGAGAAAACGATCATTGGAAAATAATTTGAGAAGCTTCATGCCGTCTAAGAAACCTATACTGACAAAGAAACATTTAACCATTTTTTTATATATGATTTCTAAAGGCGTTTACATTTCAAAAAAATACTAAAAAAAATTTATTTTTAAAAAAAGTTGATTTTTATTGAAAAATTTGGTTTTTTGCCAAATAGCTAAATTGTGATTATTTTAACGTGTATGAAAAACAAAAAAAAAACTATAATTTATACATTTATTGTCGCCAAAATGAATTTTATTGCGAGAATATCACTTTAAATATTTAAACAAATATTTTTGAATATTACACTTTTTGTAAAAAAAATCGCTTGTTTTAGATTTTTCTCAAATATACAGAGCAAAACCAAGATTTTTACTCTAACTGTTTAAAAATTCTGCGCTAAACTATAGGAACACTATGTACAGAAGGGGCCCCTAATGCCCAAAAATGCAGTTTTGTGCATTAAGTGAGTTTTTTTTATTAAAAAACCGGTATGTTGCCAAATGGCTACACCATGCATTTAAGGGTTAAAAAAGAGGTTTCCCCAAATGATTTTGCAACGTATTCGTTAATTTTCATTAGTTTTATGAAATTTAAGGTTGGATTTTGCAAAAGCTGGAAAATGGAAAATAGTTTTATTCAGCGACGAGTCTAAATTTAACCTGTTAAATTCAGATGAAGTATGCCACGTTCGAAGACCGAAGGGAAAACGATTACATCCGCGTTATTGTAAAGGAACAATAAAGCATGGGGGCGGAAATGTAATGGTGAGGACCTGCTTTTCGACGAGTGGAGTTGGCCTTTTGTTGAAATACAAATAAAAATGGATTGCTTTGTTTATATCGATATTTTAGCCAAACACATGCTTCAATATGCCGAATTGGAAATGCCACTTCGATGGGTGTTTCAGCGTAATAATGACCCAAACTCTCGTCAAAGTGGGTCAAAGAATGGTTACCTGTTAATGGGATTCAATTATTGGATTGGCCAGCTCAATCTTCAGACTTTACTCCCATAGAAAACCTATTCGGCATTTTGAAGCGCAGGGTCGGAACTCGCCGTTTTAGTAATAAGCGGGAGCTGATAAATTGCTTAAAATCAGAGTGGGAATCAGTACCAACCACAACACTATCAAATCTTATAGATTCTATGGCAAAACGATGTGCGGAGGCCATATGAAAGAAAGGGTATCATAGGAAGTACTGAAGGTTGCTTAAGTTTCAAACAATAATATATGGAGTTAATTTTGTTTTTTTTTTATTGCCAAGAAAATGGAATTAAATTTTTGTTGTTATTATTAGATGGTAGGTACATAATATAATAAAAATTTAAAGTGGTATTTTGTATAAACCAATTTAAAAAGAATATGTAGGACTTTGATTGCTTTATTAGGAGAAGTTGCTTAGGTTTCGAACAATACTGTATATCGAAATCTAAGAGACAATATATGAAAATTTCGTCCATTTTGCTCTATACTACTACATAACTTTTCTATTCAAAAATAGACTTTGGTAGGGCCTTGGACCCTCAGAAATTAAATGACCCTCGAAAACTAGGCCAGATAGAGCAACAATATTTGCTCCTTCGGATTATCAATGCATGTCCTATTTGAATATGGACTAGATCCATAGACACTTAAATCTTAATAACATTCATTTATCAAATAAAAGATCAACTAAATATACATACGCCTCATTCATCTTAACACACAAGATACGGTGAAAAATATAATTTAACAATATACATTTAAATTTAACGGTTCGTTTTCGTTCATAAATCTGTGTTATACACAGAGTTGAATAGAACCAGCTGCGATACTTTAAGAATTAAAGTTCAAAGCAAAAACAGTAATAACAAAGGATAAAAATAGCATTGTAAGATTTCGTTGAGGTTAGTCTTGTTGAGTTGTTAACATATTATTATTTGTTTTTCACTTAGCATAAGTAGACCATTATCAATTATTAACCCATCAAAGCAAACGATACTGAAGATGGCTTTGTAGCAAAAGCCGAAAATACGTGTTCTGTCCTGCTGGCCTTATCGAATTCTTTAAAATTTTTTTTTATTCTTTGTAATTTACTTGTAAAAATTGTATCATCTTTCTTTAATTTGAAAATAATTTAAAGAGATATTAACCCTCTAATGTAGGGTGACCATTCGTACTGATTTGATCAGTACATGTACTGATTTTCGGTCACGTGTACTGATGAAAAAGTCGTCTACTGATTTGTACTCATTTTTATTATTATTACATTTTTTTAGTAAAAAAAAGCCAAAATGCAAGTACAATGTAGTTTTTTTTTATAGGATAAATTTTTGTGAATGTGAGAGGTTTTCTCTACCAGAAAGCATTCAAAATGATTTTTCTACATGTAAATTTCTTAATCTATTTAATATGTAGAAAATTAGTTGATACAATGGTTATTTGACTGTGATAAAAATATTTTAATTATCCGGTTGTCAGAATGATTCTGTTTTCTGAGTGTAGGAAACGACATCAAAAGCTGAAGATTTTTCCATACAAAAATCATTACAATCTGAAGAAATATATCGGTATTTCCATGGAAAATTATTGAATCTATGGGATTTTCAATAGAAAAAAGTACACAAAACCTTAAGATTTTCATTTTTAAAAAAATTACTTGTTTTGGTAGAAAATGGTTTAGCCAAAATGTGAAGTTTTTCTATTTCAGAAAACATGCAGAAATTAGCAAAGAAAAAAAAAAAGATTACAGCTAAATTTGTAGCCAATCGATTGGTTAGTTTGTATCTATAGAAAATTAGTTTAGACACTGCAATTTGAGACAATAGAAATTCGTTGGCCTGAATAAAAGTTCGGAAGAATTAACGTTCCTGGGTTCATATTTGTCTCCATTTGTAGCATAGCTATATTTCATTAATTTGTTACAAAAAAAAAAAAAAAATAGATAAGAAATGGTAACAGATCATTGAAATTTCTAAATAATGGATCTGTTTCCTGTACGTAAAAAACTGGATTTTTTCATGCGAAAAAAAATTTTTTCTTGGGGTCTGTATAGGAAAATGGTTAACCGAAAAATTTTTTTGCCTCAACCAAACCATTCGGTTGACTACAAATTAGGTTGGCTGTATAATCATTTTTTTATGATAATTTTTTTTTTTAATTTGTACTGATTTGAAGTCAGAAAAAAATGGCCAGCCTACTCTAATGCCCAATGCCGCCAATATGCGGTCTTCAGCTTTTAAATAGTTTTTGGCTAAATAACAATATTTTATTCAACAAGTTGTATTATAACCATAGAAAACTTAACTGCCTACTTTTTTGCCTTCAAACTTTTTTTGTATAAGGAACAGTTTTCAAGCGAGAAGCATGTAAAGTGAAAATTTAGTAAATTTGAAAAAATTAACTTTTTAAAAAAGAAAAAAATATTTGAAAAATCGCCAAAACACATTTACGATCTGGCGTACATTAAGTTAAACATTTTTCTCCAGGACTCACAGGATAACGTCAGGATCAGAGAAACAAGCCAGCCGCCGTGAGCCGTTTAAGCCGCCGCCGCCGGTCATTTTTGCTTCAGCCGCCGCCGCCGATTTTTTTCGGCTCATTTCGGCTGGAAGTATCAATTTTCAAATATAAAAAATTTAAAAATAAATATATTTTTTAAAAAGAATTTACTAATTCATTAAACTTGAACAACCAGAGCTAAAAACAATTTTTTTATATGAAAAGAAAAAAGTTAAAATCTTCTAAATATTAAATTTTTATAAATATAATTTTTTTAAGCTACAAAAGCTTATGTAAATTTATACTGTAAAAAAAATTAAAAAAAAAAGTTCTTAATGGGTTAATATAATACTTCAGAATGCAACTCTTTGCAGATGTGTAAAAAATCAATTAATAAAAAAACATAGCTGCTTAACTTTGCATTTAAAACTCAATATATGTATTTGGTGTATGCATTTTTATCAAAAATTATTACGTAAAATCGTTACAGAGTTGAAGTCGTGTTAGCATAGATATACGAAAAAGTTTGTAAAATGTATTAATTTTTGTTACAAGCGTTACTTCTCCTCTTCATATAAATTCTTACAGTTAGTGTTTAGCTTCATTGATTATTAAAATATAAGCTATTAAAGTTAAAAAACCTTATGAGTTACTGGTTACGGAGTTTACATTTGGCCTATAAAATTGGTTACAAATTTTATGTATTAAACAAAAATTGGTCAGATTGTTATAAATTTTGTAAAACAGGTGACAATGCGCTGATATATATCGAAATATATAACTCAAATGTAATCCATGCATTTGAAATTAGCTGGTTACATGTTTTTTATCACATTGTTTGATATCACCCATATATATTTTTTCAATTTTAAAATACATTTTTAAAAATGGTCCAGTTGAATATTTTGGATAAATTAAACATTTTGTAACAAATAAATGAAAAAGTAAAGATAAAAGATATTGTAAAATTCTATAATATTTAGAAAAGGACACTTTTACGGATAAAATGCTCAAACCAATGTTCGAATTGATCACATAATTTCATCATTTTAGGACATTATTGATTGGGCATCTAATTCAAATGGGTCCCTACAAGATATGTGCATCCTGCCCAAACTTTCTAACAAAGCCTCCATTCAAAAGTCTTCAAACAAGTTTAATTTCTTAAATCAATCGATATGTATTTTTTCTATGGTCTTTATTTATTCCTTAATTTGTTAAAATTAAAAAGAATAAATAAAAAAATTGATTCCCAGTATGCTTTAATTGTCTGAAAATTCTATAAGAGGCAAAAATTGTTTTGAGTTCCAAGGGGGTTATATTTTCCCAATGTTGGGATTACTTTGTAGCCCTAAAAGGGTATGTTTATAATTTATTAAATAAAACTTGTGTTATATTAAATATTTAGGACCATTTGTTAGATATAGTCTTGACTAGCCATGGATCTGTGCGAACATGAAACAAATCACACGTGAACCAACAACAAATCTTATATAAATTGATTTTATATATATTTTTTTGATTTTCTGACCGTGATAAAGTGCAGACGTTAATTGTGATCTCTTTTCTATAATTCTATTTAAAATTAAAAGCAATAAAATTTGTTATTGTTTTAAGAAAAAACTTTTTATTAATACATTGTATCAGTGTACCATTACGGCGATTTTCTCGTCAGATCTTGCGATTTTTTTATCAGCCGTAATAATTTTTAAAACTCGGTTTTATGTTGAAAAATATTATAAAACTCGCACATTGATATTCCTTAAATATATAACACAACATCTTAAACGATTTTAGTAAAAAAAAATCTCTAAAAATACACATTTCTATAAAATATGCGTATGCACTTTTTCATCGTACAATGCCCTTTATTGTGTATTCTCAATACTAAGATTAATTCAATGAAAATCAGGACTCATTATTTGAAGATTAATAGTAAAATTTTTCATTATTTAAAAGTTTATAACACTTCTTATTAACATATTAAAGAAATTTTTGAGTAAAAACTGCTTTAAGTACCATTTTTCAACAATCTAGCGATAAAATCGCTAAATATTTACACTGTTTATAATCTAGAGATTTTCTAGCGATTTTTGGGTCTGATCTAGGCATTTATTTTGAAAATTTGTTGGCAACACTGCATTTTATATTGAAATCAACAACAAATTATTACTTATTATTAAGTAGTAAACAAAGGGATTAATATTCTGCTATACTAATCCTCTGCTGTTACAGCAGCATGGATAGTAGCAGCGAGTCTACTGAAGAAAGCGATATTGTCTGGTAGACAGTCGCTGAAAACAAAACAATGAAACGACGACAAAATCGAAAATGAAACGACGACAAAAAATAGCTATCTGTCGTAAAAAAACTTAAACGTTTTCAAATCACATTACAAAATGTTGTTTTCAGCCGGCTCAACCTCAATCGCCGCCGCCGCCGATTATTTTGGTCGGCTTGTTTCTCTGGTCAGGATACGTTTTACAAATATTTCTCTAACATAAAAACTAGCCAATAGATTTTCTTGAAATTAAACATAGATTATATACTCAGAGGTAGTAGTAAGCAGAACTAATTTCGCCAAAATTTATTGATGTTTAGTGCCAAATTCGCCAAATTTCGTAATTTTCAAAAAGCGAAAATCGCCATAACTTTTGAAGTAACAACAACTGATCAACAATTTTCGGTACGTAATTTTATTTTATTGATAGTGTTATTTACAGAAAAAACCGAAATTATTTGACTACTGGGTTTCAAGATACGTCTTCAACCTTTGTTGTGCTATATCGACTAAATAAAGCGAAAAATTAAAATTTTAATATTTGTTCCATAGTAGATTTTCAACGCCAAATATATGGTTTAAATATTATTGTAATCATAAGAAAGAGCATTAGAGAGTTAATATATATGACCTAAAATCGAACGAAAAACATTCATCTGAATAAATTTAATAAGTTTGTAGGAGTACAAAAAAATGGAGTTTGACTAATTTTGTTCTTAAATTTAGGTTTGTTAGATTTAATCAAAATATTGTAAAAATTTAATACATTCTGTTAAACTCAATTAATTTTTCTTTTGAGCCAACAGACATATTATTTTTGGCATGACCGCCGACTTTAACTTTTTTACTCGTTTTTTCATTTTCAAATTTTATTATAACAAAAATGAAAAGGAATTTTGTTCAGATTTTTTAGTCCGTCTACACAGAGAGAATTTACTTGGACGTGTTTTAATGAAATTTTTCACTTTTCTAATTAAGCTTACCTACTTCACAAAGTGCACGAAAAATTTCTTAGATTTTCTGAAAAAGCTTCATAGTTTTTATGAAACTATTTTGAATGAAGCTTTTTTTTTAAGTGTATTGAAACTGTCAATAAATAATCTCATATAGTTCATAAAATTTTATAAAAACCAGCATTAATTTAATTAAAAGTTCTAATGGACAAATTCCAACGAAACTTCACTGAATTAATGTAAAAGATCATTAATAGCCTGCAGATAATTTTTTCAGAGTAGAGAATAACGTACTTTTTACTTCTTTAGCATAGACAAAAATTGCTACCTCTATTGTGAACGAACTGGAGCAAATTTTCGAAGAAGGGTTCGAGAAAAAATCAATTTGATAGGCTACAATTTTGGAACTACTTCGAATTTCGTTCTGAAATGTTAGTATGATATTTTTGAGAAGATGTACTATCGACTTATTAAAAAATATCTTAATATTGAAGGTTCTAATTAAGGCCGTCCCTTTAAGAGAATGATTTTGTTGGAAATCCAAATTTTTGGTGTGCATTTTAAGCAGATCAACGAAGCTTATATTATAAACTTTTAATAATTCTTAAAAAATTAGACCTACACAATTTGTTAAATTAATTCTTTCAAAACTTTTTAGTCGAACAAACAACTTAAGTCGATGTAAGTTGTTTTGTCAAAATTTCACATAATTTTCATGTATGTCATCATATGTTTTGTAACCATTAAATTAATAATTATAAATGATAAATAATAATTATACTAATGAAATCAGCAATGCAAAAAACAAACAATAGATTTTAAATACAAAGAATATGAAAATACGAGGGAGAAAAACAAAAGAGATAAACAATCAATACATTGTCATATTACACGTACCCACAGTAAACACTATTACTAAAACCCAGAAAAACATAATGTAATGACTTCAAAATGGATACCATATTTAGAGATACATAAGCACTCAACTTTGAAAAGATTGAATTTTATAGAACAATAAAATTACATTATTGTGTACAACACCATACAAACAACTTTTCAGAAGTTTATCTTCAGCAATCAACAACTTAAGCTCAAATTAATTTGGAAGTAAAGTGAGACGAAATGAGGTATAGTGAGGTAGAAATATATTTGCAATCGATTTTCTTACCTCAAATGTACTTCCAAAGTAAGTAGTTGTGTATACTGTCATTAACTAAAAGTAAACAGCTGATACGATGCTTTACGATACTACTACAACTCGGCAACCCCGTGATTATCAAATCAATTTAAACATTTTTACTAACAATTCACATAAATTTGGCAATCAATTTCAATGATTTCAGTAAACTCCGATTGAATTCATATCATTTAATATTCAAATATTTTAAGTTAAAACAAACAAAAGAATTTAGATATAAAATGAAGTTAACAGTTGTCCAATTTTTCTAGTCGTGCGATAAATTCAAAATATTTTTTTTAATTCAAATTGTGTGCTGGGTACATTTGTTTGTTTAAATTTCTTTTTGTTGTATAAATAAATATGTCAAAATATTTTAAATTCAAATTTAATTCATACAATTTTTAAATCGGTTGTGGTCTAGATGTCGGGAAGGTCAGGCATTGACAAAATTTCAATTTTTGAGGGGGGGGTTCAATTCTCATCCCAAAATTTTTGTTTTTTATTTTTTTTTTAAACTATGTCTATTTCTTTTTTTACTTTTATTACGTAAACTACGTTTTTGATACTAAAAAGCATAAAAGAAATTAATAATCGCATAATTTTTGGATGTAAAATTAATATCGAGAAATTTCAACATTTAGACTTAAAATAGATTGGACGGAGTATCGAAGACGAAACAAACTTTCGAATAGTAAAAAATTCGGTAAATTAAGAAATAACGAAGAGATAACGTCTCGGAATCTATAAAATTTTCGATTTAAAAATGTGTTCGAGAAACCTTGAAATAACGACTCTATTTGGTATCGATTTTTATTCATTTTTTCGAAAAAACTTCGATAAAGTTTCGAAAAATGAACCGCCTCGAAGCTCTGCATACTGGAATGAGTTATGGTTACACACCAGCATACGAAAAACGAGTAAAAAAGTTAAAGACGGGCTACTATACAATACCCTACACCAGTCTGGTTAAAAGCCAACCAATGTTTGGATCCGAAATTCGAATAGGTTAAATTGGGACTTGTGTCAAAATTTTCTATAAAATGATAAAAGAAGAGAAAATCGTAAATATATTCCATATCAGCGATAGGTCCCAATATGGACCGATCCTATCTAGAATCTATAAGCTTTGTCCTTGGGTCAATGTGAGTCAGCGAACCAAATTTCATTGAAATATCTTCGTATTTGCGACCTGTGTGTAAAAAAGCCAATTTGGGGGGGGGGGGCTTATATGGGCACTAGGTCTAAACATGGACCGATTTTCCCCAAAATCAATAGACTTCGGACTTGGGCCGATATAGGTCGCTGTATCAATTTCATCAAAATATCTTAATATTTGCGACCTGCAGCGTGTAACCAAGCCAATTTTGGGGGGACCTTTATATGGGCACTAGGTCTAAACATAAAAAATCCAGTTCTTTAAGTACAGGAAACGGACCCTTTATTTAGAAATTTCAATGATCTATTACAATTCCTTTCTAAATTTGTTTGTAAAAGATTGATGAAATATAGCCATGCTGTGAATGGAGTCAAATATGACCCCAATATAGTATGAACGTTAATTCTGAATTTCTGTTATTATGAGCAAATTGCATTGTCTAAATTAATTTTCTGTAGATACAAACTAACCAATCGATTGGCTACATATTTAGCTGTCAGAACAAATCTTTTTTTCTTTCTGCTAATTTCTGCGTGATTTCTGAAATAGAAAAACTTCACATTTTGGCTATGTTTTTCTAGAAAAAATACGTATGGTTTTTAAAAATGAAAATCATAAGGTTTTATGTACTTTTTTCTATTGAAAATCCCACAGATTCGAACATTTTTCCATGGAAACACCCACATATATTTCTTCAGATTTTAAGGATTTTTGTACGGAAAAATCTTCAGCTTTTGATGAATTTTTCTACACTCAGAAAACAGAATCATTCTGACAACCTCTCTGACAACCGGATAGTTAAAATATTTTTCTCACAGTCAAATAACTGTTGTATCAACTGATTTTCTATTATCGCAATGGAACCATATGATAAACTCGGTTGTCATCACGAATCTTCTGAGTGTATGAAGCTACATATTAGATTAAGAAATTTACATGTAGAAAAATCATTTTGAATGCTTTCTGGTAGAGAAAACCTCTCACATTCACAAAAATGTATTCTATAAAAAAAAACTAACTACATTGTACTTGCATTTTGGCTTTTTTACTAAAAAAAAATGTAAAATTCTTTTAAATGCCAAAAATCAGTACAATCAGTACAAATTTTAAAAAATCAGTACAAATCAGTACACGACTTCTTCATCAGAACACGTGGCCAAAAATCAGTACATGTACCGATCAAATCACTACGAATGGTCACCCTAATTAACACTACTAAATGACAAAATTTATAATTTAACCAAAGAGTAGGGTTTTTAAATTATTATGCATATGCACCTAAGAGTATAACTGGAATTTAAAAAAACAAATACTATTTTGTCATTTTTTTTCATTGAGACTCATTTATTTTTTTTTATGGAGTTAATCGATTTGGCAACTGTTTAGTGCTTTAAGACTGCAAAAAATACAATAGTATAGGTATAAATTTTAATAAGTAACTGGTACATTTTATCTAAGTGGTTGCAGATATATGGGAAAATCTACGAAACAGGTCGATTTCAGATTTTAAAAATGAAAAATTTCAAATTAGTGGCACACATTTTTTTTTCTGGATTAACTTATTTAAAATGCATTAAAAAGAAGTAATCTGTTCGCGTGAATAAATTTTTTTGAGTGCTGAAAAAGTTATAAACAAAAAACCGCAAACATTTTCGCTAGTAAATTTTTAAAATTTTTGGAGTTTTCGGGCATGCGACCACACATTTTCAAGTAACTTTTCCGTGCTGAGTCCGAATTTGGTTTCCAATTTTTTCCAGCACATCTGGTTTTTGAGCAAATGGATGTCAAAGTTACCAAAAACCTTTTGAGTTGTTTTTACACACTTTTACCTCGACTTAATGAAAAATGACGACACACATTTTTCAATCATCACGGTAATTTTATTCGAAAATGCATAGTCGCGCTATATTTCCATTATTGATTATAAAGCTGGTTTCACACGACATGTATTTGTCATGTGACATGTCACTTTAAGGACCCATATGTAATTCTGTATGTCTGTCAAAATGAGCAAATACATAAGGTTTATAATTTTTGCGTTTAAACGTACATGACATTTGTTGATTTTAACAGCTTTTATAAAATTTTTCCAGTTTTTACTTTGGTTTTTTTTTGCCGACAGTTTCTTTTTTGTTTTACCAAAAACAGCTGATTACATTTGGTTTGTCACGTCAAAATAGAACACGCTCTATTTAAAATATTGTCATATGACTTTTGCATATGGGTTTTACACATGCAAGGTTTGAAAGGGTTCACACGGCATGTATAAATTTTATAATGTAAAACGTGACAGGTCACATGACAAATACATGTCGTGTGAAACCAGCTTAAGTAATGTTGTTTTTTAATTTTTCCATCCGTCCGTCCGTCCGTCTGTCTCTCTATGTATTCTTGTGCGTACGCTACAGGTCGCAAATATTAAGATTTTTTGATAAAATTTGGTAGACCGATTTATATCGGCCCAAGGACGAAGTCTATTGATTTTGGTTTAAATCGGTCCATGTTTGGGCTTTTGCCCATATAAATTTCCCTTAAAACTGCAGCACAAAATTGAATGGCATATCCACGGTTTAAAAAATTATGGGATCAAATATGTCTTGCTTGAATGGTACATATCTTCATTACTATTATTATCTGAAAGTGCTAAACGGATCGGACGAATTTCGTATTCTCTACAACATACATATCTTTCTAAAAAATTTGCTAAAAGGTTAAATTCAAATTGAAGGCACATCCACAGTTTTAAGAATTATGGAATCCAATCTATCTGGAACGGTAGATCTTATCATCGCTGTCATTATGTGAAAGTGCTAAAAAGATCGGATTTTATTTTTAGGCTTTACATCAATTTTCGCTGTACAATACGCTAAAAATCCAACTTTAAATTGACTAGCACATCCATAAAAGAATTAATGGCTGAAATCTGGTTTATATGATATATATCGCAATTAATATTGTTGTGTGTAAGTGATAAAAGGATCGGATTATCCGTTTGGTTTCTACATCACTTTTAGCTCCAAAAATCTATGAAAAGCTACAAAATTTAACCTAAAATGGGTCTGGACACCAAACTAATAGTACGATCCATTTAGCACTTACACCCAATAATATTATCACCGATATATACCGATCACGCAGGACTGCAACTAAATATTTCTCAAACAGCGGATGTGCCTTTCAAAAAATTTCAAATTTCAAGTTGTTGGCCCATAGAGGTGAAGAGATTATTATTGTCATATTTACTTCATTTTTGAAGGCACACTTATTAATTTGATCTCAGTTTTTTTGCTTACTCGTCAGTTCTATGTCAGTATCAAAAAAATTTTAATTGCATTGAGGCTGAAAGCGCAAAAATTAAAAATGTCTGAAATTACTCTTTATTAAAAAAACAGAGTTACAGATTTTATAGAACTACCATTTGTTGCTAATTGACGGCACCTATTTTTTTCAACAAATGGCAGATTTTTTTACATCATAGTTATTATCTACCAAAGGTTTTGGGCGATTTCCTTTTATGCTGAAAAAGTTATAACCAAAAGAGTTGAAAAACTCTTGAAAGTTACAAGCAAAATTAGGGTAAATTAGGGTAGTTTTTAATTGAGTAGAGCACATTAGCAGTATAAATATTAAAATTTAAGATGTTCGCCTGATTAAATTCGTTGCCTCGAAAATGCTGATACCATCAAAAATATTATATATTGTTATTAAAATGGTTTAAATCCTGAGTAACATGGACTCGCCCGGTTCCTTAGATTTGCCCATATATAAAAATTACTTCCGTTTAAAGACATTTTTCGGGTCAGAAAAAAATTTCAGATTCAGAGGTAGTTGATTTCAAAGCCGAACAA
Source organism: Leucophora obtusa (assembly GCA_949987735.1). Classification (NCBI taxonomy): domain Eukaryota; kingdom Metazoa; phylum Arthropoda; class Insecta; order Diptera; family Anthomyiidae; genus Leucophora; species Leucophora obtusa. The sequence continues at coordinate 63,937,867 of OX465295.1, forward strand.
CTCTGACCAGGAATAATCTTTCAAATACCGATGCTGAAATGTGTGGTATGACAATCTGTACATTTCTGGTAGATCTCGATCTCGAAATGTAATTAATGTAAATTATTCCTATTTTTTCCTTCTTTATTGGAAGAAATCATAATTTTTGCAGTTTTAGAATTTTTGTGATTTTCGGTCATTCACTGTGTCCAGAAACAATAACCAAAGTGGATAAGATAAACACAGAATGAATATTTGACATTTTTTGTTTACAAAACTCTTAACAGAAGTCCTTCCCTGTTTAAAGTAACGGTATTATGCATTTTTAAAACGAGGCCTTTTGATGTCGTCATATGACGACGCTAGGATAATATGGATTAAACCATATATTTGGCGTTGAAAATCTAAGGAGTGAGATCATAAAAATGTTAACACACATAAAGTTAAATAAAAAACAAACCACTGAATTATTTTAAGACTTCAAACAAAATTTTTATAAAATGAAATTTAATACAACATCAAACAAAAAACAGCATGGAATTCTAACCACTACGAACAAAGTTATCCACTTTTTCCGGAAACACTCCTTTAAGGCTTTTCTTGTAGTTTCTGTCACCTTTTTAGAGCAGGTGGTCCAGCTGCGTTTGAAATCTTGTATGTCCTGGGAGACCTTTTTTGTGCCCTTTAATTCTCTTTTAACAAGAGCCCAATATCTCTCCACTGGCCTGAGCTCCGGGCAGTTTGGTGGATTTGCCTCTCTTGGTACAAAAACCACATTATTACTATTATACCACTCCAGCGCTTTCTTGCTGTAGTGACAAGATGCTAAATCAGCCCTAAAGTAAGTGGATACATTGTGCTGACTCAAAAATGGAAGAAGTCATTCTGCAAACACTCCTTGATATAAATTTCGCTGTTTATAGAGCCAGATGTCACAAATGACTAGCTTATTTGGCTGCAGCTACATGTGGCTTGCCATACTAAGAATTTTTTAGGAAATTTCGTTTGCTCTTTCGACCTAAATTCTTCCGCAACATTTCCTCGAACATCGGAAACATAAAATTCTTGACCATGGAGCTGCGAAAAATCAGCCAGGACATAAGTTTCGTCGTCCATTGCACAACAGTTGTATTTTTGAATAAAATTTGATTTCAATTTTCCAGCTCTGGTTTTGGCCTCCAAATTTTTAAAAGCGTTTCTATCGGAAACTTTGCCTTACGTTTCACTTTACGTACAAAAAAGTCCGAGCATTGGGCTAACCGAGCTGTTTTTCTGCCAGATGTGTTAGGAGCTCTCTTAAGAATGCTTTTAACTTTATATGCCTTACTGATGTTACGATAACCAGTCGTTGTTCCTGTTCCCTGCTTCCTTTCAATTGTTAGGTGTTCCAGATACATTTTTACCACTTTTGAAACTGTTTGGCGGCATACATTAGTCTCTTTTGCAATTTTTTTGTATGTCCATGTTTGGTTTTGTTGAAAATATTTAATTATTTTTTAACGCACTTTTCTTCATCTTTCATTGTGTAAAAAATTGCAAATTAAAACTCATGAGTAAATTAATTTATTAACTGACATATTTTTAAAATGTAAATTGTCGAAAAAAAAATATGCGAAGCTTTAAACCAAAGTTATAGGCAAAAATGTGTGTTAACATTTTTATGATCTCACTCCTTACTATGGAGCAAATATTAAAATTTTAATTTATCGCTTTATTTAGGCGATATAGCACAACAAAGGTTGAAAACATATCTTGAAACCCAGTAGTCAAATAATTTCGGGTTTTGCTGCAAATAACACTATCAATAAAATAAAATTACGTACCGAAAATTGTGGATTAATTTTTGTTATTTCAAAAGTTATGGCGATATTCGCTTTTTGAAAATTACGAAATTTGGCGAATTTGACACTACACATCAATAAATTTTGTCGAAATTAGTTCTGCTCACTACTCTCTGAGTATATAATCTGTGTTTAATTTCAAGAAAATCTGTTGGCTAGATTTTGAGTTAGAGATATATTTGTAAAACGTATCCTGGCGTTATCCTGTGAGTCCTGGAGAAAAATTTTCTACTGATTTTACAATTAGAGACTCTAAACTAACTTTATTATTATCGGTAATGTACGCCAGATCGTAAATGTATTTTTGGCAATTTTTCAAATATTTTTTTTTTGTTTTAAAAAGTTAATTTTTTTTAATTTTCTAAATTTTTACTTTACAGGATTCTCGCTTGAAACCTGTTCCTTATACAAAAAAAGTTTAAAGGCAAAAAAGTAGGTAGTAAAGTTTTCTATGGATAAAATATAACTTGTTTAATAACACATTCTTATTTAACCAAAAACAATTTAAAATCTGAAGAACCGCCTTTTGGCGGCCTTGGGCATTAGAGGGTTAATATATCTTCGTATTTGCTACCTGTAGCGTGCGAAAAACAACATTTAGGGGTGACCTTTATACGGGCACATAGTCCGATTTCTATGAAAATCGGGTTATACCGCTTATACTCAGTCGTCGGCGTTAACAGGTGCATCATGCCCAAGGTGAACTGTGAGTAAGGTTTGCATTTGAAAATAAATGTTCGTGTGTCATGTGATTCACGCGTGACCGTAAGTAATAATTACTATACTTACGTGATTTGTGCGTGAGTATTAATAACTCTATTCACGTGATTCGCGTTGAGTTTAGTTTTTCACCATAAATTTTTATTAATTTTTACAGTATTTCGTGAGAATTTCATGATCATCGGTTTTCTATACTCACGTTGGCGTGAGCGTCATTAGTAAACATTTTTCGTGCGTGATTAAAAATCACTCACGTGCCCATTTCTGGTCCGTACGCTAATACATACATTTATTTTGGTCCGTTATAGATACATAAATGGATAGGAAATATTTAAGTGCCTTATTTGGCCTTATTATTGTTGCTCACACTTAACATGAGCACGAAAAAGAGACAACCTATTTTTGTCTACAATCTGACAGTTGCCCTTACATTAGTTGACAACTAGATTAAATACGAGGGCACTACGCACCGCGACCAATATAGATCTTTTGTGCTGCCTAGAGTTCCGTAGAGACTCAGGCTACCAGTAAAACCAATAATCCCATTAGAATTTAGAAGATGACACGAAACGGTCACCCAGAAAACTGAGTCTCCTGTCACACAGTCTCGGACATTCGCAGAGAATATGCTCCGCTGTCTCACTTTCCAGCTCACAAAACCTGCAAACATCAGTGTCTAACCGGCCCTGTTTGTGAAACTGGTTAAGTATCCCGTCAGGGTCCTAACGTTATCCCTGTCGAGTGACAGGGATAACGTTTCCCTAGCGTACCCCCTAGGTATCCCGAAGAATGGTTCCGGGCCGATGAAGGGTCGGCGGGCTCCACAATTGGCTAGACAATCAGCCCTTTCGTTATCCTCATGCCCTTCATGACTAGGAATCCATCCCAGTGCAAGGGAGTTGTTCCAACCGAGTTTTTTGAGAATTCCCATACACTCCATGATCAGAGCAGATGATGCCGCGTAAGCTCCTAGAGCTAAGGAGCTTACGGAGTATCATAAGCTCCTAGAGGCTTTAGCGTTAGTTAACACCTAACATGACCAATGTTAAAATTTATATGGGATTTCGTAACATGCATAAAAATAAAACGAGCCTCTATGACGATATAATCCAATAGTCCAAAACTTGTTTCCAAAATAATGCGTACAAAAAAAATTAAACGAAATTACTTTGTCCCTTAACTTATTGCTATAAGTGTATATTAGAAGAGCATAGGGGAGAGGATAAATTTTTAATTAAAATAACTTTAAATTTGTTTTACTTACTCATACATGAGCATATTATGCCCATGAATACATAATAAGCTTTTAATCACGTAAATAGCGCTGCGTATTAAATATCATGCATATTATTGTTAAAAAAATATTAAAAACATTTTAATATTACAAACAAAAAGAGTTAACTGAAATATGCATGTTTTGGGATAGTTTGCATTTTAAATGCAAACAACTGCATTAAATATTAAACCAAAATAATTAAACAATAGGGGCGTTGCTTCAAAGTCTCTGTCTATAAACTGTCGGGCTGGTTAAATGGCTATTCATCCATTGTTGAGTTATTTTTCTTCAACAGAGTTATTGTTGCAGTTATTTAAAACATTTAGCATTTTAAAAATACATAACATCTCGTTTTAAACTTTTTATATTTCTGTTGCATCAATCTTACCTAAATTTTGGGGAATCCTTCAGACATTCCTCAAACTCTATTGTGGTTTTCATGTTTGTGCCACTTTTAAAATAATTACACTCCGTCGTTTAACCCGTTTTTAACTTCTTCGCGTTAGAGCGTGTTTATTGTATGACTATACGTTTTTCACTAAACAAAAAAAATAGCGGAAGCAGCAGAAAGATTCCTTTATATTCACAATTTTTATCTTCGGTATTAATTTTCAGCTGTTGCGCTTAATATCCTTTTTCCGTGTCCTTTTATTACAATTCTTTTGTCTGTTCCTTGCTATTTTTTCACACCCTTTTGTATTTACTTTCCGTATTTTAACACGTATTTTATTTAACCTTTTGCTTGACCATGATTTTTTAACTACCACTTTAAACTTTATAAAACTTTTTATTGCAATTTGTTTATAATTTATTTTATTAATTTATAAACATATTTTAACATTTAAATACAGAAAATATGACTTATTTTCTTCACAAAACTATATACCGATCGAACAAATAAATAGCAACTATCCCAACAAACAGACAACGTACTCACTTTCTCCACCACAGTTGTAAAAAGTGGTTTTTAAATTAGGGAGATTTTGTTTGAAATAGTATTGATAAATTTAAATCGTTGGATTGCAACCGAAACGATGCGGTTATCGGTAAGGGTAACGCTATTTGAGATTATTTCGTTAACGGTATTTTAAGGGTAACGCTATTTCATTTATTTCGGTATCGGTATTTTAAGGTTAACGGTGTTTTTATTAATTCGGTAACGGTATTTTATGGTTAGCGATATTTCAGTAATTTCGGTAACGGTATTTTGAGGATAACGGTAATCAGTTATTTCGATGCATCCCGCTAAAAAAAACAGAACCAATTTACCAACTTAAAGTACGAAAAATACTCAATAACCACATGCAATTACCAAAAGCAGAAAATTAATAATAATGGTAACGGTATGTTAAGGTCATCGATATTTCATTTGTTTCGGTAACGGTATTTTAAGGATAACGGTATTTCAGTTATTTCGGTAACGGTATTTTAAGAATAATGGTATTTCGGTTATTACGGTAACGGTATTTTAGGGATAACGGTAGTCAGTTGAAAGGGTTTTGAATCTATAACGGTATTTAAGCGGTATTGCCTGCCAACCCTGATTAAAAATTGTAAATTTTTTTTATAAAAAATTCGTCTTTTGAACAAAAAAAAAAGGAACATGTTGAGTTTACAGGCAAAGCTCCGATTTTTTTTTTGTTCCAATAGTACTTTTTGGGCAGAATAGAAAAAAAATTAAAAATGGATTTGGACAATATGGGTACACGCAAAAAATAAAAAGGGGGAAATCACATAAAATAAGGGTATAAGTTACCTAATTTTAGTATGTATTATATCTCTACCCAAGTTTTGGGTATAACTTACATATATAATATGCTTGGTATAAAATTAGAATATAAAAACTACCAATTACTACTAAAAAAAAAACTTGGTAAATATTTCTTATTCTGTTTTTGGAATTATTAGCACTAATTTATTAAACTTAAACCATATTTTATTTATTAATTTACGTTAAATTATTTAGCTCTTTCCTTCTCCCTTATTAAAACAATTTGATTTATTTAATTATTTATTTTATAATTAAAAATTGCAATTTTTTGTAAAAAGTAGTCCTTGTTCGTAACTTGCACGGATATATTTTGGAATCCTCATATCCTTGCCTTTATATTGACATATTATAATTTTTGGTACATCTCCTACCGGAGGCAGAATCTGATCCAGAGCATTTTTTTTGCCACAACCTAAAATTTTTTAAAAATTGCCATTTTTTGTAAAAAGTAGTCCTTCTTCGTAACTTGCACGGAAATATTTCGGAATCCTCATATTCTTGCCTTTAATTCGACATATTGTAATTTTTGGTACATCTCCCACCGGAGGCACAATCTGCTCCAAAGCATTTCTGGTGCCATAACCTAAAATTATTTAAAAATTGAAATTTTTTGTAAAAAGTAGTCCTTGTTCGTAAATTGCACGGAAATATTTGGAATATTTTTGAATTTTTGGTACATCTCCTACCGGAGGCAGAATCTGCTCCAAAGCATTTCTGGTGCCAGAACCTAAAATTTTTTAAAAATTGCAATTTTTTGTAAAAAGAAGTCTTTGTTGGTAAGATGCACGGAAATATTTTCGAATCGTCATATCCTTGCCTTTAATTCGACATATTATAATTTTTGGTACATTTCCTACCGGAGGCAGAATCTGCTCCAAAGCATTTCTGGTGCCATAACCTAAAATTTTTGAAAAATTGCAATTTTTTGTAAAAGGTAGTCCTTGTTAAGCAATTGAGCATTTCAACTGTGGTGTAACGACGTACGTAACGTAACGATTTCATTTTCATTTTATTTGTATTTACCAACACTATCATTTAAATTTACTTTACTAAGGCTTATTAAAACTTATATTATATTACAAAGAACTTAAACTTTAATTTTATCTATCACGAACACGAAGCGTCTGTTCGAGAATTATTATTCAAAAATTTAAGTATAAAAAACGAGGAACTTGGTAAAATGATTCTAGTTTACTCACATTATATTCGAAAAAACTTTATTGAAATGCTAATAATTATTTGGCAAAGATTTTTTTTGTGTGTAGGTTTTTTTTGTTAATACTTTTTTAATACAACTTTTCCATGTAAATAGTTCAGTGCTGCCAAGTTCGTCATGAAAAAAACTAATTCAGTGTGCTGCCAGACAATTTTTTGATTTCCCCTAACTATTAAAAAATTATTCCTACTAAAAAACTTTGGCATCGAATCTACTAAAAATGTTAGTTAAAACTCAAAATAAGGAAAAAACAAACGCGGAATATATTCAAATAATACAATTTGAGATATCTGTTTGTATTTTTTCTTTTGTTGTTTGTTATTATTTAAATTTAAATAAAAAAAGAAAATTGTCAATTTTTTTTACAAAGTGTCTAGTCATAACGATTTTTTTATAACTTATTTTTTTGGTGATGCCATACCCCTGGTTATAATTGCTATAAAAAGTGAAATAACCGCCCCAGTCGGAAACAAGATTATTCAATTTTTAGTTAAGGGACAACTTTATGGCTGTTTTTGGATTTTTCGTTCACAGGAAGCAAAGTTTAATTAATTGTTTTGTTCATCTATCAAACACATTTTAACTGGTTTTTATTTAAATTTAGTTTATTTTATTCAATTTTAATTTTTTTATTTTTCTTGTGTCTTCTTCTGCTTCAAACTTGCCATTCAACACCAATTGTTATCAAACTAATCGTGTTTAACAACGTGTTTAAAAATTAAGCACGATAATTTAGCGTTTTAAGGGTAGAAGAAATGTATTGTAAAACGTCTCATTTAAACATTTTTACCGCTTAAACACGTCAAATCGAGTTAAACACGTGTATGTGAATCCGCATTAGACGGTAAGTTAAATGAAATTTATGTGTTTTAAATATGGTTTTTGTAAGCAAATGCAATTAAGAAATAAATATTTAGGGACACATTTAGTTGTTGGCAGCAAAGTGTGCGAACTTGCATTGTGTGCAAAACACCATCATGAAAATAATCGGTTAAACCTTAACTAATTTATTGTTTCTTTTAATATAGATATTGCATTTTATTATTGGCCACTTTTGTTTTGTATGTATGCTTTTTGGCAAGTAAAAACTAGCAAGGGCCAATTAATTCCTTTAAGGCAAAAATTAGGTAGTTTTTACTCAACCTAAATGCAGTATTAGTGTAAACATTTGTCGTTTATGCCGAAATTTTTCTTATTCCTTTTTGCAAATTCGTAAATATTATTGTTTTTATTGTTGTCAAAAAAGACAAGGGCAACCGAAAACACACCGATGTAGCTAACCTTTTATAATTAAACAATGTTTAAAACTAATTAATAATTTATTAAATATATCGGCTTCAGCCGACTACTAACCGACGCCGAAAATTTTTTTAGATAGCCACCGCGTAAACTACAACTTGCGACAACTTGCATCTCTGAGTCTAATTTTACAAGATAATTGCAAATTCTTCTTTCTTTCTCTTACATTGTAAACGGACGTTGAACGCAGCCGATTAAAAATAAAGAAAGCGAAATAAAAAAATATTACTAAAATAGTTTTATTTAAAGAAGTTATTAATAAATAAAACAAGAGATAAAATTGTTAAGTAAATAAAACTATTAAAAAACAGGTGCATAAATAGCACAAAAAAGGAAAACGAATAGACAAAAGTACACAAGAGAGTAAAAGCCAAGAAGAACAAAAAAGGGAGGCGTATATATAATGCAAAAAAAGTTCAATTGAGATGGATGCATAAATTATAACTTATTTAATCCAAATGAAATTAAATAAACAAAGTACGTACACAGTAATAATTTGAAGAAAAGCGATCAAGTGATACACAATTAGCAAAAATTTCTCGAATTGAAAACTTATTTTTACAAAGGATTATGTGAGGAATTTGTTGAAGTTGGATAAACGAATGAATGAAAAACAACATACATATCATTTAGGTTCTGTTTGTTCTTTGTTTCCAATAGCTTTTTGGTTGACCATTATTCAACACGGCTAATGTACGTATTTTGGTTTTTAGGCCACTCAAGTTCAATTACCTTTAAATTATTACATAGCATTAAAAATAATTGCATTTAAATTTTATAATAACCATTATAGAATACCAGAAGTGGAAAGTTCATTAAACCGTGCTTTTGTGTATGTGTAGCAATTACTCTGTTAATAGAAGTGGAGGTTTCAATTTTCTATAGCATATCGTCGTCGTCATGTGGAAGTGTCATAAGTGCGGAAAACCCGTATACTTTGGTATTTGTTTTAACCTCACTTTCTACAGAATCCATCCAAATTTAACGATTTTTCTTAATTTTCTTTTTAGCGGAACGCAAACAATCTTTGGGCTATGATTGGCATCCCGAATGTTTGCGATGTGAAGAATGTGGTAAACGTTTAAATCCTGGACAACATGCAGAGGTGTGTTAAATTGCAAATATCTTTTTTCCGAGTCTAAAATATAATTTGTATTTCAGCATAAAGGTGTGCCTTACTGTCATGTACCATGTTATGGTGCTCTCTTTGGGCCCCAATTATTTGGCCATGGTACTCGTGTAGAATCTCATAAAAGTTTCGGTAATAAAGCTTTACAAAAACCAGGTCAACAAAATGGCCCTTCTTTTCCTAGAGATCATATGGAATCAAAAGTTAAGGTAAACAAAAAAAATATATAGTACCTACCCGGGTAAAAATTTCAATATGGTGTCTTATATAATTATATCTTATCTGATAAGTTCCCATATACAACCACACACAATTTGATCCGAAAAATGGGTCATCTACATGTGTCTAATTATATCAAATTGATATAATTTGGTACAATTTGATCCGAGATTTGTCCATATCCAGGATATCAAATTATATATACTGCCATATAAATATATCTGACTTTATATAATTAAACCAGATAGTAGGTAGGCTTTTTATGACTGGAAGTTATGCTTAACACCTATTAAGTTGACAATTGAAATTTTAAAGGCCCAAATTTTAGAAACAATAACCCAATGTTTAAAAATTTTTCTACAAAAATTGGTTGTTTTATAAAAATGCATTTGAATGCTTTTGTCTTAGGAAACGTACGCATAACATTTTTAATATGAAATTATATATAAAAAAATAACTTAATTTGTTTATGGAGCCTTATATGGTTATATGTGAAGCCATGTTAATTTAAATCTTAATTTACAGATAACTAAAATTTATGTTGAACTATATATTAGTTTGTATAGGATTATATATAAAGTTATATAAAATTACAAAAAAATATTTTTAGTATGGCGTCACATACATTTTTATGTAACTTTGCATGTAACCATATATAATCATATCGATCACTACATATATTTTTATTAATTTCATATGGCTTATGTAGTTATATATGGAGTAAGATTTGGGGACATATACTAGTATCAATTACCATATAAAAAATTTGTTCAAAAAATAATATCAGATGTAGTTGTATATATTGATATGTGTCTTAATGTGACTCCATTCATAGCCAGATATAGCGCAATCACATTATATATGACCATATATAACTATTTTTACCCGGGTATGATCTAAATAAATTTTTAGAAAAAAGTTTTTAGATTTCGGATATTGGTTCTAAAACTTGGGATAAACTATACAAATTTTTAATTGTTTTTCATATATGTACTTTCAATTGATATAAATTTAGATTATATCGAATACCGTTTTGAAAATATCAGTTCTTGATGCTGTATCGTCATATGACGACGCTATGATAATAAGGGTTAAATAGACCACCAACAATGGAATTTGTAACTATAGTTTGTATACAAAAAACTTTGAATTCAAACAAAAAATTGTTTGAAATCAAATTTCAATTTGTTTGAATTTCAAATTTCAATCAAATTTGTTTGAAAACAAATTTCACTGTTGGTGCCGCCTATGTTTTTTCTGAGTACGTTAGCATAGTCTCTGGTTAGCAATTGTAGTATGTCAGAAACTATCACTTGTATTTTTATAAGTCTGTTTTTTAAATCCATATTGTTTACAAAGGCCATGATGGACAAAACTGTATTTCACAAATAATAAGTTTATTTCACAATTATAAATTTTATTTCAGAAAATTGTAATTTAATTGTATCGACATTTTTTGAATTTCTGTTGCCAATTATTAAAATACGAATTATAATTTCTAAAGCACAACTGATAAATTAAGAAACACAATTGATAATGTTAACGATAGTATTTCGAAGCTAGACCCGGCTTTGGCGATTTTACTATCGTTATACTATGGAATTTTGATATTAAAATGATATCTTTTGGGGCAACGGGTAAGGCTCTTGTCCATAAAAACAAAAAATCATCGTATACGATATTTGTCAACGAAATTACATTTTTTTAATTTGCCATAAAATCGGCGTAAACTGGGTTTTGCTGTTCATTAAATTTTTTTCTCCTCTCCCTACTAAAAAAAAATTATATGACTTTTGATATTAATATCTAATTGTATCATTTATTAGATATTAGAACTAATTTGATACAATTAGATCTAATTTGATACAATTAGATCTAATTTGATGGAATAAGATATGCTTTTATACAATTTTATCCGGATTTTGTCCTCATCCAAATGTATTAAATATAATACTACTATAATAATGTCCAACTAGATGTAATGGTAGGTATATAATTCGATACAATTATACATTCATAAGAGACATATGTAACTTTATATAGGTCTATATATAATTGGATATTGTAATATGTTGTACTATATATTGTGCAATATATAACAAGATATATTTATATATTTACCCCTCAATTCATAAATGCTTTGTAAAGTTATAGCAGGTTTACAAAACGTCATTTTCATACAAAATTTTTTCAATAAACCTCCTATAATTTTACAAAGCGTTTATGAATTTAGGGGTTAGGATATAATTTCGTAAAATTTTATATAATTATATCTTGGTATATATGTTCCAATATATAGTAATACAAAATTTTTTATGATAATTAATGACTATATCAAAACCTTTTTACTTGGGCTGTTAAATATCTAAATTTTAGCGAAATCGGTATGTGAATCCGGAGATACCTTTCTTGTTAGTATTTTATAAAATAAAACTTTTAAATTTTGCTTTTATTCTTTCTTTAAAGGTCTACAATCAATTTTATGATAATAAAAGTATGGAAGTACGTAGTAGAGAAGTTAATAATCGTTTAATACTCGAAGGTGCATTACGTGTTTATTGGGGAGTACAAGGTGTTATACATCTTAAAGAAGATGATGATCAAAGAACATTTGTAGTGCGTAAACGTAATTCTTGTCGCGTATCTAAAGCAGAAAATGTAAGTTTTCATTGAAAGTTTAAAAAAAAACTATGGGTGCGTTCGGCAGATACACTTTAATAATCAACAGTTCTACAACAGTTGTACAACTATCTGCAGAAGCGCTGTCATATTTTGGTAGTGTAAAAAATGTTTGCTACTTTTGATCAATTAGTGATACATTTGTTGTTATTGTTGATTTTAAAAATATTTTTTTTTAATAATGACAAATAAAAACATACAAATATAAATCAAAAACAAAAATTTAAAGAATCTAAAGGAAAATATAGAAAAATTCTATTTAAAAACAAAACAAAGAAAACATCGTTCAGCAGAGTTACTAATCACAAAGCGCTACAAGTCACCGGTATCAGTTTAAGGTTTCTCTGCTGAATGCTACCTATATTAAAAAAAAAAAAACTTTTTATAAATAAAAACCAAACCTTAAGCTCAAGAAAATAGTAGAGTTAAAAAATATATTTGTTTAATTTATTTGAAACCTTTTCCTAAAGGATGCTTCTGATAAAGAAAATAATGATGCCACTGAATCATACGAAGCTGCTACAACAACTAGTGATCAAGTTGATGCCATATCAACGGATGTATCATTGAGTGAAAGTATGACATTTGATTCATGTAGTCTTAATGAATATCCAGAATTGCCAACCACTCCAGAGGAGGTATCTGCTCAAACTACAGGTTCAAGTGCCACTACACAAACATTAACAAATGGTCAACATGAAGAGGATTCGTCTTCGACCACCACTACTCTATGTGATGAACAAACATCGAATCTTACCGCAACAACAATAAGCGCAGCAAATGGTGCTAGTTCAACATTGCCTTCTAAATTAGATAAATTGGAAAAGGTAGATTGGGATGAAATAGATGATTTGCTACAAGTAGAACGACATTTCAGTGAAAAGGATAAAGTGTATGAAACAATGCCCGTGCGTTTGCCCTCGGCCTCACCACACAATTCCTCATCATCTACTCCCACATCGGAAAGTTCTAAAACTATATCGAACCAAAATAGTACCGATTCTACTAATATCGAAGATGCTTCTGCTTCCAAAACATCTTCCTCTTCTACAACAACCTCGTCTCCTTCCCATGCATCTTCCACAAACACGACTACTTCATCGGATAATTTCTTAACAGCCACTGCCTCCTTAAATACAACCACTACTACAGAAACAACCACAAATGCCAATACCACCACCTCTACTACAGTAGATAATTATGAAACCTCCGATGATGCCACTTTAAAACCAATGGATTTTGAGGATTTTAAACGTAGTGTTCATCAAGATTATGTCAATGGCGCAAATTCTTTTCAAGAACATAATGATGATACACTTAAACGCAATCAACCTATAGATCCATCACGCATACACGATTCCCTAAAACTTTATCCTAGTGCTTCTGGCGATAATCCTATGAGTAAAAGTTTCAATTGTGAACATGCTCTCAGATCTATCGATGCTTCATTTATAAATGATACACTCTCCTTGAAGATAATTGAGGGTGCTTCACCCCAAAAACGTTCCCCATATGTTTTACAAAAAAGTGGTTCTGCGCAGGCGCAACTAATGATAACAAATGGTCGTTTTGAAAAAGGTATCAATCGCTCAAAATCAGGTCCTTCATGCGTTGTCTATTCTTCAAGTGATGACGATGATGATTCCACGTTAAAACAGCGTAGAAGAGATGGTGTTGCTACAGAAGGGGATCATATTTCTGCTACCATACGTAAAAGTGATGTACCACCACGTTTTATACAAATCAAAATGAATTGTTATCCCAAAGATGGTGCCAGTGATTGTGATTCAAGTCGCCAAGATCAAGCACAATCATTAACATCGCAAAGTGGTGCTGCTGCGGGTGATGAACTAACACAAACTGAAGAATTATATACGGCATCATGTGGAGTTACAGGTGTGCATCATAATTCAAATAATCATCAAGATGCAGATGAACAACCTTTACATATAACGGAAGATGGTGTTGTATTAAGAAGGCCACCACGTACTGGTGCTGCGGCCATTAAGAGGCGTAGTGGTAATAGAAGGTAAGTTAATGCTAGAAACAAATATTTATGATTTAATCTATTTAACTATAATTATGTTTTATTAACAGATCCCGTACCAAACTTAAACGTCGTTGTTCCATTAATGGGCATTTCTATAATCGTGAAACATCATTCTTTACACCACCCTATGGTTCACAAATGTCTGTATGGGTAACATCACTGGTGACCACTCACGAAGTTATCAATTTGCTATTGGAAAAGTATCGTGTAGATAGTGCAGCAGAGAATTTCTCGCTATTTATTATACGAGACAATGGAGAGCAAAAACGTCTAAAGGAAAATGATTATCCATTGATAACACGTATTATGCTGGGTCCTCATGAAGATGTAGCTAAACTATTTTTAGTTGATGCTAAGAAAACCGATGAAATAAGGTAACAACTTGCTTAGTTCTGACTTTGAAATATAGAGAAATAATTTTGTTTTCATTTTAGCAATGAAGTTGCTCAATTTTTAAATTTATCATTACCAGAATGTCGAGCAATACTCGAACGTTATGATCAAGAATTAGATCGAGAAGTTACCAAAGTTAAAGAAAAGTAAGTAGGGAACATTAGTTATTAAAATGTAAATAGGACAAAACTTTGTATGAAAACAATACAAAGAATGTTTAAAAAGTACTGAAAAAGCACTTTCTGTAAAAAAGTTACATTTTTAAAAGGTATTTTTTTTATGATGAATGGGGGAAAGTTATATTTATATTTTTTTTATTTTAGATAGTTTTGTTTACAAGATACTTTTTTATAAAAGGTACTTTTTGTAAAAGGTACTTTTTTTATAAAAAATTAATTTTTACAAAAGGTAATTTTTGGAAAAAGTACTTTCTTATAAAATGTACTTTCTTGTAAAAAGTACTTTTTGAAAAAAGTACTTTTTGAAAAAAGTACTTTCTTATAAAAGGTACTTTTTTATAAGAGGTTCTTTTTTATAAAAGGTACTTTTTTATAAAAGGTACTTTTTTATAAAAGGTACTTTTTTATAAAAGGTACTTTTTTATAAAAGGTACTTTTTTATAAAAGTTACTTTTTTATAAAAGATACATTTTTTAAAATGATACTTTTTCGTAAAAGGTGGTTTTGTTAAAAAGGTACTTTTTAGAAGTTACTTTTTTCTAAATGGTACTTTTTATAAAAGGTTCTTCTTTATAAAAGGTACTTTTTATAAAAGGTAGGTACTTTACAAACGCATTTTTCTAAAAAAATGTTTTTTTAAAGGGAACATTTATAAAAAGATGAAAGGTACTTTAAAAAAATTTTTTTTTGGAATAAAATGTATTATTTGGAATAAAATATACTTTTTGATGTAACAATGAAACATTTGTTATGTTGATTTGAATCAATAAAAAGATGTATTTATATACTAAAATTGATATTATTTACTTTTATTTTAGATATGCTGAATTACGACGTCGTATTGTTGGTCGCATGGAATCTCTAAAAGTTCATTTATAAATCTTATAATTTTCTCTGTTTTTGAAAGTTTTTAATATTTATGAAAAAACTCTTTCCATTATAATTGCAACAATTTTTTAAAATAAGTTGCATATTTGTAGCTTAATCAAAATATTTAATATTTTTCCCTTATTTGTCTTATCAATTTTTTTTACCAAAAGCATTTTATGTTTAATGCAGTATTAAAAAAAATCTTTTCTATTTCGAACAATCAAGTGTCATGCTATATTTTATTTTACAATTTCTATTTTTTTCTATTTTATTAACTTTAGTTAATTATTATTGTTGTTTAGTTTACTAACACTCTCATAAACTCTTTGGAACAAAATCAATTAATTGAATCAAAACAATACATTATTTTATTAAAAAAAGTGAATTTCATTTAAACATATGTATGAATGTAACAAAAACAATTGGTCTGAATTTGATAATAGTTAAACAATTTTTTATTTTTTTGTACACGTATTAATGTAAACGTAATTATTATCGTAGTTTTTTATTTTATATGTATACACTAATAAACAGAGAACATGTTTTTAAAAACCAAATAAAAAATCCCTATTAAACCCCAGTGTTTAACAAATAATAAATTACGTGTGTTCTATTTTATGGCAAAATCGCATGGTTGGTAACTAGAATTTTTCTTTTCCCGGACTTTTCGGTTTCCCAGGAAAGTGGTATTCATTTTGAAATTTCTCGGGATTCCCGCTCAAGAATAAATTAAGCCTACTCCACCGTTCGGAGTATGAGAAGTACGGCGGCCAAGCACAGTGACATTATTCAAGCGCACATTTTTAATAATTATTTTTATTATTACAAAAAAAAAACATATTAATTGTGTAATCCACTCAACTAATTTTGAAAACAATTTTTTAATAATTTTTTTTGCGTAAAAAAAAAGTAATATATATAGGTAAAATTACTTTGGTTGACCGGTGGAGAACGCTATACTTTTTTACTCGGTGGCTTTTTGGCTACATCCTGGTTTACATGGTCTTTGGTACATTCTGGTTTACATGGTCATTGCCTTATCTACTATTTCCTAGTTTTGGTGATACGAATTCTCAAATTATAATCAATTTTCTTTTGAAAGTGACTTCAAATACTGGAAAATACACAGCAAAAACATGGTAATGACAGGTCATTACTATACGGATTACCAAGTAATGATAGGTCATTACTTTTTGCATTACTTTAAAATACAAAATAATGACTTACTGATAATAAGTTATAGAAGTACTGATTTAGTCTTTTTTATATTATTTTATTTATTGAATCTTTTCAAACATTTTCAGCAGAATCGAAGAATTCTTGAATAAATATTTATCAAAACATACCTTAAACCTATGCCTTAAACCTTTTCTTATTTAAAAAACACCAGAACACACCTTAAATTTAAATGAACATCAGTGATGAAAGGAAAAACACATCATACAATTTAAAGTTTTCAATTCTTATTACCTATTGTACAGAGAATACATATTCGTAATTACACTCAGAAAAGTTCTGCAGTTACTACATGACAGTTATTTGTGTAGTAATGCGGTTGTAGTTATTTTAACTACAATTGCAGTTAATTTACTTAGAGCAAAATATTTCAATGTTTT
Organism: Leucophora obtusa; assembly: GCA_949987735.1. Taxonomy (NCBI): domain Eukaryota; kingdom Metazoa; phylum Arthropoda; class Insecta; order Diptera; family Anthomyiidae; genus Leucophora; species Leucophora obtusa. The sequence goes on from OX465295.1 coordinate 63,955,104, forward strand.
TGACAGTTATTTTTTCAAACTAACTAGTTATTTTGAATTTTTTTTACAAATACTTATATTTTCAAGTGTGTGTGCACACACACGAAGCAATCAGGAGCATGTGTATGACGCGCTTGTTTAGAAATTTCTAGTGAAAGAATATGAGTAGAACATGTTTTCTCTTGTCTTAATCATAAGACAACGCCAAAGAGTGAGGACGCGTAATACGGAAAAGTTTATATATTTTTTATTAAGTTATTAAAATAATAAGGTAAGTTTTATAATATAAATTTATTTACGCGATTATTAAAAATTATTGTATTTATATTCTTTCAGTTCTTTTATATTCTCATCTCTTTCTACCTGGAGAAAAAAAGGAAGCCAAACAACGCCATATTTCATCCCTCACAGACGGACATCTACAACAATATCTTACTAGTGAAAAATAAAAGTGACATTAGTGTAAATTTTGATTTCTCAATTTTAAATAGAATAAAATTAAGTTAGGAGTGTTTACATAAATTTGTTTTTTATTAAATTAATAATTTTTAAAATAATTTTTATTTATGTTTTTTTAACTACATTTGCAGTTGTTTGTACAGTTTTACAATAATTTGCATGTATGTTGTTTCAATTGCATTTGTAGTTGTTTTTACTACATTTGTCAGTTGATTTTTAACAGTTCATATTGCAGTTAATTTAACTGCAAATGTAGTCTACACCTTTTTAAGTGCAAATGCAGTTATTTTAACTGTCATTTGCAGTTGATTTTACCTACATAATTCCCTGAGTGTACATATAACCGAATTTCTTGCCAATGATTTGGTTGCAATAAAATGTATTCTTGGTCAACTGAAATAAAGGGTTGTTCAACAGGGATGCTACAAAAGTAGAAAGACAGGGACAGCAAACGACGCCATATTTCTTGCCGCTCTTTTGGCATTTCTCTTCAGTAAGCTTTGCCATTTCATGATGGAAAGATATGCGAGCCAACAACGAGTCGAAATTATTAAAATTTACTACCGAAATTCGGAGTCATTGGCCTCAACGTTAAGAGCGCTACGTCCAATTTACGGTCGTCATAATCGTCCTAGCAGATCAACAATTAAGCGTGGGGCTACGTCAAATCTATGGTCTATGCCAACAAGCCAGCGACGATTGATGAACTTTGTACGAATATCGAACGTGAAATTGCAGCAGTATCGGCCGATTTATGCTTGAAAACCGTCGAAAATTGGGTTCAGCGTCTGGACTTCTGCAAGCGTGCCCATGGTGGCCATGCAAAAGAGATCGATTTCCATACATAATGGCATCGAACGTACTTTCACAGGAATAGGAATTTCATTGATATCCAAAACCGTTTTTGTTTTATTTAAACTTTTTTACTTTTGTAGCACTCTTATTGAAAAACCCTTTATAATCCAAACTAAATTCTGTAATTTTGTCGCCACAACCAAAAATATCGGAGCTGCAATGGAACTATGCTGTGAAAAAAAAACTGTTTGATACAATAAATTTCTTTTCGCTGTGTGATAAATGCAGAATTCTGTTTTCCTTAAAATATTTTGAGAACTCAAAATCGTCACTTCTTCAGTTTCTTCAATCGATTTTGAGGTTATAAATGTGTTTTGTATTGTACCTATATAAAAAACGTGGTTTTTGGGTCATTTGAAATCATTGTGGGACATTTTTATTATTAAAGGTGTTAGAATTCTTCAAATACCTTATCTTTGTAATCTTTACTTTTTAAAAAAAGAATTTTAGAAAAAAATTCCCGGGAATTCCCGCTTCATTTCCCGAGATTCCGGGAGTGAAAACAGGTCGAAAATTCTCGAGAAATCCCGTCCCGGGAATGGCAGTGAAAAACTCTATTGGTAACCGAAATGCGGTTATCAGTATTTTATTTTTATAAATTGATATTTTCAAATAGAGCTTAACATTTTTTATTTTGATGGCGCAATGTAAAAGGCTCTTCTAGTTTTTAATATTAAAAAAGTCAGTTCTTTGTGCATTTATTGCTAAAAAGTTAAGAAAATACATTAATTTTGCATTAAACGATTAATCGATTAATCGCCAATTTTCTCAATTAATCGACCCGAATAACCGGTTAATTAATTTTAGTGATTTTTCGAATAATAATAATAATAAAGTCGTTTAGACTTTTTTCGTAACAGATAAACGCGCCCATAATTATTAAGTAAATGAATAATATTTACAATATTTGAAATTTTCACCTTAACAAATATATCGAATTATTAGACACGAAAAAACTTTTTTCAAAAACCGTATTAAAAAATAAAAGAAAAAAAAACAAACAAAAAAAATTATAGAATTCATAGTTAAATTAAAAATAGAGATGGCATGATACAAGAAATATGTAAGTTTGAAAAAGGAACAAAATGCAATCTGCAGAGTGGAGTACTCCAGCATTGTGTATCTATCTAGCTTAAAGTTACTCAAGAAGCTGGAATTTCTAAAGTTATGCAAAATGATGACTACTTACATATATAGTTCGAACTATGAATGCCATCAATAAATTATTGTCTAAAATCATACCCTTTATTGAAATTGAAATTTTGAAATTGTCGAAATACTATTTATTTTTCTGTTTTGTGTATTACAGTGGTGTCACAGTATGGGAACGTTTTAGGCTTTATTTTTGTTATGACTTAACAGATAATTACAATATTATTGTTTTAGTTTTCTTTTATTTATAACAAAAAATGTTAAATTTTCTTTAATAAAAACTAATAACGTAGTTGTCCATTTTCAAAATTTTAAAATCGAATAAAGAAAATTGAATGTCATCCCCAAATTACTAAATCGAATAAACTAGAAATCGAATGAATTCCCAAACTTCTTAAGTCGACTGTAAAAAATTCCTAACGATTGAACAAATCGAATGACGTAAATTATTAAAGTCTTCTAAAATTAAATCGAATAAGACCAATTAAGAATTCATACAAATTGTAGTTTAAGAATTCAATCGTTCTGTAGTTAATTAGAATTGAAAATATAATGAAGAATTGAAGCATTTAGAAGCTCTGACATATTCTATGCATCGTACGTATACGTACTATTCAATTGCTGGAATATAAATCATACGCCACATATGAAATATACATAAATAAGTTCTTCCAAAATTTGTTTTTTTCCTTGGCTGCTTTAGGCGATTTGGCTAAAATAGGTTTGGCGTGAATTTCGAAACCCAACTCATGAACAAGAGTAGGTTAAGGCATAAATTATTCCTCGTCGAACGATATAATTAAAATACAGAAATTACATTTCTTGTACCTTTAAGAAGATGTGGCGAATTTCGTTTTTCGGAAAATGTGAAATTGAGCGAAAACGGGCCTTAACTTTGATATACAGTATTGCTCAAAACATTTGGAACTGAGATCGCATTTGAGAATTTGATATCTACGTTACTATTTATTTTTTTTTTGTAGATTTTTCATTTTTAACTGGCTAATTATGGTCAGCTATTTTTTTTATCAGCTTCATTTATTTTTTTTCTTTAACTAATAAGAAAAAAAAACAGATTCCGTTAAATTACAGCAACAAACAATTTATATTTATAGAGATATAGTCGAAATTTAAGTGTTCAAAACATTTGCAACTGTCATTTCTCCTATTTCTACGAAGTGTAATTAACGCAAAGATGCTTGGATATAACGGTAATCGCATTCTTTTTAATTATTTTATATTCTTGTCTTTGCATTTTATTAAATAACTTATTAAAATTACCGTTTTAAAATGATGTTGAAAGGGTAACGTTGAAAAGGTGAAATAATATTTAATAAACGTCTGGGACCACGTACAATTCCTTTTTTAAGTCCAAAATTTTAAAGGATTTTCAAAATGGGCTTTCACAAAAAGAAATTTCTTTGATGAAATATTGTGTTCCCAAATCAATGATCTCTCGCATAGTTAATATTGACAACATCCATACAATTCATATAGGAGGCAACTACTATAAGAAAAAATAGAAAAATATTCGAAATATCCCAAAAGCAGTACTCAGAGAAGCTAAAGCTGAAATTCAGCTTCGTGTCATGCTCTTTTAAATTGGACACAATGGCAAAGGAAAAATATTTTATATAACCTCCGGGGATCAGATGCAAGAGCCAATATTTGGCGACCTTAAGGCGAAAAGTTTAAACTAGTGTTTCCAATTCGGTTAATCGATTAACCGATTCCTCGATTAATCGCCTCTATTTCGGTTAATGTCGAAACAAATAATTTAAAACTCAAATAATTATTCGATCCGAATAATCGGTTAAAACAGGTCGATTAACCGGTTACAATTTTAATATGGAATTTTTCTCTTATTTTTTCTCCAAAACTTCATAATTTTCTTGACTTTGGCTAAAAAATTACAAGAAAAGCTTAGAATAAACATAAAATTAATAAAATACCACCAAATTCTTTTAAAATTGAGTGAAAGAGGTCGTTAAGCCTTTAGATACCTTTTTTTAAGCAAAATAAAGGTATTTCTAAAACTACCCAAAATAAACGAAGTGTCTGGCTGGATCAGCGTCGAAGTGCTCTATAGGCTTTAATCAATACAGTAGGCGATTTTTGATTCTGTTCTTTTAAAAATTAAAGCTAATGTAAACTCTATTTCCATGTCCTTCAAGACAAGGTTGCATTTTTTCAAATATGTGTCCTACAACTATTCTCACATCCCCAAAGAAAGTATAATCGATTCAAAACCACATTCTATAACATGTCCAACTTCACCATTTTCCGTTTTATTTCAAAATTGTTTAAAAATGTATTAAAATTATCCGAATATATTTTAAAATTGTTTAAAAAGTTTCAAAATTGTCCAAAATGATCCAGAAATTTTTTAAATTCTTACAAAAATGTTTTAAAATTGTCCAAAATCACTCAAAATTGTTCAAAAATGTTTTAGAATTATCCAAAAATCTGTCTAAAAAATTAAAATTGTCTAAAAAACTTTGATATTTGTCCAATTGCATTTCAAAATTGTACAAAATGTATTTTAAAATTTTCAAAATGTATTTCAAAATAACAAATATATTTTAATATATTTTATTTGTATTTAAGAAAATTATATTTGAATTTTAAAATTGTTCAAATACATTTCAAAATTATTCACTTGCATTTAAAAATTTTAAATCTGTATTTCAGAATTGTAAAATTGCATTCAAAATAATTCCATTTGTATTTCAAAATTCTCCAAATGTATTTCAGAAATTTCCAAATGTATTTCAGAAATTTCCAAATGTATTTCAGAAATTTCCAAATGTATTTAAAAAGACTCTATTTGTATTCCAAAATTTTCCAAATGTAATTAATAAAATTCCAATTGCATTTCAAATTTTTCCAAATGTATTTCAGAAATTTCTACTTTAATTTTAAAAGCATTTTTACAAACATACATGTTTTCACTTTCATAATGAAAATTTTATAGGAATTATTATGATACTTAAGAGAAAGAGAAATCATGTATGTTTGAAAAAATGCTTTTAAAATAAAAATAGAAATTTCTGAAATACATTTGGAAAAATTTAGAATTTTATTGAATACATAAATACAGAAGGGAATGTTAGCTCAAACTTTGGATAATTTTGTTTATTGTCAATGCCCTTAAAACGGATAAAAGACTGAGAAATTTAACAATAGTTTATGATATTCTTTAGTCTACTATTTTCATTTAACTAATATTTTACTCAAATGGAACTAAATTTTTTTTATTTCTTCAGGGGAGGAGGAAGAACTTTGGATAATAATTTTTATACCCTACACCACTATGTGGTCATTATACCCTACACCACTATGTGGTCAGGGTATTATAAGTTTGTGCTAATGTTTGTAACACCAAAAAATATTGGTCCTAGACCCACCTTATAGTATACCGATCGGCTCAGAATTTTTTTTTATTTCGTTTTAACGATGTCCGTCTGTCCGTCCGTCCGTCTGTCTGTCCATGCATTCTTGTGCGCACTCTACAGGTCGCAAATATTAAGATATTTTGATGAAACTTGGTACACCGACCTACATTGGCCCAATAACGCAGCCTATTGATTTTGGTGAACATCGGTCCATGTTTAGACCTAGTGCCCATATAAGGGTCCTACCAAAATTATATTGTTTATACCGTGCAGGTCGCAAATATTAAGATATTTTGATGAAATATGGTACACCGATTTATGTCGGCCCAAGGACGAAGCCTATTGATTTTGGTTAACATCGGTCCATGTTTAGACCTAGTGCCCATTTAAGGGTCCTACTAAAATTATATTGTTTATACGCTGCAGGTCGTAAATATTAAGATATTTGGATGAAACTTGGTACACCGACTTATGTCGGCCCAAGGACGAAGCCTATTGATTTTGGTGAACATCGGTCCATGTTTAGACCTATTGCCCATATAAGGGTCCTACTAAAATTATATTGTTTATACGCTGCAGGTCGCAAATATTAAGATATTTTGATGAAGTTTGGTACACAGACCTACGTTGGCCCAAGGACGAAGCCTATTGATTTTGGTGAACATTGGTCCATGTTTAGACCTAGTGCCCATATAAGGGTCCTACCAAAATTATATTGTTTATACGCTCCAGGTCGCAAATATTAAGATATTTTGATGAAATATGGTACACCGACTTATGTCGGCCCAAGGACGAAGCCTATTGATTTTGGTGAACATCGGTCGATGTTTAGACCTAGTGCCCATATAAGGGTCCTACTAAAATTATATTGTTTATACGCTGCAGGTCGCAAATATTAAGATATTTTGATGAAATTTGATACACCGACCTATATCAGCCCAAGGACGAAGCCTGTTGATTTTGGTTAACACCGGTCCATGTTTAGACCTAGTGTCCATATAAGGGTCCCCCCAAAATTATATTGTTTATACGCAGCAGGTCGCAAATATTAAGATATTTTGATGAAATTTGGTACACCGACCTATGGCAGCCCAAGGACTAAACCTATTGATTTTGGTTAACACCGGTCCATGTTTAGACCTAGTGCCCATATAAGGGTCCCCCCAAAATTGGCTTGGTTACAAACTGCAGGTCGCAAATATTAAGAAATTTTAATGAAATTTGGTTCGCTGACTCACATTATAGAAAATTTTGACACAAGTCCCATTTTAACCCATTCGAATTTCGGATCCAAACATTAGTTGGGTTTTAACCAGATTGGTGTAGGGTATTGTATAGTCGGCATGCCCGACTTTAACCTTTTTACTCGTTTTAAATGCAATATTATATTTATTGTAGTATTGATTAAATATGCATTCAAAGAAATTTTGTATCCAAAGTTTTACAGATTAAAACAAAAATTCGTAAGAAGTAAAAAATCTACCTTGAGTTATGCTATTTTTAACTTACTAATATTTATAAAAAAATCTCCTAGTTTCAGCAGTTTTTTTTGCCATTTTTAACTAATTTTTAATAGCTTCAGCTATATTTTACATAAATTTTTCTATTATTGTTTTTGTTGGTAAAAAGTTAAGGAAATACATTAATTTTGTTTTAAACGATTAATCGATTAATCGCCAATTTTCTCGAATAACCGACCCGAATAACCGGTTAATCAGTTTTAGTGATTTTTCGAATAATGCAATAACCGGTTAACCGCCTATGTCGAATAATTGGAAACAGTAGTTTAAACCCATGTATAAAACTGACACAATAAAGCATGGAGGATTTGCCCAGTGATATGACAGAAATGACAGAAACAATTTATAGAATACATTGAAAATGACAGTTAAAACAAAGGTATATGCAGTTAAAAAGGCGACAAAGGTATTTACCTTAAAATAACTAAAATTGCTGTTATTTTTAACTGCTGAAAAATAATTAACAAATGCATTAAAAATAATTAACAACAATTTTAAAACAACTGACAAAATGGGCAAACACTGTTTTTTTACAGTTAATTTTTTGGTATTATAAAACAGTGTTGCCAGTTTTTTTCAGACCTTATCCCAAATTTTCAATTTGTAATCCCCAAAAAATCCCCAATTTTTATTTTCTGGAAAAAATTCCTATTCGTTAACTTCTTTTAAAAATAAATGTAAAAATACTATATTTATTTAATTTTTTTCGGTAAGTTATACAGGGTTAAATTCAGAAAAAAAATTTAATAAATATGTTATCCCCAAAAAAATCCCCTAAAATTTAGTGTCATCCAGAAAAAATCTCCAGATCCCCAAACGGTAATTTTTATCCCCATTGACGAAAAGAAATCCCCAATTTGGGGATAAACCCCCTAAACTGACAACACTGTTATAAAAGTACATTTTAAACAGCAAAAAAGCATTTTTTCTCTTTCGAATACAAAAACATTTGTAATTACTTCAGGCTATTTAAAATTTGAAGTAAAAATACTAAACGGTTATCCAGTTATTACGCTTTCATGCATCGGAGATACAATGCAAGTTTCAGGTTTTTATATGCAACTTGGAATATATCAATAATAACAAATATAAACTAAACAAGAATTTTTAGAAATAAACGAATTTTTTTATTTTTTAAATAACTAACAAAAACAACTGTTTAAGCACCGTAAGTTGTTTTTCATGTGGAAAAATTGAACTCGAACTGAAAAGGCCTCAATAGCTAACTTAAATTCTAAAAACCCGAGTAAAAAAGTTTATATATCTTATATATAAGAATATAAAATAATCATATACATAAGTGTTTATATAATCTGATCCGCAAAATGGATCTATAATATTATATCAGATTGTGAGAAGTAAATTCAAACATTTTTACTTATCCATTTTTCATTATTATAACTAACGAAAACCACATGTATTTAACAAAACTATTATTTTTTCCCTATGTTGTAGTGGTGCTTTTTCATTGAAGTTCCTTCAATATGTAAAGCAATGATTCGTGCTTTTTAACATTCAAGCTTTTAATTCTATTTATAGAAATTAGAACTAAAGCAAAGAAACTTTTACACGGTTGTTTTATTTTTGTGTATAACATCCTAACACAATATGCCGTATAAATACTAACATGTTGCAATTAAGGAATTTTACTTAACAATTTGGACTGTACCTGGTCTGTGGGTATTTTATTGTAGATTTTTAGTTGATCTGAAGATGTTTTACAATGAGTGTTATTTTTGTTCGGTTTAAGATCAAATATTACAAATTCTAAATAGAATTTACAATTTTTATTTTACAACCAATAGAGAAAAACTTATGAAAAAAACTTTCCTAGAACCAATGGTTGACAATTAATGCATTTTCAAGTGACACCGCTCACTATCATCAAATTGTCTTTATGGGGTCCTCTCTAGGCTATAATGTATATTTTAGTTTTTCGTATATATATGTTCAATTTCAAAGAAATGCATTTTGAGAAGTAAATTCAAACATTTTTACATATCCATATTTCATTATTATTATTATTATTATTATTAGATTGTATTATTTTAGATAAAATTCAATCTAATATTATACAATTGCATATACTCTGATGCAATTGCATCCCAAAACAGGAAAAATAATAGTCTTGTATAACAAATTTGCGTGAAAACAAATCCCTTGTTTATGTATTACGAAAATGCTCTGAACGAAAGCAAAGTAACGAAAATTTGTTTTTGTTTCCCATGTATTTTTGACGAAAATAATTGTCAATTCTTTTCGCTTAGACTATTTTCGTAATACCCAAACTCTACATAATTTTCACGTGAAACTCATTACGCACTGGAATGCTGTCTCCAACGATTACATTTATCAGATCACAGCCTCAATGTCTAAGAGATGTTCTGAGGTAATAAAAAATCATGGATATGCAACAAAATATTGAATATTTAAAGCTTTTTGTTTGTTTTATAATCTCGTTGAGAGTTGCAAATCTTTTGAACGCTTGAATTTCGACAAATTTTTGTTGAAAATTATTTTTTTATCGTTGTAAGTTAAGGAATAGTTTTCTTCGTTTTTGTTAGATAATACTTACCCAGCAAAGCCTTCTATTACCCGGAAATGACTTTGGTAAGAAGAAATAAAGGTATGTAACCTCTTTTCTGTTACAAAAGCTATTATTTTACCAAGGGCATGTCCATCGAGGTCACTCCTTACCTAGTAATATGTTATTCTGAACTTACATGTTACGCTTCCCTATTAGCATACCTCTAGGTTACAAATAACCTTAAAAAATATGTCTTTTTTTATAAAAATTTCAATTTGTTTTATATTGAGTACGAGGGTCACTATTTATATTTCGGGAATAGCAAATAATAACAAACATTTTCAAATAAAAATGGTTTTATTGTTTTTCAAAATATTCTCCTTGATGATCAATGTACTTTTGCATTCGTTCAAACCATTTGTCATAGCAGTTTTTACATTCCTCTTGAGACACCTCCAAAACATGGTTTTTGAACGCTTCAACTGCTTATTCGGCGCTTGTAAATCGTTAACCACGCAGTTTACATTTGATATTCGGAAACAAGAAGAAGTCGTTGGGTGCCAAGTCAGGACTGTACGGAGAATGAGTCATCAATTCGATGTTTTGACTGCTCAAAAATTCACCTGTTTGACGAGATGTGTGAAAGCACGCATTGTCATGATGGAGAATCATTCGTCTTTGGGGGTTAGTTTTTCGAATTTCTCCGAAGACTTCCGGCAAACAAATGGTAGAATTGACCGTCCGACGTTGTTCAAGCGGAACAGTGGCCACATGACCCATTCGGCCGAAGAAATAGGCGACCATTTGCTTCGCTGTGCTTCTTCCACGAACAAATTTTGTTGGATTTCGCTCGTCTTGGAATACCCACACGGTCGATTGCTGTTTTGTTTCCGGCTCATACGCATATATCCATGATTCGTCACCTGTCACGATTTTATACACGTCTTTTGAAGCACCACAGTCGAACTTTTTAATCATTTCCTTACACCAATCGACGCGAGCCTTTTTTTGAGCGATTGATAAAATATGGGGTATCCAACAAGAGCAAATTTTTTTTACAACTAAGCGTTAATGCAAAATCGAATGTATTGCAGTGGAACTAATTTGCAAGGACACCTCTATCTCACGATATGTCACATGACGATTTTGCATTATTAGTTCACGCGCTGCATCGATGTTTTGTGGCACAACAACCGATTTTGGACGACCTTCGCGGAATTCGTCGGCGTCCGTACTACAACCACGATTGAATTGACTATACCAGCGATATACTGTCGTTTTTGATGCTGCTTTATCGCCATACAAAGAACTGAGTTCATCGACACATTTTTGTTGAGATAATCCACGTCGAAAGTTGTGAAAATAATCCAACGAAAACCTTCTCTTGAAATTTCTACTTTTTGGCCAAATTGATTTTTTTAACTCATTGTAAACAAACCAAATAGCACTTGCACATCAAAACATTGTGAGTACGTTTATGCTAAAAAATGTCAAATTTTATTATAGTGTTGCCAGATTTTAGCTATTGACATTAGTGTTGCCAGTTTCCGAAATATAAATAGTACCCCTCGTATTAAATGAATGCTTCACCTGCAAAATCGATTAACTCCATGAAGAAAAATGAATGAGTCTCAATGAGAAAATAGTAAATACTGTTTTTTTAAATTCTTGTTAAATTATAAATTTTGTCATTTAGTAGTATTAGTATCTATTATCAGAGAAATTTATTTTGAGTAAAGGCTTAGAGTTTGCTGTTCGGTTTTAATCGAAACCGAAACCGCGGTTTTCCAAGCCTCAAAACCGAAACCGAAAACCGACAAAAATAAGTCGGTTTTTAACAAATACTTTAACCAATTAAAATAATTAATTAAATTGCATATTATTTAATCTTCAATTTCGAAAAGGCCAGCTCCTATTTTGAAAAATTTTGTTTTTAATTGTAATGAGCATTTTTTCGATTAAAAACTGCTTTAAAGAATTTTTTGTTTTTGTTATTACGGATAACATAAACTGAGGCTTATAATTTTAGTAAAGAAATTGCACCAAAAAGTCAAGTGGTTTAAGAGATATTGAGTTTCACACATTCAGTTACGATTTTCACCGCGTATTTTTCAAAAAGCCTTAATTCGTATTTCGTGAAATTTATAAAATTTTAACTTTATAATTTTTTAAACAAATTGCTTAAATTTAAATTTAAACTCTTTAAAAAGAAAAAAAAAATTAATTTATAACGGGTTTCCCCATTTATTCCTTCTCCCGGAAAAGTTTCGAAATGGCGTTATTGCCTCTGAATATTCGAGTGAGAAATTCAATCGAATTTTAAAAGATATCTTGGACTTATTAAACTATTTAATTTTTATGCATATTTAATTATCATATATTTAGTTAGAATATTGTTATATTTAATTATTTTATAACAATTCTATTAATATCACAAGAAAACCGAAAAATAACCGAAACCGCGGTTTTTATGATTTTGAAAAACCGAAACCGCGGTTTCCAAATTTTTCGGTTTTTAGCAAACTCTATAAAGGCTTCATTAGTCTAATCGTAAAGTAAAAAAACGTACCTGTAATCAATTCAATGTGTTAAAATAATATAGAAATATATATTTATCTTTTTTCTATGCATTGAAACTGTTGTCAAGTAAAATCGTAAAAAAGTTCTGTTGAAAATAGAAATTTTAGATTTTATTACTTGACATTTAATTCTATGCGCAAGAAAAGGATACAAAATACAATATTTTTATTTTTTATACTCTTTTTATTCATTATAAGAATGATACGTTACTTTTTTTACGATACTTCCAAACTAATTTGAGCTTAAAGTATTTTGAAATTAAAGTTTTATAAAATTTTGAGAGTGGATTTGATCGATTTGGCAAGTGAAACATTCAAATTAAAATTTACATATTTTAATAAAAAAATTTTGGATTTTTTTTTGTAAGTTTTGGTTATAAAAGTAAGCAATTTGTAATGAAGGGGATAAGCTCTTACTTTTATATTACAATACCTATTATTTTAACACGGGCATGTCCATCGATGTAACTCGTTAAGCACCGTAATTTGTTTCGATTGCACGTGAAAGAACTGTTATACCTACTCCATATAAAAAAATGATTTTTCACAATGAGTTTCACGTGAAAATTGTGTAGACAGATAAAAATATCACCAAATTTTATATGACAAAAATAATTGTTAAAATTCAGCTCCTATTTCAACAACATTTTTAATTAATTCAATTAAATATTTTGTTGATATGACAAGTTTTCATAAAATCAACAAATTCCATTTTTAAACTCTGCTTTGAATTTCAACAAACTCATTTTTTGATACGGCAATATCGTTTGTTAAAATTTGCTTTGAATTTAAACAAATGTGTTTGTTGGCTATTTAATTGAAATAAATTCAACAAATAAGTAACAAACATGTTGTTTGTATTTACAAAATCAAAGTTCGAGTGAAATTTTTCCACGTGAAAAACAACTTACGGTGCTTTACCTAGTAATATGTTATTCTGAACTTACAGGTTTTGGGTTTTCAAAAATGTGTTCTTAAAATTTCTAATTTTTCAGCCGAATATTAATTTTAAGTTCATACTTTTTAACAATTGTGGTTAAAATAACTACAATCGTATTACTACACAAATAGCTGCCATGTAGTAACAGCAGCACTATTTTTAAGCTCAGATAGAACATTTTCTTGGTGACTACATCAAAACATGGATCGCTTTTCATCACTTCCAATCGGGTTCGACCTTGTTGACTTACAAACTTAGTTATTTGCCAAATTTGTCCAATTATCTTCAGAATTGCAACCCGCCATTTCATTACAAGGGTCGTTCATTTTATATGGACAGGCAGACGGACATCATCGGCATAAACTCAATATAATTTGTACCAGAGAGTGGTGTCCTCTTAACGTGAAATTGGTCAGCTACAAAAATAACTATCTCTTATTTTTATTTTTTAGCACATATTCGAATTTCATTAAGATCAGAGGGAACTCATCGGAATATTTTTATTGTATTTTTTTCATAAAATCAATTTAAATAAGTAGACAAACTTTTATCTGCATATTTTTCTATTTTAAGCATCAACATTTTCAAATAAAAAAAATCAATTTAAATAAGTAGACAAACTTTTATCTGCATATTTTTCTATTTTAAGCATCAACATTTTCAAATATGTAACGGTACATTGATTTTAATAAAAAAAGGGACCAAACTTTCAATTAACAGGATATTTTGAAACATCTTATTTCAAAGTAGGATATTTACGAAATAATATCGTCGTTGCGTTTAAGAAAATAGCTATTTGTTTTCAAAAATTATTTGCGGGGCACCTGAATTATGTCATTACTTTTTGTGTATTTTTTATGTTTTTTGGAAGTAATTCTTTTATAAATGGAAAGTTTGGAGCTATGCGTAAAAAAATAATTTCAAAAAAGTTTCGCCGAAGGCTGAAATAACGCTGTTTTGTAGGTCACCTCAAAAATAAGTTTTCGACAAATAGCCATTTTCTTAGGCGCAGCGATGATATACTACATACATATGGGCATTAGAGTGGGTCAAAATCTATAAAATGTGAAAAAATGTCTGCAACTCAACTACTTAGTTTCTTAATTTTTGATCGTTCTTAAAAAATTATCCTTTCTATTTATTTATGACGTCGAAAAATATCCTCTTATATGAACTCAACTCGAATTAATTGCCAAAACTCAATAGTCCAACTATTTACAAAATTTTTTGTTTTTTTGGAAACCGAATTATTTTAAAAATCTCAAAAAAAAAAATTTAAAATCGGTTCATGTCGGAGCCATCCATTACGTGTTCAGTTTCGGATTTTCAATTTATTTAAAATTTGTTTTCTTTACTATGCGTTATGAAGATTTGAAATTTTCGCCAACTCTAATTTAAATACATGCAAAGCCCATATCGTAACGTCCTTCATTTTTAGATTAAAGTAAAAAAACAAGTTTTATTACATGGTTGGCTAAAGATTATCATACTGTATGTTATATGCAATATATATAAAAGTTTTTAAAAACAAAAATGTAAAAAAAATAAAACACTTGACCAAAGAAAAAAATTTTTTTTTATATAAATTTCAACATAAAAATTCATAACTAAACAAACAAAACATTCAGACAATAAAGATTTTTTTTCGTTTAAATAAAAACTTTAACAAAAATCTGTAGAGTCATTGATGTTATCAAAAGATGTTTGTGTTTTTTATATTTTACATACAAGAACGACAAAATAATAAGAATATTTTGACCAAAAAAGTAAGACAAAAAAGTAGCATTACGATGGTGATGACTATAAAGTAAGAATAAGATTGTTAGCCTCCTTTGAGCCTGCATCCAATTACTGAAGATGCCGCTTCAAATCAACCTATAAAGATAAAGTATATAAGTCACATAAAAAATTACTCATCATAACTAACGTTAAATGATGATAGAGTAGTGATATCATCTATTCTCAAATATGACCAGGATATAAGTTTGTCAGCATTAGGAAACAGTGGTTTTAGATGTTATCTAATAAGCTGTTCACAGTACGATTCTTAAACACTTTAATGTAAAAACTAAACTGAAGTGTTTAAGTTAAACAGAGCGAACAGCTGTAAACAAATGTAAACAGAAAAATTTAACAAAGTTTTCTAAAAGTTATTTTTCCTTCGGCCGGCTGCAGGAATAATTATATTCTAGCTCTATCTAACGTGGCTATTGCTATGAAATGTGTTATTATATTGTCCACCCCAGTCGGAACTAAGATTTTTAATTTTTTAGTTAAGGGAAAACTTCAGGGTTGTTTTTACATTTTTCTTTCACTGGAAGCAAAATGTAATTAGTTTTTGGTTTGTGTAACCCTACATTTAGGAAAAAGTACACTCAGATAAAAAAGTTAGTAAAAAAATTTGTAAACAGTTCCTATGTTTGGTCTAATTTTTAGTACAATTTTTTTTAGTAATAATTTTTGCTATGCTCTTATTACAAATAACGGATTTTTTTTTACTAATTTTCGTTGCTGATTTCAGCAAAACATTTTACTAATTTTTCAAAACCGAGTGCTAAACTTAGCAAAAAATATACTAATTTAACAAGTGGATACTTTAGGAAAATATTATTTACAAGAATTCTTGTTTAGTTTATATTAGTTATTGTTGATATATTCCTAGTTTGGAAATAAAACTCAGAAAATGTTATTGTATTTCCAATGCATAAAAAAAGTAATAATTGGAAAACCTTTTGCAATTTTTATTCCAAATTTCAAGCATGTTGAAGTAATTAAATATATATTTTTACAATCGAAAGAAAATTTTTTTTTTAATTATATTTGCTTTTAATTTTTTTTTTTAGATTTTACAGTTTGTTAATTTTTTAGTACATTTTTTTGCTAATTTAGTAGAGTCTACTAATTATTTATACTAATTTCATTGTACTAACATTATTGCATATTTTTAACTGATTTTAGCAAATCGATTTTTAATTGCAGTTTACAACAAGTTTTCTTACTAATTTTGTTGTATTACAGATCAGCAGATATGTGTTGCTAAAATTAGCAGAAAAATACCGCTGGACTCAAAACAGTTGAATTTCCCGTAACAACAGCAACATTTTCAGTAGCCATTACAGACGTTTTTGGTTGAGTATACGTTTTAACTGGGTTTTTCTAAAATTCAATTCATTTTATTCAAACTTAATTTTCTAAAACTTTTTGTTTACATTTTCTTAAATCTCAAGCTTGTTATTCACATTAATTAATAACATTTACCTTAAGCGTATCACGTTTAACAAAGTCTTTTACCCACCCATCCTTGCCGACTACAGTGAATATTCTAATCGGCCCTAGTATGATCGATCTGAAAGTTCCTAACCTTTCGTAGAAATAAAGACAAATTTAGCAATTAATTTTCAAATTATAATAATTTTATTTGTATAAATTAATTAAACTAACGTTAGTTATCATAATGATTACTAACTGTTTTAGCAAACAAAAAAAAAAAATTCCAATTAAATTTAACAAATATTCAATAGCGAAACCAAATTACTAATAGACTAAGTTAGACTTTCTCCGAGTGTATGACGAAATTTAATTAGAGTTGGATAATGAAATTTAAAGTATCTAAGTAAAAAAATGTATAAAAGAAACGCTTGAAACTGAAACCGTTTTAAGTTTTTCTGAATTACAATAATTAATCTAATCCTTGTTCATAGTCTTCATGACCAATGTAAAGTGTTTTTCAACAGGGACGCTACAAAAGTGGAAAAACAGGGACAGCAAACGACGCCATATTTCCTACCGCTCTTTTGACATTTCTCTTCAGTAAGGTTTGCCATTTTATGATGGAAAGATATACGAGCCAACAACGAGTCGAAATTATTAAAATTTACTACTGAAATTCGGAGTCAGTGGCCTCAACGTTAAGAGCGCTACGTCCAATTTATGCTCGTCATAATCGTCCTAGCAGATCAACAATTGAGCGTCTAGTGGAAAAATTTGAATCCACAGGCACAGTACAAAATATTCCCGTGCCAGTGAGACAAAGAAGTGCCCGTAGTGTCGAGAATATTGCTGCCGCTGATGCTTCAGTTGAAGAAAGCCCAAATGTGTCTCTCACACGTCGTTCTCAAGCGTTGGGCATCTCTGTGACGTCGTTGTGGCGAATTTTGCGAAAAGATCTTGTCCTACATCCTTACAAAACCAAATTGACGCAAGAACTGAAGCCGCTTGACCACCAGAAGCGTCGTATGTTCATGAATTGGGCTGAGCAACAACATGAAAATGATTCGGATTTTCATCGAAAAATCATCTTCAGCGATGAGGCTCATTTCTGGCTGAATGGCTTCGTCAATAAACAAAATATGCGTTATTGGTCAGACAGCAATCCACACGTACTCCAAGAGTCATCATTGCATCCCGAAAAAATTACGGTTTGGTGCGGTATATGGGCCGGCGGCGTCATTGGGTCGTACTTCTTCCGTGATGATCAAAACCGGCACGTTACTGTGAATGGGAATCGCTACCGTTCAATGATAACCGAATATTTCTGGCCCCAATTGGATGATATGGACTTGGAGGACATGTGGTTCCAACAGGACGGTGCCACAAGCCACACAGCGAATGTCACAATCAATTTATTGCAAACCAAGTTTGGATAACGTGTTATCTCACGAAATGGTCCAGTCGATTGGCCGCCTAGGTCGTGCGATTTGACGCCGTTGGACTATTTCCTGTGGGGCTACGTCAAATCTATGGTCTATGCCAACAAGCCAGCGACGATTGATGAACATCGTACGAATATCGAACGTGAAATTGCAGCAGTATCGGCCGATTTATGCTTGAAAATTGTCGAAAATTGGGTTCAGCGTCTGGACTTCTGCAAGAGTGCCCGTGGTGGCCATGCAAAAGAGATCGATTTCCATACATAATGGCATGGAACGTACAGGAATAAAGAATTTCATTGATATCCAAAACCGTTTTTGTTTTATTTAAAAAAACTTTTGTAGCGCTCTTATTGAAAAACCCTTTAATTAACCTAATCCTTGTTCATAGTCTTCATGACCAATGTATAACTGGAACAAGGTATTTTCACTCAAATAATAAATTAGTTAACAAATTTAACTTTAAAAAGTTAGTAAATCTACAGTTTTATTTGTAATTGTACTGAGCGCAAAACTTGTTCAAATTATATGGTCTCGAGATGTGCCCGGACCTGGTTCATATCATCTAAGGCTATGTAAGCACACTCCTAAGGAGCAAATGTTTTGTTCGTTTTGCTCTATCTCGCTTAGTTTTCGAGATATGGGTTATTTTATGAAATGAAAATTCAAGGCTCCAATTAGGTCCATTTTTGGATAGAGATGACCTTTTCATAGGAGTAGGGGTAGTCGAAATTTTTGTCAATTTTGATCTATCTCTCTCAGTTTTCGAGAAATAGAATCGAGAGATAGCGAATATTAAAAAATTCGGGATTGAAAGAAATGGTATCATCTTTAAAACTTCGGATATTCTGGTGCTGCCATCTATAAGCTAATAGTAGAAACATGAAAATGTTCTATTTTAACAAATGATTCTGTAAAATTTAACAAATGGCTTCCAAAAAAGTTAGTTATAAATAATTTTGAAAATTAACGCTTAAAATTAGTTAAAGTACTAATGATTCGTAGTATTTAAATGAAGATAACTGAAATCGTGTGTCTAAATCAATGTTTCAACTAAAAATTTGTTAAAAATTAGTCGAATCGATTTGAAACCCGTTTGACGGATTTTTTATTGACGTGATATTTTAAGTGTATGATAAATTTCTTATCAGTTGTAATTTCATTAAGGTTGAGTTCGTCGTAACCACTGCACATTAGCCGGAAGTGAATGAACTATAAAAATAGTCAAAAAACCACCACCACCACCACAACCATAAATACTACTACATACATATCTATGAATAATTCAACCTACAACAAATATCAAAGATTACAAAATTATGTTCTTATTTTAGAGTTTGGCAATATAATCCAACCAGTCAACCAAAGAAAGCAACTTTCTTCAGAAACCAATAAAATAACATACTACAGATAAAAATATGTATGTATATAGCCATGTAATATTAGAGTTTAGTACGTAAATCAACTTAGATGAATGACAGTATGTACCTTTAGCATATCATTATCATCACCATTAACATCGTCATCATTGAACATGGACACACATTGTAGTAGCTATGGGTTCTTTTCAAAAAATTGTCTGAAAATGCAATGAGGCGTTGACAAATTCATACCCTAAAGCTAAATCTTTTTCTGAACATGATGTGTACCAATACAACGAACATAATAAGTACTATGGTACTATAGAACACGTTGGTTATATTGCCAAAAAGAAAAAACAAAAAATCATAGACAAAAAAATTCTGTTACATTAAGAATACGACTGAAGTATTAGAATGTTGCTGACAACAACAATAAAAACCAAAAAGAAATTACATATGAATTGCAACAAAAACAAAAAACGGTTTTAAAATTGACACAATGTTGCCAAAAGGTTCACGACCCAAAAGGCCAAAACGTTTTATACTTTGGCTTGTATTCCCTTATTTTTCTATTTTAAGTATCACAAGCAAAATTTAAGTGCGACACAATTTCTGTTTTTACTATCATCACATGCTTCTACTTGCAACTTAATGTAGGTACATAGAAGGTAAGTTGGTTGCTTTAAGAGTCTTTCATATCGTCTTCATCTTCAACATTCTTGTCATCATCATTGCTTTGAGATGCCAGCTATAAAGGACAAAAATGAAATAAAATTTTATCGCAACATGCTCAATTAAAAGAGAATTTACAGTACTTAAATATAAAGCAATTTCATTTTGAAGTTATTTTTTTTTCTTTTATTCATTTTAAATGTTGTTGGTTGGGGTTCTATGTTGAGTTCATATATTAAAAGGAATTCAACTTTTGACTTTAGCATTTGTTTTCGTATTTTAAGATTGTGTTTAAATTGTGAGTGAAACAATTTAAATCGATTTTCCCTTTTTAAATGGTTGTTCTGAATGATGATGACTTTTCGAGAAAGAAGTGAAGGGATGATGGTTTCGTTGAGACTGTGGTGTGTTATCAAGTGGTACTCAATGGTATTTTATTTAACGGGAAAACTATAGTATTTATTTATAAAACGCATGTCCACCACAGCACACTGAGAAAGTTTTTTAAAATTCCACAAGCTAAGAAAACCGCGCAAGAAAATGACAAAACGGGAAAAGTTTTGACGGCCTGCCCAAACCGTTGGAGCTAGAAAGTTGAAATTTGGGATAAAGTAGTAGACATCTGGTAAGATGGCATTATTGAAAACTTCCATTTCAAATGTCTCTTCCATGGAGTATGTGTTAATCCACTATTCAGGCTTCTTTTGGAATTATCACCAAGGACGTGCTAAAAATAGGATACCATAAAATTTTCGAATTTCGTGACGTAATATTCCTCAAAAAATGAATTATCTACATGATATTAATGAACTTTTGCTTAAAATCAATAATTAGGTTGTTCACAAGGGGAGTGCTATTTGTTGTATCGTCCTAACAAAAAACAGAGTTTTTGTGAAGAAAACATAAGTTCACTGAAAAAATTCATAAAAACTAGTCCAGCAAATACAAAAAAATTCAAAGGCATCGTAGTTCACTACCCGCGTTTAAAGTTAGCTTTCTTAATTTATTTTTTTGAAATTTTTTCCTCAAATTTTAGGACAAACAAAAATCATTTCCCTACACACAAAAAATCTTTTAGCTTAAATCATCTAATTAAAGATTTGTTTAAAATAAGATTAGTTTTTAAACAAATATTTAATTGAATAAGTTAAAAATGCGAACTGTTTAATTTTATTCAATTAATAGTGCACAATATTTAGTAATTGATAGTATCATTTGCGTGTTAAGTGCAAAATTAATTACAATTATATTGACCTTATCAATTTCGTTATTGAAACTTGGTCAAAGCATGAACCGATTTTAACAATTTTCAATAGTTTGGTCCTTGGAACATTGCAAACTTATGTAACAACCCTACGGGAAATTTTAACAAACTGTCACCGAACTGGTCCCTTTACATGAAATAAACTGGTCACTTTTACATGGCGTTGTCATAGGAGGGGGAAATTGACCCCTTGTGACATGTCACAAGACAAATCCTAGGACAGGTTACTGAACTCTCATAAAAAACAAAGTTCAGGGACCTGTCTTGTGACATGTCACAAGGGGTCAATTTCCCCCTCCTATGACAACGCCATGTAAAAGTGACCAGTCTATTTCATGTAAAGGGGCCAGTTCGGTGACAGTTTGTTAAAATTTCCCGTAGGGAAGTTTCGTTTAATTATCATTTTACATGCACAGACGGACAGACTGACACCACTTACTCGACAGAGAAAATGATTCAAAATCGATCGGTACACTAAAAAGTTGGCTTACACTTATTATTTTTTGTACACTCAAAACAATAAGTTAGTAGAAAAATTAGTGAAATGTCTTGTACATCAAGTATACTAGTTTTCAGCAATTTTTTTTTGCTGCAGTTGTTTTTAGCAAAAGTTTTAGTTATATTTTTTAGCACTAAACTAATTTTGAAAATAAATAAATTAGTAAAACATTAAGACTAATTGATTTTGCCACCAAAATTGTGCTGATAAACGCATTTATAGCTTGTTCCGCAACCAATGTAGATGGTGCAACTTGTCCAGATATACGACAAAGGAAATAATAATTAAATAACAAACAACTAAAAAAAAAACAACTCTACACTCAACCAAAAAAGTCTGTAATGGCTACTGCATTTTTTGCTAATTTTGGCAACACATGTCTGCTGATCTGTAGTACAATAAAATTAGTATAAAAAATTAATAGCCGCTACTAAATTTTAGTAAAATTTATGTAAAATGCAATTCAAAATCGATTTGCTAAAATCAGTTAAAAATCTTACTAAATATCATGATTTTAGTACAATGAAATTAGTATAAATAATTAGTTGCAGTAAATTGCTGGTAACTGTAATTTAAAATCAATCTGCTGAAATTAGCAAAAAATTGTACTAAAAAATAAAAAAAACTGCAAAATCTAA
The DNA here is from genome assembly GCA_949987735.1 of Leucophora obtusa. Lineage (NCBI taxonomy): Eukaryota > Metazoa > Arthropoda > Insecta > Diptera > Anthomyiidae > Leucophora > Leucophora obtusa. Next base: position 63,977,593 of record OX465295.1, read on the forward strand.
GAAAAAAATTTTTTTTCTTTCGATTGTAACAAGCGTATAATTACTTCATCGTACTTGAAATTTGGAGTCAAAATTGCAAACGGTTCTCCAGTTATTGCCGTTTTATGCATTGGAGATGCAATAAAATTTTCTGGGTGTTATTTCTAAACTAAGAATATATCAATAGTAACAAATATAAACTAAACAAGAATTGTAAAAAATAAAAAAAAAATGTTTTTAAATTAGGATATTTTTCTGCTAAATTTAGCACTCGGTTTTGAAAAATTAGTAAAATGTTTTGCTAAAATCAGCAGCGAAAATTAGTAAAAAAATCCGTAATTTGTAATAAGAGAATAGCAAAAATGATTACTAAAAATAAAAATTGTACTAATAATCAGTATAAAAATAGTATAGTGCGACTGGAAACTGTTTACAAATTTTTTTACTAACTTTTTTATCTTAGTGTACACAATTTGTAAATTTCAATTTTCAGCAAACAAATTAACTAAAGTATAGTTTCTCTACAAATTTTTTAAGTTTAAGTTTAAACTGAATATTCATTTGTTTTTACCGATTTAAACAACGTTTAAAAACAAATAACAAAAACTAATTGATTAAAATGAAAATAAAGCTGAGCGATATTCAGCTTAGTTTATTTTACACATGCCACACAGCTAATTTCAAACACGTAAATATTTTAGATAAAGAAAATATAGAAAGATAGAGGTACACAATTAAAAGAATTTAACAAAACAACGAAAACAATGAACGTAAAAAGCGATAAAGACAACATAAACACTAGCTATAGAGTGCTGATTACTAAAGCAAGCATTTGGGAGATATATTCCATGAAGATATTAAAGCGATATCTTCTATTTTTCATTTGAATGAAAATAACCAAGTAGTATTTTAAAATTGTCTTCCTTTTATCATTTGAAATATAATTCGGCGATATTTGGAAAAAAATAATTCTAATACTGTATTTTTTGTCACTTTTATGATAAAATTGCGGCAATATCACCATTGTATCATCTGAAAGAAAATTTGTTTGAAATTTTTTGTCCTTTTTGGGAAAAATTAAAACAAAATTTTTACAAAAACTATTAGAAGAAATACAGGAAACCAACTCGTGGAAAAATAAACAATTAATGCGCTATGATGAAATCAAGATAGTTAATATGTTGGTCAATGGATTATATATGCAGATATTCTTTTTCAACCTTAAATTTAATAATGAAAAAAATAAATCGTTTATTTTGTACCGGGTATCTTATTTGGCAATATCTCCATCATCATCTTCCAAGTGATAAATTATCGATATCGCCGATTTATCTCCCTGGGGTATTGCTTTCGCATTTGTTGGAAGTATTGTTTGTTCCCGACGGAGGAAACTTCCGCAATACGAAATTGATATTGCTGGCAATAAATGTCTTCTTTCTGGCAATATGATCGGGGAATCTTCTTCGTATTGCCATGCTTGCTGGAACTGTGATATTATTCTTTAAGGTGTGTGTGTGTTTAATTTACAAATTTCAATGTAAAATTATTTTTATTTTAATGTAAAAAAAGGAATAAAATATTCATATTCCATAAAGCAAACATGCATGAAAATACTGTTACATTTTTATCTTTTAAAAACGATGGTTTATTTCCTTTAACTAAACCGGGTTCTGTTCTATTGCAATCGAAATTCAATGCTGACACCAATTGTTCGATTTACCTTTAAAAACGTACGTTTATCTCCTTTAGATAAACCGGGTTGGTGCTCTTTGCAATTAAAATACACACACTCTTTTGTTTGATGTTAAGCTTATACACTTATTTATTTAAAACTTTATTAGATTTCGTACAACAATACAACACACACACACATACAAACTATAAAAACGCTAGTGTGCAACTCACTACACAATGCTAATACGCAATTAAAAAACTCTAGTGCACAACTAATTATACAACTACCCAGTGTAGAAACGGTAATGACATATCATTATTTTTTGGACTACCAGTAATGAAACCCACTTACCTTCTGTATTATTTTAAAACATATAATAATGAGTTACTGATAATGACTTATTTTTATCATTATTTCAAATAGAAAATAATTTTTTAGATTTTTTTGAAAATTTTTTGAAATCTATTTTTAGACTCAATATTTTTTAAACACTTGTAAGGATATATGTAACCACATATTTTTTGATTTTTTGTATGTTGGCGAGTAAGCTTACTTGTGTGCAGCAGGTCAATTGTGTTTTTATCTATTAAATATTACATGTCGATATAGCTCAGATGGTAGAGCTGTTGACTGGCAATCTGTAGACCCAGGTTCGATTCCCGCACCAGCAAATTTTATATAAAAAAAAAATACAATAAAAAATGTTTATTTTTTATATAATTTATTTTTTATAAAATCTATTTTTAGACTCATTATTTTTGTCAGTACTGGTAAGCACATAGGTAACGATATATTTTTTGATTTTTCGTATGCTGGTGTGTAACGACAACTCATTATTTTTCGCGACATCGCCATATAAAGGTAATAAGAAATGTAATAACAAAAGTAACTAATTACCATTACCAAGTATGTAGTTACATAACCACATATCTGGTAATGATTTTCTACACTGGGTAACTTAGTGCAACTTTTTCTTGATGTAATGGAGTCTGCAGGGTCTATTGTGGATTGGTTTCACTCCATCCGAAAATGAGCCTCATCGCTGAACACAATTTTGCATCTATAAGTTGGGCGAATTTATGAGTGATTTTCAAGGTAAATCTGGATAATTTGGTAGCGATGCTCAAGTGTCAATCTATTCATGATGATTTGCCAGAGTAGAAGAGATTGACAAAACGCCGGGGAACATATAATAAATTGTCGTTTAGTTTACAATTTTAACTGTTGAAAACTGTTGAAAAATAACTAACAAATGCATTAAAAACAGCTAACAATGTCGTAAAATTAACTGACAATATGTAAAAACTACTAACTTTTTACAGTAAATATTAAAAAAGCATATTTTAATAAAAAAAAACGATAAGATAAGAATAGAATTTAATTTTTTTTATTTTTTTAATAACTAAAAAAATTAACGGCTTACTGTAAAAATACTGTTTTGGTAGTTATTTATTATGATAAGTGCTTTAAACAACTGTCACAAAATTACAGTACTTTTCGTCCGTTGTTTTCCTAAATAATTGTCATAACAGTTCTTTTGTATTTTTCCATAGAAAAACAACTGAAATTACAGTTAAAAACAATAACTACTGATTAGTGCACAAACAACTGTCATATAGTAACTGTCAAACTTTTTGGAGTGTATTTTCTGTTGTTTTAATTTTAAATGTAAGTAATATAAGTCCCACCGTTGACTTTTATCACTAATATTTTTTTTAATAAAGAAAATTCACCACAGTTAAGAGAAAAGCTGGCTAACTAACTAAAAAAGAGTGAAGCTCATTTTTGTAACAGTTAAAATACCATTACTAAAAGTGAAAATTCCTTTGGAAATACAAATCAGTAGACGTTTAGACGTGGTCGTGTTACAAGGTAAAGAAAAACGAAACGGATATTAAAAATAATCCTTAAACCACAGGATAATACAAAACTTATAACTAAAACTAAATGTGGAGATCTAAATAATATTTATTTTAAAAAACTGTGAAACTAAATTGTTATAAAAATAATTTGTAAAAAAAAAAATAATGCAACGCCCTGAGTTATTAAAGAACACTTAAAAATATATATATTTAGCAAATAAAACAAAAGAAACACTGAATAAAAAATTAACAAATTTAATAACAAATAAAGGAAAAATAAAAAAAAAACAAATATTTGTACATGCGCACACTGCGAAAAAATACAATAAAATAAGGAATGAATGTTTGAGTGTATGAGTAAATGAAAGAATGTGTGTGAGTGAGTGTAAGTGTGCGAATATTTAAAGAAAAGAAAAAATAAAAAAATAGAAATTATATGAGTGTCAGTGTCGTTGGTTGTAGACAATAGTAATTAAAATCCTTTTGGGAAAACTACAAACAAAAGTTTGCAGCATTTTCTTTTTATTGTTCAATAAAACAATTACTATTTGTTTTTCGCATGTGTTCTTTTTTGGGTTAAGGATAAAATTTAAAACCAGTGTGTATTTAATTAAATTATGTTTTTAGATTACAGAAAAATTTATAGCAGATCTATAAAAAAAACTTAAAAAACCCTACAAGTTTTTACAAAAAAAAAAAAAGAAAAAAAAAGTTATTTCATAAGGAAATTTAACAAAAAAATAACAATTTCTAAACATGAAATGTTTAATGTGTTTAATCACCATTATTGGTTTGATTTTATTGATGTCATCATCGCAAGGTGTTGAAGCAAAGAAACCTAAAAAGTATATTGGTGAAAATGGCGGTGATTTCGAATTTATTGATGAGGTAAGTACAACAACACCACCAACATGAGTCAATATATACAACAACAACCACATTAAGTAACAAAACATGAAAAATTATTTAGTTAAAGAAATCAAGGAGGGTTTTAAGGTTTCTCTTAAGAGATTACACCAACCCCTTTATTTGTATTTTTTTTTATTTTCTATTTGTGAAACGAAAAACCATTTGGCTAAATGCTAACACGCCTTTACGTTTAGCTGATTATTTTTTGGCCAAAACTAAAATGTCTAATGTATCCCTAGAGCATGTAATACTAATGTATTTTCAAATTAATCTCACTTCACCTAATACTTTTCTACGATTAACACTCACACAAACTTTACTAAAATTGTAGTAGACAAAGCCGATTTACAACTTCTTTCTGTTCTTCTTTTTGCAGGGAGAAAAAGAAGAAAGAAACATTGAATAGAACAAAATGTAATAAAATCTCCAATCAGTGTTGCCAAGAGCAATAAAGGTTTAACCAGATATAAAATCTATATTTGCATTGTTTTTCGCTATTGTCGAAGTTGTTAACTTAGAAGAATTTCTACAAGTTTAACCAGATATAAAATTTATATATAGGAGTAAAGCACTTTTATTGAACTTTTTTCGTAGATTCAGTGAAGGATATCAGTATATTTATGAAATTAAATTTATATTAACATTTCTATAAAGAAGAAATTCACAGTTTAAGTGCTAACGTGCTACCTTGCTATATAAAGTTTGAAGTTTAACTCATAGAAAGTCGTCAAATCCATCAATGTTTCATTAAAAAATTTCCGAAGATTTTACAAATAATATTTTCATAGGTAGGATTAAACATTTCTCAATATTAAGGATATTTGTTGCTTTAAAAAGAAATACTTAAAAGTTATTGAGTCAATATGCAACTGCACGCAGAAAAAAAATGCGGTTTTACGAGATTAGTGATACGAAATTATCATAGGGAGAAACCATGTCCAATCATTACGAAAAAATGCAATATTATGTAACATCATTTTCGATTTCAATGAAATTCAACATAAAGGTTCCATATTACTGGACTACCAGACTGGACCAAACCCTTTCCGTGTCTGAAATATGATGTCATGAGAATTGGCAAACACGTTAAAAATTCTCTAAAGTGAACGCAATCGGTAACTTTCGATCTATACAAGATATAATTTTGATTTTGGTTTCCTTTTAAAGGTGAAAGTTTTATTTTCAAAATTTTATTAGATTTTTTCGATGAAAAGGTCAAAGATAAATGAGGGTATGTATAGTTGATCTTTTTAATTGATAAATGAAGGTTTTTCATTCGATTTGAGATCATATATTAATTAGCAAATTTTCTTTTAAATTATTTTCAAATAAAGAAAGATGATAGCATTTTTGCAAGTAAATTACAGAGAATAAAAATTGAAAAAAATTCGATATGGCCTGCAGGATATAATACATATTTTCGGGATAAAAATAATTTAAGAAAATTTTATAAGATTTCCAACAATCAATTCGATCAGTACTCGCAAATATGGGCTTTGGAACTCAAGACCTCAAAAAATTATCTTTAACCTTTTCATCGACAAAATCATAGGCATAACACATCAGCTAAAAAAATCCGTAGGGTGACATATAGGTGGTGCCACTAATGAAAAATCCATATGTTTTTTTTTGGAACTACTAACCTGCAGATGATACCTGTTAAAAATTAATGACAATTCGTTCATTAGTGAACAAGTTACAGCTGTTTTAGTGACGCTTCTTTTGCGATTTTGAAAACAATGAATTCAAAGCAATTTCCTGTGTTGATTTATCATTGCTTTTTAATGAAAAAAAACACCCTTCAAGCCGAAGCTTGGCTTGATAAGTGTTATTCGGACTCTGCTCCATCGAGACAAATGGTAGAAAAGTGGTTTACTGACTCTAAACGTGGTCGTACAAACACCAATGATGCCGATCGCTCTAATCACCCAAAAGTGGTGGTGATATCGGAAAACATCAAAAAAGTTCACAAAATCGCTTTGGCAGACCGTAAAGTGAAGTTGCAGGAGATAGCTGATACCTTAAAGATATCGAAGGAACGTGTCGGCTTTATTTTGCATGAACATTTGTCCATGAGAAAAGTGTTTTCCAAGTGGGTGCCGCGTTTGCTCACAGTGCACCAAAAACAAAAACGTGTCGATTATTCTGAGAGCTATTTGGAGCTGCTTCGTCAAGATAAAAAGGACTTTTTGCGTCGGTATGTAACAATGGACCAAACTTGAATCTACCACTTTACTCCAGAGTCGAATTTGCAGTCAGCTGAGTGGACAGCAACTGGCGAACCTCGTCAGAAGATGCCAAAGACGCAACAGTCAGCTGGTAAAGTTATGGCATCAGTATTTTGGGATGCGGCTGGAATTTTGTTCATTGATTACCTTGATGCGTAAAAAATCGCAAAAAAACGACCCCATATAAAGAAGAAAAAAGTGCTCTTTCACCAGACAATGCGCCGTGTCACAAGTCGTTGGCTACCACGGCCATATTGCACGAATTACGCTTTCAATTGCTTCCGCACACACCGTATTTGCCAGATTTGGGTCGCTTCCATTTTTACCTGTTTTCAGAAAATGCTCGCTGGAAACAGATTTGCTTCGAATGAAGAGGTGATTACCGAAACTGAGGCCTATTTTGAGGCCAAAGATAAATAATTCTATAAAAAAGGTATCGAAATGTTAGAAAGGTGTTGGAGTGATTGTATCGCTCTTGAAGGAGACTATGTTGATGAATAAAAAATTGTTGTTTTATGGTTTATCTTACGGACTTTTCAGCCGATGTGTTATTTTTTGTTCTTTGTTTTTTTTTTTTTTTCAAACAAGCAAGTCAATTAAAGTGTTTGTTGAAAACCTGTCAAGTTATTTCTTAAAAGAAAACAAACAAACACGAACGCCGGCACAAACAAAATCAAGTAAAGTACTGACATTAAACTAAAAGTTCAAGGGTCTGGTCTGGTTGAAAGCCAACTAATGATTTGGTCCGAAATTCGAATGGATTGAAATGTACTTGTGTCAAAATTTTTCTATAAAATGATAAAAAATTAGAAAAACCTTACGAAATTTAGACTTTATTTAATATTAGGTGTATTTAAGAGAAAATTAGAAATATAACCCATATGGGCCATAGTTACAAATATGGCGGTTTCTATCTAGAAACAATAGGCTTTGTTTTTAGGCCGAGGTCCAATATTTTTTTATCAGACCAAACTTATTTTACCCTTTCCACGTATTGGTGTAGGGTGTAAAAAATGTATAAGGAAGTTTTAAATTTTTAAACAATCCCAGCAAATTAAGAGATGCTCTAGATGTACTTCTTTTTTAACATAAACACTAATGATTTTAACATTGAGTTGTCATAGGAGAGGAGTACTCCCACCTCAACATTTTTTCAGCACTTTTTGAACGAGTGCAAAGGAAGCTCTTTTTCACCAATTAAAAGTTATAAAAAATTCTTCGGAAAAAAATTATATATTTTTTATTTTACATATGAAAGTTGACTGGCATAAAAACACCTCCTTGTCATTGCGAGATATTGTGCTTTATTATCCTGTATATAAGTAGTTTTTAAAAAAGTGCAAAAGGTGTCTGTAATTCGGTATTGTTTTCAATACTATTTTCATAAGCACATAAAAAGCAATTTTTCATCATTTTTATTTTATATCTTTTTAAAAATTTAAAAATTAAAAAAAATTTTGAATTTAAACAAATTAATTATAAATATTAAAAAAAACTGAAAAAAGCTGAAAAAAATAAAAGAAAAATTGAATTAATTAAATTGGTCCCTCCAGGAATCGAATCTGCGATCATCTGTTTAGAAACAACAAATGATAAAAAAAAAAACACTTCTTAGGATCACTTTTAGAGTAATTATGCTTTAGAAGCAATACTCAAGTGATTATTTGGATGTTGTTCAAATGTAATTCTGTAATTCTTGCTTCCTTCTTTGGAAGCAAGGAAAGCAGTAATTGTTTTTAAGTTATTCACAAATACTTCTAAAAAATCAGCAAAAATACACTAACAGATACTTGTGAAGTAGTGAAAGAAGTAGTTTGTAAAGCATTACTTCCATTTTTTTTACTAGTATTTATTTGAAACCTAAGAACAAACTCAACATATTAATTTGTTAAATTTTGCTTTGAATTTCAACAATTTCACTTAATGAACATTCCAAACAAGTGTTGTTTATACCTACAAAATCGATTGTAGGCTCATTTTTAATTAAAACTTTAATTGTATTAACAAAAACTTTTATTGTTTTGTACAAACAATTTTTATCTGTGTATGCAAACAAATTCTTATTTATCAATTGTACACTCAAAATAATATGTCTGTTGGCTGGACAGAAAAATTTGTTATTTTAACAAAATTTATAAAACTTTGTAAAACTATAGTTTCATCTATAATTATACTGAGTTGTAGAATTAATCCAAATTTAGGGTCTCGGGAGCCTTAGTTTTCGAGATATGGGCCATTTTAAAAAATTTGGGGGGGGGGGGGGGGTAAGAACTAGCGCCATCTTTAAAACTTCAGATACATTGGTGGCGCAATCTACCGGGTAATAACAGTAACATGAAAATATTATATTTTAACAATAAATTTTGTAAAATTTAACGAATGGGTTCTTAAAAATTAGTTTTAAATAATTTTGAAAATTAACTCCCAAAATTTGTTAAATTATTGAGGATTTTTAGTAATGTGTTAAATGAAGATAACTAAAAGCTTTGCTTAAATCAGTGTTTCAACTAAAATTTTGTTAAAATTAGTCAAATCGATTTGAAGCCGGTTTAACAGATTTTTCTACTGGCATGTTATTTTAAGTGTAGTTTTTTATGCATTGGATTTTATTCCTTCGTTTAATTTCGAATTCCTTTAGTGTTGGCAACACTGCTTGTAATAGTAGGGGCAGAAAAATTATTGTTATTATTTTTTGTCGTATAAAGTTTATGCGTTCACTTGTCGTATACTATATTGACACATTGTCTCTATAGGTATTTATCTTCTTACTTACATTTTTTTTGTAACCTGTCCATTTTTGTTTATGCTAAGCTACTTAACCAACAATATCTCCAACAACAAACTGCAAAGAAAAAAAATGGAATGATGAAAAATCTCAGAAAAAAAAACAAAACAGTACAACACACTTTGCAAAACGTTAAAAATCGATAGCATTTGTCAGTGGCAACAGCAATGGCACAACTGGAAATAACAAGAGCAATAGAAGCAGCAGTAGCAACAGCAGAATTAGTTAAGAAGCTCAAGTGGCAGTTGTTCGTTTTTATTTCTTGTATTTGTAGCAGTAGCAGCCATGCTAGTTTGTATAGTACCTCATAGTAAATTTTTCCGTCTTTTTTCTGGTCTTATATGTTATATTCGAAAAAGAAAAAAATAAAGCAACAAAACCTCAAATCTATGGCGGTATTTTTCTTGTCTAGTTTATCCTTACTCCCCTTCCTTTTCACAAGTGTATCGTGTTGTGTTGATGTTTCTTTTGCAAAGTGTCTGGGGCTGTCTGCCTGCCTGTATTTAACTGCATTGACATTTTTAAGTTATCCCTTTTTATGTTTTTCAAGTTTTTTCTAATTTCCCTTTTTGTGTCCTTTAGTTGTGTTTTTTTTTTGTTTTCTTCAATGCTTTGGTAATCATGCCGTGTTCCTTTAACGGATGTTGAAAAAAGGGCTTACAATTAGTCTCAGTGGGATATTGTTTCGTTTAGTTTTTGTTGTGTTTTTATTTTAATTTCGTACAAAAACTTTTTTAATTTATAAACAAAAAAAAGTTTATGGTGTGAGATTATAATTTGAGGAAGCTGTTAAGATAAAAATCCTTTTATTATGACAAATAAAGTGAAATTGTCAATGTAGTGTTTGTAATTTCCTTTAGGATATAAAGATCTAAAAAAGTTTTAAGGAATTTTAAAATTTTATTTTTAAAATTTTTGAATTTTTAAAAACTAGTAATTCTCGGACATTTTTCTTTAGCCGAAAACTATAAAATTAATTTAGTTTCCCAATAGCAAATTGTCGAACTAGTTCTAAAACATACTATTTTCTTGTCTAGTAATTACATAACTAGTTCTCAAGATAATCATTTTGAACCAGTTGTGTACTAGTTAAATACGATATATGTAGAGACAGTTTAAAAAAATTACCTGAATTAAAATATGAGATTTAAAATTATTTTTTTTGCATTTATATTTAATTAAAAAATCAGAGTTTGTAAATAAACACTTAAATTTTTTTATTGTGAATTGAAATGAGGTGTAAATCAACTGGCACAGTACTGGTGCCAAAGAGTCAATCCAGAACTATTTTAGTAAATTTCTTATAAGAACCAGTACAGCTTCTTGTTTTTCTTTCAAAAACAATAATCTTTAAGAATTTTTATACCTAATAGTTTCATTGAAACTGTGCAGAGATTTTAAAAAATTGAATTTAAATACGAGTTTTGAAATACTACCTTTGTTTGTAATACGTGATACATTTTGAGTTTGCAAATAAACACTAACATTTTTTATTGTCATTAGAAATCATAAACACAAAATATTTGAAATTTCATTTGGTAAATGGATATAATTATCTCTTTAAGAGGAAACTATCGGTCTAATCTTCGTTTTGTCAAAGGAAAAACCTCTGTTTTTTATCTATATAATTCAGATACAACCAACTGGTACAGTACTATTTCCAAAGAGTCACTTCGGAACTAGTTCCGCGATTGTCACATTAGCACCAGTTTCGCTACCTATTTTTGTCCTTAAATTGTAATTTTCAAACTAGTTATACAACTAGTACCAAAGTGGGAGTTTGGCGACAATTGCCCCCATCCCTATTACATCTCCATGTTAAATTCTACAGTTGTTTGTATGGAGAGGCGGTAGAACTCGTACTAGTTGCCTGGTTTAAATAAACTAGTACATAACTGGTTCTGAACTAGTATTTTTTGCAACTGGGTTTTAACAGAATTACCATGCAAATTTAAAACCAGGTTTTATTTGGTTTTTCTCAAAAACAAAGTAATAATATCGGAAATGTGGATTTTTGAAGAAAAATATCTCAAATAAAATTTATACAGATCAACAAGTATCAGTGATTCAACGACAAATACAAACTAAATAATTACCCAGTAGGGATGCCAAACGGGAAATCCCGAATCCCGAAATCCCGGGATTTTCGGGATTGGCAAAATCCCGAATTCCGGGATTATTTCTCAAAAATCCCGGGATTTTCTTATTTTTTAATATTAATATAAACGCAAATAAACAAAGTGAGCAATTTTAGATTACCTACGTTTTTTCTTGAATTTTCTCATATTGACAAGAAATTGATGCCAAGATATTGGTAAAATTATAAATGAAGTAGATTATTCGAGTAAACTATGCAAAGACTTTGTAGAAAAATTTGAAATTTTGGTAAACAATATTAAGTTTTTGTGTAAAACATGCGAAAAATCAAGTTTGTTTGTTATTTTACCGATTTATTCTTCCAAGCGAAATTGGATTTCTGAAACAGAGACTGTAAGTTTTGGTTGGGACTTTAAGTTTGAATTCTTCCATGAAAACATTTGATAACGATAACCAAATAACTTTGTTGCTGTAATTACACGATTTAGTGGGCAAGGTTATCGCAACGAATCTGCTTTAAAATCTGCTTACAAAATACTGGGCGCAAGTGTACTTAATGACAGGCCTTCATATGTTATCCCAGCCAGAAAAATACAAACGGGAAAGCGATGGCAAGGTATTTTAACAGGTGGTACAAGTACTGACAAAAATTGCTTTCCCATTTCCAATATGATAACGTCAATAGACAAAAGGACCGGCAGTTCACAAAGCGCCGGAAAAATACTGGAGAAACAAAATTTTTAACTTTTGCAAAAAGCTGTCAAAACCAATAAATAGGTGGTTTGGAATTATATTTTCCAAAATAAAATTTAAAAAAAGTTCATATGTATCTTTTTTTTTGCCCTGTCAATTACCACTGTCAATTTCTGACTGAGATGTTTCAATATTCATAAAATGGACCACATTATTAATTAACAACTATTAAATAATTATAAACCGCTTTATTCTATAAAAAAAATTAGTTCCATAACATAAAACTTTTTACAAATAAAGGAAAATTTAAATCCCGAAATCTCGAAAAATCCCGAAATCCCGTAAAATCCCGGGATCCCGAAAAATCCCGTAGTCCCGAAAATCCCGGAATCCCGAGATCGGGATCCCGGGATTTCATACAAAATCCCGAATCCCGGGATTTTCAAATATCAATCCCGATTGTCATCCCTATTACCCAGGTAGAAATTGAAGACGGTACAAAAACTAAAGCGCTGTCAAATCGTTTGTTGCCGATGATACAAAGAAAAAAAAAAGTATTTTTACAGCGTTTGTTTGCAAATGGTGGAAAAACAAAACACTTAAAAATCATCTTTTTGGATTGCTTTTTGAATGTTCGTAAAAAGTTTTTTAGGAGAACTTTGTACATGAAATTAAAAACGGTTTAGGAAATAAAAACAATGTAAAATATTCTTTAAAAGGGTTTTTCTAAAGTTTGCAAAAATTAATTTTGCTGTACTTCTTTCATAAAATATATAACCGATTATTTAAAAAAAACACTCTCAAAACATTTGTTTAAGGCGCCTTCAAGATGATTGATAAAAGTGCTTTCTGATTTGAAAAATATTGCTCGAATTCGGAAATTTTGAAAATGACATAGCACTTGCTCCCAGAAGTTTCCCACTTTTTCTTGGAAAACCTTTTCTTTTTTTTTTTGGCAAAAATTGTGAGTAAGAATGAAAATAATAATTTAAAAATTGTGGAATTCTAAAAATCAGAAAAATGTAAATATTTGGTTCGGTGGGCTCAACTATGTATCTTCAAATGTACACAATGCAGGGGTGGCAAAACTTTTTTCGCTGCGTGCCAGAAAAGGACAATTTTTTTGTAAAAGTTTCTCGCGTGCCACCTTAATTTTAGTTGTGTTTTAAAAGTCCTTTTTCGAAAATTTTTAAAATTTGGAAAATTTCTTTTAAAAATATTATCGCAGATGTACATATTTATCAGCACTACGGATAACACCCATGAAATAACTCCCAAAGGGAAAAATTAAATAACATTCAAGAAATGACATACAAATGCTTGAGGGTTATTTAATTTTTGGGGGTTTATTTAATCTTTAAATATTGAGATTATTTCATTATGAAAAAATCCCCAATGAAATAAAATTCATATAGTTTGGACATTATCGCCTTTTAATTTTTTGGGGGGTTATTCTATTTTTAGTGGTAATTTCATTTTGTTAAAAAAGTTAAATTTTTGGACGCCATCAATTATTTAAGTACCTACGTAAAAATGTATGAAACTAGTTGAAAAATGTGCCTCAGGCAAAAATTTAATTTGGTTTAAATAAATCGCGCGATTTTGATCATAATATTAATGAATAAAAAGCGGACATTATGGACTTGAACAGAGATTTTTCTATTTCAGATGGAATGGCTCTGGGAAACAGGATCAAAACCCAATTTCAAATTCCAACAAAGGGGGTTATTTCATTATGAAACTTATTTTCAGCCTTTATTTCATTGAGGATTATTTCGTAGCACCTATTCTTCCTTTAAAAAAAAGTTATTTTTTAAATCCAATTTTATTACAAGCTGTTTACATTTTTGTGCAATTTTCTGGTACTTTTTATTTCTCCGATTATGAGGAATTTTCTTATCGAAACATTTAAACTTTTTTCAATCTAGAATTTTAGAAATTTTGCAAGAATTTTTTGATAATCGAATTTGCGAGTTCCGTATTAACCATATTTCTGTAAACAAAAAATGGTTTCAATACAGAGTTTTAATCACTTTAAAAGACGATTTACAAGCTCTATGAAAAATTTCACCCATATGGAGTTAAATCTCAATTTTTTGTAGCGAAACTTAACATTTAACTGAATTTTAAGCTGGTCCTCTAATAGTTTAAATTTTTTGAAAATATCCAACAAAACGTCGCGTGCCACCTGAAATCCACTCGCGTGCCACTATTGGCATGTGTGTCATAGTTTTGCCAGCCCTGCAATAGGGTGTTCCAAGCTTGTATGGAGCAAAATAAATTTTTAGGTTTTTGACCGGGCTACCCCCTGGCCACTACTTAAAGCGAGTTAGCAAAACACAATAGAAAAAGATACTTCTTCTCTGAGTTTATTGGAACTTATAGAATAAATAAATGTTTCTGTAGTAGAGTATTTCAATAAATTTTAAAATCTGGACCCGAATTTCTTGATTAAGTGGTCTGCGACACATCACTTGCCTGGGGAAATTGTAATAACTCGGCTGTTTTTTACCCGATTTAAGTTTTTATTGCTTTATTACAAAGAGAATTCACTCCAAATTATGATTCTTTAATGTTTTTAATTCGAATTAGTTTTAAAATATCAATGTTTTCGAGAAAATGCACAAAAAGTAATTTTTTTCCCTTATAAGCCGTGTTCCAAACTTCAGGGCCGTTGCGGTACGCCTTCCCGATGTCCGATTATCCTATTTTTTTTTGGAGGACGTAGTTTTACACCAAAATAAATATTTTCAGAGGGTAGCATGATCAAAATCTCAAAAAATTTCTTTGAAGCACCCTAGTACACAATGGCTTAAAATCCTCGACAGGATTTCATCAACTAATAATAAGAAATAATAAAAAATTGTTGAATTATAAAATTTATTTCGAATAAGCAACTATGTAATATGAAAAATAGACGCTTGGGGGAAACCATATCAAAACACCACCAAAAAATGCAATTTTCGGAAACACCACATCCGATTTAATTGAAATTAACCATTGAAGTTCCGAATTACTAGACTTCAACAAAACTTAAACCTCTGGATTTCCGACCCTTTTTGTTTACGAAATATGACGTCACGAAAATTGGCAAAAACGTTAAAAACTCTCAAAATCATTTATAACTTCCGATCTGGGAAAAATCTTATTTTTGTGTACCCTGTAAAATTAATTGCATAAGGTAATTTTTGGTGTCTTGAGTTCAAAAGCCCTTATTTGTGAAAACTGCACCCAGAAAACAGATTCGTGCTGACAACCGAATTTGTTGCCAATCGAATCGTTCAATTGAAGCAATCGATTTTTTCGGTTATTAAGGCAACTTAAATTCTGTTATTGCAGTCAAATTAATCATGTCTCAATTGGTTATCTGTTGTCACAACGGAAAAACTTAGTTATTATAACTCCCACTGGAGCATAGGGCGCCAAAAAACTTAGTTACCACAACCGAACCATTCGATTAGCTACAAATTCGGTTGTAAACACGAATCTGTTTCCTCTGTGTATATTTTTGAAAATTCTTAAAAAATTTATGTTAACTAGTAAACCTTGATGACAGTTTTCTAACGTTAAAATTGGTATGTTTTAACCCATTTATGATCCACCGAAAAAAGAATTTCAAAATTGTTTAAAATACCACCCTGAGACAGTGAATCGTGGTTACACAGAAAAAATAATTGCCAATGAAATTTAAATTAAAATTTTATTTGATTTGATATTAATTTTCAATTAAAAGTTTAATCATATCAATTAAATTTTTAATTGAAAATGAATATGGTGTTGAAAAAGTATTAAAAAAGCTCTTAGGTCCGATTACAGAATGTCCAGTTAGCTACTAACTGGGACTTTAGCTGACACATTTGTTGTTGCCTCCCATATAAAATTTAAATTTAACTGCCTGCTAAATTGTAACTGGACATTCAGTAATCGGGCCTTAAATATGCGTTGCGTAAAATAACATTATTTTGAATTATTCATATTTTTACTTTTATTGCAGTTATAAAAATTACAAAAGTATGTCTTAAGTCAGTCAAAAACATAAGAAAGTTATATTAATATACATTTTAATAATATTTTTAATATTACACATTTTGATAAAAGCGCCATAACTTAATTGAAAATTTTGACGATTTTCGATTAAATTTTTAATTGATATGATTAAAACTTTAATTGAAAAATTTTCAATTACAACGCTCTAAAATTAAGAGCGAGAATTATGTACTAACGGTTATTTGACGGTTGAAAAAGTACTTCAAAGTTTTTTTTGTAACGCTTTGAGCACATAATAATACACCACCCACACACCGTAAATCATGGTTATCATTTGGGGTGGTGTCAAACGCTTTATATCTGCAAATCGCTTTGCACTGAAAGCGCTGGTACCAGATTTTTAAATGCTTCTAAAACGCTTTTACAATCGTGATTTTCTGCCTGGGTAGATGACTCTTGATTTTGTAATTGTGTTTAGTACGAAAACTACGCAGTTTTTGCTCGGTCTTAATGAAGTTAATATAAACAAGATTTAATAATTATTAGGAAAAAATAAACTTCATCAATGCCAAAGGCATTAAGAATAATCCTTTGAGTATAACAATTCTGATTACGATTGCTTAACGATTTTTCATCCAATCATTGAAGGCTGACAGCATTGCGTATACGTACTATAAATGTATAGAAATTCATAATAATCATACGCCACATGGGCCAGTGCTATATAAATAAATTCGAATATAGCGTGATATTAATCCATTTAGAACACGTCACAGAGCCATTAGACATTTTTCAACCACATTTGGATTAAAGCGACTAATATTTAAACAAAATGAGTGACACCCTATATTCAATAATAGATAATTTGTTGAGAAATTTATTATAACAAACACTTCTGCATAACAATGAAATAAGTATAAAATAATTTAAAATTGTAAAATTTACTGTATGGGTGAAATCATAAAATGTAATAAGTTTTTAGGCCAAATTTGTGAGATACAAAAAGTGTTAATATTTCAGTTTTTTCTTAATGGAATCAATAAATTTAGTCATTGTTAACCTAACTCCAAAAAATCTCTTCTACAAGTTTTCGCAAAAATTCCATAACAATTTTTTTCAATTTATTACTTTTTTATGTTTGGTTTTTAACTAGCTTTTTAATAATATATATACAATTTGTACTTATCAAGTTAGCGGTTTCGCAAAAAAATAACAATTCATTCCGCGAAAAAAAATTTATTTTGTATTTTTTGTCCTTTTAAAATGCTTTTCAAAAATATAAAAATTTTAAAAATCTAATCAGCGATTGCGCCGTAACAAAATAAAATGTTAAAAACATAACATTTTGCAAACAAAAAAATTCTTAAATTGCAGGAATAAATGCTAAGGTTAGTAAGGACTCGAAATATCGATTCCAAACCAAGGAAATGCAAAATTAACAGTTTTTTTTATTTTTTATTTTAGTTAATGTACTTATAAATAATATAATTACATCACTCCCATTGGAGCTTCTAGCAACAACAGTTCTAACAGTTTAGAGTTCATTTATTAAATAAAATTTGAAACTAAAAATAATCATCGCTAAATTTTTAATATCTTCTAATAATCTTCAAGGAACCCTATTGAATATTATAAATTTTTTGATGCATACTTTTAGGCCTGAAAATTAATTAATAAATTCGTGAAACAACATTTCTTCAAATCTTATTAAAGACATAATTTTTCATCTCGAGAATGTTACATGCTGCAGAAAAACTTCAAGTCTGTTATACTAGATGATTCTTTACAGTCTAACGATCATTTGAGTATAAATAATTAATCAGAACTGGGTCGACAACGACATGTACTTTTTCATATATTTTGTATGGGAAGCAAAATGTCGCCATGTCGTCCGCCGATTTGTCGTCGTAATAGAATCTATTCTATTTTCGTGACGACACACTAATACACACTCAAAATATTTGGCAAATCGTTGCCATATTTTTAACTAATTAAGGGAACAGAGTTGCAGAAATTCGTATTAGAGTTGCAAAAATTCGTACTTTGTTTACAAAAAAATTAGTTTTTGACAGAAGAAATGTAATTGAAAATAAAAATGCATAATTTACCGCAAAAAAGCAAAATTAAATAGAAAAAAATGTAAAACACCAAGAATTAATGGAAAACCAATTGAATTGGTGAAGAATTGTGGCGGAAAAAATACAACCATATTCTGGTTTTGCTTTAATTTTTTTCTAAATGTCAAAAAATGTCGACAATCGATTGCCGCTGAATTTAAATTATTCGCGACGACTTTTGCTGTCGTCGGTCGACAATCGACACAGTTGTGATTAAACTCTACCATTATACTTTTCGTAATATAATTAATAGATAACTGCAAAATTCTGGTGTATGCATTTTTATCTAAAATAATGACAAAACATCGTTACACAGTTGGAGTCGTGTTAGCATAGATATACGTAAAAGTTTGTAAAATTTATTAATTTTTGTTAAAAGCGTTACTCTTCCTCTTTATATAAATGCTTATAGTTAATGTTTAGCTTAATTGATTATTTAAATATAAGCTATTAAAGTTAAAAAAGCTTACGAGTTACTGGTTACGGAGTTTACATTTGGCCTATAAAATAGGCCAAAAATTGAATATATTAACCAAAAATTGGTAGGATTATTATAATTTTTATAAAACAGGTCACAGTGTGTTGATACATATCGAATTATATAAGTCAAATGAAATCTATGCATTAGAAATAAGCTGGTTAAATTGTTTTTTATCACATTTTTAGATATCACCCGTATATTATTTGCCAATGTGACTTTAAAGTAACAACAAAGATTGCTATCATCAAAATTTTACTATTAGGTTATTCACAAGGGGTGTGCTTTCTGTTGTATCGTCCTAACAAAACACAGAGTTGCTGAAAACTAGTACACTTGATATACAAGACGTTTTACTAATTTTTCTACTAACTTATTGCATTTTTTTGAGTGTATTTTATCGAACTGTTGATATTCATAATTTTTGTGTTTAACACAGTTTGGTGCTCGAATAAGAAATATATTAATATAGACCACGAAAGTTTTGCATTAATACTTTGACATGGGGATATTATAATATATAACTAAAGGTATTTTCGTCTATTTTACTCTATCTCTCTTAGTTTTCGAGATTTTATAAAATTGGGAAGGGGAAAATGGCGACATATTTAAAACCACGGATACACTGGTAGCGCCATCTGCCAGGTAATAGCATAAACAGGAAAATAATATATTTTAACAATAAACTGTGTAAAATTCAACAAGTGGGTTCTTAAAAATTAGTTATAAACAATTTTGAAAATTAACACTCAAAATTAGTTAAAGTACTGAGGATTTTTAGTATTGTGTTCAATGAAGATAAATCATATCTTTGTTTAAATCAGTGTTTCAATTAAAAATTTGTTACAAATTATTATTATTATTTTAAAATAATTTCTAAAAAAGTCACTTCAAAAACATAAAATTTTTTTTAAGTATTTATTTGGCTGCACTGGATATAAATGTTATTCTATTTTTTCATTTACGATTATAGTCAAGATGTTAGATTATTTTATGATTTCGAAAGTACTGAAATATCTTTATCCGTTTGAAGGTAGCCGGTTAAAAACGAAACAGTATGTCCAATGAGGGTTAATGCAATATTACTTATCTTCAGTTTTGTTGTCTATTTCTTTGTTGGAAATATTATATTTATATACAATTTTGCCTAAGGATAATTTCTTTATACTAACTTTCGTGTTAAAGTCATTAAATATATTAAGAACGATTTCATTGTAAATATTCTGTCGACGTAAATAGTTTTACCTTCCTACTTTATATAGTCGTATATTTGACAATAAATGCCATTCATACGTTGTCACGCATTTAATTTTATATATATTTTTTTGTGTGTATGTAGGTATTTTATATTGTTGTCAAATATGTTTTTGAATGTATATAAATTGAATGGATAAATGCAAATTCTTGCATACAAATATTTTACACTATTCTTTATGCTCTAAGGCAGTTTTTTACATTCATACACACACAAAATTTCAGAGAATATAGTGACATTGTCAGTTTTTTCTTTTTTTGAGTGAATATAAATGTTTATTGTATAATATTCCCATCATCATCATCAGCAACACCATCATCATCAGTTACCCAGTGTAGAAAAAATTATCAATTTTGGTCGAATGCCGATTTGTGCCCTACTAAAAAAGTGGAAAAAGTTAGGCCTATTAAAATATTGTTCCGAAATTCGATTAGCTTAGTATAGAAAATTCTGAAATTTTAGAAGGAAAATATTCCAAGAAACGGGATTTACAAAACACGCCAATCTGGTAACACTACATTTAAGTATACATCACAGCATATGCTAAATTATTAAGTGCCATAAATAAGTGCTATAATTATAATACTCTGGCATCGTCTGGTAAGTTCTATAACCACGGCCGTTAAACTACATGAGGCTGAACTTAATGTAGGACGGGAAAATCGCGCATTGCCATTTGTGGTATTCAGCTGCGCTTTAGAGTTTGTGTAGTCAGTTGTGTGCTAGAGTTTGTTAATTGCATATTAGCATTGAATAGTGAGTTGCACAATAGCAACATTTGTAATAAATAAGTGTATAAGCACAAAATCAAACAAAAGAGTGTGCATTATTCTAATTGCAAAGAGCACCAACCCGGTTTATCTAAAGGAGGTAAACGTAAATAACCCGATTTATCTAAAGGATAATATGTTCATCAAAAATTCCGTAGAGGTTTATTCATTCGCGATAAATTTCTGTTTATAAAAAAGTTTTCGCCCGGACTATAAAATTAATTTTTCGCGCGAAAAAATTTAAAAAAAATTTTTTTACTAGGAAACTGCTTTTTGATATCCAAACCAAATTTCAACATAATTCTTTCGGGCGAAAAATTTAACTTTTTTTTCAGTTAAATAATAACCCTGGTAAAAAAAAGACTTTTCATATTGGGTATAACTTTATCCGAAAAATGGGACAATTTGCTACAATTATCAAATTAGATCGCATTATACTCAATTTAGACCGAAAAGTTAATCTCATAAAAGTTGGATTAACTGCTTAATCAAGCACTAACAGGTCGATTAAACCATATTTTAATCCTTTTGATTAACAGTTAAGCCGACTTTTAATCTGGTTACGATTTCTAAACGACTCTGTATTCATTCTACTAATATGCACGCTGTTTTTTTTATATGGACGCTGCCGCATTTGTGAATCTTTATTTTTGAAATTAGTTCGGTTGTACGAAATAAAACAAAAATCGCTGCCTGTGCGGTGGTTGAAAACAAAAAAGTTGTTTTGTTGGTATAAAAACACCTTTGAAGAAGAGAAAGACGAGGAAAAAGAGGAAGAAGGGGAAGACAAAGAAGAAACTGAGAAGCATATTATAGATCAAACAGAAAGCAAAAAGACTTAGTTTTGTGGAAAATATTTTCAAAAAGCATGAAAAAAAATAATGTTTCCAACATTTTGCTTCATAAGCACCACAAAAATTCTCTAAATCAATTTTTTTTAAAAATTTTAATTATTGCACAGGTCTCTAGTAATAATTTGGCTTTTACAGATTTAAAAAATATCAATTAGTCGACGAGTTATAGCCAAAAAACCATATAAACAATATGCTGAAAATCGGCATTTGACTACAAAGTTCGAAGGTCGATTAAAAAAAAATTCGAACTAACATAAACAAACGCCGCGAACGGCCTCAATTTTCACCCATCACTCTCAGAATCGACCTAACTTTTGCTAGTCCAAAAAATAATGACACCCCATTGTTGTTTCTACACTGGGTATTTTTGTCAAAAGTAAAAAAAAAGACATCAATGTTGAATGGTTTACCATATTCTGACAAAAGAACATTGTCATCAATTCCCTTTTTATGTATTACATTTTTTTTTTTGCAAAAAAAATAAAATAAATTGTTACAAATTCGTTTGGCTTACAATTTGTATAAAAATAAAGATACACTTACAATATTTTTAAATAAAATCTCTTCAATTTCGCTTTATCTATCTTAGTTTTCGAGATATGGATCATTTAAAAAATCGGAAGGGGAAGAAATAGCGCCATCTTTAAGACTTCGGATACATTGGTGGCGCCAGAAACATTTAAACTAAGGATTCTTAAAAATTAGTTATAAATAATTTTTAAAATTGACACTCAAAATGTGTAAAAGTACTCGTACTGAGGATTTTTAGTGGAAGGATTTTTAAATGAAGATAACTACAATAAAATCTTTGTTTAAATAACTGTTTGAACTAAACATTTGTTAAAAGTTTGTCTAATCGATATGAAACCCTTTTGACAGATTTTTTACTGACGTATTACTTTAAGTGTATTCTTTAGAGTTCGGACAGTGTTTGAACGCTATTTGGCAAGAATGTGCCTTATAAACATCACAGGTAAGTGATTAGTCTTAGCAACCAGTTCTGTGATTACTTGGTCATCCTTTGTAATAGTTTCACTCAAAAAAAAAGTCAATAAAGTCAGCAAAAAATGTTGCTGTGTCAGCAAATTTTTAGTCAGGAGCGTGCTTGCAAAAAAGTTGGTAATTTCAGCAAAAGGTTTGCTGAAAACCAGCGAGCTGATTTTTACCAAAAAAATAGTAATCTTCTGAAAAAGTTTTGCTAACACTTAGTCGATTGCAAATGAAAAAAATCCTTGCTAAAATCACTAAAATTTTTGCTGAATATTAGTAGACTGAAAAAAACTCAAAAAACTTGTAGCGAAATTTTATTTTAGTTAATTTATTTGCTGAAAATTTAAGTATAGAAATTGTGTAGAGTTGTTTTTCTTTTTTATCATTTCCGTTGTCTGTACTACATCCAGACAAGGTGCGACATCTACATTTGTCTATCTGGTTGTCGTTCACGCTATAATTGCGGTTATCAGCACAATTTTTGTAGCAAAATAAATTAGTAAAACATTAGTTCAAAATTAGTTTAGTGCTAAAAAAATATAACTAAAACTTTTGCTGAAAACGGAATTTCAGCAAAAAAAATTGCTGAGATCTAGTAAACTTGATATACAAGACGTTTTACTAATTTTTCTACTAACTTATTTTTTTGAGTGTAGTATTAACCTGTACCATTTCAACGAATGACCTCCACCCCGAGAAGTAGAAAGAACTTTAGTACGTAGACTTTGTTCGTAAAGATTTCCACGACTAAATACTTTGGAACACTCGTATCTCGCCCGTTTGCGAAGCAGTTTATTGTTGGCGTTTTTGTTACCATGCCAATTACTGAGCGCATTTTCGCTATTTCTAACTAACTGCCTGCAAGTCAGGTTAAACCAACATTTATCTCTTGGTTTAACCGTAATTTGCTTTGAAGTAAACAAATGTTAAGTGATTATTAGTATGAACGCTGCGAACTCAATATGGCGGTTATTGATCGGAAAGGTTTTTGGGTGGCTGGATATGAATCTGACATTTCGAAATTAAACGAGTAAAAAGGTTAAAGTCGGGCATGCCGACTATACAATACCCCACACCAGTCTGGTGTATTGTTTGGATCCGAAATTCGAATGGGTTAAAATGGGGCTTGTGTCAAAATTTTCTATAATGTGAGTCAGCGCACCAAATTTCATTAAAATATCTTAATATTTGCGAACTGCAGTTTGTAACCAAGCCAATTTTGGGGGGACACTTATATGGGCACTAGTTCTAAACATGGACCGATGTTCACCAAAATCAATAGGCTTCGTCCTTGGGCCAACATAGGTCTATGTACCAAATTTCATCAAAATATCTTAATATTTGCGACCTGCAGCGTATAAACAGTATAATTTTGGTAGGACCCTTATATGGGCACTAGGTCTAAACATGGACCGATGTTCACCAAAATCAATAGGCTGCGTTATTGGGCCAATATAGGTCTGTGTACCAAATTTCATCAAAATATCTTAATATTTGCGACCTGCAGCGTATAAACAGTATAATTTTGGTAGGACCCTTATATGGGCACTAGGTCTAAACATGGACCGATGTTCACCAAAATCAATAGGCTGCGTTATTGGGCCAATATAGGTCTGTGTACCAAATTTCATCAAAATATCTTAATATTTACGACCTGCAGCGTATAAACAGTATAATTTTGGTAGGACCCTTATATGGGCACTAGGTCTAAATATGGACCGATATTCACCAAAATCAATAGGTTACGTTATTGGGCTAACATAAGTCTGTGTACCAAATTTCGTCAAAATATCTTAATATTTACGACCTGCAGAGTATAAACAGTATAATTTTGGTAGGACCCTTATATGGGCACTAGGTCTAAACATGGACCGATGTTCACCAAAATCAAACTTGTTCGTCCTTGTGCCAACATAGGCCTGCGTACCAAATTTCATCAAAATATCTTAATATTTGCGACCTGTAGGGTGCGCACAAGATTGCATGGACAGACAGACAGACGGACGGACGGACAGACGGACATCGTTAAATCGAAATAAAAAAAAAAATTCTGAGCCGATCGGTATACTATAAGGTGGGTCTACGACCAATAGTTTTTGGTGTTACAAACATCAGCACAAACTTATAATACCCTGACCACATAGTGGTGTAGGGTATAAAAATGGTGAATCCGATATGATGATTGATGTAAAAAAGGGATCGGATTTATCTGAAATTATTAGTATCCGACCGAGTATTCGGCTTCGAAGTTCGGCCAAATTAAATATTATATTTGTTTTTAGATAACCCAAAACCACCGAGTGAAAATTCCAAGCCTTGGATAACAATACAAGTGCATTTGATAGTAGTAGTATCTCGAAATGGGCCGTATTGGCTTCTTTATACTGACTCTGCGCTTCACTCCGATTTGGACAAAATTTGGATGTGTGATAAATTGATCCATATTTTGCCTTTGTGGCCCAATTTTATGTTTCAGGGGTAATTAATTTTATTCTTTAAAGTTTTAAAAACAAATAATACCTGTTAAATACGAAAATGTCAATAAAATATTTTTAAGGTTTAGTAAAAAAAAAATCTTTTGATTTTCCGCTAGTAGATTAACACATTTTTGTGTTAATGTAGTATATGTATATCACCTTCTCCGAGAAAAGGGACCTAGTGTATGAAAATGAAGTTTTGAGAAGAACGCATTTAAAGTGAAATTAAAACTAACATTTTAATGTTTTTCTCATTTTTATCGAAACCCGTTTTTTGACACACTAGGTCCCTTTTCTCGGAGAAGGTCACATATATATCTTGATTTTTTGATTGGAATTAATACCGTATTTGAAAGTCGTCTAAAACCGACACATTTTCTGTTACTTATTTAAAATTCTTTTATTTTTTGTTCATTTGTTTTCCTACCACAAATCTGAGATTTATTATGAATTTTTATTTCTTTTTCATTGGTGCTAAAAAGATTTTCGCTGACTAACAATATTTTCATCTATCAGCATAAATGAAGCAAATACGTGCAGATATGTAGATTAGAATTCTTTTAGTTTCCATTTCCTGTATTTTGCTGTGTCCATTTGTGGCTTAGTTAAATAGTTTGTTTTTTGTATTCTCGTATTCTTTCTCTATTTTTTTCTTCTTGGTTTGCATTTATTTTACATGATTTGCAGTTATGGTTATTCTTTCATTTAGTTCCAGTACATTTATACATGCGCATACTAAACTACAATAGATGGACTTGTATGATAATTGAAATAAATATGTAGTGGTGTTTGTTGTTTATTGTTTAAATGTGAATTTATTTCAATTCATATCTTTTTATTATTCCATTAAATAATATACAAATGCACAGCAGAATATTATAAACTATTTTTTTTTTCTTCCAAATATAATTGTCTAATCGAACTTTATTTCATATCTCCGGAACTATACTCAAATAACCCAGGATGACAAAGTCTTAACTTTTAAAAATTAATAGAGTACTGATCAGTAATTCTATATATTTCGGAAAGGATAAGGATTATTGAATTTTGAAAATTATAAAAATTCTATCAAAAGGGAAGGATTTATTTTTTTTGTTGTATGAAAAAATTGTAAGCATAATTTCGAAAGTGTTTTTTAAGATTAAGAGTCTGAGAATGGGCAAATAAAGAGCCGAATATAAATGGGTCCCTTGTCCACCCCAGAAAAATGGCCTAGGTACGCCTATGATGATACCCTACACCAGTCTGGTTGAAAAACAACTAATGTTTTGATCCGAAATTCGAATGGCTTGAAATGAACTTGTGTCAAAATTTGTCTATAAAATTAAAAAAAAAAATTAGAAAAACGGTAAGAAATTTTAATTTTACCTAATGTTACGTGTATTTAACAGAAAGTCGGAAATATAGTCCATATGGGCGATAGGTCAAAATATCGAAAGATTCTATCTTCAATCAGCAGTCTTCAACAAGTAAATTTTTCGATGACCTTTGTATGGGCACTTGGTCTAAATATGGAGCGATTTTAACCTTAATCAATAGGCTTCGTCGGCATGCGAACAAGCCAATTGCGGGGGCACCTTTACATGGCCACTGGGTTTAAAAATGTACCGACTCTAAATAAAAGCAACAGGCTTTATTTAAGAGCCCATATAAATTAGTTTATCAATTTTGATTAAAAGACAATTTTGATAGAAACCTTTATATGGGCCTGTAGAGTGTGCACAAGAATATATCTACAGACAGAAGGGCGGATGGTCAGATGGACATCTTTAAATACAAACAAAAAGTGATTCCGAGTGGAACGATATACTAAAAGGTGGGCCTAGTCCACGTAGTGGTGTAGGGTATAAAAACGAAAAGTTGATTAATTTCTGACCCCACTTTTTAAGCCCTAAACATGAGATTGGGACGTTACAAAAAAAAAAAAAAAAATACACATATGGGTAAAATCAAAAAATGTGATAAATTTTTGGGTCAAATTTGTGAGAAAAAAAAAGTGTTAATATTTCGGTTTTTTCTTAATGGAATCAGTAAGTTTAGTCATTATAAACATAATTGCAAAAAATCTCTTCTACAAGTTGTCGCAATAACTTTTTTTGCACAATTTTGATTTTTTTATGGTAACGGAGTTTACATTTTCACAAGCAAAAGATATAACAAAAAAAATTGCCTACGAATTTTCTTCAGTTTATTAGTTTTTCGTATTTGGATTTTCAACATGCTTTTCAATAATATACAATTGGTGTTTATCAAATTGGCGGTTTCGCGAATAAAAATACAATTCATACGCATAAATAGTAGTTGAATCACCTCTGTTTATGGATATTTTGAAATATTTTAAACATTTACCTACATTTTTTTGAACGCAATCTGATGCAAACAATTTTGGATACGGAGTTTACAGTTACGGAGTTTACATTTGGTTACTTTTTTCGTTTTCTTTCAGAAACGCTTTGTCCGAATTTTCTTTCCGAAACAAAATCTTATGATGCCTACAAGGTGAATCCAAATATGCCATCGTTTTTTTTACTCGCTAAATAGTTTGGTGTAAAAATTAGGAACGGAGTTTACAATATTTTTTCAAATCTTATTAAAGACATCCTTTTTCATCTCGAGAATGTTACATGCTGCAGAAAAACTTCAAGTCTGTTCTACTAGATGATTATTTACAGTCCAACGATCATTTGAGTATAAATAACATTATACTTTTCGCAATATAATTAATAGATAACACCAAAATTCGTGTGAATGCATTTTTATCAAAAATTATGACGAAAAATCGTTACAGAGTTGAAGTCGTGTTAGCATAGACATAGGGAAAATTTTGTAAAATGTTAGTGTTTAGCTTCATTGGTAGCTATTAAAGTTAAAAAACCTTATGAGTTACTGGTTACGGAGTTTACATTGGGCCTATAAAATTGGCCACAAATTTTATGTATTAACCAAAAATTGATCAGATTGTTATAAATTTTGTAAAACAGGTGACAATGCGCTGATATATATCGAAGTATAAAACTCAAATGTAATCCATGCATTAGAAACTAGCTGGTTACATGGTTTTTATCACATTTTTTGATACCACCCATATATTGCTTTTTTGTTCTCATCTATCATATAACTGAATCTTATTTAGATAGGAGGGAGCACATTGGAATACCTTCCTTGTAAGCGAAAATAGATAATATATACAAAATATCAACTTACCGAAAAAATATAACATTATATGACTGTTATCTGAAAATAAAAAAAAGGTAAAATTAAATTGATTAAGTTTTTTTTTAAAAAAGAACCCTAACATTTTACAAATAAAACTTATTTCTGATATTTGTTCTGTTATCTCAATATTACATTTAAATTGTTTTCATGTATCCTATGAATTTAAGTTGGAATTTCGTGCTTGGTTTAATAATTGATTTTTCTATATCTTTAGTTTCAACAGAATTAGTCAGTGAATCACTCAGTAAGTCATTAAAAACAAACCCTTCTTAAAATAATCACCTAAAAAATATATTTCACTGAAACTTCAATTCTAGAAAAAAAACCATTAAATAAACAAGGGTGAATAAAGTTTTTCAAACAAAAATTTTTAGTTCAAAAAAAGTACTTTACCAAAAATTTAGTATGCTTTTAGGGGCATAACATTTTTGTGAGTTAGTAGTAGTAAAATATATTTGTGTTATGTGAATTGGTAAAAAAAAAATCTCCAAGAACAAAACAAATTGTGTGTATGTATGTGGAGACCATACTTACCAAAAGGTAAGTGGAGACCTTAATTTTCATGATGATCTTCAAAACAAAAAATATATATAAATTTAGGCTACACATATAGAATTTACCAGAAAAAATATAATAAAAGTTAAATACGGAAAAATAACAAAAAAAAAAACCCCAAAACGCTAAAGGCCAAAATTGTTATAAACATTTTAAGACTGAATGGTTGGTTGTACTCGTACGTGTATGTGTTTGCATTTAAGTACTGTGTGTATTTTTCAGGTTGGATACACTTAATATAATTGTTGTTTGTTTTTTGTTGTTGCTGTTGTTGCTGTATATTGCTGTTAATGCTACTACTGCTGCCACTACTATGGTTTTGTTGTTAATTTTTTGTGTAATTTTTTTGTAAAGACTGTACATAAAATTGCTTTTTTCCAAAGTAATGTATATTGACTAGTGTTTTTTCAAACCGGTTAAACGGTTAACCGAAAACCCGGTTTTTTTCGTTCATATTTCGGTTTTTGCAAACCGGTTAACAGAACATCTTAAATCTCGGTTAACCGAAAACCGGTTTATTTTCAACGGTTAACCGGTTTTTTTTATTTTATTATTTTCAGCTTAAAATGCCTTCAAGAATTAATTAAGTGGCGAATTGCTAAAAATTATGGTTCATACAAATTCCAACCCAAAATCTTGGGGCTGTCAAATATTAGTTTTATTAATTATTAAATAATGAAATTTTGATATGAAAACAGGAAAACTCAAGTTGTTATCGACCCATTCTCACGTTAAATGGTTAAAAAAAGAGTGCTAAAAATTGCACATTTTTTAGTTTTTTTTTTGGCTTTTTTCATGTTTCTTAAAAATAAATATTGTCTATTAAATGAAAGGTAGAGTAAAGTTCTAGAAATTAGTGCCGGTAAAAATATGAGTAATGGTTACTGAGTATCGAGTTTTTGCCTTTTTTTGGTTACTCGATACTTAAAACTACTACTCGATATTTTTAGAGTTGCATTTTGGACGGAAAAAAGATATAAAATGTGACTCCGCTTAAATATTTACAACAAAAATGTGACTCAGCTAAAATATTTATGACAAAATTATAACTCTGCTAAAAGAAAAAATCTAAAAAAAATTACTTAAAATTGTATGTAGGGTATTTTTATTTTAATCGATTAATCGTGCAAATAATTATTCGGCTTTTTTCCTTAACCGATTAATCGAATAAAATTTAAAAAATAATCGAATAATCGAAAAAAATTATACGTAAAATAATACACATACATTTTTTGTATTTTCAATAATTTTATTTTAAAAAAGGACAAAAATAATTTCAGTAACTCTTCTAAAATTCTACTAGAAATTTAAAAAAGTTTTCAAATAAAAAAAAAATTGCAACAGCATTTAAATTTATTTTTCATACTTAATATCAACTTCGGCCGGCAAGATTAGTACCGAAAGTTTCATAATTTTGTCCTCCCAAATCATATATAAAAATTTCATCAAAATCATCACTAAAAATATAAAATATTGATCCTGAAGAATAACGGTCAGATTTTAATATATTCAATATAAAACTTCTCTTGAAAAATTCTTAGAATATATTTGTCGCTTTGCCGTTTTTTAAATCACATTTTTCACTTTTTTTATTTAAATTTTCGGTGTTTTTTTATTATTTTTTATTTTTAGTCGGTTAACCGGTTTAACAAACCGACAAACCGGTTTTTAAAAAGTCGGTTTTTTGGAAACACTAATATTGACTATACAGTAGGTTGTCCCGATTTTTAAAAACTTTCGAATTCCGTAACGTAATAGCACTCAAATGATGTGTACATCCCGGGTGATGTGAAAATCCCGATCCAGAAATCCCGGGATTTTCGATACTACGGGATTTTTCGGAATCCCGGGATTTCGGGTTTTAAATTTTCCCTAATTTATAAAATTTTTTTTGTATGTAACTAATTTTTTTTTTATATAGAATAAAGCGTTTTATAGTTATTTAATAGTTGTGAATTAATAATATGGTACATTTTATCATGCGCGGCTCCAGGGGGGGGGGGGAATAGGGAAATCCCCCCCCCCCCCTCAGCGAAATCGAAAAAGAAAAAAAAAGGAAAAAAAAGGAAAAAAAGGAAAAAGAGGGAAAAAGGAGAGAAAAAGAAGAGAAAAAAGGAAAAAGAGGGAAAAAGGAGAGAAAAAAGAGGATAAAAAAGGATAAAGTGAAAGAAATACAAATTTGTTATGAATAATAATATGAAATATACAATTTTTTCCTTATTTTCATTTAACCAGTCGTCATTTAAAAAATCTCAATAGATATTTTAACAAATTCATTTAAAACTGATAATTTTGATTATAAAAAAATTAAAGTTTGTGTAGAAATGTAGTTAAAAGACCTAAATTTCAAATTCGATTTTCAAAATTGTATGTAGATCAATTACGTTTGAAATTTTTCTAATTTCAAATGACAAAAAGCAATTTCATTTTAAAATTTCGCATTTTTTAATACAAAATTCCAATTTTAATTGAAAATTTTTTAAATAAAAATAAACGCGCTTACTATTAAAATTTTCCAAATGTATATTTTTGTTGACTTTAGTTAAAATTTTGGATGGCAGCATGCTTTGACCTAGTTTATTTTTGGAGCATTCTGATTGGTTAATTTATTTTCAACCAATTAAAATATTTAAAAATGTAAATATATCTTTAGAATTTTCATACACAAAATGAACAAAGCCGTTTAAATATAAAGTCGACTTTAAAAGTAAAATACTGTTTGATAGTAAAGCACAGTAAGTTGTTCGTATTTCACGTGAAAAAATTGTTATACTCCTCCATATAAAAAAAAAAAAAATGATAATTTTCCACGACAATGAATTTCACGTGAAAACTGAGTAGAGATTGTTTTCACGCAAATTTAATGTACAAGACTATTATTTTTCTTGGGGAAAAATCATAGTTTTTGTATATTATAATATTATATAAAATTGAAAAATTGTTCATTTTTATAATTTAAATTTAAATTTGAGTAAAATTAAAGTTCGAATAAAATTTTTTCACGTGAAAAACCACTTACGGTGCTTTTGGGAAATAGACTGAATTTTATTTTGAATTTTTTTCATTAAAATTGTAGAACTGAACTTCTAATGGAATTTTCTAAATTTGAAGTGGTAAATCGAAATTTCTCTTAAAATTTTCTCAATATTGTAAGAAAACAATTAATTACCGTTATTTTTGTTCAGATTTAAGATCAAATTTGACAAATTCCAAATAGAATTCAAAATTAATTTCACTTGAAATTCTCCAAATTTCATTCGGAACGATATGGTGGAGTTCTTTCTTAGGTCTTTCCAAAGGATCGTATTGAACTTATTCCAGTCTGTCTTTCGGAAATCCTGAGTACACATGTTGATATCGTAGAGTATATAGTTATATTCCTGAAATAATTTCTTTTGAAATACTCAATTTTTGATTGCCTGCAAGTAATTGACTAGCGTTAGATCCTGCACTTCCTCCCAACCTGCAAAGTGTTTTAACTTTAAAATACGGAATTTGGTGTAGCGTCAAATCAAAATTGGCCAGTAATTCTTTTTGTTAATAACGACTTCAGACTCCCACAGCTATACCAAAACCCATATGAAAATTTAATTATACAAAGTTTTCCAAATGTTGATCACGAACCCCTGAGCGTCCCTAATCGCATCCTAGGAGGTCTGCGAAACATTCCGAAAAAATAATTAAAAAACAAGAATTTTTTAAATATTAGAAGTTTTGAGTTAAAATTTATAACTGAAGTATAAAAAATCAGCTTCTAATAAATAAAGTGAATATAAAAATAATGAAAATAATTTCAAAACTTTTCAGGAAATATTAACTTTTTGTATTGTTGTTAAAAAGTAATCTCTGAGTTAAATCCTTGTAATCATCTCAATCAATTTTTGAGGACTTTTCAGACTCCGGCGACGTTTTTCGTAAAATTTTCAAAGTTTAATTTAATGAAATCCGCGATTTAAATCGTCCTATGTATATCGAAAAATGGATTCTTTAAAATTTCTGAAAAAATATATGCGGTGTGTTCGATTAGTCGAAATTCTTACTAATTTTACTACAATTGGAAAGTTTTGTTTACTTTTTATATTGAAATTTTGCAGCTGTAGTAAAAGTAGTAACTTGTAGTAAGTAAACGAACACGCTTATGTTGTTCCTCATTACTTTTTTTGCCTTTACGAAATCTTATACTGGCACTCTTATTGGGTCTTTTTCATACAAATACTGAAAAATCGAACTGTTTTTTTTTTTTTTATTTAATACTATACTATAACTCAGGAACCAAAAGGAGTACCAAACTGATATTTGACAGTGTCATTGATAAAAAACTAAGAACTAATACAAAAATATTAAAAGGCTACGATAAAGTATCCCGAACCGCGTATAAAGATAAAATGGCTTTAGACCTTTGATAACGATAAATGGTTAAAGTTCATTTGAAAATAGTAACTATTCACGTGGCTCAATCATGGCTTCAATTATAAAAGGATAGAAACAAATAATTAATTGTAGAAAAATTCTCAAAAATTAAAATTTTTTTTAATAAACCAGAAATTATCGAATTAAAGAATGAGTTGCAGACCAACTTCAGGCACGTTTTCAGAAGTTTTAAAGTGATATATCAACCAGTCACATATCTAAAATAATAAAATAATACAAAAGTTAGACCCAAATATGTATGGAAAGTCTATAGCAAATTTGATAATTTTCCCCTAATTCAAAACCAATTTTAGCTATACAAAGTATTCCAAGTTATAGCAAGTTTCATACAATTCAAATAGAGTGCGGAAATTTATATTGTTGATTTTATATGTTATTTAATATAAACTTTTATAGGCATTACTAACCCATCCTTGTTGGATGTCAAATACGTATCAAATATTAAAGTTTTTGATGAATAATATAACTTAGAATTTTCCGTTGGACTTTATATTGTCTTTTATACATAAAGCGTCGCGCATAAAATCGTTAACCTTGCGCTGCGGAGTCCAAAAACGTCCAACAAGTAGTGTATGGCCAAATCAAAAGGGGTCAAAAATTTTTTTTGTGAAAATTAAAAAAAAAATTTTTTTTCCAACAACAAGTATGTAGTTACATAACCACATATCTGGTAATGATTTTCTACACTGGGAAAATATTTATAAGGAAAATTTCCAATCTTTTAGAAGTTTGTATTGAATATGGAGAATTGTATGAAATTTAATTTGTTGGTTCGTCTTAAACGAGTTCTTATTAACAGATGTTTTTTATATGAAAACTTATACCAAAACATCGTCTTAACCCAGTTCGTATTAAACGAGTTTAACTGTATTTATTTGTTTATTTTCGTTCAATGTCTGAGCGGATATAGATGTGAGAGAATCGTCTGCGGGCATAGATTTTGGCAGACACTAGTTTAGAGACCAGGATCTCATCAGAAGGGGGATTGCAAAAAAGTTGCCCGATGACATCTTTTTGTAATTTTAGTTTATTACCTTGTTCTGTTTTTTTTTTTTTTTAATATTATATTTTTTGAGATTAAATTTCCTTTAACATAAAAGTGAATAAAATTTTCGTGGTCCATCTTTTCTGCTTTAAAATAAAAATATATTTTGTGGTGTGTCCTGTAAAATATAAAAATACTTAAGATATTGCATTTTTTTCTCAAAAGATTCTAAAGAAAAGATACAAGATGAGCTTTTTTCTGTTTGTAAAATCTTAAGATTTGTTTCGTTGAAGCAACTTGATTTAATATTTCTTAAACAAAAAAAAAATCCAGCAATTATAGAAAAATAAATAAAATGATATATAATTTAATATTTCGCTTTACAAAGAGTCTGAATTTAAAGAAAACATTTAAGAATTCTCCTTTGTCAATAAGACATGTATACTTAGAATATTATGCAGGCAAAGACCGCTGCACACAGAGAAAAAATTTGCCATTTTCCAACTGAAATTCGGTTACGGTTACTAAAATAGGTTGGTACAACTGAATATTGGTTATCACAACAAAATTCGGTTAATACAACTGAATTTCAGTTGCAATACCCAAAATATTTAGTAATCACATTTCAATATGGTTTCACCAACCGAATTTATTGGTTGTAACAACCACAATAAGCTTAGCAATTCGGTTGGCAATTTTTTTTTTCTGTGTGTGCAAATATATTTAAAAAAAACAAATGAAATTTCACCTAAAAACGGGACCACTTACATTTCATTAAATTCAGCTTCTATTTTCATTTGTTTTTGAATGCTATATGCAAGGGTAAGCAGTTTGATATGTTAATATATCAAATTGCTTACCCTTTCACTACTTTGAACCCTTACATCTAACCCTTGCATTACTTGTAATAACAAATTCATACGTTTGGATGTTTTATTGGTATAAATAATTCGTTTTTCTATAAAATTTTAGAAACAAAATTTTTTGTTAAAATTTGTGAATTTAAAGTTGATATTCGGTTAAAAAAATTAAAATTTAAACAAAATGTGTTTGTTAAAATAATAGGTTTAGTAATAGAAAAGTTATTACAAAATGCTTCTTCCCAGCGAAATTGTAGGATGCAAAGAACCAGTTGTAAAACAACTTCTGGGTAGTTTTTATAACCACAACTTATAAAAAAAAATGTTCTTAAAATATTTTTTAAAAATATGTAAATTTGAATTTAATACTCAATATAAAACAAATTGAAATTTTAATAAAAAAAACCTGGGGGGTTACCGCGTAACCCGATTCCAAAAAAAAATTTCGAATTCGTAAATTTTGTACCTTTCGTAAAAAGAAAAGTTTTAGCAAAAATATTACTTTTTAAATTTTTATGTGTTTGGGATAAAAATAAATTAAAAAGTATAATTTTTATACAGAATTATATTTTTAACAATATTTGCAAGATTTACGAATTCTAAAATTTTTTTTTTTCGAATCGAGTTACGCGGTTACCCCGCTGTTATTTTAATGTTATTTGTAACCTAGACGTAATAGGTAAGCGTAACATGTAAGTTCAGAATAACATAAATATTACTAGATAAGGAGTTACCTCGATGTAGATTATACCATACACCTTCGAATATAGTGTTTTTGCAAGGCAATTTGGAAAAAAATATTTTTTTTATCGAATGTAGGGATCGCCTTTTCTGTTGGAATTATCGAAAAACTTCCTCAGCAAAAGTTTAATGAATTTTTACGAGCTTTAATTTTCTGACATTAAAGTCGTACATTAGGGTGGCAAGAACTGAGATCCGGTGGGTAAATCTAGAACGGGATACTTGAAGTCAATTACCCTTAGAGCAAAACATTGGTCCCGTCGACACAAAAACATCGATGTATCATACTTTAAGATCCGACTGTAAATGCCAAAGATATAATGAAAAAATTTAATAGGCGACCCCTACGTTCATGAAAAAAAAATCGAAACCTCCTTGCAAAAATAATTTAGATTCGACGGTGTGTATGGGGGTTGCATGGGAACGTGCTGGCACAGAAATCCGGAAAAAACTTTTTGCAACTTTTTTTTACACAATTATTAACTTTTTGTTGTTTTTACTGTAAATTTTTATTTTTTTTCTAATTTTGTCCACTCAATTAATTTTTGAAACGATTAAGAAATTATCAAATTTTATGAAAATATAAAAATTCCTAATAAAAATTTAATTTTTCAAGTATTTTTTGTTAAAATACATAATAATAAAGGTAAATATTAAAATTTTGTTTGTATGTAAAAAATTGTAATCTAAAAGTCCATTTTGATAAAATTCTTACTAAATAAATATATTTATTATTACACAAATAGAAAAAGAATAAAATCTATAAACATTTTAGTTAGAACTACTAAAAATTACTTAAAAATTTCCTTGCAGAAAAAAACTATTTTTTATCTATTAATATGCTGCAGATTTTTTTTTCAGATTTTAACAAGGTAATTTATTAACTGAACTGAATTAATAAATTTCTAGGTAATTTATTAACCTTAATAACTAAAGGTTAACTCAAATGTAACTAAAATTTTGTAAATTTACCAGTTTTATTTTTCCTGTTCTTATTTTAGTAGTATTTAGCAAAACAAAAAAAAAAAATCTGCTAATATCAGCAGTTTTTTATGCAGGGTAATTTCTAATAAATTTCTAGTACACACAGATAAAAAAGTTTGTAAAAAAATTTGTAAACAGTTTCCAATCGCACTATACTATTTTTATACTGATTATTAGTACAATTTTTATTTTTAGTAATCATTTTTGCTCTTTTCTTATTACAAATTACGGATTTTTTTTTACTAATTTTCGCTGCTGATTTCAGCAAAACATTTACTAATTTTTCAAAACCGAGTGCTAAATTTAGCAGAAAAATATACTAATTTAAAAATATTTTTTTTTTATTTTTTACAATTCTTGTTTAGTTTATATTTGTTACTATTGATATATTCTTAGTTTAGAAATAACACCCAGAAAATTTTATTGCATCTCCAATGCATAAAACGGCAATAACTGAAGAACCGTTTGTAATTTTGACTCCAAATTTCAAGTACGATGAAGTAATTATACGCTTGTTACAATCGAAAGAAAAAAAGATTTTTTTTTAGATTTTACAGTTTTTTTTATTTTTTAGTACAATTTTTTGCTAATTTCAGCAGATTGATTTTAAATTACAGTTTACAGCAATTACTGAAATTTAGTAACTGCAACTAATTATTTATACTAATTTCATTGTACTAAAATTATGATATTTAGTAAGTTTTTTAACTGATTTCAGCAAATCGATTTTGAATTGCATTTTACATAAATTTTACTAAAATTTAGTAGCGGCTACTAATTTTTTCTACTAATTTTATTGTACTGCAGATCAGCAGACATGTGTTGCTAAAATTAGCAACAAATTCCGCTGGCCTCAAAACAGTTAAATTTTCCGTAATAACAGCAAAATTTTCAGTAGCCATTACAGACTTTTTTGGTTGAGTGTAGCTTTTTCTTGTATTTTTACAGATTTATTTCTATATGTGAATTAATATTTTTTATAAAAAATAACACTTTAGAAAAACAACGTTAAAATTTTTTACAATATGGTATACATATATTTTTGTTAATAAAAAATTAAAGAAATGAAGATAACAAGACTTTACTGAACAAGACTGCTAAAAGTCAGCTATCATGTATACCAAGCGATAGCGTCTGCTTGAAATGACAACAAGCCTGGATTCAAACCCCACACGCGGAATGATGATTTTTTTTATATTTTTAATTAAAATAAAAAGAAGTGAAAAAGAACTTCTTTATCATTGGTTCAAATATATATCATTTGTTTTTAAAAAGAACAACTTCCTTCCTATGACAAGCCAATGTTAAATTCATCGGTGAAAAACCCGAAAAAGAACAACTCCATATTCAACAGTTGCAGTGCTTTAACTACTTCTTTTTCCTCACTTTTTCTGCTGGGATGATTCCGTACGAACAATTGTCCACGCATTTATTTCTGCGGAATTGTATAACTTAAGTTTTTTAAGCTCAAACGAGTCGAAACTTGTTAGTTTACATTAATAAATTAAATAAACTCCATTTTCTGAATACTAAATGTGATTGTTTCTCTATTATAAATCATAAAAAATATGAAATTCTATAAAGGAGTTCTTTTGAATCTCTTTTTTCGTGGTGAAGTTCCCTTTTCTTTTTAATCGGAAGGTGAAAGATTGGACCTTCACATTTTAAAAGAAAAAAAAAAACGGTGGTTTTCTTAAGAACGTAACATCGGCAAATCTAGTTTTCTCGGAAAATTCGGGTTTTCACCGCGGAAAATTGTGAGAATTATTTTTTTGGAAAGCTCGTCCAATTTCCTTGTAACTAGAGTACTCTAATGTCCAAATCCGACGACCCGTCTAGGAGTTACAGCGATTTGAAATTGAACTGGTTTGGAAACAAAAATATGTTCGCCAGAAATGTCGATTTTTTGATCTCTTTCGTATGGAATTGTTCTATAAACAAATAAATGTCAATACAATGCGGTATCTGTCAAAACAACAAAGAAGTATTTTCGAAGGTGACAAAGCAAATTGTGGTAAAAACGTTTTGTTGTTGTTTTATTTTTTCTTTGATTTTGAGATGAGAACAAGAAATTCTCATTGAGTTTGTAATTTAATCTAACAAATATTTCTAGAAATTCTAAAAATGTTCCCTGACGATTTCTTTAGTTAAAATGAAATTCGGATAGGGATATCCCTTCAACTGATTATTTTTCACAATCCGTCAAATAAGTTTTGGGATTTTAGCACATTTAATTCCTTTAATATTTTACCCGAAAAAGTAAGTAAATTTGAAATAAAAGTTTTATTTTTCTTAAAATTCACTTAAAATAAATTTAATTTTTTAAGTTACATCCAAATTAGTTTTGGAATGTATAACTATTTTTAAAGTGTATTTTAGGTATATTGTATGTAGTTGAATGTTTTAGCATAATAATATTTTTTGTATGTAGTTTGTCATATTGTCACTTCCTTTTGGTTAATTCATGGAGTACAATTTTAAAATCGTATAAATCCATAATATCATAAAGTTGATATGAATTCATGTCCTTAGTTGTATTACAATTATACTCACCCCAGACACATATACATATACACACACACAAACTTAAATGTTACAGATAAACAACTCAAAAATATTTTATGTGATTTTCATACATATTCCATAATAAAACCATCGGGCGATGTTAGATAAGTATGTATGTGTGTATGCATATGTTTGATTTTGAAATGATATGAGTATGATAAAAACAATACTATTACCACCATACTACCACTACTATACACAAACATACAATAAAGGCATTTGCATATGACAACATACATAGGTACATATATGTAAATAAACTAAACACATACATTTATGCATCCATACATATAAGGCTTTCCACAACAGCTGTCCAGCTACAAAAAGATATATCGCGTCAATCTGAAACTTTGTGTTTATTGTCCTATATGATGCAAATTAAACATAAATAATTAAAGGAATTAATTGTGCTGAAATCCCAAAACTTTTTTAACAAAATCATCTATTGAAGGCATGTCCCTATCCGGATTTTATTCATACCTAAGAAAATCGTCATGGGCGGACGTTTTTAGAATTTATAGAAATATTTGTTAGGTTAAACTAGAAACTAAATGAGAATTTCAACATTAAAAAAAAAAAAAAACCGACACAAAATATTTTCCACAATTTGCTTTGGATGATGACAAAGCAAATTGTGGATCCGTTGTTTTGACAGATCTAACAATGTAGTGGAACAACATTTCCAATTTTTACAAAAGTGGGAAATTATGCAAATATTTTCATATAACAGTGTATTTCAACGGTTATTTTACCCTAAGCGTTAAATTCGATTCTGATTCTTTGAAAATATCAATTCTAGACCTCGGAGATTATACAGGTCAAGTTTAACGCCAACCAATCTTCATTTAAAGCAATTTTTATAAACAAACAAAAACAAAATCAGTCTAATTGGAAGTCTTAAAATTTATTTTAAAAATTCTCATATATATATCGCTGAACACCTCTTGTGTATATCGGTTACCAACCACGGAAAAATATTAGCTTTTACTGAATATTTCCAATGTATAAATAATATTTAAAAAAAAAATTGCTCTAAAACGGGCATGAAAAATACACTAAAACTTTCTGAATCGGTAGAGAAACTTAAATAGAAATAGAATACTTAAATTCAGTTTTTTACTATTGCACTAAAAACTTAGAATTAATTCTGAATTTTACATTTGTGTTTATTTTTTTTTTTAAATTGCCCATCAAAACACTATTAACGTAGTCAAATTTCTAGCGTTTCCCAAATTTCTTTAAATTATAATAAATAATAATACACTCACAATATATTTTCCATAAAAAAAAACCGACACAAAATATTTTCCACAATTTGCTTTGGATGATGACAAAGCAAATTGTGGATCAGTTGTTTTGACAGATCTAACAATGTAGTGGAACAACATTTCCAATTTTTACAAAAAGTGGGAAAAGTAGACGTTGTTTAATACTCTCAGAAAAAATGTTAGTATAAAAATTAGTAAGCGGTTTTCAATTTCATTTTACTCTTTTTATATTAATTGTCAGTAAAAATATATACATAATTAGTAAATTAATAAATTAAATAATTAAATTTTCCGTAATAACAGCAAAATTTTCGGTAGCCATTACAGACTCTTTTTTGTTGAGTGTATAAACAAATTTAGTATTTTTTGAATACAATATTTATTATAATTTAATGGAATTTAGTAACCGATAAAAGTTGGACCATGTCAATAGAGTTTTAAAAAAAAATTTCATTTAGGCAATTTGAATTTTTTTTTAATTCGGAACTAGTCATGAATTTTTTGGATAGTAAGTAACTCGATTTATCTACAAATCGCCTGAATTTTATTTTGTATTTATTTCCAAAAAAGTTTGTATTCTTTCTTATCGGCTCAGGAAGTTTTATCGAGCTACTCGCCTTTGTTTTGAAGAAAACATTCGTTGAAAATTGTTTATCGCAAGTATTCAACAAATATTTAAATATTTGTTCTTAATTAGTTAGAACATATGTACGTATACTTATTATTACATT
Source organism: Leucophora obtusa (assembly GCA_949987735.1). NCBI lineage: Eukaryota > Metazoa > Arthropoda > Insecta > Diptera > Anthomyiidae > Leucophora > Leucophora obtusa. The sequence goes on from OX465295.1 coordinate 64,019,085, forward strand.
AATTATATGCTTAGATGTCCCTAATGTGTATATTGGAGGAGTCAGCGATACATGAAGAATTTTTAAAATGAATTTTAAGAGATCCGATTGGGCTAATTTTTTTCGTTTGCATATAAAAATTACTCATTGAAATTTGGTGGCGATTGGATAAAGTATTTATAAGGCGAAAAATTTACTTTTCTTTTTCAAAACATTTATTAGTTAGGGTTTTCACAAGGGGTGTACTATTTGTTGTATCGTTGTATCGTCCTAACAAAAAACAGAGTTGTTCAAAATTAAATTGAAAAAATACAACATTTGAGAATAGCACGATACAACATTTTTACGTATGTTTAGTGTCCTATGTTTGAGTGTGCTAACCGATAGAAAACTGAATAGAAAATCGTTGTTAAACACAAATAAAAAATTTAACAACTCTGTTTTTTGTTAGGACGATACAACGATACAACAGATAGCACACCCCTTATGAACAACCTAAGTGAGTATATCTTTTTATACCAAATTACTGCAGAACCGTAATCTATATTTAATTATTTTTCCGAAACGATAAACAGATTAAAAATCGGTTGGAAAATATTCAAGCTATTACAGATTTTCCAGGCTATTAACCTGTCAAAGACCACTGAACTATGTAATCAAAGAAAAATTTTATTTTTTTTTAAATTTTCTATTGCTATATTATTTTTGAATTATTTCTGGTTCTTCTGATTACAAAAATACATTGTCTGGGCTGAGACTGACAAAACTTTAATTAGTCACACTCATCGCTGTGCCGACCGTGGTGTATCTCATTAAGAGGTGATACTAAGAGTCATAGCTTGTGTAGAGGACTGCCGGTTCGATCCCCGGGCAAAGTTTTTCAAACAGAGACAAATTAGAAATTGAAATTGCTCTGATCAACTGACCACTGCCCAGTCTTTGGTTGAGACGAAACTGCGGCAGTCTGGTGATTCCATTGTGTCTGTTAAATTTTTCAATAAAAATGTTTTCTTTTTCTTATTCTTCCTGTAAGTCGGCTTTAGAAAAATTAGTGTATTTTAGCATTTTAAACAATATGGGTCATTTTGACTCCAAATTCATATTAGGGATAATTTAAGCGTTTTGTTCTTAAGAACACATAATTAAAAGGTTACTAAGTTTACTATTTATTAGGGTATTCAATCGATTAATCGTTAGTCGATTAATCGAACAATTTTTCTCAAAAATTGTTAGAATAATTTAAAATGTCCAAATTTCGAATAAAGAATAATTCGAATAATTTCATACGATTAATCGATTAATCAAAATTGGTAGAAAATTACAAAAATGTTTAAAAAATATAAATTTTTTATTAAAGTAAATCTGCAAAAATTCAAAATTTTTTTCAAAAATTGTGATAAATAATTTGCTGTTTGCTTATACATACCTATCCGGATTTCATTCTGCCCTAAGAAAATAATTAAGGGACAACCTTTTAGAATTTCTAGAAATATTTGTTAAATTCAACTCGATGAGAATTTCATGTTCTAAGTAGAAGGTTAATAAACATCTTCAATCCCTAAGAAAAAATAGAAACAACATGAAATTATCACAGTTTGCTTTGTCATCTTCCGAATTACAATCCTGTTTCTGTGACTTATCTAGTAAAGTAGTGGTATCTATTTACGTATAATAAATTTATAATTATTTTTTTACGACTTTTTTAATGTTGATATTAAATGAAAGCATTAATATTTATTTTAATTAATGATTATTAGAATTATTAATTATAATTAATGCTCAATGTAATAAAGCTTGTTTAGTGAGCACTCTGAATTAATAAAATAAAGGGATGGAGATACGGAAACGTAGACGTACAGTTACGTTTTTATTTATTCAATGCATACGAAAGAGATACAAATGAATGTACGGGGTCTTATATTCTTCTTTCGGGGGTGGTTCTCCCCAATTTGGATGCAATTTTAATATGTGAAAGCGGGACAGAAAAATAAAAATATTGACAAATTCTGATCTCAATTATTAAATTTTTTTTTATTTTTATGAATTTCAGAAGAGTTACTATATTTATTTTGGTTTCTCTATTTAAATAAAATTATTAAAAACACAAGTGTATGTATATTATTTTACAAACATTTTTTTTGATTAATCGATAAAGAAAAAACCCCAAATAATTATTTGCACGATTAATCGATTGACATAAAAAGCCGATTAATTGAATACCCTACTATTTATGCAAATATTTTCATATGACAGTGTATTTTAACGGTTATTTTACCCTAAGCGTTAAATTCGATTCTGATTCTTTGAAAATATCAATTCTAGACCTCGGAGATTATACAGGTCAAGTTTAACGCCAACCAATCTTCATTTAAAGCAATTTTTATAAACAAACAAAAAAAAAATCAGTCTAATTGGAAGTCTTAAAATTTATTTTAAAAATTCTCATATATATCGCTGAACACCTCTTGTATATATCGGTTACCAACCACGGAAAAATATTAGCTTTTACTGAATATTTCCAACGTATAAATAATATTTTTAAAAAAATTGCTCTAAAACGGGCATGAAAAATACACTAAAACTTTCTGAATCGGTAGAGAAACTTAAATAGAAATAGAATACTTAAATTCAGTTTTTTACTATTGCACTAAAAACTTAGAATTAATTCTGAATTTTACATTTGTGTTTATTTTTTTCTTTAAATTGCCCATCAAAACACTATTAACGTAGTCAAATTTCTAGCGTTTCCCAAATTTCTTTAAATTATAATAAATAATAATACACGCACAATATATTTTCCATAACCGATTGAGGTTTATTTGAAAAGTAATATGTAAAGTTTGTTTTCAATTGAAGAATCAATTAAAATACATTGAAACATATTGTTTAACTTTTTTTATCAGTCAATAAAAACAAACTACAAATAAATATGTATCGTCTGTAGGAGTTGACATTTTCAGTTAAATGTTCTATTTTTAGTTTTCTATGTTTAGAAAAAATAATTTAAATAATTTCATTGTTTTCTGTTTTAAAACAAAAAATTCAAATATTTTCGGTTTTCTTTTTTGTTAAAATAGTTTCTTTATATACAAAATTATTTCAATTCAAATTACTAGAAATTCTTTACTCATACACACAAACATAGCAAATAAAAATATCAACGTGTGTGTTGTGTGAGTAGTGTTTTGAAAATTCAAACAAAAAAACAAACTTTCAAATATGAAAAAACAAACCACTAAATCGTTTTTTTTTATGTTTTGTCAGTTAAAAATTGATGATTGTTTTAACAGACTTTCAAATTATTTTTATTTCTTTTATGGATAGTTTAAACAATGTTTGAAAATAAATAGAAAAATGGTTTGAATATAATGAAAAATCAGTAGTCCTTTTTTTAATTGTGTTTTCAATTAATTTAATATGTATTTTAGGTTGTTTTTAACGATAAAATATTGTGAGTGTATTAAAAAATCCAAAATTTGTCAATATTTAACCACGTCCACTTCAAACATATTTTAGAATTATTTAAAAAGTTGTTCCATGTTTAATTCATATCATATAGGGAAATAAATGATATGAGTTTAAATTTAAGCATGTCAAACTTTTTCCTATAGCGGGGTAGTTGATATGGAAAGCCTCATATCTATGTACACATAAACAAACAGACACCGAGTCATTTCTGTAAATACAACAAGTTTTGAAAAGCTAGAAATATTAATACTAACTAAAATTTCGAAATTTTGTGGTAAAATACTAATAAACAATAGATGCAATGAAATACAGAATGAAACAGAAGTACAAACATAAAATATTAACTATAGATTTAAAAGTTAAAACTACATAAATATTCATTCCTACTAACTATGCAATATTCAAAATGCAACACTTACACATACATACATACATACATACGAACATAAATACTTACTCTTATATTCATGTACAATGCTCATACTCGAAACATAATAAAAACATAAATAACAACTCTACATACTGACGTGCACTTAACATTAGGGTGGCAATGAAAAATAAATTTTGGATTTTAGCAGATACCAGGGCGGAATATTGTACCAGGTTGGTCTAAAACTGATATGATAGAAAAATTTGAGGCCAATTAGATAACTCTAAGCTAAGGTTTCAATTTGAGTTTAAAGTTTCTAAATTTTGGTACCCGTAAGAAAAAAAACTATTTTACTTGTATCTTGTGGTACACTGTTTCTCACAAATTTTAGTATTCTGAACACAAATTGGAAAACATTTTTGAAATCGCTCAAAGGATTTTCGAGATATAATGATTTTTTGTTACAAATTTTCTGAATAATTAAAAAATTACGATTTTCAGTAAAATTTTTACAATACATATTTCAAAAACTGTGTGACTGATTTAAATTTTTTTCATATATCTGTTTAGCTCAATAAGTTTTATTAGAGAAGCTTTCCGAAACTTTCACCCAAAAGGGCTTAGTTATCCGATTTGATTCAGACGTTCACCATGTAAGTTTTAGACTTAGTGACACGATATTCCGTTAGGGTTTCGTTAAAATTCAGAAACAAATTTTCTACCATATATTTCATGGCCACCCTATTAAAAATTAATAATCTAGGGTTCCCAATATCGATATCGGAAATACTGAAAATGTGCAAATTCAAGCAATTTTTGATGATATTTTAGGTACTATAGTAGTTTTTGTGGTACTATTTCTAGCTCAAATGTACTATGGTACAGGTTGGTTGAAAAGTTTCTGCGCTCGAAATGAAAGAATAATCCTAGAAGATCAATACACTTGTTCCAATTATCTTCCAATAATTTTATCCCATCCTTATAATGGTTTTCCGAAAGCTCTGCAAAATAACCGTCTACGTCTGCTATGGCCTCTTCATTCGACGAAAAATGCTTTCCACGAAGGAATTGTTTGAGATTTCTGAAGAGATATTAGTCACTGGGAGCCAAATCTGGTGAATACGGTGGATGTTCAAGCAATTCGTACTTTAATTCTTTGAATTTAGCCATCGTCAAAACACTTTTGTGAACAGGTGCATTGTCTTGATGAAAAATGATTTTTTTCTTCTTTAAACCAGGTCTTTTCTCACGAATTTTTTCATCCAGCTGATCCAAAAGGCTGCAATAATATTCAGAGTTGATTGTTTTAACTTTCTGAAGATAATCAATCAACAAAATTCCTTTTGCATCCCAAAAAACTTATGCCATAACCTTCTTTGCTGATCGTTGTGACTTCACCTGCTTTGAAGCTGAACAACCACCTTCAGTCCAGTGTAAACGTTCTTGTTTCAATTTAGGATCATGGTGGTAGATCCAAGTCTCATCCATAGTTATAAAACGACGCAAGAAGTCGGTTTTATTCTGCTTAAAATGCTCCAAATCACGCTGAGAAATTTGTTTTCGATCCAGTTTTTGTTGAATTGTTAATATGTGCGGCACTAACTTTCCAAACAGTTTTTTTATACGTAATTCTTCATGTAAAATATGGAGTACTCGTTCGTCTGAGATGCCTATGGCATTAGAAATTTCACGCTTAGTCAAACTTGAATCTTCACTAACCATATTATGTACTTGCTCAATGATTTCTGCTGTGGTTGCAGTTTTTGGTCGTCCTTGGCGTGGATCGTCTTCAAGGCTAGTACCACCACGTTTAAATTCACCAGCCCAAAATTCAACGGTGCGTTTTGATGGTGAGGACTCCTTATACACTTCTAACAATTGTTCATAAATTTCCTTTGCTTTTAAACCCTTCAAAACAAAGAATCTAATGACTGCACGATATTCAATTTTTTCCATATTAAAAAAAATCAATGACACGTCAACTTCAAATGGCTTGTAAACGAAGAATGAATTGACAGAATGACTTGCAACTTTGCATGTGTTCTCAGGACAGTTATACCAACTTGAAAAAAAAGTTTGGAGCTATCAGTGCCATCTCTTGGTGAGCGCAGGAACTTTTCAACCAACCTGTACTCCTACATTGAGAGAATTATTTTTAACCTCAGTAAATTCATTTCTTCATAGTTTCAATGAAAAATTAAATTTGGAACTCATCAATTGAAATACTTCATAGAATCTATGAAATAGATTTCATTAAAGTGAATGTTTTTGAAAAGTTCACAAAATTAATGAAACCCTTCAAATAAAATGCAGAAGAGCTTCATAAAATCTGTGAAGTAATTTTAATTTTTTATTATTTATTATAGTTTTTATTGTCGCTGCTACGCTGATGTTAAAAATGTACAAATAAAACAAATTCTAGCAACCCTGGTATTTAGCACAAGCAAAAAGCCTAAAGCTATCCATATATTGCGCGATTTTTCCATTTAGGTCTTTAATCTATTAACGCACATGTTAATAGAATAAAGAACTAAAACGAGAGGTTGTACAATAATATTTTTTTTATTTAAGAGAAGTAACACTCAGGAAATTCTTTTTATTAATTAACGTGTTGCTTTCTTTCCAAAGGGTATAGAGAAGAAGTAAAAGGTGGTGAAAGATGAAGGACTTCAAATATGGCAACACTGTAATTGGGCGAGATGAATAATCTTAGAACAGTTGTTGGGCGCCATTTGTAGAAGAGTTGTCGAACTTTGTTGAATCTTTTTAATTCATAGCCCTGTTATATTATTTTACTTCGGTGCGGTTAAGTGCTACGGGAACACCGAAGTGGGATGCTGCGATATGTATGACTGATAGAAAAAACTCATACATATTATTATTTTCATAAATTGATGTTGCCTTGGTTGGGATCGAACCCACAACCTTACGTGTAACAGTCCAACGCGCTAACCATTACACCACAGCGTTTGTTCGTTTCTTTTTCGCACTTACATATTTTTCGTATCATGCCATCTCTATTTTAGTCTACTCCACTCTGCAGCGTGGAGTACTCCAGCATTGTGAGTCCGGCTTAATTTGCTTATTTTTTCCATACTACAAGAACTAAATAAGTAGATTTATAATTATTTTAATTTGTAGGGTTTATTCCAGCTATTTATTTTGAAAATTGAAAATTTGATGAAACCAGGAAATCCCCAAATCCCGAAAAATCTCGAATCCCGGGATTTTTAAAAACCAGTCCCATTCGGTTTCCCAACTATTACTTGAGTCGAAAAAGTACTGCACTAGTTGGTAGGTACTATTTCGGAAATTCCATTTATCAACCCTTTTTTGGTTATTTAAAATATTTATATTAATACCAAAAATACGGAAATACCGATTCGGTATTGGAAACCCTAGTATAATCCTTTAACCAAAAATACACACATGCACCCACATTCAAACCCGCAACGCTGAAAGTGAGTGATATTAACAAGTCGAAATTTACTTTATGTATTGTAACATAAACCATTTCCAAAGAATCGTAATATTTTAAGGGGTTACATGACATTCGCGGCAGAGAAAACAGACCTTTTTTTTTAAAAAATTCATAACTCAGTCAAAAACAAACATTTTTCCAAAATTTTTATACCCTACACCACTATGTGGTCAGGGTATTATAAGTTTGTGATGATGTTTGTAACACCAAAAAATATTGGTCCTAGACCCACCTTATAGTATACCGATCGGCTCAGAATTTTTTTTATTTCGATTTAACGATGTCCGTCTGTCCGTCCGTCCGTCTGTCTGTCTGTCTGTCTGTCTGTCAATGCATTCTTGTGCGCACTCTACAGGTCGCAAATATTAAGATATTTTGATGAAACTTGGTATACCGACTTATGTCGGTCCAAGGATTGATTGATTGAATATTGATTTAGGTGAATATCGGTCCATGTTTAGACCTAGTGCCCATATAAGGGTCCTACTAAAATTATATGGTTTATACGCTGCAGGTCGCAAATATTAAGATATTTTGATGAAATATGGTACACAGACCTATTTTGGCCCAACGACGAAGCCTATTGATTTTGGTGAACATCGGTCCATGTTTAGACCTAGGGTCCTACCAAAATTATACTGTTTATACGCTGCAGGTCGCAAATATTAAGATATTTTGATGAAATTTGGTACACAGACCTATGTTGGCCCAATAACGCAGCCTATTGATTTTGGTGAACAATTTTTTCCAGATCGGACAATTTTTGCGACTCCCAGCGCCGCAACCACGAGGCCCCGTTTTTTTCTCTGCCGCCAGTTTGGAGCTCTATAAAACCATGTTGGAGTGAAAAATATTTTTTTTTGAATTTTTTTCTGTTTTCTCTGCCGCGAATGTCATGTAACCCCTTAACAAGGAAAGTCTTCTAATGGGACACCTACCGATTTCGATAAATTTTGATAAATAATTAGATGAAAAATTGTCATAGCCGAATCAAATTAATCCATTTCTTACCAATTTGACTATAAAGTCACAACTACTTTTAAAAGCCAATAACTTTTGATAGGAAGGCGATATTACAATGGCGTGGAAAGCATGTGATAATTTGCGGCCTTGACTATAAACAATATTTAAAAAATTACAAAAATTTTACTTCCAGGCTTGCCATATTATGATTTAAAAAAAAAACTATTTTTGACTTTTTTTCAAAGCACTTTTTCTAAAAAATAATGAGAAAGAGCTGCGTAATAAAAGTGATATGTTGATTTCGATAAAGACATGTAAAAAAATTTTTAAGGGAAGGAAAATTCTGAGTTCAGTTCGCACTTTAAAAAATAAAGCCCAACCCACATAGTTCAAGTGCCAGCGCTGTCAAACTTTGTTCTTGAATTTCGCGAAAACGATTTAATATTTTTAAAAAATCCTTATTGCGTTTTGTTTAAAAACAGCTCTTGTTTCTTTAGAAACTTTTGTAATTTCTCGACAGTGACAAACAGAGAACATACAAAAAACTGCTTTATCGACAAAACGCCGCACGGCGGTCGACACTGCGTTTATGTGGTTTAGGCTTAATTCGACTGAACTTATATTCGTATTTGTATTTCGTATTCGTATTTGTAAAATTGTAAGTATGTAAAAAATTAATCCGTGTTTATTTGTTATATTAAAACTGCGCTATTTTCTCTCAACTGCCAAAGAAGCATACAAATCTGAGCAATTAGTGTTGCCAAATAATAATTTTTAAAAAACGTCTAAAATACCATTTTTTAAAGTTCTTAAAAATATTGCAAAGAAGTAATTTAAATTTCGTGCAATTTTTTCACAAAAATTTGTATTATAGAAATATGAAAATTTAGTTTTTGAAAAAATATTAACCTTTTAAGTGCGTTTCAATTTGAATTACTTATACCATCACTAGAAGGCTGGATTAGCCATAAAATTTACAAAAAATGCTCACTACGAAACCAGCCTATCCTTCTACCAAGTTTTGTCAAAAAAATCCCACGGAATTCATGCTTGGTATGAAATGGGTTAAAAAATTTAGAATAACTTATAAATCCCTTTTGGAATTGGACAATTTAAAAAGTGCACATATTCATTAATGTTATCCCCTCTGTCACATATTCAAATTTTATCGAAATCGGTGGGTTTCTAGGTGGGAGACTTTCCTTGCAAGTTTACTGTTGTGTTTAAATATGTGTGTGTGTTTGTGTTTTGCATTAAAGGTATGTCAATTCCCTTTAATGGCAATTGTTTCAAAGTTTAAACTTTTTTTTTTAACTGGTATTGTAAATGGTGCCTTTTAATAATTATTGCATTGGTTTCAAATTAAGCGCAGAAAAAACCACCAAATGTTTTAACGTTGTTTAACAATAATTAATAAAATAATCTGTAATTTAAGAAATATGGAAAATGCATTTTAAATTAAATATTTAAGAAGTGTATTGGTAGGAAAAATAATTATAGTAGAAATTTAAATAAAAATTATATCCAATTCGGAATGGTCTGGGAAAAGAGCTATTAGCAAATGGGAAAATATTGTCCATGTAGCACATGTGATTGTAAGAGAAATAGTTTTTCAAAAAAAAAAAAATATTTTAACTTGTTTTTAAAAAAGCTTTTAATCTGTGGGCAAAAGAATCTTGATGCTTTTTTGAACTAAAAATCTAGGTACTTTTTTGACCAAAAAGTTTTTTTATTTTTCAATTTTAAGGGAATGTTATTGAAAGGGTAAAAAAGGTATTGCGTTTAATTTTTTTATTTATTTTTTTACAAAAAAAATATTCTATTTGAAAAAAATTGAATTTGATTTTGTCTTATTAAGGAAAATATACTCTCTAATTAACAACTTCAGCTCTTTGCTTAAGCTTTAAACAACCATATTTGGCAAGAAAAATAAAATACACATTTTTATAACTCTTTTGAGATTTTAGATCACGTTTTATTTTGTTACGCTTTAATGGTAAATTTTTAGTGTCTTGTGTCGAAAAACAAAAGGAATTAAAGAAGTTTTATATATTTTTTTTTACTACTGTTACTAAAGCTAACACTAAAATTTGCCACTGTGGATGTTAAGCTGATGATGTTGCTGCTGCTGCTGTTGTTGCTCTTGATGATGCCATAATCATGACAAAGTGATTATAAGCGTTAAGTTTTAATAAAGACGTTTTTGTTACTCTTCTCATTGTACGATAGTTAGTTATTGTATGTGTGCTGATATACGTTAAATTAAATTTAATTACAAGATACTGTATGATGATGGTGTACTTCAAACAAAAACTACACTGTGCAAGTGTGTATGAGTAATTGACTGTGTGTTTGTTTATGTGTGCGTATATGTGCATGACACTACGTTTTCACCAGGGAATATTTAAGTTTCATGCTGGGTATAATGGTTAACATTTTAAAATGTTTTTTTGTGATAAAAAAAAACAAGGATAAAGGAACACAAGTAAGAAGGACAATTTATAATGTTATTGCACAATTATGACATAGAGCAGAAGTTGATGTGTTGTGTAAAATAAACCTTTATGGCTAAGGGCTAGATAACAAAAATCTGTATTACTTGTGGTTGAAATTAAAACTATTCAGAAAAACTTAAATAACACAGATATGGAAGGTACTAGAGATAGACAAAGTTAATTTAAATTCTTTTGCCTTCTCAAAATAGCCAACAGAGAGAAAAATGTGGGATTTCATGATTTGAGTTTTTTTTTTTTAAATTTTTATAGACTCAAACTACACAGAAAAAAAAAGGAAACATCAACAATTATTTCAATTATTAGTTCCTTGTTGAAGTTTTTGATCGCTCTGGAAACGCATTGCCTGGTCACGCGTACTTCTGTTGCAATGTTTTTATAAGTCAACAATAGATTATTTTGAATAGTTTCATTTTTCTCCTTTTTCAAATGTTTATTGTGAATCAGTATAGGAAACCATGTAGGTGTAGGATGTCTGCAGCGAACTTATGTAAAACACTACGAGGAATAGTTTTGTGGAAAATTTTAACCCTCTAACTCTTCAATTAAAGGGCTTTTTTTGGCCCCTTTTTAAAGAGGGACAAAAAAGACCCGTAAGTTGAAGAGCTAGAGGATTAAAATGATCCACAAAAATGTTCCTCGTAGTGTTTTACATAAGTTTGATGAGCACATCCTATTCCTAAAATGGAAAATCACATCCCCCTAAAATCCAGGTTTGATGGACATTTGAGCGTCAATTCTGAATAAGTACAAGATTTACCCTTAAACACATTTTAAGTTTTTGACTTATTTCTGACATCGAAGTTAAATTTTCAACTTTGGTGTCTTCAGAGACTTATAGTAGAATTTGATGGCAAATATTTTTGTGTAACATTTTAATCCTCTTACTCTTCAACTAAAGGGACTTTTTTGACCCCATTTTAGAAAGAGACAAAAAAGTCCCGTAAGTTGAAGAGTTAGAGGGTTAATATGTTCCGCAAAAATATTTTTCATGAAATTCTACTATAAGTCTCTGAAGACATCAAAGTTAGAAATTTAACTTCAATGCCAGAAATAAGTCAAAACTTTAAATGTGTTTAAGGGTTAATCTAGTACTTATTAAGAATTGGCGCTCAAATGTCCAACAAAACTGTGCCTAGATTCTATAAGACCATGGACGATTATCGTCCCCTTTTCGAACGTATTACACAAAATTTTAAAACATTCTAACAAATTTGGCAAACATTTTTGTAGTCAACATCTTTAAAATATTAGAAATTTTGCTTCGAAAAGCGAGCGATAATCGTAAATTTTTTCTGGAAAGCCAGCCTGGATTTTAGGGGGAAACCATGTGAATCTACCATTTTAGGTATAGGATGCGTTCAGCGAACACTACGGGGAACATTTTAACCCTCTAACACTTCAACTTAAGGGTATTTTTTGCCCCTTTTTAAAAAGGAGACAAAAAAGTCCCTTTAATTGAAGAGCAAGAGGGTTGAAATGCTCCACAACAATGTTTCTCGTAGTGTTTTACATAACTTCGCTGAACACATCCCTGATTTTTGCTATTGAAAAAGGCTTTGGGTTCTGGAAACGTTCTTCCATCAAAAGGCCGAAAACCTGAAACTTTTTCTAAAGAAACATATGCTGAAAATCGAAGTATTTTTCAATAAAAAAGTGGTCGGACAACTGCAGAATTCTCAGTGTTTAAAAAAAAAAATCATCAGGAAATCCCACGGGTTTTGAAGAGCTTTTAAAGAGTTTTTCCTATACCTAAGTAAAATTTCGTATAATTATATATTGAACCATATATACCAAGACATAATTATTTAATCTATATATATATAAAAAATAAATCATTTTCTGTTTGTTTGTTTGGATGTTCGCTATACAAATCTTTATTTTTCAATGGATGTCCCTGTAATTATTTAAAAAATTAATAGAGTTTGAGACAAATGGATGTGAATTCAAATAAAATAATCGAGAAAACATCACTTTAGTTTTCATATCATTCACAAACATTTTACTATGTGTGTATAGGAGATTAAATTAAATTGAATAAAGAAGATAGATTTGATTTAATTCAATTTTTAAAGTTTACAGGTCTAAAGAAGTAGATTATTTAATTATGGTTTCTCTAAGTTACACACTAAGGAAACCAAAAATTACATTTCTATAATTTAATAAAAGATAAAAAGAAACACAAACGTCTCTCTATATATCCGCCCATTAAAAAAAGAAAGAAAAGAAAACAAGAAAATTATAAAATTTATCATTTTGCAGACAGGCAATTTATCTAAGTAAATTCTTTTTTTTTTCTTGTAAAGAAAAAACGTAAGAAATTTGCAATTATATTATAAGAAATGTTGACATCATTAAAAAACTTGGTAACGAGAACAAGAACAAAAACGTCGTTGAAAAAAAAAACAAAAATAGCAAAAACAAAACTACAACAAGAAACAAGTAAAAGTTTTGTAAATGTATTTCATTTCATTTAAGATTTATTATTAAAGAAAATGTTCTACTACAATTTTTCCACGGAAATGAATTTTATTTGATGTATCATCACAAACAACTTTAAGAACATGATATATAAAAAAAGAACAACAACAACAACAGCTAACATTAATACAAACCATAAATGTTGCCAAACAACCAACCAACCAGAGGAGCTGTAAAACAACAACAGCAATGAGAATTAAAAAAAAAAAAAACAAACTAAACTTGATTATAAAAATTTTGCCATCACCGGAAGCGTGATGCGTTATATGTTTTTTTTTTAGATGAAAGCAAAAAATTTTAAAGTTTCCTTTTACTCTTTTCTATATTATCTAATACCACATCTAAGAGTACACACATACATATACACGCAAACTCTGCCATAATACATTTAAATAGTATGAAAAACTAAACCAAAAAATTACACCAAAAAAAACATAAAAAAATATTTTAGAGGATGTTGAAAGATAAAAGAAAGTACAGAAACTGAAACATGGTCATATATGAGACTTTCCATAAAAACTGTCCAACAAAATAAAAAAAAACGATATTCTGTTGATGTCAAACTTACAGTATATACAGTGGTGGCAAATTTAATAGGAACGATTCAAGTTTTTTCTAATTTTTTTTCGTTGCCTTTATTTTTAAAGATCAAAATAGTGGCTAAATTCGCTCCGGGAGGCAAATATGTGGTTTAGAATATTGTGCAGAATTTTACCATAATGTCTGTTTTTTTATTTTGTCACTTGTTTTAAGTGGCCGTGGCTTTCAATGAAAAATTAGCGAAATCGACCTGTTATTAAATTACAGAGTAAAATTTAGCGAGTACTGATCGAATCTATACAAACTGTATATTTTTGGAAATCCTACAAAATTTCCTTAGCTTCTGCATTATTTTTATTATTTGAAATGACAGTGCCTTAAACATAAAAAAAATTTTCTTTGTTTTTAGCGATTTTATAATAAAGTTAACCACACTGAAATTTTAATAGGAAATGCTTTACACTTAACATCCCAGTGTAGAAACGGTAATAACATATCATTATTTTTTGGACTACCAGTAATGACACCCACTTACCTTCTTCATTATTTTAAAACATATAATAATGAGTTACTGATATTGACTTATTTTTATCATTATTTCAAATAGAAAATTAATTTCTAGATTTTTTTGAAAATTTTTTGAAATCCATTTTTATACTCAATATTTTTTAAACACTGGTATATGTAACCACATATTTTTTGATTTTTTATATGTTGGCGAGTAAGCTTACTTGTGTGCAGCAGGTCAATTATGTTTTTATCTATTAAATATTACATGTCGATATAGCTGAGATGGTAGAGCTATTGACTGGCAATCTGTAGACCCAGGTTCGATTCCCGCACCAGCAAATTTTATTTAAAAAAAAAAATACAATAAAAAATATTTTTTTTTTATATAATTAATTTTTTTGAAAATCTATTTTTAGACTCATTATTTTTGTTAGTATGTACTGAGAAGCACATAGGTAACGATATATTTTTTGATTTTTCGTATGCTGGTGTGTAACCATAACTCATTAATTTTCGCGACATCGACATATTAAGGTAATAAGAAATGTAATAACAAAAGTAACTAGTTCCCATTACCAAGTATGTAGTTACATAACCACATATCTGGTAATAATTTTCTACACTGGGATAGAAAAAAACTTGACTTATTTGTAATATCGTAGCAAGTATAGCATAAAACTATTCGCTTTAAAATTTCAGTGTTGTTAACTTTATTTTAAAATTGCTAAAAACAAAAAAAATTTTTTTCATGTTTAAGACACTGTCATTTTATGTCTGGCGACCATTTCTGGATAAAAATAATGCAAAACTTAAGGAAATTTTGTAGAATTTCCAAAAATATACAGATTGTATAGATTCGATTAGTAATCGCTAAATTTTACTATGTAATTTGATAACATGTCGATGTCGCTAATTTTTCATTGAAAGCCACGCCCACTTAAAACAAGCGACAAAATAAAAAAAAAACAGAGATTACGTTAAAATTCTGCATAATATTATAGACCACATATTTGCCTTTCGGGGCGAATTTAGCCAATATATTGATCTTTTAAAATAAAGGCAACAAGAATAAAATTAAAAAAAACTTGAATCGTTCCTATTAAATTTTCCACCACTGTATATATAAAACGAATAACACTTGTAACTTTTCAATGTAATCGACCTTTTTCTAATTATAATTTAATAGTTTTAGATTTATCTAAATTGGGCTTTTAAGGTCTTTTTGTTTTTCTAAATGCAAATAAAAGTTTAATTTATTTAATTTTTTTATCCAACGTTTCTCTGGTATTTTCCAGCTTCATCAGGGATAAATTTTATTAAATCTGGCAACGATATGTGAAAGCACAACTATTAACTAGTAACTATTTTTTAAATTTTACCTTAGGCGTGGTTATTTTGGATTTTGTTTAGTATTATTATTTATTATAGTTTAATGGAATTGGGACATGCCGGAAATTTTAATACGTTCATAGAGTTTTATACGACGGTAACTATTTATATTGTGAGCCTTGGTGACTTTAACACTTGTTAGGCGCCAGCTGATATTCCAACTAGAAAGTTTAACACTTTCGACTATAATGCCATTATGGCGCTGAGGCATAATATCTGTATTTTATAACTAAATATGAATAAAGTTGTTTAATAAAAAAAAAAAAAAAAAAAAAAAAAAAAAAAAAAACCTTGCTTAGAACCTATTGTCATTTCAGCATTATTTATGTTGTTTATAAAAAGGTGGTAAATGGATGTTTTTTGTTAAATTTGAGATCATACAAATAAATTACAGAATATAAAAATACGTATTTTAGGGTCCCGCTACATACCCATCTTCCGTATCCATGCCATTATTGGTTAATAATTGATAATGATCTACTTATATTGGCTGTGAAACAAATAAACTGAACTCAATTCGACTAACATCAACGAAATTCTTACAATGCTATTTTTTTTTTGATATTCGTCTTATTGGGTAGTGTTTACATTTGTTTGTTTCACAGACAATATAAGAAGATCATTATCAATTATTAAATTTCTTCAATTTTTATTTTCTGTAATTTACTTTTATGATATCAAATCTAACAAAAAACATTAATTTACCAATTAAAAACATCAACTTACATAACTTCATACATCACACACAGTGAAAAATATAATTTAATATGCCTAATTGTTTACACTAAGCATGGATTTATGTTGTAGGTTAAAAATAATTAGAATATGCATTTAAAAAATTTAAAATTAACGGTTTGTTGTCGTTCAACAAATCTGTGATTCATAAGCTGTCAATCAGAGTTGAGTAGAACCAGTTGCGATACTTTACGAATTAATGTTAAAAGCAAAAACAGTAATAAAAGAGGATAAAAATATCACTGTTAGAATTTTGTTGACTTTAGTCGAATTGAGTTGTGTTTACATTTGTTTGTTTGTTTCACATTCAATACGGGACTCGAAAATGCGTATTCTATCCTGCTGGCCTTATCGAAATTTTTTCAGTTTCTCAAATCTAATAAAAAACATTAATTTATTTTACATTCATTCATTGGCATTGAATTATAATGAAAGTTTTTGGCATTGGCATAGATTGGCACAGTAATGCCAATTAAATTTCATTGCCAATGTATGTACAGCGCATAGTTCAGGAACAACGCCAATAAAGTCCCCAAACTATGCGGTATATTAGTCAAAAATGTCTTCAAAGTATTCGCAAGACCTAGCAAGAGTTTGAAGACAGTCCCCAAACTTAGTATATATGTATATTTATATAAGTATGTGGTGCGCATAGTTCGGAGACATAGCCAAAAATGTGCCCAAACTATACTGTATATGAGTCAGAAATGTCTTGATACTATGCGCTAGACCTAGGAAGAGTTTGAGGACAGTCCCCAAACTAACCAAATGTCTCCATACTAAACACTTGATCGAAAAACCGTCCCCGTAGCATGCGCTGTGCATGCATATATGTATATATATACATATACACAAATTTGAGATCCAATTATATATGGTCATATGTGATCAGTTTTCACACAGTACACCTGATATGGAAAGCCTCATGTGAGTAAGTGACAGTAAAAACAGCAGATAAAGTTGTAAAATTTTTTTACAAAAAAAAAAAAAAATCATAAAAAAACATTGACAAAATAAGTTATAATATGAAATAGCTACACTTTTCATTCTACACTACCCAGTAAAAAAAGAGTTGCCAAAATAGTAGAAGCAGTACAATTAATGATCTAGATTTTTTTAACAGAAATCCTAATGATTTTAACACTAATAGTGCGTTTACATAGACACAAAAGTTAATCGCGTAAAAGTCGGATTAACTGCATAAATAAGCACTAAACAAGTTGATTAAACACTATTTTAATCTTTTTGATTAACATATATGTTAATCCAACTTTTAATTTGGTTGCTATTTTTAAACGACTCCGTATTCATACCACTAATTGTATGTTTTTTTATTATAATTGCGGTTGGCAGCACTGTAAAACACATACACTAAAGATAGATACAAATTAACCTAAGACGCTGCCTCAAAAATATTTTGCGCTGTCGACAAATATGTTCCAACGCCGACATTTTCCGTGTTCTTCATTTGCCGGATCGCTATCGGCACCACTTGGTATTTTAAACTGACAGAGTTAAACTTTTAACTGTGAAGTTAATCAAAAAATGTATGTGTAAGCGATAGAAATTAAAAGGTTGGATTAATTGTAATCAAGTAAGTACACTCTCAAAACAATTCCGTTGTGATAACCGAATTTTTTCCAACCGAATTCGTGCGGTTGCTGCAACCTCGTAATTCGGTTGCCTCAACCGAAATCAGTTGTGACAGCCGATAATTCGGTTGTCGCAACCGAATTGAAATCTAATTCGGTTGCCACAACTGAATTCGGTTGGGGCAACCGAATTACGAGGTTGCAGCAACCTAATCAATTCGGTTGGAAAAAAATTCGGTTTCCACAACGGAATTGTTCTGAGAGTGTAGGTTAATTTCTGTGTCCACTTCAACATATTTTCAGAATTTTTTAAACAAGTGCAAACAAAACCCTATTTCATTAATTTAAAGTAAAAAAAAAATGGTTTTGTTTCTTAAAAATATTTTTATTACACTCATAGAAAAAATGTTGTAGAAAAGTTAGTAAAACTGTTGGTGCTTCAACTTAACAAATTTTTAACTAATTTTTAGTTAAAATTTAATTTTTAGTTAATTTTTTTGCTACCTCTACATTACTAACCTACAAATTTTTATGCTATTTTTTTTTTAGCTGAATTTAGTTACTAATTTTTAACAATAAATTTGCTGAATTTAAGTTACTAATTTTTAACGGAAGATTTGCTAATTTTACAAATTTTTTGTAAACTAAACGACCAATTTTGGAGCGCTTATAAACAGAATGTTAAATGACTCATAAAAATTACTGCATATTTTTAACTCGCCAAAAATAATGCAAAAAGTTTTTAAATAAAACTAAATTGAAATGGTTAAAAATTTGTCCTACTCATAAAATATCTAAATTATTAAAATTTATGAGAAAAGTTTCTATTTATCGTAATACATTAATTTTCAAAGATCAAGGTTTATTTTGGACGAACCATTTTAATATGAAAATTGTGATTAAAAGTATCTCTGGGGAGCAAGTGAAGTTTACGGGGATGACACTAATTTTTTCCCCCAATATTGTAGTTATTAAGCTTATTTAAAGAATACGATATTTTTAATCGGCCACACCTTCTTTCCTGTGGGTGGAGCTTTAGAGGTGAAAATGGAAACTCAAATAAATTCGGAAGTACATATCCGATCAGCAAACAATGAAAATCAAAAGAAGGGTCTCTGAAATATATTTTGTTATGGTTAACATAATATTGTCTATAAATATTACCACTTTTACAAAAAATCATTCTTGGGAAATTTTTATTGGCATTGAAATATAATTGGCATTACTTTATCTCAATGTCAAAGCCAACCAATTTCATCACCATTCAATGCCAATGAAATTTTTTTCAATTTGCATTAATGAAAACAATGGTAATGAAATGTACACATAATTGAAGAAAAAGCATTGTAATATAAAAAAAATATAAGAAATACGCGAATTTTTAATTATACCCTACACCAGTACGTGGAGAGGGTATTATAAGTTTTTTTGCTGATGTTTGTAACACCAAAAAATAATGGTCGTAGACCCACCTTTTAGTATACCGATCGGCTCAGAATTTTTTTTATTTCGATTTAACGATGTCCGTCCGTCCGTCGCTCCCTCCGTCCGTCTGTCTGTCCATGCATTCTTGTGCGCACTCTGCAGGTCGCAAATATTAACATATTTTGATGAAATTTGGTACACCGACTTACGGCGGCCCAAGGACGACCTAGTGCCCATATTAGGGTCCCCCCCAAAATTATATTGTTTATACACTGCAGGTCGCAAATATTAAGATATTTTGATGAAATTTGGTACACAGACCTATGTTGGCCCAAGGACGAAGCCTATTGATTTTGGTTAACATCGGTTCATGTTTAGACCTAGTGCCCATATAAGGGTCCCCCCAAAATTATATTGTTTATACGCTGCAGGTCGCAAATATTAAGATATTTTGATGAAATTTGGTACACCGATCGGCCCAAGGACGAAGCCTATTGATTTTGGTTAACACCGATCCATGTTTAGACCTAGTGTCCATATAAGGGTCCCCCTAAAATTGGCTTGGTTACACGCTGCAGGTCGCAAATATTAAGATATTTTAACGAAATTTGGTTTGCTGACTCGCATGGTCCAGAGAAAAAAGCGGATAGATTCTAGATAGAATCGGTCCATATTTGGACCTATCGCCCATATGGGCTTTATTTACGATTTTCTCTTCTTTTATAATTTTATAGAAAATTTTGACACAAATCCCATTTTAACCCATTCGAATTTCGGATCCAAACATTAGTTGGCTCTTAACCAGACTGGTGTAGGGTATTGTATAGTCGGCATGCCCGACTAACCTTTTTACTCGTTTTTTTCTTTATTTATTCTTTTATTAAAACATGAAAACAAATACTTCTTTCATCAATTATAAACAGGGTTGGCAGGCAATACCGCTAAAATACCGTTATCGATTCAAAACCCTTTCAACTGACTACCGTTACCCCTAAAATACCGTTACCGAAATACCCGGAATACCGTTATCCTTAAAATACCGTTACCGAAACAAATGAAATACCGCTATCCCTAAAATACCGTTACCGTTATTTTTAATTTTCTGCTTTTAGTAATTTCACGTGGTTATTAAGTACTTTTTAAAAATTAAGTTGATAAATTGGTTCTGTTTTTAATCTCGTTTGTTTTTTGTAAAAAAATTGCAGGATGCATCGAAATAACTGACTACCGTTACCCTTAAAAAACCGTTACCGATATAACTGAAATACCGCTAACCTCAAAATACCGTTACCGAAATAACCCAAATATCGTTATTTTTAAATACCGTTACCGAAATAACTCAAATACCGTTATCCTTAAAATACCGATACCGAAATAAATGAAATAGCGTTACCCTTAAAATACCGTTACCGAAATAAGCTAAAATATCGTTACCCAAACGATACCCGCATTCGTTTCGGTTACCATCCATGATTATAAATGTGCATTTAGGCATTGAACAATGCCAATTGAAAAAATTTCAATTAATTGACACATTTAATAAACTGATTCTAAGTATGTTTTTAAATACACATTTATTTTTTATTCATTAATTTCCATTTCATTTGCTCCTTTTTTTCCAGTCCACTAGTAATCTGCAAAAGTTTTGTTGATTTCAGAAAATTTTAGCAAAAATTTTGTAGATTTAACAGTTTTTTTTTTGCTATTTTCATTCTACTATTATTTAGCAATTTTTTTGCTGATTTTAGCAAGTTAAATTGTTATTTGCAGTTTACAAAAATTTAGCTCAAATATTACTAAATATTCTGTAAATTTAACAGTTTTTTTTGCTGTTTTCAATTTATTAATATTTAGCAAACTGATTCTGCTAATATTAGCAGTTTTTTCTGCAGTATCATTTTTAACTAATTTTTCTGCTATTTTTACGGACTTATTTGTATGAGTGTACCATTACCGGTTATCAAACTTGCTAGTCTAGCCTTCTACCGATGAGCTAAGTATTCTTTGATGTGAATGATTACTCGTCTAAAATCATCACTTTCTCATTGCGAAATATTGTGTCTTATTCTCTTCAGTAAAAGTACTTATTAAACATGTTTAAAAGATACGCAGCAATTCAGTATTTTTTTCAGTACTTTTTTCACAAGTGTATAGAAGGCAACATCAATTTATGAAAAATAAAAATACACCCATAGAAATAAATCTGTAAAAATAGCAGAAAAAGTTACTAAAAATTAGTTACAAATGATGCTGAAAAAAAATCAAAAAAAGCTTCGAAAATTCAAAATTTTTTGGTGATTTTTTAAGCTACTAATTATTTAGCAAAATTTTTTGCTGATTTTAGCAGGTTAATTTGCTATTTTCCATTTACAAAAATTTAGCTCAAATATAACTAAAATTCTGTATATTTAACAGTTTTATTTTTGCTGTTCCTATATTACTAATATATAGCAAAACTAATCTGCCAATTTAGCAGTTTTTTCTGCAGGATCATTTTAACTAATTTTTAGTAGTTTTAACTAAATTTTTTACGGACTTTTTTCTATTAGTGTATGAACCTGTATACATACCAAGGATGATAAAGTTAGTACTATAGTACTTTTTGTGGTACTATTGGAACCTCAAAAGTACTATGGTACTCATCTGACTCACTTAGTACTATTTACATATTATTGTGTTTTCAAATATCGGAGTTTTAAATAAAAAATACTTATGTTGAAAATATTTAAAATATTAGATGTTACTATTGAAAACTCAAGGTAAACACATAAAAAATGTTCTTTCAGTTTTTTTTTTTATTAAAATACGTATGTATACAAAACAATTTATTAAAAATTAGGAGAATTAAGAGATCTATAATTTTTTTTTTTTTTTAAACGAGCAAAATGTTTTCCCCCATCAGAGCTCCTAAAGAATTCACTCATTCGATTTTTATTTCTGAATGGTTAAATACCTAAAACCTATTTCGAAGAATCGAATGAATTCTTAATCCACCTAATGCAATCATTAAATACATTTGATTCGATTGTCAATCAATCTGTTTAATCGAAAATATTGTTATGACATTACAAGGTGGAATAGACCTGTAAATAACTTAAAAATAATATTCGCTTTAAAACGAAGTCAAGTACGATAATCAGGGACTTTAAATTCTGAACCCTACACTCACAGAAATAAACCTGTAAAAATAGCAGAAAAAGCTACTAAAAATTAAGCAAAAAGGCCTTACAAAAGAAACTGCTAAGTTTAGCAGATTTTTTTATATATTTTTTATATTTAACTTTTAGTTCATTGAAAATAAAAAATTATACTGAAAATCTGCAAAAATATTAATATTAGTAGAGTAAAAATAGCAAAACTAAACTCTTATATCCAAAAAATTTTTTGTTACTTTTAAGTTAAATTTAGTTGAATGAAAATAGCAGTCTATCCCGCTAAAAAAATCAACGGAAATGGTTGCTAAAAATAGTAAACTGCTGATTTCAGAAGACTAGATTTTTATTCGTATTAAAAAAAAAATAGAAAAAAAGCTTTCTACATATAAAATTTTTGGTGATTTTTAGTCTACTAATTATTATTTATTACTAATTTCAGCAGGTTAAATTGTTATTTTCTGTTAACTAAAATTTATTCAAATATAACTAAAATTTTGTATATATAATGTATTTTGACTTCATCGGATATCATTAACCCACTTTAGCCTGGAATCCAAAATGACCCACGAATTTGATAAAAATGCAAAAACGTGTTTTTTTTTTAAATTAATTTTAAAGATTTTTTAAAATGCCTAATTTGGAGATGTCGATTGCTATTTGTACCACATAATAGTTGATATTAAAGAAAAAAAAATAAATTGGAAAAATGATAATTCGAGTTTGTGTTTGGAGCGACTGCTTTTCAGGACATTTTACAAAAATTGCTCATTTTATCAAAAATTTAAAAAATTTCAATATTTTCATCAAATTTTACACGGTTTTCGGAAAAACAGCACTCAAATTTGGTTAGATTATAATTATCTTTTCATTTCTTTAAAAAATGACTACGAGATTGTAAAGCCATTAAGTTAATAAAAAAAAATCTCAACTGGATAAAAATAATTATTTTGTGTAACGTCCCAGCAAAATATTGGTAATGACACCTCATTACTATCTGCATTACCAAAAATGATATATCATTACCTTTTGCATTATTTTATAATATAAAATAATGACTTCCTAATAACGGCCTATTGTATTCATTGTTTCTAAGTATAAAATAATGACTTACTCGTAATAGTTTAAATAAGTACTTTTTACACAGTTGAATTTTATACATTTTTATTTATTATATGTAAATATGTTTTATGTTTAAATTTTTATGACGAGTCCTAAAATTACACACTAGAAAATACTTAAATTTTCTGAATGTATTTCCTTAAGCTAATAGTATTCGCTTAAATCCTTATTAGTAAATAAGCAATCGGATAACCAATTATAATTCAACTTTTTGTAAGCATGTGTGTAAGCACTTATTATTAAAAATCTCATAACTACTTATTTCTCATTTTTTCGTAAGCGAGTGGGTAAGCGTGACTACTTATAAAAACGACCACGCCAAACAAGAATAATGAGTTTAGACGCCAAAAAATAAGTTGTGCGGAGCTATGAATTTCTATTATATAACCACTTATTTGGTAATGAAAGATTTTGCTGGGGTGATCCAAATGGGGTTAATTTTAATACTTTTGGCCAAAAACGCCCCACTAGGAAATTTACAGAATAACACCGACTTTGAGCTTTTAGAAACATATCAACTTATTTCGATTAGGTAAAGGATCTAGGATATAATTACAATTAAGGTGCAAACTTCACTTTTTTTCCTATTTTGCAAATTTAGTAAAATCCCTTAATCGGATTTGCAAAATCTTAACACATGACGTAAATTCATATTCCACTAAATTCATTTTATCAAAAGAATCACTTTAGCATCAATCAACATTTGCAGCAAATTCAATCTAAAATACAAATTTTATATCTTTTATCTTTCAAATTAATTTTATATGTACGAGTATGTATTTACTATGGCAAAAGGAAAAAAGTAGATTTTTGAACATGCATCTTTTAAAACCGTTTTTAGTAATTTGCACTTCAGTAAACCAAAACTTCGTTGAAATTGATTAGAAACTATATGTTTTACATTTCTGAATGAATTTATCTGAGTTTTATAATTTAAGATTTAATTTAATTTTAATTTTTAGGTAGTAAAAAAGTCTATGTTTTTCAGTTTTAGTCAATTTTAACTTAAAATTAAAACAGAAAATGCAAATTTTTTTTGATAAATTAAGTAACGTGAGATGTTTTTCTGAAGGTACAAATTCAAATATTGGACATTCCTTTCATCGCAGATTATTTATTAACGAAATCGTGAAAAAAGTTAAATTTCAATTTTAAATACGCGTACAGGGAATATTATCGCATCTGTCAAAACGTGCGATATATCAAATTAAAGGGCATATTGCATCATTTTAAAATGTTATAAAAAAATAGCATTTTCACTTTCAATTTTGTATTCTCTTGCAAAAAGTTTATTAAAATTTTAAATTTTCCTACAAAATCGTGTTTGCAAATATTTCTTAAACTAAAGCTAACTTTAAAGTTGTATGGCCATATTCGTGATCTCCGTCCCAAAGTCTATTAGAAATGATGTGTCGCAATCGCGATGCATAAAATTTTTTTTATTTTGTTGTAGTGTGTAATTAATTCGTAAATTTAAGGTAGGCTGCCATATAAAAACCGTTTTCTACGTTTTTCTAATATCGAAGGTGCAATTATTTTCCGTTCAAATTAAGCCCTTTTCAATAAGCTTTTCATTAATATATAACATGATACGAAAATAATGTACTTAAAGACAGCTTATTTTGACACTTATAATACACCAACGCATTTAACCATGCACTACAACTATTAAACATATATATGAACATTTAAGATAAGATAAAGAAAACCCAGCTATTGTAAAGTAAAAGATGAAAAGTTGTAAAATTATTTCTTTCAAAGAAATGCTTACTTCCGGTATGGTAAACTTTCTAGAAAAATAGTACTTTTGTAAGAGTTTTAGGGTTTACGAGTGTGTGTGCAAAGATAACAACAATAAGTATTACTTATTTTAACGAAAATTTTCAACTTGCTTAACTTTTAAAGTTACTTAACATATAGAGCATATGTAACATTCATCTGTACATACAAAGATGATATGTATGTGGAAATACAAAACGACGGGGTCTTTTTTGTCCCTTTTTAAAAAGAGAACAAAAATACCCTTTAATTGAAGAGATAGAGGGTTAGAATGTTCCACAAAAATGCTCTTCGTAGTGTTTTACATAAGTTCGCTGAACGCATCCTATACAGAAAATGGAAGATTCACATGGTTTCCTGTGCCGATTCAAAATAAACAATTGCCAAGAAGGGGAACTTTAACCCCCCGAAAACATAGGGCCAGACGTAAACTTTTAAAAAGACGATACACGTATATTTTTTTTGATCCCCTTTAACAGAATCAGTTGTTAGAACTTTGATTTTGTTGTACTGTGTTAATAAACGATTGTAATTTATTGAATATGGAATATTGAAATTTTTCTTAAAGGCCTTCATTGCGTATGAGTTATAAATAATTCAATATTACTCATACGATATGTTATACACCACATGTAACATATAGAGTACTCTGGCATTAACTCTCTAATGCTCTTTCTTCTGATACCAAATTATCGGTATCAAATACTTTGTATTTGGCATTGACAACTTCCCAGCAAAAACAGACATTACCGAGAAATTAAGCGAGTAAAGTAGCACACAAAGTGTTTCACTACTTACCAGGCTATTTACTCGCAACATTACTTTTGTTCGCGATGTCCAAAAATTCATGGTTGGTCATTCGCTTACAAAAAAAGTGCGAATATTAAAAAACACATATTAAAAAAAATAAGTAGTTACTCACAAAGATAGAATAAGTGGTTACTAAGGAGTTAGCAAATAAGTAGTTACCCTACATTGTAAAATAGTTGGTCAATTTGGAAAATTTGAATTTGAATTTATTTACTTGAATTTCTATGCTACAAGATATAATCTTATAATTACAGCATAGAACTTAAATTGATTTACATAGGTTGATTGTTTTATTACAAAAAAATTGATTATATAAAAAAGCAATGAAAAATTTTAAAAATAATATAATAATAATTAGTTGAAAAATAAAAAAAATTATAATAATAATAAAAACCAATAGAAATTAAAATAACAAATAAAAGTAAAAATTAAACAAAGAATTTAAATAAAAGAAAAATAGAAAAAAAATAGAAAATATAATACCATTAATAATTAAAATTCACAGAAAAAAAGAGTTGAATTGAATGATCATAATTATTTATTTTACAAAGTGAAAATTTATTTTTAATGAACTATGTAAGTAAATTTATTATTTCATTTTTAAATTTTAATGCGTTACTATTCTGCTGGATGTTGGATGGTAATGCGTTCCAAAAACGTATGGCATTAATAAAAAACTGCCACTCTGAAACCAGAGTCTGAAATAATATAGGAGTAACTCTCCTGCCTCTATTAGAGATGTTGAAAGTTAGCCTATCATAAAGGTATTTAGGTGATTTGTCATAAATAACCTTGTGTAGAAATAGAAGAGTCCTAAGCTTAAGCAGATTTTCGAGAGATATTCCGTATAGCTGGCTAGAGAACTGAGATATACGACTATATCTTCCCAAACCAAAAACATATCTGATAATGTTATTATAGACGACATTTAATTTACGCTTGCTCTCGCAGTCACAATTAGAAAAAATTTCACAGCCGTAAAGCAAAGACGGCATTAAATAAGATTTAGCAAGAAGCTTTCTTATATTCAGTGGTGTATAGTACTGTGTTGCCCAAAGAGAGCGTAGCATGCTATATGTTTTACCAACGATACTGTTTACGTGATTAGACCAGGTAAGTGTGTTGTTGAAAATTATGCCAAGATTTCTCACGGATACGACTATTTCAATTTTATTATCATTTAGTCTGATATCAAGATCACGATTAATATTTGACATTCGTTTGTGAATCACAATACATTTAGATTTTTTGGGATTGAGACAAAGTCCATTTGCCGATGCCCAACGGTGTATTTTATCTAAATCATGATTCATTTTACTGACCGAATCATCAAGCGAATTTATCGAACTACTAAGATAAACCTGTACATCATCAGCATACATGTGCACATTGGAGTATTCAAGCTGTGCTGGCAGATCATTAGCATATAAGGAAAAGAGAAGAGGCCCTAAAATAGATCATTGAGGAACTCCTCTTAAAATATATGCGACATCTGATATATTGTCGTTATGGAAAACAGATTGCGATCGCCCCGATAGATATGACATGATCAGTTTTGTCGACGTAGTAGAGAAATTAAAAAAGTGTTTTAGCTTTTTACTCAAGATGGTATGGTCTATCGTATCAAATGCTTTTGAGTGATCAAGCAGTACTAAGAAAACCAGTTCATCATCATCAACTTTCTGTCTTATACTCTCAGTAACTTCTAAAAGTGCAGTAACACAACTATATTTCGGACGAAACCCTGACTGTCTTTCAGTAAGGAGGTTGTGTTTTCTGATGTAGGAGCTCATTTGGTTGTGTAATAATTTCTCTAGAGCCTTGGAGAGATATGGTAGGATTGCAATGGGCCTAAATTCGGATCTAGATTTTGGCACAGGTATAATTTTAGCGTGTTTCCAGTTAAGAGGATATGAACTTGTTGTAATTATTGTGTTAAAAAGATGTGTGATATATGGTAGAAGAAGTGGAAAAAGTATTTTAATAAATTTTGGGTGTATATTGTCAAAACCAACAGCATTTGATTTAATACTAGAACAGCACTTCAGGACATCAATTTTATCAACGCACTCAAATTCAAACATGTTCATCATTTCACTGTTGTCGGAAATTGTGGTTGAATTCGTGTTTTCAGTAAAATTGTAGAAACTAGGATCTGAAATAGTCATAGGGATATTTATAAAGCTATTATTTACTTGATTAACATCTACCAGGGAATGAACAACGTTTACAAGCTTTCCTACGCCTATTTCCTTTATAGTTTTCCATGTTTGTTTAGTATTAATAGCATTAGTAAAGCGATTGGAAAAATATTCAGATTTTGCTTTTCTGATCATATTATTAACATCTCTTCTCAATTGACGATACTCATTGTGAAGCTCTGTAGTTTTGAATCTTTTACATCGTGAGTACGCTATATCCCTATTTTCAATTAAAAGTTTTATGGAGGATGTAAACCAAGGTCTAGACTTCTTTGAGATACGTTTAGTTTTTAGTGGTACAAAAATATCATATAATCTTAAGATGTTAGACTCAATAAACTGTAGTTGAGAATCAACTGAAGCCATAACATACACATCATTCCAATCAATGCTAAAAAAGTTTTCATACAAAAGCTCAATGTCAATATTCCTAAAGTCGCGAAAGGTATATGTTTCATCACACATTTGCAACTCGAAATCATATGACAGAAAAATCAGGTCATGCTTAGAAAAACACGATGCTGATATCTCATCATAAAGTAATACACAAGAGGAATCACCAACGAAAAAATTATCAAGTAGAGTGCTGGTTGTGGATGTGTAGTGGGTAGGTATGTACTTATTGGTTGGTATAAGGCCAACAGATATCATTTTTTCGTTCAATGATGTTTCTATGAGTAGATTCGAATTAAAATATCCAGACACAACTATGTCATTATATGATATTGTTATCATTTCCAATTTTGACATAAAATTATCAATTGCTACGTTCTTGTTAGGTCTATATACACATCCTACTAACATTTTCCTCCCAAGCGATTGGATCTCAATAAATAAGTATTCTACAACTTGCTTCTCCTTATTTTTCTTACCATTACCTTTTCTCTGTTTCCTATTTAGTTCAAAACAAATTTATAAATAAAATATTTAAATCAGTACTTATTTCATCAATTACCAGTAAGTGATTACTTTGCAAGAATATATAAGTACTTCTATAGGTTATTATCAATAAGTCATTATTTTTAATTACCAATTAAAGGTTGAAGACTAATCAAGAAACCCAAAGATCAAATGATATCGGTTTTTGCTATTAATAAAAATTTCAATAAAATAAAATTAAATACCGAAAATTGTTGGCCTAGAGTTATTGCTTTAGAAGTTGTTGCAATTTTTGTTTTTTTTTTTTTTAATTGCGAAATTAAGCAAAATTAACACTAAACATCAATTAATTGTGACGAAATTAGTTTTGCTTAGAACTAAACTCTGAGTATATCGGCAGTGATTAATTAAAAAAAAATCTGTTAGCTAGTTTTTGAGTCAGAAATGCATTCGAAAAACCTGTATTGACGGTATCCTGTGAATCCTAGATCAAAAATATTAATTTATTTTACAAGTAGAGACTCTAAGCTAGCTGTGTTATTTTCAACAATGTATGACAGAGTGTAAATATATTATGAAGATTTTTGAAATAGTTTCTTTTTAAGTTAATTTTTTTCAAATATACAATACTTTGTCTTTATATCCATCTCGCTTCTCATTGTTAATTATGTTATCTATCGATATAAAATAATTGCTTTACCAAAAAAATTGCTATTTAGCAAAAAACTACTTAAGATCTGAAGATTGTTTTTGGCGGCCTTCGGCATAAGAGGGTTAATTATTCTAACCGCAATTGTATTGTTTGTGTATAAAATTACCAACCAAATATAATCAAAGAAACAATTTACAAAAAAAGGACATTTACAAATAGAAATTTGGAAAAAAAAAAATTCTAAAAAAAATGTCCCAACTAATTTTAACGAGTTGTTGAAAATTTGAAATTGTCATTCATTTTAAACTCCCACAGAACCCACTTAACAATGATAATATGGCAACAAATTGCATTCAGTGTAAAGAGGCGTGCTTTAGCATAAATTTTATGAGTTGAAAAAAAAATAATATGGAACTATTGTTAAATGTTTAAATATTTCGTGCTTAGGTTTTTTTTTTCTTCAGAGCAAGAAAAAAAAGAATAAAATTGAGCTTAGAATAACTAAAGAAAAATACGGTTAACAATATTTGTTTTATATGTGTGTTAGCAAAATGAAAAAAAAAGAAAGAATCTCAAGCCATTTACAGTTGTGTTTCTTATGGCACAGTTTTTTCTTTTTTGTTCATTTGCTTTTTATTCTTTTATTTTATAGGTTAACGAATTGAATACAAATTATGTCATTATGGGTTTTACTATAATTCCCATTTCTATTTGGCAAAGTAACTACTACACAATCATATATACACATATATAGAAATACATATATTTGTAGGTACACACAACCCAAAAACGTTCATATAAGGATTCTATTCTATTCTATAATGCAAAATGTATTTAATGTTTATATAGAACACTGTGTTCTGAAAGTATAATTGTTTGCTCTGAAATAGCATATTATAGTCAAATTTCAACTACTTTTATAGCATAGGATTTCCAGTTATATAATCTATCTATTTATATATAAAACCACAAGAAGAAATTTAGAGTATAAATTCGTAAGACTCTGTAATAAAGGCGAACGAAATAAAAAAAAATGTAGAATTGTATACGTAACGCACGTGTGCTGTATTTTTTATTTGGGGAAACTATACTTTTTATGCTATTTTTCACTATTCCTTGTGTTAGTTTCCTTTTCCTTGTACTTTTTTTCCCCCAATTTCGACTTTTTCTTCTTCTGCATATTTGAGTGTGTCAGTGTTAACAGAAATTCTGCAGTAGTGTTAAAACTTGATTTATTGCCAATTTAATAAATTAGCCGGATATTAAAAACTAGTTTGTATTTTTTCGCCCCTTAAATAAATGAAATATGTATTAGATTTATAAGCTGATATTAAAAGAAATGGATTTAGTAAAATTTAGTATAAGTTTGTTGAATTTTTGTGCTTAAAGTTTTTAGTACACAGAAAGAATTTACAAAATTTCAATTAAATTTTTAAACACCTTTCTCATTCCAAATTTGTAAATACAAAAAAAAACTTTTTAAAAAGGCACCAACAAAGAATTTTGTAAATCCAAAAAAAAAAAAAAAAATCTTTTTTTTTTGTAACTTTGAATTTTTATTTTTAAACAATTTTTATATGAAAGATGACAATTTACAAACGAGTTACTAATATTTCAAACAAAACAATTGTTGGGATTTTTCAATTTAAAAGAAAATGTGATTGCTTTTACAAATTCCCTTGATAACTTTTCAGCTGAAGAATAAAGCATCGTAAGTTGTTTTTCATATGAAAAAATTTCACTCGAACTTAAAAGGCCTCAAAATTTTATTTAAATTTATTGAGATCACAATAAACAGAAAATTGTCACTTTTTCACATTAAAAATAATAGTCTTTTACTTATATTAAATTTGCGTAAAAATCAAGTCTATACAATTTTTTTTTTATACGGAGTAAAACAGTTTTTTCATGTGAAACTCAAACAACTTACGGTACTTAATGATTTAAAATTTGTATAACAATTTTTTGCATACACACTCACAATTTATTTTCCATAACCGATTGAGGTTTATTTGAAAATTAATAGGTAAAGTTTGTTTTCAATTGAAGAATCAATTAAAATACATTGAAACATATTGTTTAACTTTTTGTATAAGTCAATAAAAAACAAACTACAGAAAAATACGTATAGTCTGTAGGAGTTGATATTTTCTGGCAAATGTTTTATTTTTAGAAAAAATAATTTAATTAATTTCATTGTTTTCTGCTTTAAAACTAAAAATTGAATTATTTTCGGTTTTCTTTTTTGTTAAAATAGTTCGTTTATATACAAAAATATTTCAATTCAAATTACAAGAAATTCTTTACTCACATATAGGGTACAAATTTTAAAAAATGTTATCATCATCAAAAAAATGATTATGCAACCAACCTAATTTGTTGTCAACCGAATGGTTTGGTTAAGGCAACAAAATTTTTCGGTTAACCATCATACCATCGTAAAAAACCTTACACATTTCTCCCTATACAGATCCCAAAAAAAAAAAATTTTCCCATGAAAAAATCCAGTTTTTTAAGTACAGGAAACGGACCCATTATTTAGAAATTTCAATGATCTGTTACCATACCTTTTCTAGTTTTTTTTTGTAACAGATTGATGAAATATAGCCATGCTAGTCAGGCCAACGAATTTCTGTCGTCACGATCAAATTGCATTGTCTAAACTAATTTTCTGTTGATACAAATTAACCAATCGATTGGCTACAAATTTAGTTGTAAAAACAAATCTTGTTTCTCTTTGCTAATTTCTGCATGATTTCTGAAATAGAAAACCTTCACATATTGGCTACGTGTTTTTACAAAAACACGTAACATTTTTAAAAATAATTCGAAACTTTTTTAGGATTTTTGTACGAAAAAATCTTCAGCTTTTGAGGTCGTTTCCTACACTCAGAAAACAGAATCATTCTGACAGTAGCTCTGACAACCGCATAATTAAAATATTTTTATCACAGTCAAATAACTGTTGTATCAACTGATTTTCTATTATCGAAATGGAACCATTTGATGGATTCGGTTGTCACCACGAATCTTCTCTATTTATGAAACTACATATTAGATTAAGAAATTTACATATAGAAAAATGATTTTGAATGCTTTCTGGTAGAGAAAACCGCTAACATTCATAAAAATATATCCTATAAAAAAACTACATTGCACTTGCATTTTGGCTTTTTTTACTAAAAAAAATTTAATGTTTTTTTCAATCAAATCAAAAATCAATACAATCAGTACAAATTTTAAAAAATCAGTACAAATCAGTACACGACTTTTTCATCAGTACACGTTATCAGTACATGTACTGATCAAATCAGTACGAATGGCCACCCTACTCATATATATAAACGCGTCTTACTCAATATAGTAAACTGTAATATTTTATCTTACAACCGAACAAATATAATAGTCATTATAGTTTTTGCCAAATTTAGATTAGCATTCCCACGTTTAGAAGAAAATTAGTATTGCAACAGGAGATTATTTAGCCTGTTGTGTAGTGTGATTAATGCTAACGTTTTGAAAAATCTTAAAAATTGGTTATACGTAAATAGATGTCACTACATTACCAGATTTTTATCAAAACAGCATTTTTGAAGATGACAAAGCAAATTGTGATATTGCATAACGAAAGAATTCTCGTTGACTTTAACCTAACAAATACTTCTAGAAATTCTAAAAATTCGTCCACTTATGATTTCCTTAGACAAGAATGGTACAAGCCTACGGGAAATTATCTTTCATAATTTGTTAAATAAGTTTTGCAATTTTAGCACATTTCATGGAATTAATAAAAATATATTTTTTAAATATTTATATTTTTGTAATTTTTTACGATTAATTGATTAATCGTATTAAATTATTCGTTTATCGAAATTCGATATTTAAAATTATACGAAAAATTTTTGAGCAAAATTGTTCGACTACTTCAATAACAATTAATCGATTAAAAATTGATCGAATAATATTAATTGATTTTTTTGTCCAATTATCTTCAGGATTCCGACCTGTATTTTGGTTACAAAGGGTCGTTCAATTTATATGTATAGATAGACAGAAGCACGGATATCGCTAAACTGACTCAGCAAGTGATTCTGGTGTATATCGCACTGGCTGTATAAATAAAAATTGCTGGATTCACAACAGATGGCGTATCTTTTACACATGGTTTGTGTCTCTAATAACTTATGTGACATTTTGGAGTGTAAACCTCTTTCATTTAGTCTCACTTAGTCATTGAACAAAATAGTGTAAACAATATAGTTATTTGTTATAACCCAATATATGTATAAGGTGGGTTTACCTCAATTATTCCTGAGAGTTACAACCATCAGCACAGATCCAAAATACTCAGTTTCAAACAGTGGAATATACCCTAAGTCGCACTTCCTAGAAAAAACATTTAATTCTTTTCCAAACTAGTGTTAACTCTTAAATTATACAAAATATCTATTTTGATCTTTTCTTGCTTCTAAACCGTACACTGTGCACGAAAAATTGTTTTTTTTTATCGAAACTATTTAACTCCTATCATTGAATATCTTAAAGCAGCCTTGATCATTAGAGGGTTATTGAGAATTTTTTCATTGTTTAAATAGTCGAAAAAAAAATTCTTATCATTTAATTAAAATCCACAAATTTGCCTACAAGAATAAGTAAAAACTCTTTTATTGAATATCGTACCAACAATTTACATAAATTTTCAATTGTTATGGATTTTTTTCCAACCCATTTATTTAAGATAAAATAAAAAGAGAAAAGAAAAGAAAACCAAAATGAATAACTAATTTTTATCAAGGCATATGAAAATGAAAAACCTTTAAGTAACATCTTGTAATGCAAACAAACGAGACAATCTAGTAAAGTTCGCTATAAAATAAGCAACAATTTTACTGTGAATAATGTATGAGATTTAAAAAAAAAATGTCATAAGATTTTACTTGTGTTTTGCGTTTTAAGTAAAACTCATGCATAGTAAAATGATGTATAATAAACTTTATCTAAATGGACGTCAAACAACAATCAGAGAGAAAAAAGGGCAGAACAGATAGATAAAAACGGAAACACATGAGGTGGAGTAAATGCAACAATATATTAAAAAAACAAGAAAAGGCTCAAGCCCATCAACATAAACAGCAAAACAGTAGACAGGCAACTTAAACAGGATGTCAGTAAGCACAAGTAGCAGCAGCAATAACAACAACAACCAAGACATTAACAATATTATAATAAAAAAAATCCTTAACAATTTACAATTTTATTTATGGTAACATAATGAACACAAAACGACCAACTAAGCAAAAACCACAACAACATCCTAATTAAACCCACATCTTGCACAGGGAAAAAATCATTACTAAATCAATTATTATATGATATTTGAATTAACATCTTATTTTTTTTACGAACATTTTAAAGTTAACTAAACTTAACAAACTAAACCACAACAATTAAGTGCAGAAGAAGCTATATTTTGATAGAAGTAAAATTAACTCGACATGGTTGTAATGTTATAAGAAGGGTTGCACCGGAAAAATTTTCTTCGTATACTAAAGTTTAACGAACAAAACTCAAGAAAAAATTTATGAAAGTTCACGGTTGAATGACTAGTTACGCTTCCGAAATGTGTTGATATTTTAACAAAGAAAAAGTGGGATTTTGATGGAAGCTCCGGACATAGTTCCTATAAACAGGCTTTTCAAGGGTTTGATGACACAACAACTGATTTTGGTCGAACTTCTCAAAATTCTTCCTCGAGTGAAGGAACACAACTTTCACTTTTTTCTAAATAACACAAATTATGCTCAAATGACAAAAAGTTCTAAGCAAGGTTATAATCAAAAATGTTAAACTTTATAGTGGAAATATCAGCTGGCGCCTAGCAAGTGTTAAAGTGGCCAATGCTCACAATAAAAATAGTTACCCTCGTATAGGACAATAAATACTGTAAGCACGACATTAATCTCACATAATTTTTCCTGTAGCGGGGCTGTTGGTATGCAAAGTTGGTTTGTTTTCTTCCCTCTGTCACACAAATCCTAATTTTATCGAGATACGTCCCAGCAGAATTTACTGCTTGCTTGGAAGCAGTTTTATCTGGGAAAATTGAGCAGTGAAGCGATTGCATTATTGATAATATCATGGCTGATTTTTGTTCGAGATAGCTCGCGTGAAAGCATTTGTTTCGAGATCCGCAAAGGCATGAATTCACCGCTTTTAATTAGTGCTCCTGTTTTTCTTTTAAAATGTCGATAAATCATGCCTTATCGGAAGTGCATATTATAAAGCTTTTTAACTATTTAAAATCATGCCTTCTCAAAAGCACAATATTCCTGCATATTTTTCCGTGAAGAGAAAATGCCTCTTATTTTTAGTATAACCTCTTATTTTCATTAAAATAACTTTTTTCCGCATTTATAGATTTTAAAAAGCGGTAAAAGTAGCAGTAAGGAAGCAGTAATCGTTTTTACTGCTTCCACATTTTTGCTGGGGTATTACCCCAAGGAGACTTTCCACGTTTGTCTAATTCCAAACTGTTTCTATTTAATTTAATGTTGTTTCTGCTTGATTTATATTTTTTTCTGTGTGTACTCATAACTATACTCACTCACTTACTCAAGCAACCCTAAAGATCAAAAAATACTATGGCACAATATTAAAGAAATTTGGCAAAATCTAAAAGAATTTTTTTTTTTTATTTTTATCAGAATTTGATTCTAAAACATGTAAACGAAAGTTTTTTTAAAACTCATTAACAGAAAGAAAAAGAGGAAAAATTTTTATTAAGAAATTTAACAGACACAAAGGATGCCCATACTGCCGCAGTTTCTTCTCACCCGAAGACTCGTCAGTGGTTGTTTATGTGTCATTTAATCAAAGTATTTTTTAATTGTTAAAAAAGTCTTGTATATACCATGACCGGGAACCGAACCGATAGCTCAAAAATTCTTTGATTGAGCTGAATTTTTTTCTGGATTAGTTTTTCCAGTAACCTCACAAAATAAAGTCCCGGGGAGGGAGGGGGATTCGAAACAACTTTTCAAATAAGGGTAAGTCTTTTATATATAGTGCCATATAAAACAAGATATATTTTTTTATAATTATGTCTTGGTATATATGTCCCAATGTATAATTATAAAAATTTTTGATAGCGTAGTATATGACTATATCAAAACTTTTTTTACTTGGGAAGTTTCTTTTCATTCAAATTAGAAGAGCTTACAATAGAATCGGGTATAGAACAAGTTACAGAGCCGGTTCTGTGACAGTGGAACCTTACATTTTGACTCCCAGTAATCTGTTTTGGAATCTGAAACCGCTGGTAAAAAGGGGTAACCTGCTCTAAAATATGTTGCTGGGGTTGCGAATGAGAGATATATAACATGTTAGGCGCATTTGATTCCTTTTGATTTAAATGTACTGTGCAAGTAAAATATACTATCCATATATATTCCCAGTAGCAAATGGTCGAACTATTTCTAAAAAGTACTAGTTTTTTGACTAGAAACTACAAAACTAGTTCTCAAAATAACCATTTTGAACCAGTTGTGTACTAGTTAAATACGATCTATGTAGGGACTGTAACAGAAATTAAAATGCGAAATTTGAAATTCTCATTTCGTTTATGTTTGTATTTAATAGAACATCAGAGTTTGCAAATAAACACCCACATTTTTTTACTGTAAATTGCCTTGAGGTGCAAATCAACTGGTACAGTACTGGTACCGAAGAGTCACTCCGGAACTAGTTTGGTAAATTTCTTATAAGTGCCAGTACAGCTCCCTGTTTTTATTCTTAAAACAATTTTTAACCATTTGTGTACCTATTAGTTTGATTGAAACAATGCGAGACTATTTCGAAAGATTAAATTTTAATAGGAGTTTTGAAATTCTAGATTTGTTTACATTTGTTGTTAGTAATATAGTCTGAAGTTGCGAATAAACACTAACATTTTTTTATTGTGATTAGAAATCATAAACACAAAATATTTTAGATTTCGTTTGGTAAATGGACCTAATTATCTCCGTAAGGAAACTATCGGTCTAATCTACGTTTAATCGAAGAAAAAGTGTTTGTTTTTTATCTACGTATATAATTTAGATCTTTACCAACTGGTATAGTACTATTTCCAAAGAGTCACTTCGGAACTGGTTCCGCGAGAGTCACATTAGTACCAGTTTTGCTCCCTATTTTTCGTCATTAAATTGTAATTTTCAAACTAGTTCTACAACTAGTACCAAAGTGGGAGTTTGGCGACAATTGTCCCCATCCCTATGACATCTCCATGTTAAATTCTACAGTTTTCTGTATTGAGAGGCGGTAGAACTCGTACTAGTTGCCTGGTTCAAATAAACTAGTACATAACTGGTTCTGAACTAGTATTTTTTGCTACTGGGTTGTTAAATATTATTTTTACCATTCAGCATGAACTCTGTCCCATAGTGTTTTTCACTGACTTTAAGGAAACAAGCAAAGAAATGCAAATTGTTCTCGTACCTACATATTAAATTTAAATGTGATAAAAGAGAAGCAAAACTGTTAACTTCCTATGCTTCCTTTATAAATTGTTTCCATATAAACTTTTTTTATTTAGAATAACTGGCATTTATGTCTACAAACTATTCTCATAAAAAAAAAAAAAACAATAAAATGTTGAGTGTATAAAAATAAGTTTCTTCCTTTCTTTAGAGAAAAAGAAAATATAAAAGCGCAAACAAACGGCATAACAATCTTGTTTTAAATAAGTTATAAATGAAACATCTTCATTTTTTTTTCTCATCTTAAATGTGGGTGCTTTTCACTGAGAAATGTTGTGGAAATAAATAAATTTCCAGCAATTGTTTTTTTATCCCCCTCGTATTTCTATTTAACAAAAGAAATTAAATAAATTTCCGTTTTTAACACCCATTGAATTTCATTTCAGGTTCTTTTTTTTTCTTCACCACAAAATGTTAAAGAACTAAATAAATAAAAACACACAAATGTACGATAGTTTAGCATTTAAAATTCCGTATAAAAAATAAACTGAACCAGAATAAAAAAAAAACCAACACTGCAAAAGGATGTTTGAATTTAGTGAGTGTTTTGGCATTTAGCCCATAACACAAAATAAATGTACAAGTTGATTTTTTATTTTTCCTTTCTATAATAGACAACAACAAATAACAAATAAATGCAACTGTAAAACGTTTTATGTTTATTTCATTGTTTATACTACATTTTGGCTGTGCTCAAATAGTTACCTACTAGAATTTAAAAATAACATTTGTATAGAATTTGAAGGACATGAAAGAAATTGATAAATTAATATTATTTGTATTTTAATATAAAATGAGAACTGTTTCATTTGAAACTAGTGTCCATATTTTAAACGAAACATTAAAGTTGTTGTATTTCAGTCTGTTTAAAAATCTGGCTACTGGACAATGCAATATAAAGAATTTAGGTTTTTTCAATTATTTTGCTTATGGTCTTAATTTTAAACGATCAAAATAAGTGGTAAAATTTTCCAAAAATTGGAAGAAGCTTAAAAAATTGCACAGACTTAAAATGTAATGATTGCTTGGAATTTCGTTATTCGTTATTAGGCGTGGCTTTAAATGTAAAATCATACCATATATATATAATTGCAAATAATATTGCCAATATTAACGTCGTTTTGCTCTACACCATACAATAAGATGTACAATACTCTTGCACAAGATATGGCACCACTGTTTTCTTCTATATAAATAGGGTACAATATGACATACACATTACAAAATATTTTTCACTTTTCATGGTTGTGCAATAAAAATTAAATACTTTTTGATTTTTTTCCAATGTATTGTCTAACGTTTCAATTTTTTTGACAATATTTTCGCCATATTTTTGAGCAATTCGACAATTGCTCAAATAATCGGCTCTATACAAATTGCATATCGTTAGAAAGCTTATAAAATTGTGTTAAGTGTTACATTTTTTTTTATTACTCACTCCTCGGAGCTTATTTTGTGAGGTTACTGGAAAAATTACTCAGAAAAAATTTCGGCTCAATCAAAGAATTTTTGAGTTTTCCCTGGCCCTCAAAGTTTTGAAATACTATTTACAAGGGGAAAAAATTTCATTTTGCCTTTTTTTGAAAATACTGGCTCTTAAATAATTGTATTTCTGGAAAATGTTAATAAAATCGTAATCTAGACTGAATTACCTTTGTACCAAGGCATAAAAATCGGTTGGAAAATATTTAAGTAATTGCAATTCGCCCAGACCATTGTAGGGTTAAAATGGGATACATTATGAAAACCTTAAAAAAAATAAATATATTTTCAAAAACTTACAATTTTATATTCTACACTCAAAATAATACGTCTGTTGGCTGGACAGAAAATTTTTGTTATTTTAACAAAATGTATTCCTGTTTTTTGGCTTAAAATAAAATTTGTTGATTTTAACAAATTGTTTTGTTAAATTTAACAAATCTAAATTTAAGTAAACAATTTGTAAAACTACAGTTTTATCTGTAATTATACTGAGCCATAGAATTTATACATATTTAGGATCTCGGGACCCTCCCCGGGCATATTCCATATCATGTGAGGGCATATAAGGGCATTCCAATGGAGCAACAATTTTACCCGTTTTGCCCTATCTCGCTTAGTTTTCAAGATATGGGCCATTTTATGAAGTGAAAATTTTTATTAAAAATTTGCTAGGGTCCAAGGCCCCGCCAACGTCAATTTTTGGATAGAGATAATCCCTTTCGCTGGAGTACTATACGGTTAGGGCTAGTCGAAATTTTCATCAATTTTGCTCTATCTCTCTTAGTTTTCGAGATATGGGCCATTTTAAAAAATCGGGAGGGAAAAAATATCGCCATCTTTAAAACTTCGGATACATTGGTGGCGCCATCTACCGGGTAATAACATTAACATGAAAATATTATATTTTAACAATAAATTTTGTAAAATTTACGAACGGGCTCTTAAAAATTAGTTTTAAATAATTTTGAAAATTAAATAACATTTAAAATTAGTTAAAGTACTGAGGATTTTTAGTATTGTGTTAAATAAAGATAACTTAAATCTTTGCTTAAATCAGTGCTTCAACTAAAAATTTGTTAAAAATTAGTCAAATCGATTTGAAACCGGTTTCACAGATTTTTCTACTGACGTATTGTTTTAAGTGTAATATTCCAAAAACCCCACGTTTATCAAACATAGAATCACCACTCCACATTATTAATATAATTGATAAAGAATTTGATAAACTCACTGAGCAAGTTCAAAACATTATGGAACTTAAATTTAAAGAATATAGAGAAGAACTCTTAAATGATCTTGACAAAAGATTTAGATTTAGTATTGTTCAATATGAAATGCAGGCAGTTACTGAAAGAGTAACACACTCGGAAACCGTTGCGCCAGAAACTAAAATTATCAAAGATGAACTTACAGCATTGAAAACTAAAATTAAACACCTAGAAAATAACGTTGTTTTATCTGACCTTCGATTAAATGAAATTCCTTTTTGTGAAAAGAAAATCTCATGAATATTTTTTTAACAAAAAGTTGGCCCGAAAACAGTTTCTAAAGTTCTAAAGAAATTTAAGGACGACTTGAAGATCACTCGAAAGGCAGGTGCTGGCAGAAAAAAGAGCATCTGAGACCAAGATACACAGAAAAAATTATTGCCAATAAAATTTCAATTAAAATTTTGTTTGATTTCAAATTAATTTTCAATTAAAATTTTAATTGAAAATGAGTAGTTTACTATAAGTACTATTGACAACATATTAAAAAAACTCTTAGGTCCGATTACTGAATGCCCAGTTAGCTACTAACTAGGACTTTAACTGCCGGATAAATTGTAACTCGACATTCAGTAATCGGGCCTAAATATGAGATGCGTAAAATAATATTATTTTGTATTTTTAATATTTTCTCTTCTATGGCAGATATAAAAATTACAAAAGTGTGTCTCAAATCAGTCAAAAACATAAGAAAATTAATATAGTTATTTATAATATTTTTAATATCACACATTTTAATAAAAGCACCATAACTTAATTGAAAATTTTGACAATTTTTGATTAAATTTTTAATTGATATAATTAAAACTTTAATAGAAAACTTTTCAATTAAAACTTTACAAAAAAATTTAATTGATATAACGATTTTCTTAATTGGTCCGAATTCAATTAAATTTTTAATTGTATTTACAAAAACTTTAATTGAAACTCGATTTTAGTTTTTTCTTTGTAAGGCGAACAAAATCAGTGCCATGTTGAAGAAGAATCGCAACATTTCAGGAAGAAAAGTCACTCAAAAAGTAGATTCTTCTGAGTTTTTTTTAGACGTATAAAAGTTCCAGATAGGAATGCTGTAAAGGACACTGGAGCAAAACAGCATGTCTAAAATTAAAAAGTTTTTCAATTAAAGTTTATTAAAAATTTTTTTTGAAAATTTAAATTGCTGCTTCATGGACGACGAGACGTGTGTTTAAGCCTCACAGCTTACATTCTAGGAATTCTACATTGCAGACTCACGGCGGAATGTGAGCGGCAAATTTAAGACCAAAAGGAAATCCAAATTTCCTCGAAAATTCCTGGTATGGCAAGCTATCTGCACTTGTGGTGAGAAGAGCAAGTCTTTCCTGACCATAGGTACAACAAACTCGGAAATTTATATCAAAGACTAGTTGGAGAAGCGCCTAAAGTCTTTTGTTAGGCAGCATGAAGTATTTAAGGGAACAAAAAAAGACGTTAAAGAAGCCCAGATTTCCGCGGAAAGTGGTATTCGCCACCTCGGAAAGTATCTAATAATACCAAGAAAGCGTTGATGAAAGGGGTACCAGAAAAATTAAAAAATTTTGTAATAAAAATTTGTATATAATTTTATAATAATCTTAATAAAAACACGGTTATGAAGAAGTTTTTATTTTTAAAGTTGAATGTCAGGTTCAACAGATTTTTTGAATTATGTGGCGATCAATTTTTTCAAACCCAGTCTTTATTCTCTAATTAATTTGGTTACATTTGCTAAACAATTTTTTTAAATTTGTAAAAGGGTTGGTTAGTGAAACTGTGTCTGCTGCTATGTGTATACTAGGGCGGGTCAAATTGTATGGATAAAAATTTTTTGATATTGCGTATTCGATTTTTCGAAAGCTTTTAGCATGGGGAAAAAAAGTTCCACTACGACATATCCAAAAAAATCATTTTCGAGGCTCCCAAATTTTAATTTTTTGCAATTTTCTAATAAATCTAGATTAGCGCCATCTTGAGGTGGCTTTTTGAAACAACTAATAAAGTTGTAAACAATATAACATTACAACCTTTCCAGAAAGGTATTACTTATGAAAATTGGATAAAAAATGTGGCAACTAGAGGTAAAAGTATAAAAGTAAAATTATTTTCTCCTTGTTGTCATCAACATCATTATCATCATTTCTCATCATTATTATCATTTCATCATCAAGCAGAAAATAATTTTACTTATATACTTTTACCTCTAGTTGCCACATTTTTTATCCGATTTTCATAAGTAATACCTTTCTGGAAAGGTTGTAATGTTATATTGTTTACAACTTTATTACTTGTTTCAAAAAGCCACCTCAAGATGGCGCTAATCTAGCATTTATTAGAAAATTGCAAAAAATTTAAATTTGGGAGCCTCGAAAATGATTTTTTTGATATGTCGTAGAGGAACTTTTTTTTCCCCATGCTAAAAGCTTTCGAAAAATCGAGTACGCAATATCGATTGCTAAATCGACCCACCCTAGTGTACACTTTTATTTCATAAAAATTTCATGAATAAAGTAACTATAAAAAAAATCTTCGGGAATT
The DNA here is from genome assembly GCA_949987735.1 of Leucophora obtusa. Taxonomy (NCBI): domain Eukaryota; kingdom Metazoa; phylum Arthropoda; class Insecta; order Diptera; family Anthomyiidae; genus Leucophora; species Leucophora obtusa. The sequence goes on from OX465295.1 coordinate 64,062,948, forward strand.
TAAGTTTTTTAAGAGTAACAACAAAAATTATTATTTAGTAGGTTTGATGTTAAGAAGAAGAATAAACATTTTTTCAAAAGTTATAAACACATTATTAATTTGCAAATCAGACTAGATCTAGTTTCTGCCTTTTTTATGGACAGGCTGCATCAGTGATTTTCCATTAAATTGTATTATTGTCAGATTGTCTCTATATAATTTTTTTCAACAACCTGTCGGCTGTAGGAATCGAACCCATGCACTCCTACGTTAAAAACGTAAATATACTAGTAGAGTATCTGTGGTCAAACGGATACATACAATTATTATTATTTAATTGAATTTTTATAGTATTAATGGAATTCAAACTAATGTTTTCTGTGTGAGTACACCTACAAAAAAATTTTGTTGTCCCAACCGAATTTGGTTCCAACCGAATCGTTCGGTTGTCCCAACCCTATTTCTGTTGTTCCAACTGAAATAGGGTTGTGGCAACCGAAATAGGGTTGTGACAATTAAAATAGGGTTGAAACAACCGAACCAAATTCGGTTGCGACAACAAATTTTTTTTTGTAGGTGTATATACCGAAAAACTTTAATAATGTAACCGAATCAATTTTCTTAGATTTAAATAATGGAAAATCTCTTTCAACAACTCCCTTTAAAATGTCAGTAAAAAATCTACATTTGTCTTTTATAACAAAACAGACATTTGTTACGATAAATAAATCTTATTTTTTACCTTAAAAAAAATTTTTCAAATCATTTTTCATGTTTTGACCAATCCCATTATTTTGTATTTGATCGACTTTGTATAAATCTTAAACAAAAATTATACTTTTCACCACATACTCCGACATTCTCTGTATAGTATCGTACCATACGTATTGAATATTGACACAACAGATTGTGTATGCATTACTTGAAATATGTTGACTAACTTTTGTGTCTTTTTGTTGTATAAAACATTATTCTTTTCTATTATATCGTTCGTTCTTTCGTTTTATTTAAATTGTCTTGATTTCATCTATCAAACGATAATGATGGATGATGACTAACAACAATTTATTTGGTTTTTTTTTTTAATACAATAAGTATTTAAATTGAATTTTTTTCATCTTCATCGACGTCTTCTGTACAATGACAACTTTTTAAAATTATGACAATAGATACAATAGATAGATTTTTATGGTACCCACACACTGACATACCACATACTTTTATAAGCAACAAACTGTTTAATATGTATGCATTTGTATCTATGGCGTGTGTGTATGCGTGTGTGGTCTTATGTGGTAAAATACCATAAACTTGTATTAAGTTTACTTTTAAAACCATGTATTAACATAATTTGATTATAAGAAGTAGTAGATGTGTATGTAGTAGTATGAACAAAATACGTATAAAACGCAGGGGTTCAATATATAATAAGGATATTAAGGTTTGTGTGTGTGTGAGTATGTATATAATATTATTACACATAAATAAAGATGATACACTCATCGAGATAATAACATTTAAGTGTAATAAGCGCTAAAGATGAACACATAAGAGTTAAAGCACTCAGAAAAATATGATAGTAAAACTTATATACACTCACAATATATTTTCCATAAACGATTGAGGTTTACTTGAAAAGTAATAGATAAAGTTTAACTTTTTTTATCAGTCAATAAAAAACAAACTACAAAAAAATATGTATCGTCTGCAGGAGTTGATATTTTCAGTCAAATATTTTATTCTTAGATTTATATTTTTAGAAAAAATAATTTAAATAATATAGTTGTTTTTTGTTTTAAAACAAAAATATAAAATATTTTCGGTTTTCTTTTTGCTAAATTGGTTTGTTTATATACAAAATAATTTCAATTAAAATTACAAGAAATTCTTTAATCATACACACAAATATAGCCAATAAAAATATGTTGTGTGTGTAGTGTTTTGAAAATTCAAACAAAAAGAAAACTTTCAAATATGGAAAAACAAACCATAAAATCGTTTTTTTACGCTTTGTCAGTTAAAAATTGATGATTGTTTTAACAGACTTTTCAATTATGTTTCCTTCTTTTATAGATTGTTTAAACAATGTTTGAAAATAAATAGCAAAATGGTTTGAATATAATGAAAAATCATTAGTCCTTTTTTTAATTGTGTTTTCAATTAATTTAATATATATTTTAGGTTGTCTTTAACGATAAAATATTGTGAGTGTAATTTAAATTAATTACAATAAATATTAACTTGATTTGCTTACTTTACTAAAACTTACAAATATTTTTTCTTTGTTTCTTTTTAGGTAAATATTTTCATTTAAAGTTATGTGGCCTCAAAAAGTAAGAAAATTATAATTATTTTTAAAAAATTATCGGGCGAATTCATTCAAAATATTTTAATAAAAATCACATGCTTTTTACACAGAAAAACTTATTGTCAATACAATTTAAATTACAATTTTATTTGCTTTTAAATTCATTTTGAATTAAAAGTTTAATCATATCAATTAAATTTGTATCGAAAAAAGTTTTAGTTTACCAAAAAAAAGAAAAAAAATCGGCAAAAGTTTACTTTTGAAGGGAGCCGGGGCCTATGGAACCCGCTAGGTCCAAAAAGTCAACACACAACCAAAATGGCACATGTTACAACTCAAATTTTCATGAAATTTTCTAAACTTGTAGAATGTATTAAATGTCTGGGAGTTTTAATTGACTCCCGACTTAATTTTGACCAACATATAAATTGGTTGTGTTCTACTATTAACTTTACATTACGCCGATTATATTCATTGAATCTTTATCTTCTTCTTTTCAATCGAATTATTCGATTTATTTACAACCTTAGATACCGTGACCACGTTTCTGATTATGTAGTAGACTTTCTAGGAAGCAATTTTAAAAGTTTTATACACGCGCGGTTGTTAATACATTTTTATAAAGTTTTCAGGGCCAAATGTCCGGAATATTTACTGGAATTTTTTATACTTTCAGGTTCCTTAAGGAACCCTCAATTAAATTATCCTCTTTATAACACATCGATCCTTCAGCGATCATTTCGGTATAGGGTAGCTAAAATTTGGAATTCTTTACCCTTATTACTTAGAAGTTTTGACTTTTCGGTCAATGTATTTAAAGCCAAACTAAAAGAATATGCCTATTGTAACAATCTTTAAAGTAATTTAATAATTATATAACGTTTAATTGTTGCATTTGTTAATTTATATCTTATATATTTGAACGCAATATTATACAGGGAATCATATTAGGGAGAAGTAAATATAAAGTGAAAGAATTCTATACACATTTCTATTTTCTTTTTATTTTTAAATACATAAATATGTTTTTTTATTTTTATTTTTTGTAAATTAATTATTGTTACTTTGTTGTTAATTATATAGTATACTTTATTTAGTAGTATTTTTTAGTGAGTTGTATTGTGAGCCATATTTGGCCCTATGGGCTTGGTTTGAAATTGTAAATAAAATTAAATTAAATTAAATATGTATTTTGTTTCAAGATCGGAAAATAAAATTCGCGATAGATTAATTTTAGTAAATTTTAGGGAGTAAAAAAAGGAAAAAGTTAGTGTTTTCGGGCACCGTCCAAAAAAAAAAAGATATGACCCCCTCTTGAATTAAAAAAGGAAATTTTTTTCTATTCGGTGTTAAGGGAGCTAGGGACGCTGGGACCTGCTGGGTCCAAAAGTAAAAAAAAAAACGAAACATGGTGAAATGGCAAGTGTGACTACTTAAATGAAAATTTCCAAATATGTATTATTTTTCAAGATCCGGAAAATAGAAATTCCGCTAAGTTCATTTTGGTAAATTTTTGGGTGTTAAAAAATACTAGTGTATAATTTATTTTGCTAAAAGTCGGGGATTTTTTTTTATAAAAAATTAAATTTTTATGAACTTTAGGGGGGTTTTCTTACATTGATAAAATTTTTTATAAAAAATCGCGCGATTTTTTCAAAAAAATATTAATTTTTTGCTACATTATGGTACATACCCAGGAAAAAAAGAGATGCCGAAGCAGTAGAAAAAGCACTACAATTGTACTTCTTTTTTAACACACTCACAAAATATTTTCCATAACCGATTGAGGTTTATTTAAAAAGTAATAGGTAAAGTTTGTTTTCAATTGAAGAATTAATTAAAATACATTGAAACATATTGTTTAACTTTTTTCTCAATCAATAAAATACAAACCAGAAAAAAATATGTATCGTCTGTAGGAGTTGTTATTTTCAGCAAATATTCTATTTTTAAATCTCTATTTTTAGAAAAAATAATTTAAATAATTTCGTTGTTTTCTGTTTTAAAACAAAAAATTCAAATATTTTCGGTTTTCTTTTTTGTTAAAATAGTTTGTTTATATACAGAATTATTTCAATTTAAATTACAAGAAATTCTTTACTCCTACACACAAACATAGCCAATAACGAGTAAAAAGGTTAAAGTCGGGCATGCCGACTATACAATACCCTACACCAGTCTGGTTAAAAGCCAACTAATGTTTGGATCCGAAATTCGAATGGGTTAAAATGGGACTTGTGTCAAAATTTTATATAATGTGAGTCAGCGAACCAAATTTCATTAAAATATCTTAATATTTGCGACCTGCAGTTTGTAACCAAGCCAATTTTGGGGGGCCCTTATATGGGCACTAGGTCTAAACATGGACCGGTGTTAACCAAAATCAATAGGCTTCGTCCTTAGGCTGCCATAGGTCGGTGTACCTAATTTCATCAAAATATCTTAATATTTGCGACCTGCAGCGTATAAACAATATAATTTTGGCAGGACCCTTACATGGGCACTAGGTCTAAACATGGACCGATGTTTACTAAAATCAATAGGCGTCGTCCTTGGGCCGACATAAGTCGGTGTACCAAGTTTCATCAAAATACCTTAATATTTGCGACCTGTAGAGTGCGCACAAGAATGCATGGACAGACAGACAGACGGACGGACAGACGGACGGACAGACGGACGGACGGACAGCGTTAAATCGAAATAAAAAAAAATTCTGAGCCGATCGGTATACTATAAGGTGGGTCTAGGACCAATATTTTTTGGTGTTACAAACATCAGCACAAACTTATAATACCCTGACCACATAGTGGTGTAGGGTATAAAAATATGGACGTGTGTGTTGTGTAGTGTTTTGAAAATTAAACAAAAAAAAAAAAAACTTTCAAATATGAAAAAACAACCACAAAATCGTTTTTTTTACGTTTTGTCAACTAAAAATTGATGCTTGTTTTAATAGACTTTTCAATTATTTTTATTTCTTTTATGGATTGTTTAAACAATGTTTGAAAATAAATAGCAAAATGGTTTGAATATGTGACCTTCTCCGAGAAAAGGGACCTAGTGTATCAAAAAACCTAGTGTGTCAAAAACTTGGGAAAATCGATAAAAATGAGAAAAACATTAAAATTTTAATGTTTAATTTAAAACTTCATTTTCACACACTATGTCCCTTTTCTCGGAGAAGGTCACATATAATGAAAAATCAGTAGTCCTTTTTTAATTGTGTTTTCAATGTATTTTAGATTGTTATTAACGATAAAATATTGTCAGCACATAAACGCTAATGATTTTAACATTGAGTTGTTATAGGAGAGGAGTACTCCCACTTCAACATTTTTTCAGTACTTTTTGAACGAGTGCAAAGGAAGTTCATTTTCACCAATTAAAAGTTAAAAAAATTCTTCACAAAAAAATTATATTTTTATTTCACAAACGTTTTTTTATTGCCGCCACCGGGTATCGAACTTGCGACCTCACGATTGCTAGTCTAACGCTCTACCGCTGAGCTATTCTTTGATATGAAAGTTGACTGGCATAAAAGCACCACTTTGTTACTGGGAGATATTGTTCCTTATACTCTTCGATGAAAGTACGTATTAAACAAGTGTAAAAGGCGCACTCCAATTCAATATTGTTTTCAGTAATATTTTTACAGATGCATAAAAAGCAATTTCAAACCAATTTTTTTATATATACATATTTTTAAAAATTTAAAAATTAAAAAATATTGAATTTATATTTATATAAATACTTAAATTATAAATACTAAAAAAAAAATTAATAGAATAAAAAAAAAAAAATAAAAAAATATTGGGCCCGCCGGGAATCGAAGCTTTGTTTGTAAATGCCATGTCACTTTTTACGATCACTTTTAGAGCAATTACTCTTTAGAAGCAATACTAAAGTGATTTTTTGGATGTGGTTCAGGAATAATTCTAAAAAAGCTGTAAAAATGTAATAACGGATACTTTGCAAGCAATGAAAGAAGTGATTTTTTGAAGTTGTTCAGAATAACTTCTAAAAAAGCAGTAAAAATACACTAACGGACACTTGTGAAGCATTGAAAGAAGTACTTAGTAAGGCATTACTTGCAATTTTTTTTGCTGGGTAGCGTAGGTAAACTTTATTTTGCTAAAAATCGGGAATTTTTTTTAGAAAAAATTAAATTTTTTATAAACCTTAGGGAGTTTTTATACAGGGTGGTCCTAAATTACCGATGGGGTTTAAATTCCCCTACGGGGAATTTTAACAAACTGTCACCGAACTGGCCCCTTTACATGAAATAGACTGGTCACTTTTACATGGCGTTGTCATAGGAGGGGGAATTAACCCCTTGTGACATGTCAAAAGACAAATCCTAGGACAGGTTACTGAACTCTCATAAAAAACAAATTTCAGTGACCTGTCCTGGGATTTGTCTGACATGTCAGAAGGGGTCAATTTCCCCCTCCTATGACAACGCCATGTAAAAGTGACCAGTCTATTTCATATAAAGGGGCCATTTCGGTGACAGTTTGTTAAAATTTCCCGTAGGGTCCTTTTAACTTTTTTATTATAATTTTTTTTTTATTTTTTCAGTATTTTGTAAAGAAGACTTTGGGAATCTAAAATGGAACAGTACACAATTGAACATTTGAAGAAAATCATGACTTTATTCATAATTTATTTATGAGCGACGCAGCCCATTTCCAATTAAATGGGTTCGTTAATAGGCAAAACTGCAGGATAAGGGTTACGGAAAATCCAAGAGTAGTTCAACAGCGACAATTACACCCACTTTGATTACTTCTGAAAGTATTCATATAGAGACAATCTGACAAAGAAAATATAAACAATAATACAATTTAATGGAAAATCACTGATGAAGCCTGTCCATAGAAAAAGGCAGAAACTGGCTCTAGTCTGATTTGCAAATTTAATGTGTTTATAACTTTTGAGAAAAATGTTTATTCTTCTTCTTAACATCAAACCTACTAAACTTAAGTATACTGTTTGTAAACTTAAGTGTACTCTTTGTAAACTAAACTTAAGTGTACTTTGGTGTTTCGTCGGAAAGGATAATTGGCCCATATTTTTTTTGAAAATGAACACGGTGTCGCCGTTTCCATCACTGATGTTCGATATCGGGCAATGTTGGAAAATTTTGTAAGGCCACGTTAAGGGCACGTTAAATTCCCCAAGTCTTCTTTACAAAATACTGAAAAAAAAATTATAATAAAAAAGTTATGAGGAATTTAAACCTCTTCGGTAATTTTGGACCACCCTGTATATTGTGGTACATAGCGCCACAGGCGAAAAATCGCGCGATTTTTTTATTTTTTGGTATATTGTGGTCACACGTCACGTTCCTTTGAGTACCCATACTTTATGATTAGTACATTAACTGGTTGTTTTAGACTGCTGGGGGGTCTTAAATGGATCTAGTGGGAGCCACACTTTATGGATCATGAAACCAAATGCATTTTTGAAATCGTGAGAAAATTTCTTTTAATTTGAGTCGTCACTCCTACCATTTTATGTATGTTTCGGTTTTTGGAACTAGCGGATCGCATATTTTCAAATAACGATAAAAAAAAAATAAGTCATTGTGTTAATGTTTTAAATGGGACAGATTATTTTAAAATAAATAAGAAAATAAGGACGAAGCAGTACTTGTGGAGATAATGTTACCCCATTACTGCTTCTTCACTGGGTTTGCACCATATTCTAAATAATTATCGCTTCTTCATTACCGCACCCTAAATAGTTAAACATTTCAAAATTTCGTTCCCCTCTAACACATATGAGACATCTGTAATATAAGTATTGAAGAACTGTGCGTGTGGGTGGTTGGGTGCGTAGATAAATTAAATGTAATACTAGGATTTTAAGCTGATAAATGAGTATGTACTTCTAAATAATAACAAACAAAGTATGTAGCAGCAGCAACAATAGCTGAAAAAATGTAATTAACTTGTTAATATCAGCAAAAAATAATCTTAAAAGTGGAAGAAAATGAAGAATAAGTAATAAGATCTTAAAAAGATTATGTACTTTTTTTTTAATAACAACGTTAGAAGAAAAATAATAAAGAAAAAAACCTTGAGCTAAATATATAAAATTGATTAACAAATAAACTGCAATAGAAAAGCCTTGTTGAGCCGCCAGTACATTAGGCTTTAAGGAGGATTTTATTAACAACTCCTTACGATATGCTACACTTAAATTGTATATTTTATGTTGAAGAAAATCAAGAAGCCATAAAATTACTTTATACCTACACCTTCGTCAACTTAATACAAACAGCAACAATAAACAATAGTATACTGAGAGAATAATCTAGATGATAGTAATTAATTTTTGCATTTGCTTGAAACTTCAGACATAAAATCAGCACACTTGATCAGGCTCATTTTAACATAATTTGGGTCGTTCATTCGAATCAGCAAGCCAAGTTCCTTGAGCGAAACGGAATCTCTGACCCGCTTATTCAAATGGGATAGGCAGAATTTTTGGGATCACAAATTTCTTAGCGAAGCCTTAAATGTCTCTTTCTAAGAGTTGGACAAGCACGAAATGATGTTGATGAAAACAAGCAGACACATTTTTTACCCGATTTTCATAAGTTATACCTTTCTGGAAAGGTTGTAATGTTATATTGTTTATAACTTCATTAGTTGTTTCAAAAGATGCTAATCAAGCATTTGTTAGAAAATTGTAAAAAATTGAAATTTGGACGCTTCGAAAATGATTTTTTTGATATGTCGTAGTGGAACTTTTTTTTCCTCATGCCAAAAGCTATCGAAAAATCGATGGCAAAATATCAAAAAATTGTTGTCCATACAAATCGGCCCACTCTAATATACATCCTTACCAGTGTTGAAAAAATACTCACCCTAGTAAAAATATTTTTTATATAACCATTTATGATTTTATAGATTTATATATCGTTGAGTATTGTCATATTTAACACCAAGTATAATTGTATATGATTATATCAAAATATATTTAGTTTAATAAAATCATATTAACCAGAACCACCATTTTTCGGATCTAATAATATATTTTTAGACATAATTATATTAACCCATATATAATTTAATCCGGGAATGGTGGATCTAGTTAATATGATTATATATAATTAAATATCTTTTGATATAATTATATAAAAATATACATTTCACAATACTCGACAAGATATAATTGTATAAAATCATAAATGATTATATAAAAATCATTTTTACTAGGGATAGTAAAATTTATCGAGTATTGATCGGATCTATACAAATCGTATATTGCTGCATTCCCATGCAAAAAAAGTATTTTGTGACTTATCGTATTATACATGATTTTATCCGAAAAATGAGAACATCTTACTGTGTCATATTTTATCTAAGTTGATTTAATAAGATCTAAATTGATACAATTAGATATAATTTGATTGATTAAGATATAGTTTTATACGATTTGATCCGAATTTTGTCCCCACTCAAATATATCAAATTATATATAATGTAATACAAATTTATACAATTAGATACACTCGTATATAAAAATATGTATGTGACATAAGTTGTGACATATAGATATATATATAATTGGATATTATTATATATTGCACTATATGAAGTGTAATATGAAGAAAGATATATTTATATATTTTACAACGTTATACAATGTAGCATAATTTTGTATGAATACATATTTTGCAATATATTACCATAAGCAATTTTATAAATCTATATCAAAACTCTTTTACTTGGCTATTCTATAATATTCTTATTTTTATCCGCAGATGGTCGTCAGATTCACCATGAAAATCTTAACATGGAAAAAAAATCTCTATATTTTCAGGACTTTCTCCCAGTCCTTCTGGAACAATTTAAGCGAGCATCAAATAAGAAAGAAAACCTTATTTGATTCAATTGTGCTGTCCGTCACTGTAGTAGGTTTACGCAATGCTTGCATTTATTAGGAGAAGTTGTTCTAATTTCTCAGAGTTGGGTTTAGTTAAATTTTGGTTCGCTTAGAAGGTTTTGCCAACCCTAATAAATTAATGTACACACCGAAAAAAATTCTCAGTTACTGGCAACCAAATTATCAACAGAGACTTATGTAAAATACCCCTAACTGAGCATCAGTTAAAAAACATAATTGTAAGTAACTAAATTGTTAGTTGCAATAAAGCAACGACCATACAGACTAAATACAAACCAATCGTCTCTACCTCTGTTAAGAAGTCTCTTTAATTTTATATGCCAACTGGTTTTAAGAAAAACTGTTTTTTGTGGTTTTTTTAATGCGTATTTTTTAATTTGTGCTAATTATACAAAATTGATGTAGAGAACATATCAAACAACACAAGTGCACTTTACAATTTAATTAAAATTGCTTAAAAACAATAAAAATAATTAATTCTAAATACCACCTTTTTAACTTTTTTTTTGTAACTTGGCAGTAAAACTCTCTTAAAAACTGATCAGCTTTTTATATGAGTGATGTGGATAGTGGTTGAATAAATTCAGTTAATAAGAACGATTTTTTAGTTACAATTTTATAATTTTTCATATAGTATTTAGTAACTAAGATTTTTGAAATACTGAAATTTACCGCAATTTTGCCAAATAATAAAAGTTGAGCATGAATTGTATAAAGTTTTTATTAATATTTCAGTGAACATGAGATAATACTAAAACCTTTAATTTTTCTAACCATTTGATGAAAATCTTCTTTCAACCATCATTGTGTGAGTCACAAACAGACAAATGACGGCAAGTTCCAATTAGTGTAGATCAGTTTATGGTAGTCCGTCTTTGGTTCTGTGCGCTTTTATTTCTTCTAAAAACAAATACAAAAATTTTTAATTTTTTTATAGAAAATATATTGAAACAATAAGAACTTCAAATATTTTCTGCCCATCTTGACTGTTCTGAAATAATTATGTTTGAAATTCCACTGCTTTTCACTGAACATTTTCCCTTTGTGGACCAAATTTACGTTTCTTTGCCCAAAAGGAAGGAAATTAAGTTGAAATAAACAATTAAAAATTTTTATTAACAGGGAAACAGAAAACTTTATATTTAAATGAAATATTAGTTGATAATGATAACTCAGTTAATTTGAATTTTTTCAGTTCTAACTGAGAAATTAACTGAACAACTGAAAAATTTTATCGGTGTATATTTTTTAAAAAAATTTTACGAAAATTTTCATTTTATTTATAAAATATTTTATACACTATAGCTGAATTTTCGCTCATACCTACACCGAAAATATTTCTCAGTTGCTCAGTTAAGTAATTTCTCAGTTAAAACTGAAAATATTCAAAATAACTGAAATAATTAAACTCAACTAAAGTCCTAGTTAAATAAAAATCGTTCTCTGTTACCCTGTAAATATAAATACAAATTTTTCAAAACAGTCAAATATTTTTGAAAATATAATTTGAAATTAATTTTAGTTTTTTACTATTTCGCTCGTTTATTTTGTCCAGAAAGATCGCCATTAATTAAAAGACAAATGGAATACAAATGTTTCAAAAAAGTACAGATGGAAAACCACATTTTAAGATACGTTTTTGTGAATTTACTGCAGCTAATTGGGTCTCTAAAAAAATTTTTACTTTTTAATAAAGAAAGGTGAAGAAGAAAGCAATCTAGAAGAATTACTCCCTAATTACCACGAAAACCAGTAAAGAAAAGTTGTTAATCACATGTTTATTTTTTGTAAAGTTCTTATTTATTGTAAGAGTTGCTGAAGAGTTGTTTATTCTTATATTTTAACCAAAATATTGCTGTTAGTAACCAATTTGTCACCTACACAAGTTGGCACTACTTTTAACTAACAACTTACAAGGGAAGTACTTCATCCTCAACACTCCGATTTTCATGAAATTTGGATATGTGATAGAGAAGAAAAATCTAAGATCGAGCTGTCTCAGCTTATCGGCCACCTCGGAATTTTAAGGGTCCAAAAAGGGGTTCTAAAATGGGTCCTTTTTTGGTTTTTTGCTTTTTAAGATATTTGACCTGGAAAGCTTATAAAAAAAAATTCATGATAATGTAGAAATAAGCATAAAATTTCATATAAAAAATACGGATTATGTAAAATCGCACTTTTTTTAAACTTTTTGTATGGGAGCACAGGAGTTGAATAGAATCAGCTGAGCTATCTTAAGAATTAAGGTTCAAAGCAAAATAGAGTAATAATAACAAAAGGATAAAAATAGCATTGTTAAATTTCGTTGATGTTAGTCTAAGTTGAGTTGTTGATACGAAACTCGATTTTCTTTCAGCGGTCACATAAGTAGACAACATTAAAATATTAGCCCACACAAGACGAAATACACTGATGATGGCTTTGTAGCGAAAGCCGAAAATACGTATTCTGTATTGCTGGTCTTATCGAATTCTTTCATATATATTTTTATTCTTTGTAATTTACTTGTAAAAATTGTATCATCTTTCTTTGATTTGAAAATAATTTAAACAGAAAGTATTATTAATTTATGATCTAGAGTCAAACTAAAAAGAACATTCATTTAGCACATTTTACATTTACGAAATTAAAAAAGAGTATATCACAGAGTTAATGCATCCGTCAAAATATGAAGTTTGATGTACATTAGAGCGTACCACCTTACAGGCAAAAAAAAAGTGCGCCGTACAACCTCCAATATGAAGTATTTTTGCAAGGAGGTTTCACAAAAATTTTTTATATTTTTTTTTGCCGAACGTAGGGGTCGCCATTTTACATTTCTCGTTATATCTTTGGTATTTACAGTCGGATCTTAAAGTATGATACATCGATGTTTTTCTCTCGAGGAGACCATCTCTAAGGACATTTTGACCTCAAGTATCCCGTTCTAAAGGGTTTTTCAATAAGAGCGCTACAAAAGTTTTTTTAAATAAAACAAAAACGGTTTTGGATATCAATGAAATTCTTTATTCCTGTGAAAGTACGTTCGATGCCATTATGTATGGAAATCGATCTCTTTTTCATGGCCACCACGGGCACGCTTGCAGAAGTCCAGACGCTGAACCCAATTTTCGACGGTTTTCAAGCATAAATTGGCCGATACTGCTGCAATTTCACGTTCGATATTCGTACGAAGTTCATCAATCGTCGCTGGCTTGTTGGCATAGACCATAGATTTGACGTAGCCCCACAGGAAATAGTCCAACGGCGTCAAATCGCACGACCGAGGCGGCCAATGGACTGGACCATTTCGTGAGATAACACGTTCTCCGAACTTGGTTTGCAATAAATTGATTGTGACATTCGCTGTGTGGCTTGTGGTGCCGTCCTGTTGGAACCACATGTCCTCCAAGTCCATATCATCCAATTGGGGCCAAAAATATTCAGTTATCATTGAACGGTAGCGATTCCCATTCACAGTAACGTGCCGGTCTTGATCATCACGGAAGAAGTACGGCCCAATGACGCCGCCGGCCCATAAACCGCACCAAACCGTAATTTTTTCGGGATGCAATGATGACTCATGGAGTACGTGTGGATTGCTGTCAGACCAATGACGCATATTTTGTTTTTTGACGAAGCCATTCAGCCAGAAATGAGCCTCATCCCTGAAAATGATTTTTCGATGAAAATCCGAATCATTTTCAATTTTTTTCTCAGCCCAATTCACGAACATACGACGCTTCTGGTGGTCAAGCGGCTTCAGTTCTTGCGTCAATTTGATCTTGTAAGGATCTAGGCCAAGATCTTTTCGCAAAATTCGCCACAACGACGTCACAGAGATGCCCAACGCTTGAGAACGACGTGTGAGAGACACATTTGGGCTTTCTTCAACTGAAGCCTCAGCGGCAGCAATATTCTCGACACTACGGGCACTTCTTTGTCTCACTGGCACGGGAATATTTTGTACTGTGCCTTTGGATTAAAATTTTTCCACTAGACGCTCAATTGTTTATCTGCTAGGATGATTATGACGACCATAAATTGGACGTAGCGCTCTTAACGTTGAGGCCACTGACTCCGAATTTCGGTAGTAAATTTTAATAATTTCGACTCGTTGTTGGCTCGTATATCTTTCCATCATGAAATGGCAAACCTTACTGAAGAGAAATGTCAAAAGAGCGGCAAGAAATATGGCGTCGTTTGCTGTCCCTGTCTTTCTACTTTTGTATCGTCCCTGTTGAAAAACCCTTTAGTAGTTACCCACCAGATCTCAGTTGCTACCACCCTAATGTACAACCGTAATGTCAGAAAATTAAAGCTCGCAAAAAATTATTAAACTTTTGCTAAGGAAGTTTTTCGCTAAACCCAATAGAAATTTTTTTTATATATTGGTTGCCGAACGTAGGGATCGCCCTTTTAAATTTTTTTGAAATGGATTTTTACTATATACCCAAACACAGGTCTCCTTGAGGCAAAAAAATCGATATATCACACTTTAAAATGCGATTTTAAATGCCAAAGCGGCAAAAAAAAATTTTTGAAATCGCCTTCCAAAAATACATCATATTGGAGGGTGTACGGCGAACTTTTTTTTTGAGGTACGGTCTAATGTACATATTTCCTATGTTTAGCATAGAAAACGGCCTAAATTCGTTGAAAATGTACCGAAAAAGGTGTTTCGTGTCCGCTTAATTTAACAGGGAATAATATATATGAATTTAGCAGCCATAGCACTGTACTTCTCCATCTAAAGTACCCAAAATTTTGGAAAATTTTAAAGCAGCAAATTCGAAAGATCTAAAAAGTACCAAAAAAGGTACCAGTGAAATGACCTCAAAAATCCCTTTACACCAATTGGTCAAAATATCTTAAACCCCTTTTTGGGCCCTTAAAATTCCGAGGTGGCCTATTAGCTGAGACATGTCGATCTTAGATTTTTCTTCTCTATCACATATCCAAACTTCATCAAAATCGGAGTGTTTCGGATGAAGTACTTCCCTTGTTAGTACTCTTCAATTAATTATTTTAACTGAGGCTTAATAAGGGGTATTTCACGTGAGACTCAGTTGAAAATTTAGTAGCCAGTAACTGAGAAATTTTTTCAGTGTATCAACGTTTAGTATTTAAAGCATATACGTTTAACCGATTAAAGTATAACAAATTATTAGACAGTTATACCTGTATTCAAAATGACAAAATGTTTACTAACTTGCTGCTAACTTTTTTACACACAAATTCCCATAAGCGAAAGCTGTCAGCTAGTTAGTTAGCATATGCTTTTTAATTTTGAATACGGGGATTAATCAAAACTTTTTACGAAGCAACGCGAAGAAGTTATGTTAGATGTGAGAATGTATTTATAAGGGTTAAAAGTTAACGTTCAAACACGTTTTTGTGTACTTTGAGTTTTTTTTCTGAGTTAACGGATATAGTTAAGTCAAAAACACAGCTTATATAAAAAAAGGTTTCCAGTTTTTTTTAAAAAATTAGTAGTTAAAAAAAAGTTAAAACATTTTCCATTCATCATTCACTTTGTGAAGAAAATTTCACAAATCTAACCACAAATTTTATTAAAACTCATCGAAGAAAATTTTCTCTATGTAGTGTTAAATTTTGGGTGTGTTAAGGTTGACACATATGGCTTGGATTGACAACATTGTAAGGGTGAATTGACAGATTTTTTAAAACTTTTATCACATCTGCAATATTGTGTTGTTAGCCCAGTAGTAAATATTTTTTTTTTTATTTATTTTTTTATATTAAATAGACAAAGGCTTGGTTTGTGTAACTGTACATGAATTTAAATTGTATTTTAATATCTTTTCTATATAACTCTATAGTATTCCATTCATGCTCTATATCTTTATAGTTTTTTATTTCTAAAGTTTCTTGTAACATCTTCTATGTATTTTTCTTTTGATAATTTATTGCATAATTTAAGGCATTGCAACAGGAAGTTAAAGAATATCCTTATTTTGTATCTTTTATTGCGTTCTATTTTCCCTAAAATAGTGTGTTGGTTGCTAATGCAATTTCTTTTTTCTGTTGGCAATTTTGTTTTTCCATCTCTCTGCGTCTACTTTACAATAGAGTCGTCATTGTGACCAGACTTTGTGACGCGCTGTGAAAATTTGTTTTTCTTTATACTTACGAACACGTTTAAACAAAAATAATACAAAAATAGAACATTTTTCTTTTAGATGGAAAACGAAAAAATTATAGATTAAAATGTTGAACTTTTTCGTTGCCGAAAGTGTTTTAAATATTCATGCCATTTTAATGGGTATGATGAAAACTTAAAGAGTTTTATTTAATGTATTTAAAAAATAAATTTTAACTTAATTTCTTTTAAGATTAAACAATTTGGATGCAGTTAGTTTTAGGACAAAATTAAAAAAAAAATAGATCTATGCCAAAGAATTAAAATTTTTGTTGTTTCTGTAGCTTACAACGAAGGCCTACGGTTTGAATTAAATTTGAATCTGTTGTAGCGGAGACAAAATTATTACACACATAACATTTTAAGGCGTGAAAAAAGCGGTTTTTTAAGATTTACAATATTTATTCCAAAGCAGCTATAGCTAATTGAGTGTCAAATAAAAGGTATTTGGAAGATATAACTCTGGGTGTACAAAACTTGCAACAACATGTCTGATTTTTAATGCTTTGATTAAAAACACATTAATAACCAGGGCAGGCAAGTTTTTTCTGGCATTTTCCATTAAATTACATTTTTCCACTTATTTTATTAACATGCCACTTTTACAAATGCTCGCCAAAAAAGCCTGTCGATTTTGTTTAGACTTTTCAATAAAAAAATGCTTTAAAATGCACTAGAAACTCAACCTTTGTAGATAAATTTTGTAAAAAATTTACAAAAACAAATATTTTTTTAATGTTGGTACAAATTAAATTCCGTTTTTTTTTTACAGCAACGAAAATTTCAGTCTTTAAAAATCATAATAATTTACGGCCATTACGTTAGCAGTTCAACTGTAAATTCCTTTATTATTGCATTTTTGTTAAAAACATTCCAAAAAACAGTTAAATCAACTATTACACTTTAAATTTCTGAAATAAGCGTAGCATTTTTGTTTTTTTTTTTCCAATTTTACTGTTTTTTCGTGCCATTTTACATGCCAATTTCTATTTTAAACCATTTTAAACTTGCCCTGTTAATGACACATGTATGGATTTTTGGGGGTTTTGTCAGCGGGTTTTAGTGCAACAAATAGCGCTGACTGCTGTTTTGTTTTTTCTGGCAACACTTGTCTGTTTAGTGGGGAACAGTGTTGCCCGAAAAGTTTTAGCTCATTCTTATTTTGAAAGTCTAAATCCCCAATTTTGTACCCAATTCATTTTAATTTAAACAAAAACCCAATTTAAAAGAAATAAATTGAAGCTAAGTTCGCATAAGAATTGACTCAGCAACCCAACAAAATTTCATTACCAAATAAGAAAAAACAGTAGGCACCAACAATGGGAAGAGCAATCACATTTTCTTTTAAATTGAAATTTTATTCCCTAAAATTTTTTTATTTGAAATATTTGTAACTCGTTTGTAAATTGTTATTTTTCATATAAAAATCGTTTAAAAATAAAAATTCAAAGTTACAAATAATAAAAAAAAATTTTTTTTTTCACGTTACATAAAATAATTATTTTTACCTAGTTCTTTGTCAATACAAGAGGCAAAACCATTTCTCCGTACTGTGAGTGTTGTCAAAACGATCGTCTTTTCATTCCTGAAAGTGTAAGTGGTTTTTGAAAGCAAAATCTCTGTGAAGTATTTGTTAGGAGAATATCCTAATGAAGAAAAATAACAGTTTTTGAAAAAAGTACTTATTATGTTAATTCATAATAAGGAAATTGGCCTCGAACTGAATTAATAAATTTCTAATTAATCAATACAAAGGTCGAAAAAAACAATTTTTATTTTTTGAATAAAAATTAAAAACCAACATAAAATAATTATTTTTATCCACTTGAGATTTTTTTATCAATTTAATGGCTTTACAATCTCGTAGTCATAATTAATATTAAGTTTCATGGGTCTTTTCTGACCCCAGGCCACTAAGGGCTAAAGATTTTTAAAACAAATAATTATAGTCTCATCAATTTTAAGTGTTATTTTTCCAAAAACTGTGTAAAATTTGGTGAAAACATTCAAATTTTGTTTAATTTTTGACAAAATTAACAATTTTTGTAAAATTTCCTGGAAAGCAGACTCGAATTATCATTTTTCCAATTTATTTTTTTTTTCTTTAATATCAACTATTATGTGGTACAAATAGCAATCGACATCTCCAAATTAGGCATTTTAAAAAATCTTTAAAATTATTTAAAAAAAAAAACACGTTTTTGCATTTTTATCAAATTTGTGGGTCATTTTGGATTCCAGGCTAAAGTGGGTTAATGATATTCGATGAAGACAAAATTCCATGTCTGAATCATTTTGAGTATATTAACCCTTTGACACGAGAATTTTAATGGCTGGGAATTTTCCGACTAAACTTCGTGGAAATATAGATCTATGCAAAAGAAATATTGTTTATTACTTTTGTGGCTTTGCAGCCCCCCTAGCGGAGATATTTGGAATTAAAGTTCAAACAATAACATGCTGCCGACCCTGAACGGATTAAATTTTTTTTAAAACTTTAATTTTATATTTTTTTTGTTACTAATTTCTACATAAAATCTTATAAGTTTTTGAATTTTATTCATCACAGAATTTTTGAGACTGAGCTTTAGCCTTTTTTTAACTTTTAACTTTTAACACATTCTCAGTAGCGTTGAGGATCACAAGACAAAACGCACTGTACTGATCTCATGTTGTTTTGAAATTTCACGGCCTGCATAACATTTTAATAAGAACAAAATAACGAACCGATAACTGTAAATGAATAGCTTAAAATTCAAATCAGTGACGAGTTTATAAAGTCGAAGTACATTATAATGTAAGCCACTCGCCAAAGGGTTAAACGAATAAATGGAATAAAAAATAATTTTCTTTCGAAATTTTGAATTTTGGGAATTTTTAATAGTAATACAATTTTTTTACAAAATGGGAAATTTTCGTCCAACTTTCGGCACGTTTTCCAAAAAAGAAAAATCGATTTCTTCCATTTGGGACAATTTCCAATAAAACTGGGGGGGGGGGGGGGGTGTAATGAACGAAAATCGATAAATCGCTATTTTAAGGGACAGTCTAATGTTCATATACGATCCCATATTCACATGGGATAATAAAATACTTTAAAAAGAACTCTTTGTTGAATATTCGAATATTTTCGATAATATTTTTCCAATTATTTTTGAAACATATTTTCGCAATTAAAAATTAATTTGGAAAAATTAAATTTTGGCAAATTTGAAAGCAATTTATTGTTAATCGACTCGGGTATATCGCAAATCTGATTTGATAAAGCAATTATAATTGCAAATTTTAACTCAGCCTTGCAGAATCCTTTAGATTAAATTTTCTTAAAATTTAAAGTTTTTCAATATCGTCTCGAAAAGTTTTGAGCTTAAAGTTAGTATAAAGTTAGGCAAAGACAATTTTTTAATGCTTATCGAAAATAATTTGTAATGACATCCTGTAGACATAATCAAGAAGAATAATACTGGTGTTCGCTATCGCTTTAAAGTTCAATCCGACTAGTTATTTTTTGTATAAAAAATGTATAAACTTTTTTCTACAAAGTTAGTATCCTCGTTATGGGCTTTTGTTTGAGAATTTTAAATATATAAAGAATAGCGTTATATTTAATTAAAAATCTAAAAAAAAATATATATATATAATCGGAGGTCAACACAGTTATATAAAAAGCATGCATGTAATTGTTATAGCCCTGTTAAGTGGTGGTCTTGACCGACTAAAGTATTCTTTGCATTTAAAATAAAATAAAAATATCTGCATTTTATTATATTTTTTTTTTTCAATTTAAACCTTGGCAAGAATAATTGACCCAAAAAAAAAAATTATAAAAAAAAGAAATATGAACAAAGATTATAAAGTATTAAAAAAATATAATTTTTATGATACTTATAAAATTGACAATAATAAATTATGCAAATGATTACACCACCCATACAAACATAAATATATACACAGACACATGTGTACGTGGTCTTGAATGAATAAAATAATCATACATACACATAGAACATAAATTGGTTGGAATTCTGTCCGAACCAACGAAATTTTTTCCTTATTCAATAATTTTAATTACAATTATATAAAATAAATCCTCAGAAAATTTTAGATTTAGTTACGAACAGAAAATATATAGGATTAACCGAGACACTGTCACATTATCTAAAATATTGGCTTTTCTAGTCGATATTGAGCCAACTTGTTACTAACTTTTGTCATTTGAATAAAATATCGGTAATAGAAATATAATATAAGATGGTTTCCACTAAACTATGTCCGTTAACTCAGAAAAAAAAAACTCAAAGTACCCAAAAATTTATTTTAAACATGCACATTAGTTTTCTCATGCACGTCAACTTTCAACATGGATAATTATCAACGTCGAAAAGTCAAAGTTGCTATGTGTTCGCCCCTAACGTTTACGTTACTTCCAAAAAAGTTTTACTGATACATGTTTGATTATACCCCAAATACAAACAATAGCTGTTTCAAAATTTTTCCAACCTACATAGGTATATCGTAGATTTGCTTTAAATATTTATCGTTGATAGATAAAACCGAAAGTACACTCATAGAAATAAATTTGTAAAACTATCAGAAAGTTACTAAAAATTAGTTAAAAATGATGCTGCAGAAAAAAACTGCTGATATTAGCAGATTTTAAATAAAATAAGATAAGCAAAATTAAAACTCTTAAATTTGCATAATTTTAGTTATATTTAAGTTAACTTTTGGTTAATTGAAAATAACAAATTGTACTGTAAAATCTGCAGAAAATTTTGTTAAATATTAGTAGACTAAGAATTGCAAAAATTAACTGTTATATCTACTAAAGTTTTGCTATTTTAACGCTAAATTTAGTTGAATGCAAATAGCAGTCTATCCTGCTAAAATCAGCAGAAATATTTGCGAAAAGAAATTGTAAACTGCTGCTTTCAAAAGGCTCGATTTTTATTTGCATTTAAAAAAAAAGTCGAAAAAAACTTATAAAATTTTAATTTTTTGCGATTTTTTAGACTACTAATTATTTAGCAAAATTTTTTACTGCTTTTAGCAGGTTAATTTGCTATTTTCCATTAACGAAAATTTAACTCAAATATAACTAAAATTCTGTATATTTAACAGTTTTATTTTTGCTGTTCCTATATTACTAATAATTACAAAAACAATCTGCTAATTTTAGCAGTTTTTCCTACAGCATCATTTTTAACTAATTTTTAATAACTTTTTCTGATATTTTTACAGATTTATTTCTATGAGTGTAAATATATAAAATCTGATTTAATAAAATCTATCACTGTATCCAAGTCTTAGTTGTCAACTTTATTGCAAGGATATTTAAAGGATTTACCGGGATAGCCAAGGGACCTGGTACGAAGTGACTTACGAACAGCACGCTTCTTGGATGCAAATGATGTTCAAGGACCTTCGCAGGATATTCGAAGAATATGCAAAGGATATAGCAGGAAGTGGCCTACACTCATAAAAAAAAGTCTGTACAAATAGGTCAAAATTAAGTTGGCGCAAATACATGTACTATTTCCTGTTATTTTAGCAGAATATTTACCTGTTTGTACGGAATTTTTTCGAGAAAATAACAGAAAAATTAGTTCAATTTAATCAGAACGCGTTTAACAGACTTTTGTACTAACTTTTTTTTATGAGTGTACGAACTGTACGCTTCCTGGATGATCATCATGTTGGAGGACCTTCGAAAGATACTCGAAGGATATTCTCAGGATACTTGCAGGATCACAAGGGATGTGATTCACGCACGGCACACGTCCTTGTCAGGATAAATCTTCAAAAGCTAGAAAAAGAGATTAGTAGAAATTACCTTGTGACCAGATTTCGAAAAAAAACTCAGGTGTTAAAGCAATCAGTTAATACAACAAATATTAAAAATTTGGGAATAAATTTCGGCAATTTTAATAGCATTAAAAATAAATAAAAGTGATTGTACCTGGAACTAAAAAAAAGAAATCGGTTGGCGAAAAATTTAATTCAACTACGAATCTGTTTTCTGTGTGTATAACATAAAATGTGGCAATTAGGTTGTTCCATATTTAACATGCATAAACCTGCAGACACATAAATATGATTATAATCGTTTGTAACAATTTTACCTATACACGGAGCACGTAAAAATAAATATTTTATATAAATGTCTGTGCGTGCGAATAAACAATGACAATACATACATGACAAAATATTTATAATAATATTAATAAAAAAAAATTTTTGTGTATAATGAGAAATTATGAGAAAAAATATAAAGTACATCGTTTGACAACATTAATCTTAATTTATTCTTCTGTAATGTGGAACAAAGAGTTACGAAATATAAATCAGAGCGGATCTGGGCGGAGGGGAATTGGGATATTTTCTCTGCCAAAATAAAATGTTTTAAGTAATAGAAAAATAATAGTTATAATAGAAAATTAATAATAAAAAAAATATTCTCATTTCCCAAGCCAGAAACCTTTCCCTGGATCCATGCCTGTATGAACATTAAAGTGATTTCGTTATATGGAGGAAAAAAATGGCGACCTGTGACTCGTCCCCCCGCCCTCTGGAAATATTCGTTTAGGTGTAAAAATACATCATGCAAAAAATTTAGGTGATCGTTTAACGAGAACACGTGCCGCATCGGCCCTGAATTTTGAACTGTGATTTACAAAGGGACAAAATTTTTGCTCCTTTGGTCTTGTAGATTTTCCGATGCATCTATTTTTATAAAACAGTCACAGGGTGACATTTTTAATTTTTTTTAACAATTTACTTGATAATACAAATAATCACACTCCGACAATGGATTGGAAAATTGGTGCAAATCGGAACGATATGGAATGGCACGGCGACCGAGGCAAATTGGAACACTTGTTTATACTTTAAATTTCTGTTATACTATAAATTAAAAGAAATGGGTCACTCTGTGGCTGTTTCATAAAAACTGAATGCTGGGGATCGCTTTCGGACCTACCTGATTTAAATAATAGGATCGTGAACATTGCCGAACTTCCAAAAATTTTTCCCGTCGAGATACAGGATATTCTGTAAAAGCGCTGTTTTAAAAAATGGCCCGTTTCCCAAAAACTAAGCGAGATAGATCAAAACGTATAAAATTTTTGCTCCGTTCTGATCCCGAGGGATTCGCTTTTATAATGCCAGACAAATTCAATGTTCAGACCTAGTGCCCATATAAAGGTCCCCCAAAAATTGGCTCTTCTGCTTGTTTGTACGCTACAGGTCGCAAATACAAAGATATTTTATTGAAATTTAGCACGCTAATTCACATCGGCCCAAAGATAAATTCAAAACTTCTTACTTCTTACTAATTTTCTTATTTTTTTACCATTTTAAAGACAAATTTTGAGACCATTTAAGTCCATTCAAATTTCGGCTTTAAACAATATTTGACTCGTTTATTTATTTGGAATTTTAATTTTGACTCCATTTCGCTTCTAAACCGTTACCTGAACACAAAAAATTCGTTAACGGAAGTTTTCAATTAAAAATTGTAAATTTTAAAAATGTTGCCTTAAGGCAGCTTAGAGTATTAAACAATGCCGAAGTAGAGTGGAGTCGATATTGTTACTTTCTTTTTCTCACCTCTTGAAACATACCATCTCTATTGAACTACACTCCACTCTGCAGAGTGGAGTACTCTAACATTGCGAATCCAGCTTTACAAAATTGAAAATTCTGTATTATTTCTAAACATGTTGTTGTTTTTTTTTTAATAAGTTTGGTATGAATATGTATGAGTTAGTGCAAACAACATACGTATATGCATGAATAACAACATTGTTAATGAACTTTTAATGACTTTTTCACTTTTTTGTAACTTTTGTGTTTTATCAAACAATGTGTAATGAAATTACTTTTTTTATAAATATTTCAGAAATGAAAAAATGATTATTAGAATGTTTGTTAATCTTTTACTTTTTTAAATTAGAAGTTTATATCAGAGATTCAAAGAATGAATTCTATTTTGCTTGAAATCCCTAAAAATACCATTCGATTTACTTCTAAGTCGATTGAATTGATTTTTAACCATTCACATTGTTTGGAATTCGTTCGATCGAATTCACTTTTAAGAAATAAAATGAATTTATCTCATTTGATTTTGTCAATCATTGAATTCAATCGTTAGGAGTTCATTCGTTTTCTTTCTTATTCCTTCGATTGACAATTTGGAAATTTAATAAATTGTTGGATTTTGTATCATTTGATTGAGCAATTTGGGAATGACATTCGATTTTCTTCATTCGATTAAAAAAATTTTTGATTTAACAATTAAGTTATTTTATTAGAGTACAATTAACGATTTCTTACAAGGAAGAACAAAAAAAATTATTGTATTCACATTTAAAGTGTAAATTTGTACGATTTTTTAGTTTAAACAATTCGTAAACTTATGCGGCAAATAGACTATGCAAGTCACTTGCACAATAACGATTTTGTTCAAGTCACCTTACTCGCTACACACCATTCAAGTAAACTGTGCAATATTCATTTTAATTCACACGTAGCAGCAGAAACATGTAGCGGATTGTTATTTCTATGAGGCAATATTAGCCTTTAAAAGCTTTATTTTACACTTTGTGCAGGCCAAAATACCTGAAATTCGTTGGTGATGTCAATAAATTTATATTAACATTTTTTACTTTACGTTTATTCATATTTTTAATTTTTTTATCCGTATTTATGATGTTCACTCTTCAAAAATTACTGCTGAATTAATTTCAGCATACACCGCGCAAATGACTTGTACAAGTTCTAAAATATTGCGTAAAAATCAAAATCGTTTTGATTTTTACTCAAGTCTAAAAATATACTTGTACAAGTACACAAACCAGGCCACACACTGTTCAACTGACCTGCACAAACTCATTATTGTGCAAGTAACTTGAGTAGTCTATAGGCCGCATAACACAAAATTTTAATTTAAAAAAAATTTTTTTGGAGACTTTCATTGAAGTTATTTTATATTTTCCTTTGGGAGTTATTTGATTATAAAATAATCTCCAAACTGTGAAGGTTATTTTAGTTTCATTCCTTTTGAGTATTATTAATATTTTTTTTCTCTTGGGAATTTATTCATCTATTTGGGCTTTATTTAATTGGGATTATTTCATTTCTTCACGTGGATGTTGTTTCTTTGGTGATTATGTCGCTGTGTCGATAAAACGCACATATTTTTATCTTGCAAAATGCCAACATTTTTATTTTATATTTAAAAAGGATACTTTAACATCTTTAAATAAATATCTATAGAATTTAGTTCATGCTTAAAAGATTTTACTAAACATTTATAAAAAATAAAAATAAATTATAACATATTCAAGTATAATGTGTAAAAAAATATAATTTTCTTTTTATTATTTACTCTTATGACCCAAAAACATACCAGTCAACGTCATGCATAACTTAAAAAAAACACTAAAAGTGTGCTAAAGTGATGCATATTTGTTAAGGTGGCCCTTAAATAACGAATTGTGGAATTCCAGTTTTGTTTCATTTGATTCCAAATGTACGGATTTGAAAGCAAAATGTTTGCCCAATTGAGTCAAAAACTTTTACGGTTTTGAATATTTGAAAATTTTTTACTAATTTGCAATTAAATATATTCCCTATTAAAAAAAATTAATATGGAGCTTTATATGGTAATATATAACATAATGTGATCCATATACCATTTCATCCGAAAAATGGCCCGATATAATTGTGTCAGTTGGTTATCACATTTTATCTAATTGTATCAGTTTAGATCTTAACTGATTAGATTATATATTAAGCAGATGAAATTTTATCTGATTTTTGACCTGATACAATTTTATGGGTTTATGTCGCATGGTATTAGTTTAGATCCAAATAGATACATTACTATACAAACTTATATAGTTATATCTGAATTTTGACCTGATGCAATTATATCTGCTTTAAAACTTTGATACAATTATATAAGGCAAATGTCGGATACAAATATATTTTATTTATATAAAATTGTACAAACTACGATCTAAACAGATACCATTAGATATAAACCGGTAAAATTGTATCAGGTCAAAAATTGGATATAATTTCATCTGAATAATGTATAATTTCATTAGTTGAGATCTAAACTAATACAATTATATAAAAACTGATAAACAACTGATACAATTGCATCGGGCCATTTTTCGGATGAAAGAGTATATTTATACAGATATAACTTCATCGCATTTTATACGACTATATGTAACTGTTTTTACTCGGGTTATTATTTTTTTTAAAGAGAAACAACACTCAGGAAATTCTTCCTATTAATTAACGTGTTGCTTTCTTTGGTATGGAGATAGAGAAGATATGAAAGGTGGTGAAAGATGAGGGGCTTCAAATATGGCAACACTGTAATTTAGCGAGATGTTGAATCTTAGAACAGTTGTTGCGCGCCATCTGATAGTGAGTTGGCGAACGTTTTTGAAGTTGCTTAGTTCATAGCTCTGTTATATTATTTAACTTCGGTGGTGTTAAGTTTAAAAATAGAAAAATCATACATATTATTTTCCAATTGATATTGTAGTCGCTGGGGATCGAACCCGCAACTTCATGTGTAACAGTTCAACGCGCTAATATTTCTGCTTTAAATGCCTACTTTTGCAAAGTTTTGTTGTAAATGCATATTTTGCAGTGTAAATGTATATTTTTGAATACTTCATTAAAAACCCATGCTTTTTTTTGGCATATTTTTGATATTTTACTAACAACTGGGTTTGAGACCAACCTATGTCTTTTATAAAAAAACATATATAGTGTGTTTGTTTATATGCTATTTCTTACTAGCTTTACCATTTTTACTATTTTTACTAAAAAATCCGTTCAAGTACAAAAAAAAAAAAAAATTATAAAAACTAGTAAAAAATTTAAGGGGAAATTTTACTAGTTTTTACTTGAAATATTTCTTCCAGCAAAAACTAGTAATATGTTTTTTTGTTTAACAAATGATGAAATGGAACATATTTTTATGTGAATCGTTATTAAATTAATTAACTCTTATGATTCGCAAATTAATTAACTCTTATGATTCGCAATAAAGTTTGCACTCCTATCTGACGATGATTACCAAACCACTTTTTAATTAAAAACTATTGAAACAGAATTGATTATATAAAAGATATTGAATGGCTATTACAAAAATTGTAAATGCATAGTTTTTAAATTTTAATACAGATTTTATGATCATAAAACATTCATTCATAAATATAAATTCGATGAAATAATTTAAAACCAATTAGAAATTCGTCAACTTGTAATTTTAGGGACACCTTAAAAACACTATTCAACAAATTTTAAATTTTTGCAGAACTTTCTCCTGCAATGCATTTTTTTAAGAAACCTGATTCCGAATCTGGCTATAACAAATTTTTTTATTGGACCCTTTTTTGAGTAATCGCTGTTTCAAAATTTATGTGTACCCCATTTTTTTTTTTTGTAGTTTTTAACATAGTTTTCAAATTTGGACCATAAAATCATACTGTTTCTTTAAAAAATTATTAATTTACATAACTTTTGTTTCTAATAATTATTTTATTTCATTATTTTTTGTTATTTTGAGGTTATTTTTTTAGTCAGCAGTTGACTAGCGTTGCCACTTTTTCGGGCAAAAACTCTACAAATCATAGTTTCCCATGTATTTGTCAACGTCCATTTGTTTAAATTTAAATGTTTAAGAAGAAGATTCAATTATTATAAAAAGACAAACATTAGTAGAATATTTTGCTAATTTTACCAATACGGGTTTCAAAAAATTTTTTTAAACGTTTTTGATTTCAGCAAAGTAAATTAGTTAAAAATTCAGTAATTTGTGAAATGAGAATATCAAAGTATACATTTTTACTAACATTTAGTATAAAAATCGAACAGGGAAATTTAAAAACGTTTTTTTTTTTTCTTGAGTAAAGTTGTTCAAGCAAATTTTACTAAAGGGTGAACACACCAAAATGGCGACACTTTGGAAAACTTATAACTTACTCAAAAAAATTTATATATTTTGAAATTCAAATACCCTGAGTAGGCCATGACCTAAATTTCATGTATGAGAAATTTCATTCGAATTTGAGTTTTAGTTTTTTCAAAAATGACCCGTCGAGTTAGAAACGAGGCAAATTATTTTGCACGAATATATAAAAAATCCGGTTCTCAGTGCGCGTAAAATTGCGAAAAACGTAAAAGTGCACCACTCGACACTTTCCAGGATTATAAATCGCTACGGAGAAGGTCTGACAATTTCTAGAAAGCCTGGTAGCGGAGGTGAGCATGACCAAAGTGATACAAACAGTGCTCGGAAGGTCCTCAGGGCATTTTCGCAAGATCCGAAGATTTCGTCACGTTCTGTTGCAAAATCAGTACGTAAATCGCGGTCTTTCGTATAAAAAGGTAAAGCAGCAAGCTTCACTGAGAAGCTTTAAAGCTCTAACAGCACCAGATCGAGACGCAAAGCAGAATGTTGCGGCGAAATCCCGCACCCAAAAGTTGTACGAATCCCAAATCACGAAATATGAATGCATTGTCATAGACGACGAATCCTACAGCTTTCAAAATTTGAAATATATTGCTGGCCAAGATTTTTATACTTCTGCAAGTCGTAAAGATGCTTCTGAAAGCTGTAAATTGAAAACGAAGTCCAAGTATCCAAAAAAATACATGGTTTGGAAAGCCATTTGCTCCAGTGGTTGTAAAAGTAGCCCTTTCATCACATCTTGAACAATGAACGCTCAAATTTATCGGGATGAGAGCCTCAAAAAGCGTCTTCTGCCATTTATTAAGAGTCACGTCACCAAACCACTGTTCTGGTCGGACCTGGCAAGCTGCCACTATGCCAAGGACACATTGCAGTGGTACAATGCAAATAAAATCGATTTTGTACCTCGCGACTGCAATCCACCCAATAGCCCAGAGCTACGACCTTTTGAGGAATATTGGCCAATAGTGAAGGGAATATTGAAGAAGACAGGTGAACTGGTAAAAGATATTGCAGAATTCAAAACCAAATGCTTGTCGGTGTCGCGAAAAGTCGATGCTGCACTCGTGCATAAGATGATGGCGCGTTTGCGACGAAAAGTCCGATCAGTTGCATATGAAACAATTAGTAACTAATATTTTAATATTTTTATTACCTCTAAACTTCAAAGTATTTGAATAAAAAAAAATCTATTTCAAAGCCATCTAGTTTTTTTCTGGTATTAGTTTCTAAGTGTCGCAGTTTTGGTGTGTTCACCCTTTAATACTGCAAGGATATTGAATTTTTTTTTCTTAAGTTTATCTTTAGAATTAAAACAGTAGGAAATCACTTTTTCAACTCTTTTAATGTGTTTTAACTAGACACTCTATTAAACAGAAGTAGTCTTCAAACTTCTAATTCTGAGTAGCAGTTTCGAAAATATTGGAAAAAAAATATCAAAGTTTAAAACTAGATTCGGGAAAAATGCACTTTAGCGGCCATACGTAAAAAAAACCAAAAAAATATGACCCCCTCTGGAATAAAAAAACCCAACTTAAAAATTAGTCGGTCCAAAAAATCGGAGTGCGTATTTACATGCAAGTGTAGGTACTCAAACAAATGGAAATTTCCTCTGGATTTTAAAAATAAAGTTTTTTTAAATAAAGCCATTTTAGTGTATTTTAGACCCCTTAGGGAGGGCCGAAAAATGGACAACTTGTTTTACACAAAAAAGAGGAATGGTACTCAAATAAAAGGAAAGTTTCTTACAATTTAAAAAATTATTTAATTTTTTTTATCGTTACAACGTGGTCCCAACTGGATTCATTTTAGTACGTTTTAGACCCTTCCGATAAACTTCATTTTGGTGCAACAATTACATGAAATAAAGTAATTTTAGGTGCTACTAGAACTGTTAAGTGTAAAAAAAAATTAAGTGTTTAGTGTACACAAACTTTTTTGTATTTATTGTAAATATGTAAGCGTCGCAGGAAAAAATCACAGATTAAAAAAAAGTAATTTTTAGTGTACTTCAGTTAACTGTTTGTTCTTTTTTTGGAAATATTTTAGCACTGCAGTCAAAAATTTGTATTTTTTCGTTCATAGATCTTATATTTCCGGATTACATCATATCAAGTTTGATTTAAAATTTTGTTTACTCAAATGTCTAGTTTACATGTGAGAAGAAAGTGACAAAGTTGATTGGCAAATATTAACATTAGAAGGAATAAACAAAAAACCGGTAATTTCCTTTTATCACCAGTAAAGTTTCGTTGCACACCCACTGAAATGATAGGTTAATTTATGTAGATTTATTATCTTTAAATGAACTTTGATTTTTAAGCATACGCCGCAAACGGATATAAATAGAAATGAAATTTCTTTTGTTTTTGACTGTTAATAAAATGAATCACAAATTAGTCAAAATAACTGAGACAAATTGCGAGTACTTACGTACAATATTTTTAGTTGACTTACGAATGTACGAATGCTAGGAAAAATTCGACTCTAGGAAAAATTTTGTTTTCTTCAGTATATGCTCAGAAAATATCAGTATAAAATTCGAAAAAATTTACAGATGTTTTTTTGTAAAATATATTTTAGTCACAAAGTAATATTCTATGCATTAAATTTGTACACAAAATTTTTTGGGAGCATTTTTCATCATTGTCTTTATTATAAATCTTATTTCGCATAATACAGCAGAACAAAAAGAAAAACACTACATCTTAAGATGCAAGAATTGAATACAGTCTTTAAAGGAAATCCAATGACGATTTCTCGATGGTGGGCGAAGTCACGTTATATGAGGCAGGTACTTGATGGCTTTTTATTAGCCACAAAAGTAATCAATGTATATAAAAAATAAAAAACAAATACAAAACAAATTAAAAAATGTGAGCAATAAGAGATTTTGACCGAAATTAAATGTCTAATAAATTTTCTACCATCGTTTTTAAGAATATTTGGGTTAATATATAAAATACTCTTTATCCGATTCTTCCCATATACATGTAGAAAACTGCGAGATATAAATTTTGTTCATACACGGTTTTCTGAAATTTTGTTGTTTTCTTAGCGTAAAATTAATTTTAAACTTTAAACGCGTTTTCACACAACCCTGAGTTCAAAATTGGCGGCCACTGTACACCCAAGGCGGGTTAACCGATTTCTATTCGGGTTTTTTTCTTTCGTAGGCTACAAAACTCTAGTCCTTATCTTGGCCCTTTTTTTGAATCTTGGTCAAATAAATTTTATATCCCCGAGCAAATGTGTTTTTTCTTCCCTTTTTTGGAATTTTTAAGTTTGTGTGGCAACTTTGTTAAAAATTTTTTTTTTAATAAAAATCGGGCCACGACAAGGACTAGAAAATTTATCTGGGATTAAGAATCACTTTACATTTTTATTTTCCGATAATTAATGAAGGCTGCACAGTGGCAGCCGATTTTTCCTTTTTTAAAAAAGGCCAGTAAGGAAGTGGCAACTCTGGCGATTTTGGATGGGGGAATATAAAACTGATATTTTTTAAAAATAATACAATAACATAATTTTTAAATAAAAAAATAAAATATTAAAAATGTTGTTAATTGAATTTTTGACAAACGTTCAAATATGCCCTTCAAAATGCTGTTGTTACAGTATTTACCCCCCTTAAACAACTAACAAATTTTGACTGCAAAAATTCCCTGAGTGTATATCTGAAAAATTAAGTAAAAAGAATACGGTATATTTAAAACTTCTTTTCTTGGATTCAGCAGATCAAATTTTTTTATAGGGAAATATGTATTGCAACAGAAGGTTTTTTAGGCTGTTGTATAGTGTAAAACATATAAAAAATATACATGTATTTTATGTATAATAAATAATATTCATATGCTTCGTTTTAACAATGGATACAAAATTTTAAATGTTATTTTTTTATGTATGATTTTTTAAAATGTAAAAACTTTATTAATATTTGAACATACATACAGAGTTTTCCAATAAACTTTTTTTCAAGGAAGTTATAATTGTAAAAGGAAAACTGCTTTTAATTACAAAAAAAAAAAATAATTTTATTCAATCTTTAGCTATTAATTGTTACAGCTTAATTGTTTGAAATGCAGTTCTTTTAACTTTCATAAATTTAAAAACAAGAAAGTTTATTTTATGATGTTGTTTAAAATAATAAAATTTATTAGATCGATGCAAATTAAAACAATAAAACCGGGCATGCCGAATATATGATACCCTACACCACAGTACAATTTGTGTTATATTACGGGAAGTGGATGAAATTCCGGGAAGGAATTTGAATTAACGAGGGCCTGGGTCAAATATTTTTGGTGGTAACATCTTAATATATAGCGAGTAAAAAAGTTGCAGTCGGTCATGTCGACTATATGCTATACTACACCAAGTCTAGTTAAAAGCCAACTGATGTTTGGATCCGAAATTCGAATGCGTTGCAACGGACTTGTGTCAAAATGTGTCTGTAAAATTACAAAAAAAAAAAAATAGAATAAAGGTAAGGAATTTTTATTTTACCTAATGTTTGCTGTTTTTAAGAGCAAATCGAAAATATAGTCCATATAGCCGATACCCATAAATGGAATGACTTCTATATGAATCACTTCCTTCATTACATCACAAAGAATTACTCCCTTTGGAAGGGGTTTTAAACTACATCTAAAACTGCAATAAATATATGCTAGGCAGAAGTTCTTTTTCATGGGTGATAAGAAATTAATGGGGGTTGCATGGGAACTTGCAGGCACAGAAATCAGAGGGTTGCGGGTTCGAATCCCGGCAGGTGGAAAAAAATGTTGTAACTTTTTTACATAATTATTAACTTCTTGTTGTTTTTACTGTAAATTTTTATTTTTTTAAGTTTGTCCAATCAATTAATTTTTGAATCGATTTAGAATTTTTTTTAATTTCCTCTTCATTTATATGAAATATTATGAAAATATAAAAATTTCAAATAAAAATTTAGGCTGCGTGCGGGCTGGCTAAATTGAAGCTAAACTAAACTAATATTTAGACTAAAGTGTGCGGAGTAGTGGGTATCGAGTATTTGTTTTTTTTTTTGGGTACTCGATTCTCAAAACTCGATATTTTCAGAGTTGCATTTTGGACAGACAAAATATATAAAAATGTGACACCGCTAAAATATTTACCACAAAAATGTGACTACGCTAAAATATTTATCACAAAACTATAACTCTGCTAAAAGATTTTTTCACAAAAATTTATTTCAAAAACAAATTAAAAATAATTTTAAACACAAAAAAAAATTGTTGATGTTCTTTTTCTTTAAATTCTCAAAAGTTTCTTTTCAGTTTTCAAAAATTGAGAACACATTTAGTTTAGGCTTTCAAATAATTTCGTTCAAGAAATATGTTCTCTTAATTGCGTTGCCAACCTTTATATCAAAAATATATTAGTTAAGTTTCAATTTAGCCTGTTCGCACACAACCTTAATTTTTAAAATATTTTTTTTTTTAAATACATAATAGTAAATGTAAATATTAAAATTTAATTTTTATGTAAAAAATTGTGATTTAAAAAGTCCATATTAATAAAATTCTTAATAAATATATTTATTATTACACAAATAGAAAAAGAAAACAATCTTTAAACATTTTAATTAGAACTACTTAAAATTACTTAAGAATTACATTTGCAGAATAAATTTTT
Organism: Leucophora obtusa; assembly: GCA_949987735.1. Lineage (NCBI taxonomy): Eukaryota > Metazoa > Arthropoda > Insecta > Diptera > Anthomyiidae > Leucophora > Leucophora obtusa. Next base: position 64,096,953 of record OX465295.1, read on the forward strand.
TTTTTGCTGCAGAATTTTTTGCAGATTTTAACAAGGTAATTTATTACTCTTAGTTAACTAAAAGTTAACTCAAATGTAACTAAAATATTGTATATTTAACAGTTTCATTTTTCCTGTACTTATCTTAGTAGTATTTTGCAACAAAAAAAAAAAAAAAAAAATCGGCTAATATCAGCAGTTTTTTTCTACGAAATTTCTAGTAGCTTTTTCTGGTATTTTTACAGATTTATTTCTATATGTGAATTAATATTTTTTATGAAAAATAACACTTAAAAAAAAAAACAACGTTATATATTTTTCCAACATGTATTTTTGTTAATAAAAAATGAAAGAAATGAAGATAACAACACTTTACTGAACAAGACTGCTAAAAGCCAGCTATCATCTATACCAAGCGATAGCACAGGGGTTAGAGGTTCTGCTTGAAATGACAACAAGTCTGGGTTCAAACCCCACACGATTCATAAATGATTTTTTTTATTATTAAATTAAAATAAAAAGAAGTGAAAAAGAACTTCCCCAGAAAAATTTTCTGTTCCACAGAATCGGTTGTAGAATAGCTACTTTTCATGCAGAACCCCTTCTACTGTCGATTCTAACACCGATTATAGCTCCAGAGTGGAACCGGTTGCTCTAGAATCAGTTCTGGAACTAATTCTACGTCAACCACACCTTCCATATAGGATCCAAGGAACTGGTTCCAGAACCAGTTCCATGGAATCGGTTGCAGTGGAACCAGTTGTAGAATGGGTGTAGTTGGCTACTGATTGTAAACAATTTTCCTGGATACTTTTCATTCACAACCCCTTCTACTGTCGAGTCTAACACCGATTCTTTTTGTTTGAAATTGTCCCAAAAACAACCCCTTCTATGGCGCCAAAGTGGAATCGGTTGCTCTAGAATCAGTTCTGGAACTGATTCTACGTCATCCACACTTTCCATATAGGATCGGTTGCAGTGGAACCACCTGTAGAATGGGTGTGATTGGCTACCGATTGTAAAAAATTTTCCTGAGTTCCTTTTCATTGGTTCAAATATACATCATTTGTTTTTAAAAAGAACATATTCCTTCCTATAACAAGCCAATGTTAAATTCATCGGTGAAAAACCCGAAAAAGAACAACTCCCTATTCAACAGTTGCAGTGCTTCAACTACTTCTTTTTACTCACTTATTTTGGTGGAATATGAACCAATTCTACGAGGATGGACCAACAAAAAACGTTTTTCTTATATTCATTTTTATCGGGACATACATTAATTGCATTAAAGGACTTAAATATGCTAAAATCACAAACGTATTTTACAAATTGTGAAAAATAATCTTTTCGAGGCATGTTCCTATCCGGATTTCATTCTTGCCTAAGTAACTCGTCAGGGACGATGTTTTTAGAACTTCTCGAAATATTTGTTAAGTTAAATTACAAACTCAATGAGAATTTCTTGTTCTCGTCTAGGAGCGTTATTAAACATTCAAAATATCAAAGAAAAAACAAAAACAACAACAAAGAATCTTCCACAATTTTCTTTGTCATCTTCCAATATACTACTCTGTTGAGTAGAGTTTGTAATTTCACTTATCAAATATTTCCAGAAGTTCTAAAAACATCGTCCCCTGACGAGTTCCTTAGGCAAGAATGAAATCCGGATAGGGACATGCCTCCAACAGATTATTTTTCACAATTTGTAAAATACGTTTGGGGGTTTTAGCATATTTAATTCTTTTAAAAAAAGTTTTTATTTTTCAACATAGTCTACTTTTAGCTTAATACACTTAGTCAAACGTTTTTCCAATTTTTTTATTTCTTCCAAAAAATTGGATTTTTCGAGGTCCTCAAAATAAGCATTTGTTTGAGCAATAATTTCAGCCTTGGAGATAAATCTCTTCCCGCCGAGCCATTTCTTTTGGTTTCGAAATAGAAAATAGTCACTGGAGGCTAAATCCGGAGAATATGGCGGAGGAGGTACCAATTCGTAGTTTAATTGAGACAATTTTGCTATTGAATATGCACACGTGTGCACCCATGCACTGTCTTGATGAAAAATAAGTTTTTTCTCGGTCAAATGCGGTTGTTTTTTTTTTCTAAATCTCGTTGAATCGGTCCAATAAGTTGTTTTACTAAAACAATATTTTTTGGTATTCAAACATCGGCACAAACTTATTATATCCTGCCCACGTAGTGGTGCAGACATATTACACCAATCTCATTTCGTTTAATCTCAGACTACATTTAATATGAGATTTTGATGCTTCAATTTACATTGCACTACGCCACCACTTTCTAAAGAAAACTGATGAAGGGGACCTGGAAAATCCCCGAAAAGATCGTCTTTTCATTCCTGAAACTATAGAGGTTTTTTGAAAGTATTTGAAGTGAAGTATTTGTCAGGAGAGTATCCTGATGAAGAAATATAGCAGTTTTTGAAAAAAAGTACTTATTATGTTAACTCATAATAAGGAAATTGGCCTCGAACTGAATTAATAAATTTCTAATTAATCAATTAAAAAGTTCGAAAAACAATTTTTATTTTTTAAATAAAAATTAAAAACCAACATATTGAGAAGTTTAAAAATAATTACATTTGAGAATTGGTAATTTTGTAGCATTTGAATTGGTGGCAAAATTAAAAAAAAAGGAAAAAATGGAGATGATTGAATAAAATTAAAATTTTTATAAATTCTTGTCGTTTATTTAACCGCCTTTTTTAATTTTTAACTCCACAATTTCCTTGAGCTTAAGGATTTAAAAAAAACGTTTTATTTATAAAAAACAAACCTTAACAAATTGTTTATAATTTGTTAATTTAATTGTTATTTCCTGAAGATGCTACACAATGGAGTAGCGAAATATTGAAAATAAAAAACGTTATATAAATAAAAAAAACAAACCTTAAGCTCAAGGATATTGTGGAGTTAAAAATTTTTATAAATTTTTTAACACTAAACTGAATAATATCCGCCCTCACGAACTTTAAAACTATTTTTAATCGTTATGCGTTTGATTGACAGAATAATTTAAAAAATTAATCGCTTAATCGTTCGATCAACATTTTTTTGATCGTTTAATCAATTAATATAAAAGTCCGAATAATTGACAAGCCTAACATCTACCCTTTGATAGCAGAGATAAGAAAATATACTCGTAGATCGACTATAATTTGTATCCACTTAAGCCGTTATGACTTGTTGCCACTGACACGAACATTTATCAAAAAAAATTTAAAATGTTTTGTGCATCAAAAGTTTTTGAATTTTAAGGACTTTTTTGTTAGATTTAGATTTCTATGTCATTTTATATTTCTATAAGAAAAATGTCCTTTTAATTAGAGAGAATGTTTTTCAAAACCCTTAGCAATATGTTGTACTTGTTCAAAATATATAATTCCGAACTTTGTATTTTACCAAAATTTTAATTAACGAAAGTTTTTCTAGTAGTTAACACACAATTTGTGTCTTATTTTAAGTTTTTTTTCTATCCTTCTAAAAGTGGTTATTAAATATGTCTCCTGTTGTGGAGTTATTTCCATTCATCTATTTCTCCTCATCATCAGTATACATTTTCAAACTGCAAATATTTAAATTTTTTATAAGACATTTACTTCTAGTCATATTAGGGTAGCAGTTTTGTTGGAAAATTTGATTTTTTTTTTCAAAGATTCCATATATGTTTTAGACTTATTGCCTTAATTCATTAGAATATTGGAAAAGAAATATATGCGCCACTTTAATATTTACAAGTTTTACCACAAGCAGTTACAAAAAACCTTTTTTTTTCTAACACTTAAAAAGTCAGTACCTATCTACTAAACCTTGGCTCTTTTCATTAGTAATTTTTTTATATTCGCAAAAATATTTACATATTAATAACTTCAAGTTTTAGAGGGTGCATTGCATACATAAAAGTTACATATTACCTGCTTCAAGTGTTTTGAAAAAAAAAAAAAATAATTTGTAAGAGTCTACAATTTAGTTTTGCACTCGTATTTTCTGTCTTCTACTTTTTCTTTTGCAATTGTGACAGTTTACATGCAATTAATGCTGGCTGCCAAGTAAATACTTCCTATTTTGTACAATATGTTCGTTTGTACACTTAAAATAATACTGTAGTTTAACAGAAGTATTCCTAATATTTGGCTTAAAATAAAATTTATTGAAATTAACAACATTTTGTGTTTTGAAAACTTACAAAAGAAATTCCATCTGTGGTCATTAGACCGTACCTCAAAAAAAAAGTTCGCCGTACACCCTCCAATACGATGTATTTTTGGAAGGCGATTTCAAAAAAAAATTTATTTTTTTTGCCGACCGTAGGGGTCGCCTTTTTTAATTCTTTGTTATAGCTTTGGCATTTAAAATCGGATTTTAAAGTGTGATATATCGATTTTTTTGCCTCGAGGAGACCAATGTTTTGCTATATAGTAAAAATCCAATTAAAAAAAAATTTAAAAAGGCGAAACCTACGTAACCAATATATAAAAAAAATTTCTACTGGGTTTAGCGAAAAACTTCTTTAGCAAAAGTTTAATGATTTTTTGCGAGCTTTAATTTTCTGACATTAAGGTAGTACATTGGGGTTGTAGCAACTGAGATCTGGTGGGTAACTACTAGAACGGGATACCAGAGGTCAAAATGTCCTTAGAGCAAAACAATGGTCTCCTTGAGAGAAAAATATCGATATATCATACTTTAAGATCCGACTGTAAATACCAAAGATATAACGAAAAAAATAAAATTTTTTGAAACCTCCTTGCAAAAATACTTCATATAGGAGGGTGTAAGGCGCATTTTTTTTTTTTTTTGCCTGTGAGGTGGTACGCTCTAGTGGTCATATTGACTTTTTTTAAGATTATAAGATACAATTAGGGTTTTTAACCCGGGAATTCCCGGGACGAAATTCCCGGGAATTTTGCCTATTTTTCATTTCCCGATTCCCGGGAATTTTCCCTATAATTCCCGGGAATTCAAAAAAACACTAAAACAACCATGTACATTAGCTTGAATATCCGCAAAAAGCCAAAAAATAAGCATATCTTGAAAAATCTTTATGTATTTTACCTTTTTAAAGAAGATCTCCAACGATGTCCATGAGAAGAGTATCGACTATGGAAAGAAATTTGTTCGGATTTTTTAAATTTTATTTGGATAGAGAAAACTCTTCACTATATGATCCGATTTCGACAAAAAAATTCGAAGAAATAAAATTTCCACAGGTTTTTTTGTTGTAGTCTCAAAGTAATATTCTATGCGTTAAATTTGTGTATACTATTTTTTGGTTGCATTTTTTTAACTTTTTTTTATTATATCGCATAACACGCAGAACAAAGATATAAAAACTACATCCAAAGATGGAATTTTCTTTAAAGAAAAGCCAGTGACAATTCCAAAGATGGAATTTTCTTTAAAGAAAAGCCAGTGACAATTCCTTAATGATGGGCGAAAGCACGTCATATCCTTCAACCAATTCGTCCCAATCGGTTAAACTAGGAGATCTAAATTTTATTAATACACGGTTTTTATGAAATTTTTCTGTTTTGTTAATTTTAAACTTTAAACGCGTTTGCCCACAACCATGAGTTTAAAATCGGCTGCCACTGTACAGCCAAAGCGGGTAAACCGATTTGAACGCGGTTTTTTTTCTTTCGTAGGCAACAAAAAACTGTAGTCCTTATCGTGGATATTTTTTTTTTTTAATTTTAGTCATTTAAATGTTATATCCCCAAGTAAAGGTCTTTGTTCTTGCATTTTTTTGTAATTCTTAAATTTGTGTGGCAACTTTGTTAAAAATATTTTTTTTTTTAAATATCGGGCCACGAAAAGGACTAGAGAATTCATCTGGCATTAAGAATGACTTTACATTTTTATTTTCCGATAATTAATGTAGGGTGCACAGTGGCAGCCGATCGGTTTTGGTTGGCGAAATTCAAAACTAATCATTTTTGAAAATACTGCAAGAAGAGAATAAAATTAAAAAAATATTGTTAATTAAATTTTTGACAACCGGTCAAGTATGCTTTTAAAATTGCTGCTGTTACAGTATTTACCCCCTTAAAGCTATTTTTGCTGGAAAAAATCAATTATTCTTAGGTCGTTTTATCAAAATGAGCGTTTATCAAAATTTTTTCGAAATCATATAATTTACAATTTTTTCATTGAAATTAAATGCAAAAAACACATTTCTGCATTATCAGTTTTCGTCAAAGTGGAACATATTATGTTTTTCAAGCAAAAAGTAGTATTTACTGTTAAAATATCAGTAAAAAATTAGTTTAGTATTCCCGGGAAATCCCGGGAAAGTTATAAAAAAATTCCCGATTCCCGGGAGCTCGAAAATGTCGGGAAATTAAAAACCCTAGATACAATATATTAATATATTAAACTTTTTTTAAGATTTAATAAAATTTTTTATTGATATTTTTTGCTGAAGCACAATATCATATCGTCGACCGGCCTGCAAAATGTCACATGTGTTTTTTAATAGATTTTCAGGAGAGCGAAAAAACTGTTACAAAATCTACTTTTAAGATATTTTATTGGCATCATATGCCTTAATGTATAATAATCATCATTAAGGCATACGATGCCAATAAAATATCTTAAAACTAGATTTTGTAGCAGATTTTTCGCTCTCCTGAAAATCTATTAAAAAACACATGTGACATTTTGCAGGCCGGTCGACGATATGGTAGATAATTTAAAACTAACAAATCTGTTAAGCCAGTGTAGTGTTTAGTTTTTTTTAGAATCTATTAAATACAATTTGTTACATGCACTCTCATCTTTCTGCCGCCGTATGACATGCTTTTTGACATGTTTTTGTATGCTGTATGTGATGATGATGATAATAAAAGAGTGTGTGTTGTTTTCGCATAGTGTGGGAATGTTAAGTTTTTTTTTTTAATTTTTAATGAGCTCGAAAGATGCTTGTTTGTATGTGTTTGCCATCCATCTATACATACAACAACTATCACTTCCTGCAAACAAACACCCTGCAAACATTTGGAAGATATCTTCCGAAAAGATAATAAAGTAGTGTTTCCAAAAAACTGACTTTTTTAAAAACCGGGTTGTCGGTTAACCGAAAATGGACCATTTCAAAAAACCGGATTTCGGTTAACCGTTTGTGAAAAAACCGGTTGAACCGGTTAACCGAACAAAAATAAAAAACAGTAAAAAACACGAAAAATGAAAATGAAATAAAAAAAGTGACAAATATTGTTAAGAAAACGGTAACAGTGACAAATATATTCTCAGAGTATTTCAGGAGAACAAATTTATCAAAACCTGAGTATTGTTATTGAAGATTGTCAGAATATTTAACTTTTCAACGTATGAGGCGTTTTATATTGAATATATTAAAATCTCACCATTATTCTTCAGGATCAATATTTTATATTTTAAGAGATTCATCTAACAAGGTTTGGGAGTTTCGGTAGATTTCGGTGAAATTTCTATATATGATTGTACTGAGAGAATTATCATCACTTCATTAATGAATTTCTTCATAGTTTCAATGAAAATTGTCACTGGAACTCGTCCATTGAAACTTTTCATAGAATCTATGAAACAGGTTTCATTAAAGTCAATGTTTATGAAAAGTTCATAAAATTAATGAAACTCTTCATAAATTAATAGGCCACTTGTCCATTGAATAAATCATTCAGCCAATGAAGAGCTTCATAAAATCTATGAAGCAATTTCATTTACTATTATTTATTATAGTTGGTTGCTGTCGTTGCTAAGCTGAAGTGGATAAATAAAAAGTGCTTAGCAAATTCAAAAGGCGTAATAAAATCTTAGCATATTTTACGGATGTACAAAATATATCTAAAGAAAGAATTCATTAAATTAAAAACTTTCATAAAAAAAAAAGTTTCGAAAAAATTAATATGATTTATAAAAAATTTCATAGTCCAAAATTTATAATAAAAAATTAATTAAAAAAAAATAAAAATTATAAAAGATTATTCTCTCAGGAAATGACGATATTTTATAAAAAAAAAATTAAAAAAAAGTAAATAAATACTATTGAACAATTTCATATATGTATATAAAGAACATTTTCATTAAATTTATGGAGATCTAATTTATGAAATTCAATGAATTTTTTTAATGAAATTATGAAATTTTATGAAAGAAAAGGTACGAAAAATTTCATAATATTAATTAAATATTATATACATAATGAAATTCTTCATTGGTTCTACAAAAAAAATTCTATGAAATTATATCATTAATATCATGAAGGATAATACTCTCAGTGTGGGAAGACAAAATTATGAAACTTTCGGTACTAATCTTGTCGAACGAAGTTGATATTTAAGAAGCGAAAATAAGTTTGAATGAGTTCAAATTTATTATTTTCTTTATTTGAAAACATTTTTATATTCGTAGTACTTCACTGTACCCTACATTTAATACCCAATATTTAGGTACATATTTATTTCCAAGAAACATGAAAAATATGCAATTTTTACTACTCCTTTTAACCATTTAAAGTGAGAATGGGCCGAAAAAACATAAGTTTTCTTATTTTTATATCAAAATTTCATTTAAATGGAGTGAATCACACATCAGATCTTCCTTGTAGGAAAAGGCTAAGAAATCTTAAAATTTGTTTCTTCTGAATTTTTGCAAAAGAATATTTAAATTAATATTTTGGGTATTAAGGGTGGGTGCGAACTGGCTAAATAAAATCTAAACTAAAATTTATATGAAATTAAAAAAAGTTTTCAAAAAAAGTTTTTCATTTTTAAAGAAATTTTAAACCCTTTTGTCAATTTATATTTAGTTTAAAATTTATTTAGCCACCTCGCACAGGGCCTAAACACAAAATTTTTAATATTAATTTTTGACATCCGCAAGATTTTGGGTTTGAATTTGTATAAACCAACATTTTTTTAGCAATACGTCACTTACGTTTCTTAATTTTTTAAGGGACCCAGCAAAATCTTTCATTACCAAATAAGTGGTTATATAATGAAACTAAAATTTTTTACTACTTACAATTCGGCGTCAGTACTAGTTATGTTTGTTAGGCGAAGCCGTTTTTATAAACAGTCTAGCTTACGCGCGACTACTTATTTATTTATGAAGATAATGGGTCATATGAATAAAACTTAGCAATTACTTCGAAGTAATTACTTTGGGCTTAGGAATGGCTTTTAACTCCAAATTTACCAATTGGCTGATAGAATAGCATGAAACGTAAACGAAAATTAAAAAATTAAATTTCTAGTCTACTCCGAAGCAGACTAGATTTGTGAAGCAATTGCTTAAAAAACCCTGTATTTCCCCCTATTAGTAATATCTATTTTTTATTCATATGAGCCAATGTGAATTTGGTAAATACTTGTTTTTAACAACTTGTAACTACTTATTTTTTAACTGCGTATAAGCACACTACTACTTATTTTAAATACTTTTGTAAAGCAGCGGGTAAGTGGGTGCACAAATTTTGTGCGTTTTTTCATGCAGTGAATATGGACAACTACTTACAAAAACGACCTTGTCGAACAAAAATAATGAGTTTTGACACCGAATTATTATAAGCAGTAGACCCTAATTGTACTGCTTATTATTTAGATATTAGTAATGAGAACCCATTACTGAGATTTTGCTGGGGATTTTAAGTTAAAAATAATAAAATAAAAAACTGATTAACCGTTGAAAATAAACCGGTTTTCGGTTAACCGAGATTTAAGATTTTCGGTAAACCGGTTTGCAAAAAAAACCGAAATATGGACAAAACCCGGTTTTTCGGTTAACCGGTTTGGTAACACTATAATAAAGCGATATCATCTATTTTTCATTTGAATGAAAATAATCAAGTAGTATTTTGAAATTGTATTCCTTTTATCATTTGGAAGATATTTTGGAGATATTTGGAAAAATCAATTCCAAAATTGTGTTTTTTGTCATAATTTTTTTTTTTATGTTAATATTGCGGCAATATCATCTGGAAGATAAACACAATTCGTTTAAAATTTTTGAAAATGTTGGAAAAAATACAAAATTTGTAAAAAAAAAAACATTTATAAGAAATATGGGAAACAAATTCGTTGAAAACTGAGGATTAGTGCGCGGAAAAAACCGGATATGATGGCAACAAGATAATTATAGCCGGATGCATAAAGTTTCTAAACAGTTCAATTAAACGTTTTTAAGCTAATTTGTCAAAAACAGTATGCATAATTCGTTTAATAACGAACAATTTAACAATCTGTTAAAGTAGGGTCAAGCCTAAAATAAGCGATTCATAAAGTTTGGAAAATAATAATCTCTGTTGAAACCAAAAATATTGAATTTTCATTTATTTAAAGGCTTTTTCAAGAGTCATCCACCTAAGAATATGTAGAATCTAAAATTTTGTAGCCAACAAATTAAAAAAAAAACCTGGAACAATTGGACCATTTAAACCTTTTTTCATTAAATTTTCTCAAATTGGTGTTCAAATAAAATCAAAAATAAATTAAACAAAATAGTGATGTTGATATAATCAAAATATATTCGACATTCGAATAATTTAAATTTTCTCAAATTGGTGTTCAAATAAAATCAAAAATAAATTAAACAAAATAGTGATGTTGATATAATCAAAACATATTCGACATTCGAATACTTTCAATATTCGTAGCATTAAACTGTCTTTAAATTATTTTTTTATACTATTACATACCCAAGATGTGTATAAAAATGGTTTTTATCATGTCTTGATTTATTATAAATTATTTTTATCGATAAAATCTTCAAAACAACATTAGTCATCTATGATTAGCGAGTCAATCGTTTACTAACTTTATGAATCACTAACAATTTATTTGAAAGTGGAGACACATTATTGTTGCCAGAATAAAATGAGAAATTAACAAACTGTTATTTAACGATAATGCATGACATTTTTTTTTTATAAACGTTTAATAAGGAAAATGAATACTTTAGCAATTGTATTCCTTAACACAAAATTAAGAAAAGTTTATGCATTAGAGCCTTTAATGTTTTTGTCCATGAATTGTGTATGCAGATATTCTTTTTCAGAGTTAAATTTAATAATGAAAAATATAAATCGTTTAGTTTGTTTCGAGGAGTTTATTTAGCGATATCACCTGTTTATTTTCCAGGTGATAAATTAGCGATATCGCCGATTTATCATTCAGAAGTATCGCTTTCGTATTGCTATAGAGAGGACATTTACTCTCGAAAGGGGGATCTTCCACAATAAGAATATGATTACCGCCGCAATAAGTTTTTCTTCCAGGCGATACGATTCCGAAACATTTTCGTATTTTAATGTTTGCAGGGACTTGGAAAATATGCGTAATGTTTTTCTATATTTATTTTCTCTTTTAGAATGTGTGGGTTTTTATTAAAACACAAGTGGGGTAGATTGTTTTGAAGTAGGTTGGTTGGTTGTATGTGTATTAGAGTGGGGCGATTTGTATGGACAAACATTTTTTGATATTGTGCCATCGATTTTTCGATAGATTTTGGCATGAGGAAAAAAAAAATTCCACTACGACATATCAAAAAAATCATTTTCGAGGTTCCCGAATTTAAATTTTTTGCAATTTTCTAATAAATGCTAGATTAGCGCCATCTTGCGGTGGCTTTTTGAAACAACTAATGAAGTTATAAACAATATAACATTACAACCTTTCCATAAAGGTATTACTTATGAAAATCGGATAAAAAATGTGGCAATTAGAGGTAAAAGTATATAAGTAAAATTATTTTCTGCTTGATGATGAAATAATGATAATGATGATGAAATGATGATGATGATGTTGATGAAAACAAGCAGAAAATAATTTTACTTATATGTTTTTACCTCTAGTTGCCACATTTTTTATCCGATTTTCATAAGTAATACCTTTCTGGAAAAGTTGTAATGTTATATTGTTTACAACTTCATTAGTTGTTTCAAAAAGCCACCTCAAGATGGCGCTAATCTAGCATTTATTAGAAAATTGCAAAAAATTGAAATTCGGGAACCTCGAAAATGATTTTTTTGATATGTCGTAGCGGACTTTTTTGCTCAGTACAATCCCAAGAATCAGAAACACGAAGCGCCCATTAAGATGTTCAAATCGCCCCACCCTAATGTGTATGCTATGATAGTTGTTGAAAGTCTCTTATTTATAAAAATATTTTGCGATTGAAGTTGTTGAAAGCTGTGTGATGTTGGTTTTTGTTTGTATGTATGTGTGTTCGTTCGGTTGTATTTTTATAAATTTATCGTATTTTCATTATGCAACTGCATCTCTATTAAATTTTTTGTTTGCATTTCTTTCACTCTTCTTTTAATGACAAACTTTAAGTTGCAATAGAGTTTTGCAATATTGCCCAGCAAAAAAAGAGATGCCGAAGCAGTAGAAAAAGCACTACAATTGATGATCTAGATGTACTTCTTTTTTAACATAAACACACATGATTTTAACATTAAGTTGTCATAGGAGAGGACTACTCCCACTTCAACACTTTTTCAGTACTTTTTGAACGAGTGCAAAGGAAGCACTTTTTCACCAATTAAAAGTTAAACAAAAATTCTTTACTTCAAAGGAATTAAATATGCTAAAAATCCCAAACGTATTTAACAAATTGTGAAAAATAAACCGCTGCAGGCATGTCCCTATCCGGATTTCGTTCTTGCCTAAGGAAATCGTCAGGGGACGACGTTTTTAGAATTTCTGGAAATATTTGTTAAGTTAAATTACAAACTCAATGAGAATTTTTTGTTCTCGTCTAGGAGCGTTATTAAACATTTTATTGTTTTTTTTTACAAAAGTTTTTTTATTGCCGCCACCGGGTATCGAACTTGCGACCTCACGATTGCTAGTCTAGAGCTCTCCTGCTGAGCTATTCTTTGATATGAAAGTTGACTGGCATAAAAACACCACTTTGTTAATGCGAGATATTGATCCTTATTCTCTTAAATAAAAGTACTTATTAAACAAGTGTAAAAAGTGCACTCCAATTCAATATTGTTTTGAGTACTATTTTTACAGGTGCATAAAAAGCAATTTCTCACCATTTTTTTTTTTATATGTCACCTTCTTCGAGAAAAGGGACATAGTGTGTGAAAATGAAGTTTTGAGATGAACGCATTTAAAGTTAAATTAAAAATAAAATTTTAATGTTTTTCTCATTTTTATCGAAACCCGTTTTTCTCGGAGAAGGTCACATATATGTACATATTTTTAAAAATTTAAATATTATAAAAATATTGAATTTATTGAATTAATTATAAATATTAAAAAAAAAAATTAATATAATTAAAAAAAATAAATAAAAAAAAATATTGGTGCCGCCGGGAATCGAACCCGGGACCCTCTGTTTGGAAATGCCAAGTAATACCAAAATCACTTTTTACGATCACTTTTAGAGCAATTACTCTTTATAAGCAATACTTAAGTGATTTTTTGGATGTTATTCAGGAGTAATTCTAAAAAAGCTGTATAAATGTAATAACGGAAACTTTGGAAGCAATGAGAGGAATGACTTTTTTTAGTTGTTCAGAATAACTTGTGAAGCGTTGAAAGAAGTAGTTTGCAAAGCATTACTTGCAATTTTTTTTTGCTGGATCTTTTCTGTTTTCATGATTGTATCGCACAGATGTCTATAGATTTTTTTTTATAGTAGTTGTCAATCTTGTGAATAGTTTCGAATGACAAGTTAGTAATTGACAACAATTTGAAATTATTTTTATTTGTAGTTAATTTTTTAGTATAAATGCTTATCAAGAAAATTTATTTATCTCATATTTTAAAAGCAAAAATTAATAAAATTGTTTTTCAAATGCAAAACGATAAATTTGTTTAAATTATTATGATATTTAAACTTAAATGTCTTGTTTTAAATTATAAGAAAAATAAGTTTATTTAAAAATTAAATATTTTTTTGAAATGTAGTTTTTATTCCTTTTGCTTTCTTCTTAAATAAAAACGGCTTAAATTGCTTCTGTAAATATTTGTATTGTAGTTTCTTATATTGCAAACAAATAAATTTCATACAATAATAAATTCTCAGAATAAATCCTTTACAATAAATGCAAAAACGAATGAAATAATTTTAAAATGAAAAACTAACCCCTAAATTCATAAACGCTTTGTAACATTATAGGGGGTTTACTGAACAAATTTTGTATGAAAATGACGTTTTTTAATCCTGCTATAATTTTACAAAGCATTTATGAATTGAAGGGTAAAAATATAAAGTAGCAGAAAGTAGCTGTAGTATGGATTGTAATTCAACAACAACGGATAAATGTTCAACAACAATGGGTTCGTCATACAATCGAACCCCGGTTTACGCCCCCAGTTTACAACATAACAAAACTTATTATAACATAAGGTTTTCCAATCGATTCTGACAGTTTATGGAAGTTACAGCTTCGAGCAATATGTGAGTTTCCTTAACACTTAACTTACCAAAAAGAAAAAAGTATATTTTAATAAAAAACCATTTTTTTTTCTTCCAAATACAAAAATATGTGTAATTACTTCAGCCTATTTAAAATTTGAAGTAAAAATTTCAAAGCTTCTGATTTTTATTTGCAAACTAGGAATATATCAATAATAACAAGTATAAACTAAGCAAGAATTTTTAATATTCAACAAAATTTTTTATTTTTTAAATAACTAAAAAAATAACTTAGTAGGTTTGAGGTTAAGAAGAAGAATAAACCTTTTCTTCAAAAGTTATAAACACATTAAATTTGCAAATCAGACTAGATCCAGTTTCTGCCTGATGATCACTGATGAAGCCTGTCCATAAAACATGCCTCCAACAGATTAATCTTCACAATTTGTAAAATACGTTTAGGATTTTAGCATATTTAATTC